>JARPMR010000020.1:0-1200000 GCA_029955525.1 Oeneis ivallda | reverse complement strand
TTTTACAATATATTTCTTGTTCTGAAATAAAAATGGATTCGGAATCGGATGAAGAATTAATGGACTTTACACCACCAGATATGGCGGAAGAAGCTAAAATTCTATCAGAAAATCTTTAACATGAAATAAAACAGTGTTTCTTTATTATTTTTTTGTTGTTTCCTCGCAAATTAGAGAAAAGTACTATATAAGCCTCGGCCGAAATAGCAATTCATGGCCTCGTTTACTTAAAAAGGCCTCGGCTAGCGCCTCGTCCTTTTAAAATCACTTGGAAATCCTCGGCTTCGCCTCGGCCTTCCAATGTTACTCGTCC
Organism: Oeneis ivallda; assembly: GCA_029955525.1. Classification (NCBI taxonomy): domain Eukaryota; kingdom Metazoa; phylum Arthropoda; class Insecta; order Lepidoptera; family Nymphalidae; genus Oeneis; species Oeneis ivallda. Next base: position 1,199,687 of record JARPMR010000020.1, on the reverse strand, counting down.
ATAAATTGCTTTATTCCGAGCCTCGACAATAATGTAGATACTATTAACTGCCTTATTCACTTTAGTTTTAAAGGGACATACCTACTCAGATTATGGCAGGACACTGACACCGGGGGAGTGTTCCACATCTTAGCGGTTTGTTTCAGAAACGTTTCCACGCGACATTGGCGGACTAAACCCATTTGGTGCTACTGCCATAAACGAAAATTGAATTACAATTGAACTACAGTTTTTCGTGTGAGTAGGTTGTATTTAAGTCACGTAAGGATGCCAACGCTGACGACTTCTCGAAGCTCTGTGCAAGAAAGGTGAATGGAGTGTGAAAGAATAACGAGTGCACCCGTGTTGTCTCACATGTTTGTGCACTATAATATCTCCCGCGCAGTTGGCCAATCTTGGATTTGGTTGGGTGGACATTATGTATTGTCAGTGGAGGATAGATTTTTATAATACTGCCGGGCCTCGCTGCTCGTCAATTCTATAAAAGCCAACGAGTACCAACGCCAGTGGCCATGCTTCTGCTTGTCACGTCATTCACGTACTCTATAGCTACTTGTGTTTGTTGATATTTTAATCAATCAATTATTGAGTAATGGTCATTTGTTTACTTATTAAATGAAGGCATTCCTTATTTTTTGTAATCAACTAATTGAATTTAAATATTTGAATATTAGTATTCAATTCGATGCATTAACATGGGTAGCCTAAGTGTGTCATGTTTTCTTTAAATATTTCTGTGGTGGTGTCGTGTGATACGGGTTGTTACGTTCCCTCAAATATGGTTGAGCGAAGCAACGGCTGGGTCATGCGTCCTGCTCGTCAACGGTTGCCATCGGCGGGAATAGGGCTACTTTCTGCCTGTCCGTCTTAGCATGTATTGAATTATAATTAGGTATGCTTTTGTGGAACTTCCCCTCATTGTGGAAACACTGCATATATAGTATAGTATCTATTGTATTGTAAACTTGTTTTGTAAAGAGCAGTTCTTGCTGGTTCTTCTCGGCAGGAAGGGTATTCCGAACCAGTGGTAGACTCATCGTCGATTCAAAAGCACTTGGTAAAAAAGTTTATTAGAATAAAAAATATTTCTATTCTATTCTATTCTATAATGCCTTTTTTATTAAAAATAATCCGCCATTAGTATAGTTTTTATCCAAAACCTGACCTCCCGAGTGGTCGCCCCTCCCAACCCTTTGCAGGGTCCGACAATAACAAATACACTTTATTGTCCCGATTGTTTCGTGATAGAGAAATTTGCGGCACTTCCTTACAAGATTACCGCCGGAGAACAAAGGACTGTTTCTCTTATTTGTCTTAGGTCTCCTACACACGCACTTTAACTTATCTTCTTCTTTGTCAACCCATAGACGTCCACTGCTGGACAAAGGTCTCCTGCATGGACTTCCACAGAATTCGGTCTTGCGCGGGCTTAATCCAGCGGCTCCCTGTGACTCGTTTGATGTCATCGGTCCTCCTGGTGGGGGTCTTCCAACACTGCGTTTCCCTTTTCACCTTGGGAACCAAACCGCCCCAACGACCATCAGCTCTTCGAACTATGTGCTCCGCCCATTTCCACTTCAGTTTCGCGACTTGTTGAGCTATGTTGGTGACTTTGATTGTCCGACGGATCTCCTCATTTCTGATTTGATTTCGCAGACATGCTCCGAGCATAGCTCTCTCCATCGCCCGCTGATTGACCCTGAGCCTTCATATGAAGCCCATGATAGTTTGCGAAGTTCAAATTTTAAGTTTTCTTAATTTTTCTATCTGTTCAATGTATCTAGCGTGCTGGAGCCCTTACTTTGTCTTTATTCGGAACAAAGCTATTGGAGTTTTGCTCGCTGGACAAATATTTTTGTAAAATATTACCTTTTGCGCTTTCTTTTGTCCCATTTCTACCTTTAAACGACGGAACGGATGGAAAAGGATTTTGTTTTTATTTCACTGATTTGATAATATAATATAACTTGTACCTAAGCACACCTATGAGAAATTCGGCAGACCTCTAGCCCGCTTTCTTCCCTACTATCGTCCTATTGCTATGCTTAATTTAGTCGTTAGTTAAAATTTTTAAAACCATGTACTTGTTTATTTGTAATAATATAAATTTTGTTTTTACAAGCTTTTATTTAACTTGTTATGTAACAATGTTTGTTTGGGTCAAATCTTGCAAGATGAATTACACCCACTTGCCGGTTTCTGATCGAGCTGAAATTTTGCGTGTATGTGTAAATCGGATGACAATGCAATATTGTTGTGACATGGAGCTGATCTGATGATGGAGACGGAAGATGACTATCTGAAATCTGTAATAAAACGACGTAGCCCCATCAAGTTTGGGCTCGTTTGATTCGTCATACCAAGAACTCTGATCCTAGATGATATCCATAGTCTAATGATGTAGCTACTAAAAGTTTGCATTTAAAAATAATTTTTTTAATTTACACTTGTCTTTTACTCTCTGCTTAACTAAATATCTCTAAAACATAATGAAATGAAATTCCCCATCTCTTTATTAGGCTTTAGTGTAAAGTCTATTAAAGAGACGGGGAATTTCATTATGTACCTTTATAGAGTCTAAATATATTACAATAATACTTATAATATTACTCTGCGTATAATATTATTACAAAGGACAGGTTCTTGTGTCATTTGCATCATAAAATGTAGTGTAACCGTTTAGACCTAAGATCCCGAGATCTAGGCACGGATCACCGTTACTGTAAAACATTCGTCACAGGATTGTGTCGGACACAAACAGATGTGTGTCTTAGACTCGAGACACTCGAATACATTACAGTGGTGCTGTATGTGCGTAAGGGGGGGTAAGGGAGCGCACCTACATCTAGCGCTCCAACAGTCAACCTCACCTGCCCGCGGTGCCCCCTGCTTCTACTGACGAGGCTATGACGACCGAAAGATGGCGGTATAACCATCTCATTCTAGCTAAACTGAACAAATGACACAGGCCGGTGTCGGGCAGCAGCGACATCGGTGCGATCAGTTTAGCCCTGCGATGACCAACACGCCTGCCCAGCGTGGTCATTATGGGCAAAACACGAATGGAAACCGAAACAAGGCCAAGGCCCCTAGTTCCCGGCGGCCCCGCTATTCCTGACCCTGGCAGCGGTCACGGTAATGGCGGGGCAGGGGGTGCTAAGAATCTCCGGAAGAGATTCCGCTGCCAACCCCGACGACTGGACCTGGCGACATACAACGCACGCACCTTGAGGACCGACGAGAAGATCATCGAGCTGGAAGAAGCAGTAAGCAAGTTGCGCTGGAATATTATAGGATTATCTGAAGTTCGAAGAGAGGGGGAGGACTCGATAATCCTCAATTCCGGCAACTTGTTCTACTACCGGGAGGGCGACCAACAGTCCCAGGGTGGTGTCGGGTTCATCGTTCACAAGTCCCTCGTCAACAACATCGTCGAAGTCAAAAGTGTGTCGAGTAGGGTAGCGTACCTTATACTCAGAATCACCAAACGGTATTCGCTGAAGGTTATACAGGTTTACGCACCGACATCGACACATTCTGACGAGGAGGTGGAGGTGCTGTATGAGGATATATCAAAAGCCATACACACCTCTACCACTCACTACAGTGTTGTGATGGGGGATTTCAACGCGAGACTGGGCGAACGAAGCGGGGCAGAGACGAAAGTGGGGCAGTTTGGGTATGGGCGAAGGAACCAGAGGGGTCAAATGCTGGCCGACTTCATGGAGAAGGAGGGCCTTTTTATGATGAACTCTTTCTTCAGGAAGCGGCCACACAGAAAATGGACATGGATGAGCCCCGATGGTTCCACGAGAAGTGAGATTGACTTCATTTTGTCGACCAGGCGGCATATATTCAATGATGTCTCTGTGATCAACAGGGTGAAAACCGGGAGCGATCAACGTATGGTAAGAGGCACATTGAATATTAATGTAAAGCTGGAAAGGGCCAGACTGGTGAAGTCAACTCTCCGACCTTCTCGTGCTCATATCCAAAACCCCGAAAACTTCCAACTCGAACTGCAGAACCGATTCGATTGCCTCGCAGACTGCGTTTCTGTGGACGATCTTAACAACAGGTTCGTGGAAACTGTCCATACTGTGGGGTCTAAATTCTTTAAGACCCATCGCAGGAAAAGAACCGACAAGTTCTCTGCCCATACTCTCAGGCTCATGGAGGAGAGACGAGAGATGAGGCTACAGTCTTCGGCAGACGCGGCTGCCTACCGGCAGATTAATAGGCAGATCTCTAAGGCGCAAACTCGCGACCTTCGGATCTTTAATACCAAGTGTATTAAGGATACTATCGAGCGGAACAAAGGCTCAAAAGTGTTCGCGAGAGATCTGTCTATCGGACAGAGCCAGCTGACGCGGCTGAAAACTGGTGACGGTCGTCTCGTCTCTTCTCGACCTGAGATCTTGAGAGAGGTCGAGAAGTTCTATGGACAGTTATATACCACGACACAAAAACCTGTTGAAGATTTGGCCAAAGATCCCAGAGCCAAACTGACCCGACACTATACCGAAGATATCCCGGACGTCAGCCTATACGAGATTAGAATGGCTCTCAAACAGCTCAAGAACAACAAGGCGCCAGGTGATGACGGAATCACTGCGGAACTCCTGAAAGCGGGTGGAAAACCGGTACTTAAGATCTTTCAGCGATTGTTCAATTCCGTCATTCACGAGGGTATAACGCCGGAAGCATGGCACAGGAGCGTGGTGGTCCTGTTCTTCAAAAAGGGTGATAATACCTTGCTGAAGAATTATAGACCCATCTCGCTGCTGAGTCATGTTTACAAGTTGTTCTCGAGAGTCATTACGAATCGTCTCGCTCGTAGGTTTGACGACTTCCAGCCTCCCGAACAAGCCGGATTCCGAAAAGGCTTTGGTACCATAGATCACATTCATACGCTGCGGCAGGTTATACAAAAGACAGAAGAGTATAACCAGCCACTTTGCTTAGCGTTTGTGGACTATGAGAAAGCCTTTGATTCAGTGGAAACTTGGGCTGTATTGAGGTCGCTGCAGAGATGCCGGATTGACTACCGGTATATCCAAGTGTTGAAGTGCTTGTACGAAAACGCCACTATGTCAGTACGTATACAGGACCAGACTACGAGACCAATCCACTTGCAGCGTGGAGTGCGACAGGGAGATGTAATCTCCCCGAAGCTATTTACCGCTGCGTTGGAGGACGTCTTTAAGCTTCTGGATTGGAACGGACTTGGCATCAACATAAACGGCGAGTACATCACTCACCTGCGGTTTGCCGATGACATAGTAGTCATAGCAGAGACTCTGAGAGACCTTAATACAATGCTCAATGATCTCAGCAGGGTTTCTCAACAGGTGGGCCTGAAAATGAACATGAGCAAGACGAAAATCATGTCCAATGCTCATGCTCCGCTCCACCCAGTAATCGTTGAGAACTCTGCGCTCGAAATTGTGGACGAGTATATATACCTGGGACACACAGTCCAGCTAGGTAGGTCCAATTTCGAGAAAGAGATCAACCGCCGAATCCAACTCGGCTGGGCAGCGTTCGGGAAGCTCCGAGATGTCTTCTCGTCCAAAATACCTCAGTGCCTGAAGACTAAAGTCTTCGAACAGTGCGTGTTGCCAGTGATGACTTATGGATCCGAGACATGGTCGCTAACTGTGGGCCTCATAAGAAGGCTCAGAGTCACTCAGCGAGCGATGGAGAGAGCTATGCTTGGGGTATCCCTGCGAGATCAAATCAGAAATGAAGAGATCCGCAGGAGAACTAAAGTCACCGACATAGCTCAGCGAGTCGCGAAACTGAAGTGGAAATGGGCGGGGCACATAGTTCGAAGAGCTGATGGTCGTTGGGGTCCCAAGGTGTTGGAGTGGCGACCCCGCACCGGTAAACGCAGTGTTGGCAGACCCCCCACTAGGTGGACCGACGACATCAAACGAGTCGCAGGGAGCCGCTGGATTCAGGCGGCGCAAGACCGAGGCCTGTGGAGGTCCATGCAGGAGACCTATGTCCAGCAGTGGACATCTAAAGGTTGATAATGATGATGATGATGATGTATGTGCGTACAGAGTATTCATGTGCGCTGTTTGGGCATAGAGGTATCAGGTACTTTGAATGTATGTGTAATGATAATTTAGTCGGATATGCCTTTTACGTTTACGCCCTGTTTCACCAACTTTAAATAAACTTTAACCGATAAATAAAGATGAAATTTTGATAGTTTTTAGGGTTCCGTACCCAAAGGGTGCCGACGGGACCCTCTTACTAAGCCTCCGCTGTCCGTCCGTCCGTTTGTCAGCAGGCTGTATCTCGTTAACCTTAATAGATAGACACTTGAAATTTTCACATATTATTATGTATTTCTATTGCCGCTACAACAACAAATAATAACAATTAAATTAATTTAAAAATAAAGGGGGGTTCCCATACATGGAAAAGGAGTCGAAATAAAATTTTATTTTTTTACCCTGGCATGTGGCATTATCTAGAGCTCAATAAGTGGAGTTCAAATATATATATTTTTTTATTTTTTAGCTACAAAAATGAAGAAATGCTGGGCCGTCAAAGTTGTCGGTTTGAGACCAATTTTGTTAGGGGGTCTTTCTCAAAAACTAAACTAGTTAGGAATTTGAAAGGAGTTTGGCGGACCCCCATAGTGTTTCTGACCCAGACTTGCGGCCCACGTTCACGAATCAAACTTCTGATACTTGTTGTAGTAAACCAGACTAACAAAAAAGTTAATCATAGTCAATCAAATAAAGTTGGGAGAAAAAAGATATTCAGTAGGTAGTAAATTGTTAAAACTGAGGTTATGTTTCCATTTAATATATACACATCAAAAGTGTCTAGGGATCAACTATATAGTAACTACATTTTTAACTATGAAAAATTATCCAATCCAGTCTTAACCTAAGTAAATGTCGTCAATTAAATGGCAAAAAAGGCAAAAGAATGAAGATTTTTTAAGTTTTAGGGTTCCGTAGTAAACAAGGAACCCGGGATAAGTTTTTAACTAAACATAGAAAAATTTACTTGATCCCTAGACACTTTTGATGTGTGTATTTAAGGCAAATTACCACTATAGCTTTGAATCAATCATTAATCTGTGCTTTGAATAATCTAATAGGCACAGAATATTATTGACTGAATATACATATGAGAACACGCTTCCTACCAACCTTACCTAAAATGTGTAATTCGTCGCAATTCCTAGTTCCATGGTAATTCTTTATAAATCTGTCCACAGATTTTTAAAGAGAAGTTCCCTTAGAAGTCTGTGGTACTGTTAAGTAATTCGGCCAATGGTATTAGCATGGAACTAGGAAAACGACTAAGTGATGGTGGTTGTCATGCTGTTCTATTTTTTGGAAAAAGATTATTATAGAGATCCATTACTTCCATCAGTCTTTCGTCTGATGTCATCTTATCGAGCGATATGTAAGGAACTTTGCTTTGGAACCAATTTGCTTGTAATTACTTTAAGTTGAGAAAAAAATGCTGTGTCTTGTCCAAAATCACGCCAAATTGTTAGGATTAACCATATTATATACACTACAATGCATAACAAACACAAAACGAACGAAAAAACAAAATAAACGCGCAAATTCCAAATGCATTACAATTAACAAATGAAATGACCACGGACAATGAACATGGAGCTAGGAATTACGTACGACCTTCCTATTTCTATGACCACGAATGACATTTGCATGGAACTAAGAATTAGAAGCAGTGATGGCCTAGTGGTTAGGACTGTGGTCTCTTATTCGGGGGGTCGCAGGTTCGATCCCGGGTACGAACCTCTGACTTTTCGGAGTCATGTGCGTTTAAGCAATTAAATATCACTTGTTTGCGGTGAAGGAAAACATTGTGAGGAAACCTGCACACCTGAGAGTTCTTCATAATGTTCTCGAAGGTGTGTGAAGTCCGCCAATTCGCATTGGGTCAACTTGGTGGACTATGGCCTACAACCCTTCTCTGAGAGGAGACCTGCGCTCAGTAGTGAGCTGTTAATGGGTTGTTAATGATGATGAGGAATTACAACTCATCTTCCTAGTTCCATGGACATTTGAGTGAGTTGACCATGGAACTAGGAATTGCGACTATAGTCTTCCTATTTATAGGGAGTTGACAATTGACATTGACATAAATAATTTGACAAGTTTTTACTCTTTAAGTACTCCGTAAAATGTTAAGTATTGCCATTAGAACGGTTAATTATATTGTGTAATTGTGAATAATTATATTTTTGATCCCCATCTTCTAAAAATATGGGGTTTACACCGAAAAATACTTTGAAAAATATTAATTTAAATGAAATGATTTCTGAATCTGAACGGTTTTTAAAAGTCCTGGGTCCAAATTCTCCATTCTTCTTTGGTATTTTATGTACTATATAGTGTATTTAAACAACAAATACTAAAAATCCCGATTTATAATGCGATTTGTAAGTTGTGACCAAAACAAACGAGCATTTTTTCCCGATATGCTAATTTAGTACTTTCTAAGAACTAAAATATCTATAATTATGTACCTATCGAATTTTTAACCGACTTCCAAAAAGGAGGAGGTTCTCAATTCCGCCGGTATCTTTTTTTTTTTTTTTTTTTTTCTATGTATGTCCACCGATTTCTCCGGGATTACTGGACCGATTCGCGTGATTTTTTTTTAATCGACAGAGGATGTTTGCGAAATGGTCCCATAAAAATTTTAACCTTCAACTCCTCAAGCCTGATGCTGCAGGCTAAAACTATGGCGATTTAGGATATTTCGGTTACGAATTGATATTGTAGGTAACAAGTATGGACTACATCATGGAGCTCTAGGTCCTAGCTCCTCAATCATAGGATACTACACTTAAAAGCTTAAAATAAAAATTCTTTTCAAAAAACCGACTTCTAACGCCACTACAAAGTATAAAAATAATTTTAGTTTGTCCACGTTTGTTGAAGTCGGGCGGGCCTAAAATACAAACTATGAAACCGACTCGCGATGCTCGCTCGACTTCTACAAATGAGTCTATCATATTCTGTAGCGTCGCGCATCGGTTTCATAGTTTGTATATAGGCCCGCCCGACTTCAACAAACGTGGACAAACTAAAATTATTTTTATACTTTGTAGTGGCGTTAGAAGTCGGTTTTTTGAAAAGAATTTTACAGAAATTATTTGGTCATATGTACGGAACCCTAAAGGAAGCGAGGGCCGACTCGCCCTTGGTCGATTTTTGTATGATCAATCTATCAAAACGTTTAACTTATTTGTCCGATAAAGTTTACTTGAAGGTGGTGACACAGACCCTAGAGTAACAACGCGGTTCAGACTTCAGACTACGCTATACTTGTAGGTACAGTTCTCCTATGTGCCCAGTGATTAAGACTCCAGCCTCCTTTTCCAGGCGCGGAGTTCGATTCTTGGCTTGCTTTTTCGTGAATAGGATTTGGGGGAATGTATGGAAAAATTATACTTTGTTAATTTTTGAGTGCTTGTTTTCAGCATTGACAAAGTATATACTTATTAATTGTGTGTTTGATGATAAGTTAGTAGTAGAGCAGGGATAGTCTGGTGGTTAGAACTGCGGTCCCTTAATAAGGGTGTTGCGGATTCAATCCCGGGCACCCATCTTTGACTTTTCGGTGTGTGATGTTAATTAGATATCACATGCTTCAACGGTGAAGGAAAATATTGTGAGGAAACCTGCACACCTGAGAGTTTGCTATAATGTTCTCAAAGGAGTGAAGTCTTCCAATCCTATTTGGCCAGCGTGGTGGATTATAATCCAGGTACGTTTATGCACACGCGGCGCGTTGCGTGGCGCCCGTCGCAGTGCCCCCCGCGTGCGCCGCCGCGTTCAACGCAAACGCTTCTGCATGAACGCTTTCATACTTGGCCATAAGTTTGAGTTTACCACGCGACAAGACGCACCACGCGCCGCAAAACGCCTCGCTTGTGTATAAACGCATTGAAGTATTATGTACTAAAGCACCATAAACGTACCCTTACCCTTCACTGAGAAGAGATGCGCTCAGTAGTTAGCCGTTAATGGGATGCTGATGATGATAATTATATTTTAAATAGCGAGCAAACAAACCGGTGGATCACCTAATGTTAAGTCACCGCTATGGGATGGAAGTGGAATGCCTGTCCGATAATTTGAGTACCGTCAAGGCAAGAGTGAAAAGGAAATAGGCATTTCCTAGGCAAGCCCGCTCCAACCTAGACCGTATCAAGCGCAAGCTTATCACGCAATGAAAAAAAAGTGATTACCGTCGCCCTTAATATAAACAACAGTAAGTAGACCCCCTGACAGCTCAAAGCGCGTAACCAATTTTGATTTATCAATAGGTAAGTGCAACTTCTAGTGACTTTTTGGTCTGGTCATAGCGATACCAGATTCGCTTCCCTTGTCTATTATTTTTAGGTATTGCCGTAAGAGATTTTTGCGCTCCTCTCCTTTTGTGTGTCTTCTTACGGTAGTAAATATAGAATAGAATAGAAATGTTTTTTATCAAGTGCTTTTGAATCGTTGATGAGTCTACCACTGGTTCGGAATGCCCTTCCTGCCGAGAAGAACCAACAAGAAACTCGGCGGTTGCTGTTTTCAAAACAAGTTTTCAGTACAATAGATACTATGCTATGTATGCAGTGTTTGCACAATGAGGGGAAGTTCCACAAAAGCATACCTAATTATAATTCAACACATGTTAAGACGGCCAGACAGAATGTAGCCCCATTCCCGCCGGTGGTACCCGTCCACGAGCATTACGCATGACCCAGCCATTGCTTCGCTCGACCATATTTGAGGGAACGTAACAACCCGCATCACACAACACCACCACAGAAATGTTTAAAGAGAGCGTGACATATGTTAAGGCATATATTGATCATGTCATACATACATACAGATCTAAACTTCAGGTCAGCGTCGTGGGCTCGCATCGAGGGAGGAACGTTTTTCGTTAACAACATTAATCTTCCCGCACAAGTATTCTTGTTCTGCCATTCGTCGCCACTTCTATACCGGCATGACAAGAGGCGCCGTCGATGCGCGGATGTACAGCGAATACCAGAAAAGACCAGAAAGACGTTTTTGAAGTGAAAACTTCTTTAAGCACGTTGAACACTTTTTTGGGTGAACCGTCACCATCGTCACCTGGAGATTTCAGTAAGAGTTCAACATTTTAGAGGTTCTCGAGCAACCTTGTACAAGCAGCCGAAACTCACGAAACGTGACAGTGCGCTTTTATTTAAAACTATTTTTATTTATGTTATTTTTTTTTAAATTATAATTGTCAGATTCGTGTTTAAAATAATTTATAACGATTTTTAGAAATGATAAATATTTCATCAATTTAATTTATTGAAATTAGTTTAGTTAAACCGACATTTGACTTTGTTGACAGCTTGGGCACGCCATCTTGCCCGCCATCTTGCCCGCCATCATCGTTCCCTCAAATATGGTTCAGCGAAGCAATGGCTGGGTCATGCGTCATGCTCGTGAACGGGTCCCACAGGCGGGAATGGGGCTGCTTTCTGTCTGCCCGTCTTAACATGTGTTGAATTATAATTAGGTATGCCTTTGTGGAACTTCCCCTCATTATGGAAACACTGCATACATAGCATAGTATCTATTATATTGTAAATTTGTTTTGAAAAGAGCAACTGCCGAGTTTCTTGCTGGATCTTCTCGGCAGGAAGGGCATTTCGAACCAGGTGGTAGACTCATCGACGATTCAAAGGCACTTGTAAATGAGTTTATTTGAATAAAAAACTATTCTATTCTATTCTATTCCAACGATTGATTTTTCTCAGTGTAAGCTCCATTTCTCCAGCCACATCTAGCACATACTATGTAGGTATATCAAGAGTAGGTAAGCCTTGACCGGCAGCCTCCTTACGTCTGCCTGAAGACGAATGGCCCCAAACGTCCCCTTCCTTCCGAGCTTTCAACTTAGGGCCATAAAATGCTCGAATGGCCTTTTTATTTAGCGACCATCGTTTGTTCGCGTTATGGGGTCAGTGTGAAGCGGCCTTATGGCGGCGCCTATAAAATCTTAAATAGACCTTTACACTATTAAATGAGTCTCATCAGCTTTCAGAGAGCGAGCTCTTTCATATGATTAATGTGTTACTTTACCTGAGCTTTTACCCGCAGTTTGCTATACAATGCTTACTTGCTAAACAGATTTTTAGGGTTCCGTACCCAAATGGTGCCAACGGGACCCTATTACTAAGCCTCCGCTGTCCGTCCGTCCGTCTGTCAGCGGGCTGTATCTCGTAAACCGTAATAGATAGACAGATGAAATTTTCACATATTTTGTATTTCTATTGCCGCTATAACAACAAATAATAAAAATTAAATTATATTAAAATATTTCCATGGGGACATAGAAATATTTTAATTTAATTTTTTTTAACGGAACCCTAAAAGAGCGAGGCCCGACTCGCACTTGGCCGATTTTTTTTTTAATGGGAAGTTTTGTACAGTAGGAAATGCGGAAATCTGAGACCTACCATAGGAGATATACAGGAAAAGTATTATAGAAAGCATTAAGGTAATTTTGTGAAAAAAAAAATTCGGCATATTTAACTTTTTCCATTTAGTGTTTCCTAACGATATTTTCCTTCACTGTTAATTAAATACAAGTGATACATTATTACTTAAAATGCACATAAAACTGAAAAGTCAGAGATAAGTACGTGGATGAGAATGAACCCTGACCCCTCGGTAAAATTGTCAATATTAAAGCACTAGGCTATTCAACCGGCTGTTAGGCCGCTTTTACCTCAACTTGGTTAAAGATCAAACGTTTTTTATCCGACTTCAAAAAAGGAGGAGGTTCTCAATTAGTCGGAATCTTTTTTTTATGTATGTTCACCGATTACTCGAAGACGCCTGAACCGATTTGAAAAATTATTTTTTTGGTTTCAAAGGGTTCCCTTCTACTTCCCAGGTTTTTAAATTTAAATTTTATCAAAACTGGTGAAGCGGTTTTTAAAACATCATCAATAAATTAAACTATATACTTTGTACTTTGAATTTTTTAAATATTGGATAGAAGCCGCGTTACTTTGCGGAAGTTCATGATTAGCAAGAAAAGATTAGAATTATTTTGCTATAATCCGCCAATTATAAGAATTTTTATATTAAATTATTCACACAACGAACCTCCGTCAACGTCTGTTCTGTGTCAGTTTCCAGTCCTGTGAAGCACTATTTCATCAATTATCTGCCCGTAATTGGGGGCTTAATTTGCGGTTGCTGACAAATAAACACGTAGATGTTTTACGCTGCTCAAAATAAAAACCTAGTAAGTAGCACAACTCAATAATAATGATAGCGTAGGGTCTTCTTTTCGGGCGGTTGAAGGTACGAATATGTCTGGGTAAGGTATGCATCTCTCAGCCATCAAAATAATTTATATCACTTTCTTTACGGGGGAGGAAAACATGGGCTTATATTTAAATATCTGTTGGTACTGCTAAGGTACATCGTATATATAAAATTCTCAAGTCGTAAACTCCTCCGAAATGTCTGGACCGATTTTTATGAAATTTTGTGTGCATATCGGGTAGGTCTGAGAATCGGCCAACATCTATTTTTCATACCCCTAAATGATAAGGGTGACCTACCCCTAAATATTTGTGTTGACGGTACGAAGTTCGTTGGGTCAGCTAGTAACATAAAAAAATTCAAACAGTCTACTATTAAAATTTAAAACGGTCAGTTATTCTTAATTTTTTTTTGGCAAAAGTATTTTCCAATTCCACATCATTTGGTAACTTAATGCTTACTTAAAAGTACAAACTTTTAATTTTGTCACTTACTAGGTTTATAGTGAGAGCGGTCGTTTCGATTATTCCAGGGCTGGTGGGGAAAATAAACTCTCAGTAAATTATAATTAGTCCAGCTAACGGGATTACTCCAGAGCGGTTTGGCGTGGCGGGTTACGCGTGCAATAATGCTTTACCAGATTTCGCTTTTTTAGGGTTCCGTAGTAAACAAGGAACCCTTATAGTTTCGCCATGTCCGTCCGTCTGTCCGTCCGCGGTTTAGCTCAGAGACTATTTGTCCTAGAAATCTGTAATTTGACAAGGGTATAAATATTAATCACGCCAACAAAATGGTGAAATATATAAGTGTGAAAAATATATTTTTTTGGGGTGTAAGGTGGGGATGAATTTTTTTCTCGTTTATCCCATAGTGTGGAATGTCGTTGAATAGGTATTTCAAAAATATTGGGGGTATGGGAACACCATTTTTCGATTCAGGGATCCGTTTGTGAAATATGAGGGTTCATAAGTTAACGAGTTATATCTGTTTTTTAGAAGTGAACCGCGAAAAACCATGGAACTCAAAATATATTTAATATTCATAAATAAAATAAAAGCACTATTCTAGGTCAAAAATAATAACTGTGACTTGCAACTACAGAACCCTACACTGCGCATGGCCCGACACGCACTTGGCCTTTTTTTACACATAACAAATAACTATACTTAACAATAAATTATAGTTCGAAGAACTAATGGGTCACCATTCCAGTACCTACTAGAGTGGTGACCCCGCACCGGAAAGCGCAGAGTTGGCAGACCCCTCATCATTTGGACCGACGACATCATCCGAGTCGCAGGCAGCCGCTGGATACAGGTGGCGCAAGACCTAGGCCTGTGGAAAGCCATGCAAGAGACCTTTGTCAAGTAGTCGAAGTTTTGCAAGCAGCAGAAGAAGTGGAAGTGACATTCTATCAATCAATTAATGAATCAATCAATCATTTTATTTTGCAAGAATATGGTACGTGAAATATATACATATTTACATAGGTAAGTTTATAATAATACAGCGTCAACATATCCTGTCAAGCTTGGCGAGCAAAAAAGATACGGAAAATCAATTTATCATTAATCTTATAATACATTTTATCTATAAGCATGTCAAATAGTGCTTGAATACTTTATACTTTATTGTCGCTACACATACACACACATAAAGAAACTAGGATAACAAGCTTCGGGACTTAAGTCTACAATTTCGCATGCAAAGGCGGAATGCCACAGATTTGCGGATGCATACATACATTTTTACATACAATTATTGATACATCTATTGACACACTGATACATAAAAAGTAGTCCCTACCCTCTGCGCTAGGAAAACCTGTGTTGCAGAAGGTAGTTCCTTCCAGCAATAATATATACTTATGAAAAACTTAAGCTAACATCGTGTGTGTGTGTGTGTGTGTGTGTGTGTGTGTGTGTGTGTGTGTGTGTGTGTGTGTGTGTGTGTGTGTGTGTGTGTGTGTGTGTGTGTGTGTGTGTGTGTGTGTGTGTGTGTGTGTGTGTGTGTGTGTATTATACAATCAGTTGAAGAGGAAGAAAAAACATACATGCAATAATTGCTTTTGTGGAGAGGGAATGTGACGGTGAGAATCAAGCGTTGAGCGCAAGAGAGCGTCATACCGTTTGCCGTAACAGCGCCAATAGGTTCACTGTTCATATCAAAATCCAGGAAGTTTCGCCAGTTCAAAATTTGCAAACACTAGTGCAAACGAACAAAAATTGGTGCTCACGTTAACGGCCATTTGCGCGCCCACAAAGGGATAAAGTCTTTTCATCCGGCAATTTTTTGCAGGGTTTTTCGGAATACAATCCTTTCGACTTAGTTTATTCAGCCGAAAATGCTGTATTCCGAAAACACCAAAGAAACGAAACGTAACGATAGCAACTCGAAGCATTTGTAGCCAAGCAAATCACAATTAAGTTTAGCAGTGATAGCCTAGTGTTTAGTACTGCTGTCTCCTGTTCGGGAGGTCGCAGGTTCGATCCCGGGCACGCATCTCTCATGCACATCAACGGTGAAGGAAAACATCGTGAGGAAACCTGCACGCCTGAGAGTTATCCATAACGTTCTCGAAGGTGTGTGAAGTCTGCCAATTCACATTGGGCCAGCGTGGTGGACTATGGCCTATAACCCTTCTCTGAGAGGAGACCTGCGCTCAGTAGTGAGACGTTAATATTGTGTTGCTCGTGATGAGTGATGACTGATGATACGTAGAATCGTTTTTATCAATCATCAATTTTTATCCTTATTTCTAGTTTCATGAAAGATTTTTTACATAATTCATGATCCAGATTCCAGATATTTGAATATGAGAAAGGTGGCCAGTTATTTTACTTAAAAAAGGCATACTTACCTAGTACGAAGTTAGTACGTCATAATTTATAATACCCCCCTTTTTCCGTCGGGGATTAAAAATGAGAAAGTTTCAGGTTTAAAGTAGGTTTCACCCATAAATTTATGATAGGTAGCTGCTGCGCATAGATTTGTTATAAACTAGCTGATGCCCGCGACTTCGTCTGCGTGGATTTAGTTTTTAAAATCCCTCGGGAACTCTTTGATTTTTCAGGATAAAAAGTAGCCTATGCCTCTCCAACCAACCAACAAACCAACAAACAAACACTTTCGCATTTATAATAATTAGTAAAGATTTATCTGTGCAAAAACCATAGACGTAGTATCAATGGGTATCATAACCAGCAGTCGCGACTACATTAAAGTATCAATACCTATTATAAAAAAAAGTGTGTGTGTCAGCTCCGACGCACGACTGGAGTTTACTCCTTACAACGTCGTAATGCATTCGCGGCGCTCGCTGCGTCTAGGCAGTGTAAAGATAGATAGAGTATGGAAACTACCTATAAACGTTCGAAACGGCTCACTCACACAAACATGCGCATCGACGAGACCAAATACCGGTCCTCAGTACTGACAGCACTGCGAGGTCCGCTAATTGTCTCGTCGATGCGCATGTTTGTGTGAGTGAGGCCGTTTCGAGCGTTTGTAGGTAGTTTCAGTACTGGTTATAATTCTACTGTGGTCTAGGCGCCGCTCGGACCCGATCGCTACGCGCTCGGCTTCCCGAAGCGAAAGCTCTTTCGCACGAAAACCAACATTATTTACTCAACGTTAGGGTAGAAATTTGCATCGTTGTGAAAAACGTAACGAGGTCACGGCTTCCCTCGGAAAGCTCTTTCGCACGAAAACCAACCTTATTTACTCAACGTTAGGGTAGAAATTTGCATCGTTGTGAAAAACGTAACGAGGTCATTGATAAGTAGATTTTACTCCTCGAATTTTTCTCATACCGGGCGCTTAAAATCGATTCTTCAGGAGTAAACTCCAAAACAGTTTGTACCTAACCAGCTAAGCGGCCCACTGGCGAACAATATGGGCATTGGGCACGAGGAACAAAGAGACGCTGGGAATGTTGCGAACAAAGAATTGGTGGCAGTTAGCGTCCATTTGCGGGCGTCCGTCGGCCGCCGCGCGCCGCGAACAACTCAAGTGTTTAGCGCTTTTTGTTGCGGGTACTTCGAAAATAACTGCACAAAACAATGACAAGAGATGCGATCAATGATCGAGAAACAATGGAGAAACTTTTGAATGTTCCTTTTTAGTAAATAAAGTACTGAAATAAAAAAATTAAGTGGCACTCGGGGACTGCCGCGGTAAAGCTATTGCATAGCATTTTTTAGGGTTCCGTACCCAAAGGGTACCAACGGGACCCTATTACTAAGCCTACGCTGTCCGTCCGTCCGTCCGTCCGTCCGTCCGTCCGTCTGTCAGCGGGCTGTATCTCGTAAACCGTAATAGATAGACAGATTAAATTTTCACATATTATGTATTTCTATTGCCGCTATAACAACAAATAATAAAAATTAAATTAAATTAAAAAAAATAAATTAAAATCTTTCCATGGGTACATAGAAATATTTTTATTTATTTATTTTTTAACGGAACCCTAAAAGAGCGAGGCCCGACTCGCACTTGGACGATTTTTATCAACTTATGCAATTATAATATTTATGCAATTTTTTTTTTTGCATTAAAATTATGCAAAAAAATAATTAAAAAACAAACAAACAAGAAAAGCGCACTGTCACTACTTCGCGAGTGAGATTCGAACCTGCGACATCTAAAGAAAGCGGTCGCTTGCCCACTGCGCCAAACAGAGCTAAATATAAACCTCTAAAATGTTGAACTTTTACTGAACGACGGTGTTAGGTTTTTTCGTTACGGAATTTCTTGATTCGGTCGCCGAGCTCAAACTGTTTGTACTAGTTCAAAGCCCGCGATAAAAGCTATGCAATAGCTTAATAATTTTTTTTTTTTCGTGGGGCTGGCATTCTTTTGTGTAAAGAAAAGCCTCTTAAAAATTTAGAATAAAAAAAAAAAAGCTTAATAATTTATTAAAATGCATTACTCGTCTTATAATAAAGCACCTGGATTACCGAGCTTTGCTAGGTTTTTTTTGGTAAATCGTGTTTTTTGGAAATTATATTTAGAATTTAGATACGATAATAGTTTTTCGCACAAAGGAAGGAACTTGAAAAAAAAGGGGAAAAATGATGGAAATAAACTATGAGTCCTGAATAATAATATTTATTTTTATAATAGTAATTACATTGAGTACGAACAATAACAAAGCAAGGAGATGACAATCTTAAAAATCAAATCGGACAAAACTAATTCCGATTCCAAATACGAAATCGTTTTATTTTTCTTTATTATGTAATGAGATTACATAGGCATTATCTCCAACATCCGCCCTTAATCCATTACATTATAACTTATGTCACCTCACAATAAAATATTTGATTACAAATGAAATACTATCTAGACGACAAGAAAACACATCCATAGTATTTCAACAAAAATAATAACTATATTCTATGCCCCCTTAATCAAATATTTTTAAACATAGTTGAGGCAAAAAATATTTTATTTTAGGACTATGCAAACATTTTGTAAAAATATCTGCCACCATTTTTTCTGTTGGCATATACTCAATCTTTACTAAATTGCTTGCTATAGCCTCTCTTATGTAATGATATTTAATATCTATATGCTTAGTTCTGTTGTGATTCATTTTATTATTTGCAATTTTATGTCAAGATTGATTGTCATTATACAACACAACGGGACTAATCCAACAATTATTATCATTTTCTAAGAGCAGCTCACCTAGCAAATTCCTTAAATATACTGCCTCCTTAGACGCTTGACAAAGACCTACATATTCTGACTCTGTAGAAGATAATGAAACACATTGCTGTTTTCTACTCTCCCATGTTATCAAATTACTACCTAGTTTAAAAATAAATCCAGTGAATGACTTTCTGTCATATGCACCGCCCCAGTCTGCATCTACATAACCATAAAGACTAACTTTGTTTGATTTTTCAAACTTTAAACAAAGTTTAGACGTCCCTTTTAGATAACGCAGTACCCGTTGAGCAGCTTTGTAGTGTAATTCATTATGAGCAGAATTAAATTGTGACAAAACACTCAAAACATGCGCAATATCAGGTCTTGTATTCACTGCCAAATAATTCAGACACCCTATCAGATTTTGATACGGAAATTGACTCATATCTGACTCTGACGCTTTTTCTAGCTTAAGACCAACCTCCATTGGAGTTGATACTGGCTTACAATCTGATAATTGAAATTCATTCAAGACATTCAGAATATATTGTTCCTGATCAAGAAATATTGCACTATTTCTCCTTCTCAGTCGCATTCCTAGAACATGCCTAGCTGGACCTAAATCCTTAAGCTTAAATTTATCGAGAAGACCTGCTTTCAAATTATTCTTCTCTTTTTCACTATTTCCAAAAACAAATATATCATCTACGTATATTACAACAATAATTCTTTTATTGTCACCTAAGTTTTTATGATACAAGCATGGTTCTATCTTTGACTGTACAAAACCTAAATCTAACATTGTCCTATCTAATTCGTTAAACCACGCATTCGAAGCTTGCTTTAGGCCATACAAAGACCTTTGCAATTTACATACCATGGTTTCTTGACCATTGACTATTGCACCTTTTGGCTGCAGCATGTAAATATCTTCCTTTAATTTACCGTATAAAAATGCAGTATTTACATCCCATTGATCAATAAACCAATCGTATTCAGCAGCTAATGAAAATAGCAGCCGCAAAGTAGAGCTTCGAACTACAGGTGAATATGTTTCGTTATAATCCACACCACGTACCTGGGTAAAACCTTTTGCTACTAGCCTAGCCTTATATTTTACAATATTTCCATCGCTATCCTTTTTAATTCTAAATACCCACTTGCAATGTATCGGCTTTTTGTCCTTTGGTAATTGAACTAACTTCCAAGTTTCGTTTTCTTTTAACGAATGAATTTCATCATCTATAGCCTTTTTCCATAAATCCCCATCTGGTCTGGCTAAAGCTTCTTCGATGGTTAAAGGATCGCCGTCAATATCTGCAATAGCATTACAAATACAATTATTTACATCTGGTTGCTTACGTGATCGAAGATTATAACGTGGTTCAACTCTTTCCACAATGTCATTAGTTTCGTCTTGATTATCAACCATTTCTTCATTGTTTTCAGTTTTATTATCAATAAGTTCAACGATAGTATCAATTTTATCGTACTTTTCACAAACCTCTTTTGGGTTGTCACTTGTCACAGACTCTTTTTGTCCCTCATCCAGATTCATAGGAACAACTGTGTTCTTCGTTTCTATAATATCATTATCACCAGGAAAAATATTCTCTATAAATTTGACATCTCTAAATACATGAAGAGCACCCGTCTTTGGATCCATCAAACGATAACCTTTGATATTATTAGGATATCCAACGAAAATCATTGGAACGGTCTTACTGTCAAATTTTTGTCTCTTTTGTTTTGGTTTCAAGCCGTAAGCTAAACAACCAAACACTTTAAGATGACTCAGATCGACTTTCTTTCCTGACCACAACTCTTCTGGAACACCATCTGTCACAGCCTTGGTAGGACTTCTATTTTTTTAAATATACAACAGTATTGACAGCTTCTGCCCAATACTTCTTCTTTAAATTAGCTTCGCATAACAATGCTCTTGCCTTTTCTATAATAGACCGATTTGCCCTCTCTGCAACACCATTCTGCTCAGGTGTGTACGGGACCGTCATCTGGTGCTTGATACCTTCAGACTTTAAATATTTATTAAATAATCGATTACAGTATTCCGATCCATTGTCAGACCTTAAACATTTAATTGGCTTGTTCGTCTCTTTCTCTACTTCCGCCTTATATTCGCGAAATTTATCAAAAGTTTGACTTTTATTTTGCAAAAAATATACATGTGTTTTCCGAGTAAAGTCATCGATAAACAGTAACATGTACCTCGAACCACTAAATGATGGCTCTTCCATCGGTCCGCAAATATCACTATGCACTATTTCCAAAATACTTCGTGCTCTTGTACCTTTGTTCTTAAAAGGACTCTTATACGTTTTGCCTTCAATGCATGATATGCATGGTTCGATCAAATCACCTTTTTTAAATTCCATTCCGCTTACTAGTATTTTTAAATTATCCATATATTTCTTGCTCAAATGTGCTAATCTTCTATGCCAAAGATTCGATAAATTTTGACTTGTTAATGTCACGTTCAATGTCAAGTTTTGATTTTTTCTTAATTCGAAAATTCCATTGACATCATGACATCTAACAATTTCTTTATCCTTTTTCGTTATAATGCAACCTTCTTTATTAAAACTCGTAATAAAATCTTTTTCAGCTAGCTTGCTCACTGAAATTAAATTCATGGACAATTCGGGAACATGTAAAACATTATCTAATACAAGTTCTGTATTTGCACCGATTTTTAAATTAGCATTTCCTCTACCTTGGATTGACAATTCTTCGCCATTTGCCACTCTTATTTTCTTATCTTTCTGCTTTTGATAATGAGATAAATTATGGTTATCGTGAGTCATATGGTGCGAACACCCACTGTCGATATACCAACTATTTGTTTTGAATAGCTTCTTGTTTACAGTACCCATGCAAAATAAATTATTTACCGGTGTGCTTTTCTTTCCTTTACACTCGGACGCCTTATGGCCTTGCTCATGGCATCGAAAACATTTGTAGAAAAATTTAGCCTTATTTCCTTTCGAACCGTTTTTAAATTTGGTTGAGATCGTGTTCGATTTGCGTGCCATTAAACCTTGAGAAGATGTCATTGTATTTTCACTTTGTTGTCTATTATCCTCTTGCATTAGTTTTGACTTGATTTGCTCAAGACTCAATTTTTGTCCACTGTTATCCACAGCCATTATAAAAGGATTATATACTTCGCTCAACCCGCTCAGCATTATGGATATTACCCAGTCATCATCGATTGGAGCATCAATATCATGCAACTGATTAGACAAAAACATTATTTCTGAGATATACTTCTCCATAGACTCAAAGTTTTCTAGTTTGCATGACCACAATTTACGCTGCAAGGTAATTCTTCGTCCCCAACCTTTATCTTCATAAGCCTTACATAAGCAGTTCCAGACCTCTTTGCCTGTACGCGCTCTATATACGTGCGTGAAACAGTTCGGCTCAAGCAGAAGACAAAGCGTTGCTTTGACTTTTCTGTCAATTTGTACCAAATTTTCTTTCCTTTCATTTGTAAGCCCTTCTCCTACGACCCACCACCAGTCTTTCAATTCAAGATAATTCTTTACCTTAAATTTCCAATCAGCAAAGTTTTCTGTGCCTTTTAACTTTTCAATGTGTCCACAGAGACCAGACTGATGTCCTTCTTCCATCGTATATCGAGCAGAAGAAACAAACAAATTTCAACTCACTAATAATTTTATTAGCCACCTTTTATTCAGGACTCCTCATAATATTATTCACGATATCTGGGCCCCATAACCTGATGGAAATAAACTATGAGTCCTGAATAATAATATTTATTATTATAATAGAAATTACATTGAGTACGAACAATAACAAAGCAAGGAGATGACAATCTTAAAAATCAAATCAGACAAAACTAATTCCGATTCCAAATACGAAATCGTTTTATTTTTCTTTATTATGTAATGAGATTACATAGGCATTATCTCCAACAAAAAATAATCATCTAGACTCGAACCGGGGTTTACTGGTTTCGGGATCGCCCGATTTCCCACCTGAGCTATTATAAATTTCTAGATGGTGGCGAAATTTACCTTCGTATTCTAATGATATTGTAGCAGTTTCTCATTGCCAGAAAACACAGATAAAACGACATTTTCTAAAAATGAAACCAAAAGGTACTTTCCGAGCAGGTGTAGTATAAAGTATTTTTAAATCCTAACGCTACGAGGACGAAGTCGTAGGAAAAAAGAAGTAGAATATAGGTAATTTTAAAGAAGGTAGAGCATGCAGTATTATATAAGAGAATCTCTACTAAGTCTCTCCTATATTTTCCATGTATGAATAAGAAAACAGCAAGAAAGTTGGATAGAAAACTTGGGCGTAGCAAGTAGTATGGTTAAAGTTGTAACAGGCTTTCCTCTAACTTAGAGTAAATATACAAGAGATGAAACTGAAGTTCGCTCCGCACTTGGAGGCTGGGCGTGCGAGATATTTTGCCTGAAAATTTATAACATATCAGGAAAAAAGGTTCAATAGCCTAACGGTTAAAGGTGCGGACTGAAAACGGAAAGGCAGGCGGTTCTATCCATAACTGTTGCATTATTGTCGTACCCAAACCCATTCCAAATTGTGTTTCAAGGTGAGGAAGGGAGAATATTAATCTAGTTCAGCATAGCTAATCTAAGTATACTTATTTTATTTTTATTATTTATGTACATAAAAACAATCCTTAAAAAAATATTAATAGATGACGTGGACAAAGGTGAAGCTTATCTCTAAGAAGAGAATTCTTCCAGCTTCCCTCGTTACTTTGTTTTTAAAACAAGATGTGTAAATTAACACTCCCGACATATGAATCTATGGCTGGAATATGTCAGTACGATATACCTGACATCTTGTTACCCAGTTATCTGCTCCATCATCAGATTCTCCTCCTTGATGCTCAATTTCCGATCATCATCTAGTTAACACCTCATTGAGACCGTTTTAATGAGCCCAAACACACTATATCTGCTGTAAGTTGCTGAGGAGTTGGATATCCTGCAGACTACTTGATGCTGCAGCATCAGTTTAAGGTTACCATGCCTTGGAAATAATCCGAAATAATAGTACACAAGATTTCAAATCAATCGCACCAGTGAAAGACCATTTAATCAAATAGGAAATGAGCTGAAACGCTTGAATGCCAGATCTTCAAAAGTTATAGCTAAGATCCACCTCGATTGCATTAGCTTTCAAACACAAAAAACGCATCAAAATCAGTCCATTGAGGAGGCTGCTACGCGGGAACAGACAAACACACAGATACACCCGTTAAACTTATAACACCCCTCTTTTTGCGTCGGCGGCTAATAACAAACAACATCTGATTCCGCAAGAACTTTAATAAAGCAAAAAGTTGAATGAATATGGTTTAGATATCCTTTTTGAAAATGGCATTTTTCTGAATTGTTTTGATATGAGATAATAAGCCGAGAACTATGTTAATTCAACTTCAACTGCGTTGTTGGTCTTTCAAAAATATATTGGGGTTTTCTGTTAAGAAAATTTTCAGTCCTGCGTTAGGAAGTTGGCGGTCTGTCATCCCCGTGTCTCGAAGAGCACGTATAAAGCCATCGGTCCGGCATCTGATCTCCCTCCACTCGTGTCAGATTCCATCGGACAATGAGAGTGATGGAATAAAGGGTGCATATGTGTTTGCGCACACAGTGTACATTTTAATATCTCCCGCGCAGATGGTTAGTAAGATTCAGTCAGTTGGACTTTTATAATGCTAAAATGTTATTCCTGGAAAAACTGAACCAACTAATTTTGAAAATGATTTATTAACCCTATGAATGGAATTTCTAATTTTCGTGTTGAGACTAGAGAGTACAATTCTGCTGACTTTTACCAGTCTTACCTTCGCCGATGAGGTAATTTTAAAGGTAAATTTGAAGCCAGCAAAACACTTAGGATTCTTCAAAAGTATGTAACAATTTGTCAGCTATTATAACTTCCACGGAATCAATTATGCTTTATTTACAAGGCGAGCGCTCGCCGTTCCCACCTCCCTCCTTGATTTGAATAATTCCTCTCAATTTTAATAAATGGTTCAAATTTTTCCTCCCAAATTTCGTGCTCGATGTAATGCCGTAACTTTTTAATTTTGAAACACAAATAATTTCGGGCGATTCTCTTCTTTTTCCGCACTCCGTCCAAGGTCTAAGTAATAAAACAAAACAAACTTGGCCCCGATCTTACTTTTTCGTGAATAGGATTTGGGGCGATGTTTGGAAAAATTATACTTTTAAAATTTTTTGAGAGCTTGTTTTCAGTATTAACTGTTAATAATTGTTAGGTATTCAATGATAAGTTACTAGTAGTAGAGCAGTGATAGCCTAGTGGTTAGAACTGCGATCACCTATTCGGTGGGTTGCAGGTTCGATCCCGGGCCCGCACATCTCACTTTTCGGAGTTAGGTATGTAAGGTACGTTTAAGCAATTAAATATGACATGTTTCAACGGTATAGAAAATAATCGCGAGGAAACCTGCACGCTTAAGTCTGCGGCCCAGGTGCGAGCGGGTGCGGGCAGCGGAGCGGTCAGCGTATAGAACAAACGCTGGGGCTCGTTTCTGGATACGCGGTGCGTCGCGCGGCGCGTAGTGCGTCGCGTCGCGCGGGCCGTCACCGCGTACTACGCCAGAACGCTTCTGCATGAACACGCGACGCGACGCACCACGCGTCCCGCAACGCATCGCGTGTCCAGAGGTGCGATTGTCTAAAAATTGCCGATCAAAATCTTATTCATTTCATGGCATTAGCGTCAAAGTAAAATATTCCTTGACTGTATTGATTTAAAGTCACAAATTCAGTACAACCCATTCTAACATGAAGCGTTATGGAGCGCGTATCGTACACACCTAAACGTATGAGAATGCATACACGAAATTGAACTCTAATTTAATGCAATTATGGTTTATTTTACTTTGACGCTAATGCCATGAAATGAATAAAATTTTGATCGGCAACTTTTGGAAATTGGGGGCCAGAAACGAGCCCTATGATTTATACGAAATTGGAAGGATGACGCGCGGACGTGTCCTAATCAAATCATGACCCAGCCATTGCTTCGCTCAACCATATTTGAGGGAACGTAACAACCCGCTTCACACGACACCACCGCAGAAATGTTAAAGAGAGTGTGACATACATAGGCTATCCATCTTAAGGCATCGAATTGAAACTAATATCAAGGCTCAGGACGGGGATAAAATGAGACACAAATATGTCCTGACAAAAATCTGTCTCGTTTTAACTTGAGTCTAAGCTGAGTGGGAGTGTCATCTATATAGATACCCTAAGGCCTCTGCCTCGAATCTTGCGGGCAGCGGGGCGGCGGGCGGCGCGGTCACCGCTTGTATGGAGTGCACCGCTCGTTGCCCGCCCCCGCGCTCTGTTTTCGAGGGCCGGTCCATTTGATTTTACGCATTAGATCCTGCCGCTCCCGCATCGCTGCCGCCATCGCCCCGCTGCCCGCAAGATTCGAGCCTTAGAGCTCTCCATAATGTTCTCAAAGTTGTGTGAAGTCTGCCAATTTGCATCGGGCATCTTAAACCCTTCTCTGAGACGAGACGTTGTCAAAGTGATGTAATGGTCCAAGATCCCAGTGCCGCCAGACCTAAGTTATTTTCTCAGCAATTATTTGTGTACGATAGAGTACTGTTCGAATGTCCTTTCAGTATATGCGTACCAGCTAGATTGTGCCGACGGCCAATTTCCAGATACCAGGTGCTAAAGGTAGGTAAAAACTAGAATAACTAATCTTAAATTCTCAGGGCTGATTTTCATATATGTTTTAAAGAATATTGTAAAAATTAATAAATTAATACTGCCAGACGCTTACCGCCGGCGGTTACTTTAGCCAGACGCTTTGAAGCTCCCAAAAATATATATAATTTAAGTTAACTTATATTCTCAGTTCTGATTTTTATACATGATACTCAGGGAACTATTGCGATATTATCTGTAAGCTGCCAGACCTATTGGAAGGGTCAAACATCCCCCCAGACACACATTATGCGTCCCCATATGTATGAGCGCTAGAACATGATTCACTTGTTTAAGTGTGTGAGAGATAATATCATCATACTATAATATTATAAATGCGAAAGTGTGTTTGTTGGTTTGTCCTTCAATCACTCTGCAACAGAGCTACGGATCGACGTGATTTTTTGCCTGGGTATAGCTTGCAGAAGATATTGCAATAGTTCTCTCTCTCTAGATCCTAAGCTATACCCAGGCAAAAAATCACGTCGATCCATAGCTCTGTTGCAGATTGATTGAAGGACAAACCAACAAACACACTTTCGCATTTATAATATTATAGTATGATGATATTATCTCTCACACACTTAAACAAGTGAATCATGTTCTAGCACTCATACATATGGGGACGCATAATGTGTGTCTGGGGGGATGTTTGACCCTTCCAATAGGTCTGGCAGCTTACAGATAATATCGCAATAGTTCCCTGAGTATCATGTATAAAAATCAGAACTGAGAATATAAGTTAACTTAAATTATATATATTTTTGGGAGCTTCAAAGCGTCTGGCTAAAGTAACCGCCGCGCGCCGGCGGTAAGCGTCTGGCAGTATTAATATATTAATTTTTACAATATTCTTTAAAACATATATGAAAATCAGCCCTGAGAATTTAAGATAAGTTATTCTAGTTTTTACCTACCTTTAGCACCTGGTATCTGGAAATTGGCCGTCGGCACAATCAAGCTGGTACGCATATACTGAAAGGACATTCGAACAGTACTCCATCGTACACAAATAATTGCTGAGAAAATAACTTAGGTCTGGCGGCACTGGGATCTTGCTCTATAAAGTATATTCAAATTAAAGAATAACTTTCTGAATATTCTGCGTCAGGTATACTCGGAGCCACAATCCATTTCTTAAGTAAATCCCATTAAGTAGGTACTCAATTCAATTCATTGCCCACTCTAGCTGGCCCTTTCGAAGGGCGCCCTTAATAAATAGTTCACGTAATACATTCCTTCGCCTTAATACCCTCAAGATTGAATAGCGTAAGATTTCACACGTGGTCTGCATTGACGAAAGCTGGGCTGCGTTAAAATATCTTAAGTCTACTTTTACGGTTCCGTACCTCGTAAAAGAAAAAAACGGAACCCTTTTAAGGGATCATTTTGTCGTCCTTCCGGTTTAAAATGCCCCTTTTTATCCGACTTCAAAAAAGGAGCAGGTTATTAATCCGTCGGAATCTTTTTTAGGGTTCCGTACCAAAATGGTAAAAATGGAACCCTTATGGTAAGACTTTCTCCGTCCGTCCGTCCGTCCGTCCGTCCGTCCGTCCGTCCGTCCGTCCGTCTGTCACATTCGATTATTTCAGTAACTATTAAAGCTATCGACATAAAATTTGGAATAGTTATGTATAATAGTGGCCCAACAATATTGGAATAAAGAAATCAAAAATTATTTTTAGTTTAATTAAAAAAGGGGGAAAATCGGGAGTTTGAAATTTCAAAGTAAGATAACTATACCGAATTGGGTATCATATGAAAGGGTACATTGTAAAACCGTTCTCCCAACCGAAAAAAATACCGTTCCCCCCTTATCTCCGAAGTTTACCAATCGAAAAATCAGAAATAATTATAGCCAATAGAAATTTATGTATATTTTACAGGAAAAATAAAACCAACGCTCTAACTAGCATAGTTTTTTTTTATATTAACAATAAACCTTTACAAACAGGGAGCCGCTGGAAAAGCGGCGCAAGACCGAAGCCTGTGGAAGTCCATGCAGGAGACCTTTGTCCGGTAGTGGACGTCTATAGGTTGATAAAGAAGAAGATACAAACAAAGTTAACGATTAATAAGCAAATTAATCTAGTATTATTGTTTTACATTTATGTCTAGAGTACGGAACCCTCGGCGCGCGAGTCTGACTCGCACTTGCCCGGTTTTTTTTATGTATTTTCACCGATTACTCAAATCCGATTTGGAATTATTTTATTGTTTGAAAGGGTATACTTCCTAGGCGGTTCCGTTTAAATTTTATCGAAATAGGTCGAGCGGTTTTTAAAAAATCACCAATAAATTATATACTTTGTAGTATAGGTGTTTGAAGTCGGTTTTAAGGGTTCCGTACCCAAAGGGTGCCAACGGGACCTTTTCAAACAAAAAAGAATTTTTTAAATCGGTTCAGGCGACTTCGAGTAATCGGTGAACATACATAAAAAGAAGAAAGAAGACGAATTGATAACCTCCTCCTTTTTTGAAGTCGGTTAAAAATAATTTTTTATATCGCGTTTTGTATCGAATTACTAACAAACTCGCTTTGGGTTCAATTCGAGCCCAATTTCATCTGCATCATATTATAAGCTTTTAAAAATCGTGCGTGTTATTTTTGCAGGATGTAATAGGTTACATAGGTTAGACTAGGGTCTATGTTACTTTCTAAGTTCTCAGCTAAGTAGTTAGGTACAACTAAGCAAAAAATAATGTCGATCCGTCTCGCCGTTTATGTGTGATCGAAGGACAAACCGTGCGAAACGTGCATCGAGAGTAGTATAAAAGTCTTGTGTGGTGGTGCATGTGAGTGGTGGTGGCATTGCTTGCTTGGGAACTTGGCTTTCTTGCTTGCTTGGGAAGGTGAGCGGTGCTTAGCTTATAATTGCTTATTTGACCATACAGATTTTTGGAGTTTACTCCTTAAGAATCGATTTTAGGCGCCCGGTATGAGAAAAATCCGAGCAGTAAAATCAACTTAACAACCTCGTTACGTTTTTCACAACGATGCAAATTTCTACCGTAACGTTGAGTAAATAAGGTTGGTTTTCGCTTGAGTTGTCGAATGCCCGCGTTACGTTTTTCACAACGATGCAAATTTCTACCCTAACGTTGAGTAAATAAGGTTGGTTTTCGTGCGAAAGAGCTTTCGCTTCAGGATGCCGAGCGCGTACTGATCGTGTCCGAGCGGCGCGCTCGGACCCGAGTCGCGAGTAAACTCCAGTCGTGCGTCGGAGCTGACACACTCACGTCTTTTTTTCTGTTGGCGGATTAAGCAAAATACCTTTTCTTGCTTATTAAAAACTCTTTAGGAGTAGGATAGACACGGTCCTGCCGCCTGCATGAAGCAATAGTAATCAGGGTCTACATTTAACGATTAATAAATAATTGGCCGTAAAACTACAAAATTATATTATTATACAAGTCAGCTAGTATAAATTTCAAGCTGAGAAGGTTTGAAGTAAGTTTATCTAATATTTTTGGGAGTTTGTCAAAAAGTTAGGATGCATTTTGAAAGTTTGGCTTGCTCGGTAATTGTCAGTCAGTACCTAAGTTTTGATATAAATTAGAGTGTCGATCGCAAGTTATAATGGCTGTTTGTTCCGAGTTTGAGAACGCGCGGTCTCCATAATCGGTATCTAGTTCGGTGTACGAAAATCGGTATATTTTATTCCGGAAAAAGAGTTTCTGCTCCACTTCAAAAAATGAAGGCTTACGACTCTTTTGCCTTGTATGATTTGAGAGGCAATTCTTTTGTAGGAATTTCGAAAAACACCTAATGTCTATAACTGAAGATTTATCTACCGTAGACCGTTCATTTTTTTGCACTATATTGTTCAAACTTTACAATCGAGGGTAGTGACAGATTTATGCCATGGCTACATATACTATACTATAGTAGCCTGGTAGAAGATAGGGCTGGTAGTTTGACTTTATAATAGGAAAAAATATTTTATCAAATGGTAGCTTAATTTTAATAAATTTTGAATAAGTAAATTGTCATGATACCATTCAGATGGTCGGTTAGACGGACAGAAAGATGGGTATAGACGGATTGGATGAATTTAAAGGGTTCCTTGTTTTATTACCTAAGGAATCCTAAAAATGAAATTTCTATAAAAATTAAACATCTACAGTAATAGGCTTCTGAACGCTTTTTCTCCTTTCACACAAAAATGCCTATTCGTAAAAATGTGGTTTCAGAAAATGGAGGCGCGACGATAAAAGTTGCTCCCAAATATCTCGATATTAGATCCGAGCACAAAGAAAACTGAATTGATGAAAACGAGAGCTTTTGCGGGAATTCTTTTATCTTTTACCAGTGTTTTCGGGTCAAGACAACTTGATTGCTGATCGCACATTACCGCACTTTGTTTCTGCTCTGTGTTACCGCACTAACCGCACATCGCGTATGACTCTAAAAATGTCATTCCCTCTTTACGTACCTCCCTTGTACCAAAATTTTTTTTTCCCAGATTTAGTTTAGAACTTTGTAGGTTTGTTTAATATGTATCACTAGATGATGCCCACGACTTTGTCCGCCTGGATAAAGGTTTTGATTCTCGTGAGAACCCTTTAATTTTTCGGGATAAAATGTAGCCTGTGTTATTCCAGAATATTTATAATCTATCTCCATTCCAAACTTCAGCCAAATCTGTTCAGTAATTGTGAAAAAGTAACAAACATGCACACATACGCACAAACTTTCGCTTTTATAATATTAGTGTGATAATCATGCCTAATAATAGCCTTTTAGTACCAATAGTCTTGGAGTTAAGTCACAGACAGACGGACAGGCGGATGAACTTGGCGTAACAATAAGGATTTCAGGATCCTCTCATATTTGATACTAGCTAATGCCCGGGTTTATATAAAAAACTAGCTGATGCCCGCGACTTCGTCCGCATGGATTTAGTTTTTAAAAATCTCGCGGGAACTCTTTCATTATCCGAGATAAAAAGTAGCTCTCCCGGTCTGAGGAACCACTACTACATCCATTACTATTACCCATGCAAAAAATCGCATCAATCCGGTGTTCTGTTGCGACGTGATTGAAGGACAAACCAACAAACAATCACACTTTCGCATTTATAATATCAGTAATGCTTTATTATAACACTTTTTATAATTGTCAAATTTTTTACCATACTTAACCAAAGACAAAATTACGTTTAGCTGTCATTTACGTTTTGTTATTCCACTGTCATTTGCGTTTTGTTATTCCATGTCAGATACGTTTTTGTTATACCACGTTTTATAGTGACTTGACGGAAACGTGGTCGAACGGGATAAAAAGTATCCTATGCCCGTCTCCTGGTTCTAAGCTACCTCTCCACCAATTTTCAGCCAAATCGGTTCATCCGTTCTTGAGTTATAAATAGTGTAACTAACACCACTTTCTTTTATATATATAGATTAAAGTTTTTTTTTATTAGTATAAATTATTTAAGTAGATCGTTGAATCCTATGCTGCTATCTGTGAGGAGTTTTAGAGTCTTCTGCCTCCAGTTGTATTTGTTAGATCTTCACTAAAATTGGACAAAACTTACCTCATATTACGTATTTTTCAATAAAGAAACAATAATAAAAATTAGTTGAGGTTTGACGAATTTTTGAAGTAAAAACTATCATTCCCTATTTCAACCAAGTTGAATTTTTGTAACAAAATGTAGCCTATATTCTTCTCCAAGGTCCAATGTATCTCAATTCCGAAATTCATCAAAATTGGTTAAGCCGTTTACGCCTGACAGCGTAACCAACAAACAGACAGAGTTACTTTCACATTCAGTTTTTTTTGTAATAAAATGTAGTCTATATTCTTCTCCAAGGTCCAATGTATCTCAATTCTGAAATCCATCAAAATTGGTTAAGCCGTTTACGCCTGACAGCGTACCGAACAAACAGACAGAGTTACTTTCACATTTATAATATTAGTTTGTATTTTGATCACGTACTTAGAAGCACAGCTGCCACCTCAACCTGTGAACTATTCCATAATCACAAACGTAAACTCTTCGCCGGGACTTGAAAAATGTTTGCATTTTCAATTCGTCCGCGCCGCGTCGCTTGACAAATAACATTCGAACGTGGGCGGGGAAACGCGTGGAATTGCGACCGCCATCCATCACGGATCCGGGTTCGATTGCCGACAACGCGATTAATATACTGACTTCGTGGACCTCCCTACTAACATTTTTCATGTAATTTGATACAGGTTTTAATCTAATATCAGTAGACATCTTCATCAGCCAGTTTTAATCAGTCTTATTCTTAACCCCCGGGAAAAAAGAGGGGTGTTATGAATTTGACCTGTCTATCTGTGTGTATGTCTGTTCACTCGTAATTACCCAAAGAATGGACTGTTTTGGATGCGGCTTTTTCGGCCTGAAAGCTGACATGTTCGAGATGGTTCCTGGCTACCTATACTGTTCAGGCGCATCTGAAGACCATCAACTCATTTCCAACCTACTTGATTAAGGGGTCCCACAAACTTTCACCAGTGCGATTGATTTGAAAGGTGTACAGCTGTTACTTTGAATTATTTGCAAGGCATGGTAACCTTGAGCTGATGCTGCAGCACCAAGAAGCCTGGAGGAATCCCAACTCCTCAGCAACTTACAGTAGGTAAAGCGTGCTTGGCTCCCATTATAATGGTCTCAATTAGTAGGTATTAGATCGATCAGGATCGAGGAGGAGGATCTGATTATGGAGCAGAAAACTAGGTAACAGGATGACAGGTACATCGTACATAGCCAGCCATAGATTTCCCGAAGCATCGGCGGTGTATTAAATTTTTAATTTACACTTGTTTATAAATAAAAACTATAGTTAACGATATGGGTTGGCGGTTAAATGGTTGGTGGACTCAACTGGATGCTAAAAACAAAATATAGAAAACAATAGGTCTTTCTAGACTCCTCCAGAAGGTCTCCGCCTTTAATTTTATAAGAAGTAGGTATTTAATGCATAATTTTAATTTAAGAATCATGAAGAAATAAAAGGCTTTAAAATTTTGCCAAGATTTTCATCAGTCATAATAATTGCTATAATTAAATATTTTATTTCAGTTCATTTTATTTTTCAGGAATATTTGTTTGTCCATCGAATATTTTATATCGTTGTAGACGTTTTTATTTATCTTGTCTAATTGTGGCTTATTTTGAATCATCAATTTGGGTTATCAATAAAAAACAATTAGTAAAAAACCGCAACTTTAACATGAACCTTGTCGACAACTGAGATAACAGACCAATTTAGATTCACTGCGTCATTCACTCTAAAGTAACTGTCTTTAAGAATTTCTTCTAAGTCAGTAGGTAGTAAGCACAAAAACTCAGTGCAAATTGGCAGACTTCAAATTCAAATTCAAATTCAAATCATTTATTTGCATGATCACAGGTACATAAAAGGTGTTACAGCCGAACAAAGGGCATGCAAAAATTATTTTTTTTTTTACATATTAATAATATTATTAAATGTCAAAAGAAACAATACACCACGATTAAAATTACAAATGTCAATGCACCAATGTCAATATACCACCCAACTATCATCTAAAAATTCTTTAATTGAATAGTAGCACTTTTTCAGTAAAATATCTTTAATTTTTTGCTTAAATAGTCTAATATTTAGATTCTTGTCAGCCAATGACGCTGGTAATTTATTGTATATTTGTGGGGCCATATTAAAAATACTCTTTCCAAAGTAAGCGGTTGTGTGGTGCAAGAAACATATTTTATCATTACGACGTTTACTTTCACAGAATTTAAAAAGTTTATGGTTAGTCTTAACGAATACTAAGACTTCATATATATATAGAGATGGAGTAGTTAATATTTTTAATTTATTAAAATAGGGTTTACATGAGTCTGTCGAGTTCAAATGGCATATTGCTCTCAAACACTTCTTTTGGCTTTTGAATACCCTATCTCTGTCAGTTGAGTTTCCCCAGAATATTATCCCATATCGTAAATTCGATGTAACATATGCATTAAATGCTATTACCACTGCTGACATATTAACAACTTTGGAGAGCAAATACAGTGCAAATGAGAATTTATTTAATTTTGAGCACAAATTCTCAATGTGATTTCACTTCATAAACCTTTGCAAACATTATGGATAACTCTTAGGTGTGCAGGTTTTCTCACGATGTTTTCCTTCACAGCTGAAGCATGTGATATTTTAATGCTTAAACGCGCTTGACTCCGATAAGTCAGAGGTCAGAGGTACGTATGCCTAAGCTATAATAACCTATAACCTGCGACCCCCGAATAGGAGACCACAGTCCTAACCACTAGGCTATCACCGCTAAGAGTAAAATAGATAAATAAATAATTCATTTTATTAATCCGAAAGTTTGTTCCTTTTTCGCATTGTCCTTCAATCACGCCATAACAGAGATACGGATTGACATTATTTTGTAAATAGGTATAGTTGAGGACCTGGAGAATAACAGACTACTTTATATAACAACTATATCCACGCGAACGAAGTCGCGGACATCAGCAAGTAGCTCACTATTTTGATCATAATGATTCCCCAGTGCATAACTGCAGCTCATTTTAATGCCGGTCCCGTCTCCCATACTAATTTGAACTTTAAGTACAGCTTGGAACTTTCGAGAAAATTAACATTTTCAATGCAAAATGATGTCTTCGGCTGTTCGTTACAAACTGCGCGGTTCCGCAAAAACTACTAAAGACATAAGTAGAGGCGCTTAGTAGTTAGCGGAACTGCCAAATGATGTTAAATTCAGCGCCATTTAGAACTTTTATGAGACATTTAAAGAGGAATAAGTGTCTACGCTCGTGAATACGTGAAATCGTGGTAAGCGTTTTATACACATTTATTAATTTTGTTTTTACAG
Organism: Oeneis ivallda; assembly: GCA_029955525.1. NCBI lineage: Eukaryota > Metazoa > Arthropoda > Insecta > Lepidoptera > Nymphalidae > Oeneis > Oeneis ivallda. The sequence goes on along the minus strand of JARPMR010000020.1, from coordinate 1,164,060 downwards.
ACTTGTTCTATTGTCTTAGAAAAGATGTGTTCAACATAAGCAACATAGCAAATATTATATTTTTAAATTTAGATTTTAAGTTAGGTATGTAGAATTTGATGTTATAAAAGTTTAAAAAAAAAAAGAAGTATAAATAAATGAATGAATGAATGAATGAATGAATGAATGAATGAATGAATGAATGAATGAATGAATGAATGAATGAATGAATAAATAAATAAATACATAAATAAAGCGTGCTGCTAGAACTAGCTCGCGGTACATCCGCTAACCGCTAACCACATGACTGGCGGGCGCCGAGCGGCGGCCTCTCTATCGCTTGTTCCGCGCACTAACTTGCACGCTCAGGCTTCGGCGGAACGTGACACTTTTTTGTGCATGCAGCCGGTTTTCATCGATTTAAAAGACGTTATCACGTCTAAAAAATACGTGTGGCACTCGGTGATTGCCGCGGTAAAGCTATTGCACAGCATTTTCTAGTCGCACGCACACAAACACCGTGCCGAAGTCTGCCGAACTGAAACGACGGGGTGTTAGGTTTATTTTCGTTACGGCATTTCTTGATTCGGTCGCCGCGCTCAAAGCCCGCGATAAAAGCTATGCAATAGCTTAAAAATGTCATCTGTATAGGGACAGCAGGGAACAGTGTTAATCGTTAATTATTTACAGAGCTCCGTGGATATGTTTAAATTGTTTCTAATTGAGAGTGAGGGCCTGCCTAGATTAATAGTCAATTAAATTTTCGACCGGGGCGGGTGCTTTTATTGGTCGCTGTTTGTTTGCCGGGAACAATGCCGTGGGCGGGAAAGAGCTATTGTTCTGGGAAATATTTAATTAAAATGGCCTAATACATTTGGAATGTTATTCACTATTAATATAATTATTGTTATATTTAGATTAAAGTTACCCTGTTACAGTATCAAAATGTTCTTATTTTTTTTTTTTTTTTTTTATTATTGATCAAGCTCTGTAACAAATACATTTTAACATTATATTATCTGTCATCCTCTAAGAAACTTTACGTTTATGTTGAGGATGGCGAGTTCACATTAATATAAAATACTTATATAATACAAAAAACTATTCACTATCTAATACTAGAATAATATATAGGAGCAGCCTAAAAGAAAAGATAAAATGAAAAATCGGCCAAGTGCGAGTCGGGCCTCGCTCTTTTAGGGTTCCGTTAAAAAAAATTAAATTAAAATATTTCCATGTACCCATGGAAATATTTTATTTCATTTTTTTAATTTAATTTAATTTTTATTATTTGTTGTTATAGCGGCAATAGAAATACATAATATTTGAAAATTTCATCTGTCTATCTATTACGGTTTACGAGATACAGCCCGCTGACAGACGGACGGACGGACGGACGGACGGACGGACGGACGGACGGACGGACAGCGTAGGCTTAGTAATAGGGTCCCGTTGGTACCCTTTGGGTACGGAACCCTAAAAAGGAACAAAAGTCTATCCAACAATGGTTGATCGCGAATTATTTATTAATAGATATCTTTTACATTTGTTTATAAAAATATGCTTTTTATCTGTAGCTGTTATACATTGCAAAGACGGTGGTAGATCTTCCAGGATTCTAGGTAATATATATTTGTGATTTCTTTTGCCGTGAATATTATTTGTTTTCGGTAGAATAAACTTTTTATAACTAGGCAATTTATGTAGATTATTGCCTCGCTCTTTACGTCTAAGATGTTGAATATTACTAAATTCTTCCTTAATTATGGCTAATATCACTTTACTCTGCACCGGCAAAACTTTACAGTAAGTGAATAATTCATGGTAATCATTTGAATATTTCAGTTTAATTTTTCGAGGAACTATTGTTTTGAGTAATTTTATTTGTAGTTTATATATGCGTTTAATATATGTTTTAAAAGTTCTTCCGTAACTGCCTAAACCATATTCAATTATTGAGTCCGCCAGAGCCAAATAAAGTAATCTTAACGTCTTATAAGGAAGTTTATATTTTAGTATGTATAATCTACTTAAGATAGCTCTCAGCTTTTCACAAATATAGTTTACTAGCTGATGCCCGCGACTTCGTCTGCGTGGATTTAGTTCATAACATCCCGCGGGAAATCTTTGTCACCCTCCAGGTTCTCAACTATACCTATCCAATAAATCACGTCAATCGGTAGCTTTGTAGCAGGAAACATTTGATCGTCTTGCTCGCGGCATTGTTAATGATGATTCAAAGAGAAAACATATTACTGATGATAGTGTTTCTAAAGGTGAATAAATAAATAAATAAATAAATGATATTATTAATTACGTTTAGATATCATTTTTTTAATTGTCAAATTTTTTACCATACTTAACCAAAGACAAAATTACGTTTAACTGTCATTTACGTTTTGTTATTCCACTGTCATTTGCGTTTTGTTATTCCATGTCAGATGCGTTTTTATTATACCACGTTTTATAGTGACTTGACGGAAACGCGGTCGAACGGGATAAAAAGTATCCTATGTCCGTCTCCTGGTTCTAAGCTACCTCTCCACCAATTTTCAGCCAAATCGGTTCATCCGTTCTTGAGTTATAAATAGTGTAACTAACTACACTTTCTTTTATATATATAGATATGCGGTTGCCAATTAAATCGAAAGTCAATTATGAGACCAATATACATGTGTTCCCTAACCATATCAATAGGTGTACAGGTGTATTCTTTTATCCTGCCGTGCAGGCAGTCGTGCGCATGTGCAATTATATGGACGCTATGCTCTGATTATGAAAATTTTAAAATCTCATTTTGTCCATTTATGAATTTATTAGATAGAATAGAATAGAATAGAAATGTTTTTTATTCAAATAAACTTTTTTACAAGTGCTTTTGAATCGTCGATGAGTCTACCACAATGATGATGCCCGCGACTTCATCCGAATGGATTAATGTTTTTTATTGCCACGGGAACTCTTTAACTTTCCCGGATATAATGTAGCATTTGTGTTAACCCTGGGTATGAGCTATTCCGTCCCTAATTTCAACCAAATCGGTTCATTGTCGTGGCGTGAAGACGTAACAAACATCCATCCATCGTCATAAACTTTTACATTTATAATATTAGTTGGATGTAGGATAATAAAATAGGATTGAAAAATGCTAAAGTACGTATATATAAGCAGTGATAGCCTAGTAGTTAGGACTGTGGTCTCCTATTCGGGGGGTCGCAGGTTCGATCCCGGGTACCTCTGACTTTTCGGAGTCAAGTGCGTTTAAGCAATTAACTATCACTTGCTTCAATGGTGAAGGAAAACATCGTGAAGAAACCAGCACACCTGAGAGTTCTTCATAATGTTCTCGAAGGTGTGTGAAGTGCACCAATTCGCATTGGGCCAGCGTGGTGGACTATGGCCTATAACCCTTCTGACTGGACTGAAAGGAGACCTAAGCTCAGTAGTGAGCCGTTGATGGGTTGCTAATGATGATGATCATGACGTATGTATCTACGTATTTCTTGTATTATCAAGTATTCAAATCAGTCATTATGTTCAATACTTGCCCGCTTAATAAGCGGTTAAATGTGGAAACATGTATATTTACCTGTTTTTTGGAGTAATTATAATTGGTTTAAAGGAATATTGTTCAAAGAAGAAAATGTTGGTATTTAAAATCATGATATGACATGAGATGTATGAAAAATCTAAATTTATTGTAACTGAACTAACTATCCTACGAAAATCTCTAACCTATAATTCCTATTAATCTTTCTATTTTTAAATTATTACTAGCTGATGCCTGTGACTTCGTTCGCATGGATTTTTAAAAATCCCGCGGGAACCCCTTGATTATCCGAGATAAAAAGTAGCTCTCCCGGTCTGAGTACCCACTACTACACCCATTACTATACCAATGCAAAAAATCGCATCAATCATTTGCTCTGTTGCGACGTGATTGAAGGACAAACCAACAAACAAACACACTTTCGCATTTATAATATCAGTAATGCAAAATTATAACACAATCTAGACAACCGCAATCTAACATCGTTCGAGATTTAGGTTGCTAGGTTGCCTAGTTTGTTTGTTTTTTTGTTAGGCCTGAAGGAAACTACTTATTCAGAAAAAAATTTGCGTCAGCCTTACAGCCGCTTTCCGGCAGCAACTAGACTATTACTGGTTAACCATAATTATAATGAACCCTAATTACATGGGCTAAAATAAAAGATTATTTATATATTGATTTAATTATTATTTTATTTATCAAAAAACATTTTAAAATATGACTCAAAACAATTTATAATAAGTGTAACGTAACATTTACATGAAAAATGGCAGCCGATAGGAAACGAATTCAGCACAAATAGTGCATTCTTGCAAAATGCAGTCATATTTCAGAAGCGCTCGCCATACTGTGCCGGGGAATAAATATCGTTTCGCGATTGTGTAAACATTGCTCGGACATTTTTGCATTCAATTTTGGGTGTTCGACACATAATAGGTACAGTCTGATTGACCGCCTCTTTAGAGGTAGAATGTCTTTTGTAGATCTATGGGGATTACTACAAACTATTGCATTTATAATTATCGACCGAGCGAAGCGAAGGTCTTTGAGTCTACTTGAGTGAATTTGCACTTGTCCGTCCGTCCGTCCGTCCGTTCGTCTGTCAGAGCCTTATAACTTCCGAATTACTGAACGTAATTACTTCAATTTTAGATATAATATGTAAACCGATGGCCTCCAGCCGAAAATGGCTTAAAAAGTTATAAAAATCTTTATTTCAGGGGGGCTCTCATAGAAGCGAATGCGAAGAAAAAAAAAATTTTTTGCATTTCATAGGGTTACAGTACCTCATTTTAAAGATAATTTGGAACAGAGTACAAAAGTATTTTTTTTTTAATTTTTTTCCTAAAATTGATGAAATGGGGGGCTTTCAAAGTGGAGATTATATTTGACCTCACAACGGAATAACCATTGAAAGCTGGGGCTTGAAAGTTTTATAATTTTAGCGTAATATCATGTACTTGAACAACAAATACTAAAATTAGATAAATGTAATAAGGAAACTAAATTATTTAACTTTTAATGAGCAACAACAACAGAACTTCACAATGATGTCAATAGATGGCGCTCTCATCTCATATAGCAAATGCAGCTTTAAGTAACATATTATTCAATTAAAATTATTATTTAGTCATTTAGCAAACATCAATAAAACTTCACGTTGCAGTTTGTTTTTACATGTTTTCTGATCGTGTCGATAGTTGACGCTGTGTACAAGTAATTTAATTTGAATGTTCCAAAAAACTATACCTAAGTTTGATTGAGGCCTTGAGGATTTCACTATAACAGTTCCCTAACCTTTACGGGCTACCTATGTTAAGTTAGTTGACACTTTCTGTCAACTTTGTTATTACGAACCTCTACGGGACAACTAAAGGTGAAAATGACATTGGGATGTTAGGATTGTATTTAGGGGCTACCTACGTAAAGAGACTTCTACAAAGGGGATGATTTAGGTATGGTTGGTGAAAACGGGCATAATTATAATGTCAATTTTGATCGTCATATATCTATTGAATGAATAAGTAATTATGGGAAACCGTTACCGCGAGGTCTCAGTTCGGGGCGAACCACTAGTATAAGTAGAACTAAGTCTTTTATGTCTCCCCCAAGCAGGTCATGCATTGCAGGGTTGTTACGTTCCCTATAGCAACGGCTGGGGTTAGCGCAGGTTAGCATTTAAATTTGGTTAAGGTTTGATAAATATCTTCGGTGATGGAGGACGGAATTCCTCAATCATCATGAGCAACCCATTAGCGTCTCACTACTGAGCGCAGGTCTCCTCTCAGAGAAGGGTTATAGGCCATAGTCCACCACGCTGGCCCAATGCGAATTGGTAGACTTCACACACCTTTGAGAACATTATTGAGAACTCTCAGGTGTGTACTGTGTAGGTTTGCTCACGATGTTTTCCTTCACCGTTGAGGCATGTGATATTTAATTGCTTAAACGCACATAGCTCCGAAAATTTAGAGGTGCCTCGGGATCGAACCTGCGACCTCCCGAACAGGAGACCGCAGTCCTAACCTCAAGGCTATTAAAGCTTCCTCTTCCTCAATGAATAAGAGCAAATCGCTCGCGATCAGAGTATGTGATACACTAAAAATCTTTAAATAATAATATAAAAATTATTTTAAAAAACCAACTTCAAACGTCACTTCAATTTATAAAATAATTTCAGTTTGTCCACGTTTTGGGCAATTCTCCTAAATGTTGGCTAAGGCATGTCCCAGGCTGGAGAACGTAGGTTAAAACTAACTCAGGCTTATGTAACTTTTTTTGTAGATACTAGATAGTGTCCTCTATATGGTCCATTAAGAAAAAGAAGATAAAAGAGGTGAGATCCAGCTTTAAAAAAAATCTAAACCTCCATTTTCTAACCTCCATGACTGTCCCACTGCTTATGTTGTATGTAACAAACTTATTTATTTAAAAACATAGTCGATTAAAAATTCTCAAAAAAATATATTTCAATAATGAATAATTAATCTTTAAAATAACAACAGTAGCGTGAGGTTATGTTTTAGAATTAGTTTTTTATTAGTATTTAAAGTCTGTCCCACGACTTTTTAATCATTACCGTGCTCTTGTGCAAACACTATCGTAACTACCCACATATCCATACAATCCGCATCGTCGTCGCGTCTAACGTACAAAATCAGTTGCCTTGAGCAATTCATGTCGAATGGAGGTGTGTACGTCGTCGGGTCACTGAAATATTTGGCATTCTCCAACGGAAATTTCATTTTGGCAACTTTAATCGCTCATTCATAGGACTCTCACCATACCATAAGTAGTTATCACATTTATATGTTTGTATTTTTTATATATTTCAAATATGTATGTTTTACTTTCTAACAAAGCACATTAAAAAAAATTACTATGTTTACTTATCGAGTAAAAATTTAATTACTAACCAATTCTAATTACCATGATCCTAATTACCATTATTACCAGGGCCATTTTACGTACTATGGTAATTGGGCATTAGCTAGGTAATTAGAGTAATGCTTGAATGTATGGGATCTTCTAAATTTTAACGACCTCCCTGGCCCTCTGGTGAGTACTTTGGTCTTAAAAACTGGATCTTCATGGGTTTGACTCCCGGCTGGGGCAATTTTGGATGTTGTAAAATTGTCTCCAGTCTGGTCTGGCCGAGGCTAGTGACCATCCAATACTCTACCAGCAAAGATGTGCCGTGCCATGTGATTTAGCGTTCTGGTACGTATCAGCGTAGAAACCGGTAAGTTGTTTAAGTTTAATACCAGGTAAGCTCGAAACCATCTTAGACTGCATTCACCACTTACCCCAGATTATCGCAGTCAAGGACCAACTTGTAGTAACATATAAAAAGTTATAAGTAATCTGTGTTGAATGATTATGGCTGTATTTTGATACCGTTTGGGTGTTGGTGATGACGACATCGTTATATTTACCAACAATAAAATTAACTAAACCGAAAAAGATGGGCAAAAAAGGCTCGAATGGTATGCGAAGGTAAAAAATGATCCTATATTATACCGAAAAAGATGGAGAATAAATCTTAATTCTTTTTATAGCTCAATTGCAATCAAACTCGCAGCATCGCAGCGTTGTATGGCGATTGAAGGCCTTTGGACCAGGTAAACCTCAGAACGTGGATCGCAACCCCTTCACCTTAACCAACCGCCGATATCGTGCAACAATCGCTTAGCTTCCACACTCCAGCATTCCGTGGTCTCCACTACCAGAGGGACAAAAAGGTAGCTGTCCAGAATAGGGGCATCTTTACTCCTTTTTTTAATGCAACGGACTCTGCAGCGTCTACCTGTATTTTCTGGCTGAGATGACATGGTGCGAATGTACTCATGCACGTCGCGTCCCTCAGCATGCATTTGCTATTTTGCCATGGGACGAGTGTCAAGCCATCAGGATGCTTGCCATCCATGTGACCCAAACCGGGTGGCTCGAGTACACACTACGCAGGGTACGTTGACCGAGACGAGGGCTGTGCGGACGATATCGTTCAGAGAGTGGTGAATCTGGCCACACAACGACTGCAACTCAATGCGTGGTGGCCGTTGGCTTCCACCATGTAACCGCAGATGCATCGATGGAATTCGCAAACAGGCATGCAACCATGTTGGGACTTCCCAACATGGTTGTAGATATGTAATCTTCGGCACAGCAAAATAGTTTTGCAAGAGCGTAAGCGTAACATGAGCCGAAAGATCTTTCCAATGTTCTTGAATGGCGGAGTGGCCCCCTTGCCTCAATGGCTTCCGGGATAGCAGAAGAAAAGATAGGAGACCCCAAGAGGAAAAAATTGTCAGCGTTAAACTCCTTGAGCCCAGGAACTAGGTGTTCAAAGTGAGGGAACAGAAGACGGGACTCTGGATTACAGGGGAAGAACTCTCACTTAGGCATGTTCACCTTCAACCCCAGCTCCTTCAAGCAATTTATTAAAAGCAGTAGGTCACGTTCCACAACTTCAGGTTTGCCTCCTATAGTACCATCATCGAGTTACCAGATATAAAGGGGGGATTTGAGGTCGTGAAGAACTTTCTGAATGCTGAGGCTGAAGATGAGAGATCTAAATGGATCTCCCTGTTGGACATCAATCTGCGAAAGGATAGAGGTTTGGTTATAGAAGACATTGGAGGGGGAATGTTAAAATTGCTGAAGAAAAGGATACACAGTAGGAATCATAGCTTTGCTTCGCTCAGTAGAATGTCCTTTTCCAGTGTATTGAAAGCGTTATGTATGTCAAGCTTCATGATAACACAGTCCTTGTTGCTTGGGTCTATAGCGAACAAATGCGTTGCGTGGATAGCCTAGCTTAGTGTCAAGACCTAACAGGTGCGGTCGCAGGTAAGTTACTATTTCCTCCAAAGGCCGGCCTAGACCCTTTAGAAGATTACCGAATATATAGATCTCATCAACGACACTGGCAATTCTGTATCAAATTGTATATAATAATAATTATTATTAATTATGTTTGGCATGTTATTTGAAGAATATTTTGTGTACATAGAGCTATCTTATGTTAAACTCATAATATAATTAGACGCTTTTTGTAGGTAAGCCTAGGTAGGTCTGATAGGAAAATAACCAAATTTATTGATCTCGTCAGCAAGGCAGACTTTTGTTATGAATCTTTGTACGATTATGATTGGCATGCCGTTTTTACGAGATTTACTTAGACGCTTCTTCTAGGTAACTAATTAACTATAATAATTAATCAATAAATAATCGGAATTGAATCAAGAAAATTTATGAGTGATATTTTTATCTATTTTGTAAATCGTGATTACTAATAAGTACCTAACTACTATTAATAAGTACCTAAGTAGATTTTTTTTATATTTAAAGAAATACTAAGATATTTCTTTCAGTTTTACTACTGTATTTTTCCACATTTACAGAGTAAATAGATTTTATTAACAGAAACACTTATGTTTTATTTTACTTTCTCATTCACAAAATTTTAACAAATTACCATATAGCATATTCTAATCACCATATTCCGGAACTCATTACCATGTCACAATTTATCCTTACTCCTATTTCTCCAAGAAAACTAGGTTCTGGTGGAGGCCTTCCTCATCACTGTGATAAATGAAGGCACCTCTCTGTCAAGGCATACTTAAAAAACCAATAACTCAAAAAAAAAATTTTTTATTTTTCGTCGGACGTTTTAGCCAACAATTAGGAGAACTGCCCTTTGTTGAAAGTCGGGCTAGCATCGCTCATTGGTTTCATCGTTTCATCGCTTATTATTTAGGCCCGACTTCAATGTACGTGTACAAACTAACTTATTTTATACTTTGGACGTTTGAGTAGGTTTTAAAAAAAATTTGAATATTAGGTATTCAATTTCATTCTCATTCTTATTAATTTGTCAAATAAACCAACACCGGGTTTGTGTTGGGTTCATTCTTGTTTATTTAAAGGTACAAAGGGACAAATAATAGCCACTTACATAGCATGACTTGCCAATATCGTGCTATTATGTAATATTATTATCTAATGATTGTTGTCCAAAAATTTGTTTATAAACCACGATAAGGAGCAATAACAGGTTAAAATCAATCAGTTCGCTTCTGCTAGCTATTTATGTGATTGTGTTAAATGAACACGAAATAAAGTGTACCCAAAAAAAAATAGCATTACCAGTATGATTTATATAATGTTAATCACACTGACCGTCGCGAGCGCGCTGGGCTGGGTCTACCAGCGCTGGTCGAGGGTGCGCCGCCACTGGGCGCAGCGCGGCGTGCCCCACTTGCCGCCAAACCCAGTGTTGGGCAGCTTGACCTTCCTGCAGCGAGAGAATGCGGTAACGAGGATTGAATTTTACCTTCCACTTATAAAATTGTAGCATTTACTACTGCTAGCCAGATTTTCTTTAAAGAATACTAGCTGATGCCCGCGACTTCAACCTTCGAAGATTTTTCATTGTAATGGGAATTATTTAATTTTCCGGGATAAAATAGAACCTATATATAACCTGATTTATAAGCTATTACATTGTGAAGTTTCATCAAAATCTGTTTAGTAGTTTTGCGTGAAAGAGTTACAAACATCCATCTATCATTAAAATTTCGCATCTATAATATTAGCCCGAGAGTGCGATTGATTACGATGGGATATAATTATGATTAATTAATATTCTCCTTTTTTTTATTTCCCTCCCAAAAGGTGGAAAGCTTGTGTTAAGAATGGGCACGACAATAGTGCAACGGATGGTGATTGAACTGTTGACCTGTCAGATCCGGACCTTTATCCGTTAGGCTATTGAGACTTCACAATTATTGCTTTTTCTCAACTTTTTTTATCCGATGACAAGACAGCTTGTGACTGATTTCACCTGTAGGTAAAAGACGATGCAGGCTAAGATGGTAGCGGGATAACTTGAAAATAATCGGAACTAATCGGTTTCTATCCCTAATCGGTAACCCTTCTCTGAGAGGAGACCTGCGCTCAGTAGTGAGCCGTTGATGGGTTGCTGATGATGATGATGATGAATCGGTTTCTATAGGCCTCATAAGAAGGCTCAGGGTCACTCAGCGGGTGATGGAAAGAGCTATGCTCGGAGTATCCCTGCAAGATAAAATTAGAAATGAAGAGATCCGAAGGAGAACCAAAGTCACCGACATAGCTCAGCCAGTCGCGAAAAGTGGAAATGGGTGGGGCACATAGTTCGAAGACTTGAGTTGAGAGAATGTTACGGGACTGGTTAATGTGACTGGACGATTAACGAGCCATTCCAGCACCTTGGAGCTGGAGTGGCAACCCCGAACTGGGAAGCGCAGTGTTGACAGACTCCCACTAGGAGTAGCAGGGAGTCGCTGGACACAGGCGGGGCATGACCGAGGACTGTGGAAGTCCATGCAAGAGACTTTTGTCCAGCAGTGGACGTCTATCGGTTGGTAAAAAAGAAGAAGAATCGGTTTCTACGCACCATCGTGTCGGAACGCTAGGTGCTCTAGTGGCATATCTTTGTCAGAAGGATGGTAACAGATGGCCAAAGTTTTCCACCAGACCAGAAACATTATAAATTTCTAAATTGTTTCCGCCGGAAATCGATTCAGAGCCCCAAATTTAAGACCAAAGCTGTACTGTATAGTGATACTACACGAGGAAAGTCGCCTTTTATTTTCGTTTTGGTTATATTTTAGGGAGTTTGGATGCGCCGAATGTATGAACGCTTCAAAACACCCTACATCGGCATTTGGCTGTTCTGGAGACCAGCTCTCATCATCAACTCGCCAGCCATCGCCCGCCAAGTGCTGGTGAAGGATTCCGCAAACTTCAGAAATAGGTTTCTATCCGGTGGCAGCTCTGATCCCATTGGGAGTCTGAACTTATTCACTGTAAACGTAAGACTGTTTTAAATTCTGTTAAATAAATTAATTACTATCACATATCATGTATCCTACTACTAGTCTAAGAGAAGGGTCTAGCCATAGATCACGGAAACAAGGGAGATGTGCTAAGGGGGCGTGTTGCGTGCGAACTCATCAGGCACAAAATAGGCCTGATGGCCGTTTTTGTCTTTAGTCGCATGTCATTCAAAGATTGGTTCACTTCTCTCGGTTTTTAACAAAATGCCGCGTTGTTCAGTGGTTGTTTGTAAAAATTCAAGCTGCAAAGTGAATTACATGAAAGATGGCATCTCATTTCACACGTAAGTACAAATAAATTGTTGTAATTTTCCATTAAAATCAATAAAACATTATTTAGTGGTATCATAATGTAATAGAGTGACAAGTCTATATCTCATTATGAACAAAAACCATTGCTTGCTTAGTAGAAATCTATCAATGAATCGGCCAGTCTTACGACGTAATGGTTAAGTGTTCTTTACCGATTCTACCTACCGATATACCTTGTTTCCGTGATCTGTGGGTCTAGCCCATAGTTCACCACGCTGGCCAAGTGCAAATTGATAGAATTCACACACTTTTGAGAACATTACGAAAGACTCTCAGGCATGCAGGTTTCCTTCAACCTAGAAAGTGATATTTAGGTAGGTAATTGCTAAAATTTAAACGTTAATAATAAAAGACAAAAAATATACTTTCACAGGTTTACTTTTTGTCAACATGGTTTTTTAGGATCCTTACTGGACCAATATGCGTCGTCGTTTGACCGCCACGTTTACCGCAGCCAAGCTCAGAGTTCTACAAGACTTCATTCGTTCCAAGTCTAAGGAGCTGGCTCAAAGACTTCAGAGTGAACGCAAGAGCCGAATACATCTAAAGGTAAAAGATTATTGCTAAAAGATTTTCATAAAAAATTTGATTAATAACCTTCAAGACAACCCCTTCTTTATCTCTCTCATTTGTTCCTAAATTACTTGTTCACTTACTCATTCCAATCCCTAATAAGCCTTAATCTCTCGAGTACCTACGAGTAGCTATCTGCTGGCATTAACTGCTGTTGGATTGTCTAAAAATCATTGCTCATGCCACCTCTGGTTGTTTGGTACTCTCTAGTTAATGGTTGAAATGCATTGATGCATCAAGAACGTGATCATTTTAGCCGACAATTTTAGACAATCACTCAGCTGAACTACGCGATTTTTTCTTATCTGATTTTTATACAAAATGAAACTGTATGTGTCTGTTAACAGAAATTGTACGCAGACTACACAACCGATGTTATCGGCACATCGGCTTTTGGTGTGGAATGTAACGCCACCCTAACGGGCTGGAGCCATCTGAGAACAGTCACTGAAGAGTTCATGGAGTACAGTATATTGCGAGGTTTAGGATGGTGTAGTATGTTCTTCTTTCCGGAAATAGTCGACGTTTTTCGGTACGTCTGTTTTGATTTTTCCTATTTCATTGTTACCGAGACCTTTTCTGATTGATTTATTTATAACTAGCTGATGCCCGCGACTTCGTCTGCGTGGATTTAGTTTTTAAAATTCCTCGGGAACTCTTTGATTTTCCGGGATAAAAAGTAGCCTATGTCACTCTCCAGGTCCTCAACAATACCCATGCAAAAATCACGTCGATCCGTAGCCCTGTTGATTGAAGGACAAACCAACAAACAAACACACTTTCGCATTTATAATATTAGTAAGGATTACTCTTCAATTTCCTTTGTTTGCTTGAATGCATAATATACAATTGTTTTAAGTCCTATATCCCCATAGTAGGGCAGAGTGCGTCTACAATATTGCAAAAAGCTTTAGACAATTGATGGTACTTATAACAATATCGTAAGAGTTTCAATGAAATCAGCCATTTCCGGCATGTACTTAACTGCAATTTTAAGTTAATAAATTTAATCAAAACTTAAATAAGTACATAGTTTAATAGTACAGTAGTAGTAGAAAACTTTATTATACCCAAAATACAGAAAAATAAAAACATTACAATATAGACATAAAACAGAAGACAAAAGTGATGGTACAAGGGCGGACTTATCACTAAAGTGATTTATTTCTACATCACTGGCTCAAAAGAGTCAAGTATGTCTTGCACCATTTTGCGCCAATAGATCAAACAAGAAAGAACAAAAGATTTAATTTTTAGATTTAAGTTGTTGGTATTCCGATGTATAATAGAGAACTCAATTACCTATAGTCTATACTAATTATAATACTTTATTGATTTCAGATTTAAGTTTTTTCCAAAATCATCAACAGACTACTTCAAAAGAGTATTTAAAGCTGCTGTAGAGCAACGTGCAGTAAACCGTAGTGAACTAGGAGAACCTAAAGATCTACTTGATGCTTTGCTAAAAATTAAGCAGGAAAGTGAAGAACGTAAAGAAGGTAATGTTCCCTTCACATTTTTTAATCTTCATGATCAAAGATTTCAGGCACTCTTCAAGTTTGTCTTTATATACTTACTTCGTTACTCTTGTATTTTGAACAACTTATCATCATCACTAGCACTTGCCAGTCTTTAGTCAAGGCTTGCCGAGATGCCTTTTTGCCTTTCTTCGTTTGCATTAAGCCACCGTACTCTTTCGTTCATCAGTGAATCAATCAGGCGACGTTGTAATATTGTACCTTTTATAAAATCTTTGGAATAATAATTTTTCACAGGTTATTCAGACGATTTCATAATTGCTCAGGCAGCAATCTTCTTATCCGGTGGATATGATACTTCTGGCTCTTTATTGGCTTTTATAACGTATGAATTGGCCTACAACCCTGAAATACAGGTAACAAAGTTAACATCTACAAGGATTTGAAAGTTCTGGCTTTTTACACTAAAAATAATAATTTATTCACATTAAACGGGTTGCTTTATTAGGGCCGATTATAAAATTTGACAGGCTATTCAATACAAAAACTGTCAGAGCACCCAATTTATTCCTCAATCGACGTTGGTAAAATTGGCACTTAGTGGTGTAATGTTTTTGTTATACTGCATCTCGTTATCATAACAATTTGAATGTTAATTTAATGATTCAAAGCTTTGTTTGGAATACTTGAATTATTTTGTTGAAGTCTTTTTATTTTCTTTATATCTGAGTCCTGGCCATTTACAAAGGATTTATTCATCTTTTTCAGGAAAAACTGTATGAGTATCTTCTTGAAGCCAAAAAACAAAATGGAAGCGACAATTTCACATCAGATCAGTTAGCTGATATGACTTATCTCAACTGCGTTATCAAAGGTTAATTTATGCATTGTTAATATTAAAAACCCGCATTTCAGAAAAACTTTAAATACTTGAACGCTTAAAATTACCTGTTATCTTCTATCTATCTATAATATAATAAAACTGTAACAGGTCCAATTCTGTACATTGAAGATATTTTGAAAATTTTTGTTTGAGGGCACTCTATAATCGATACTGAAGCCAAAACAATTTTTTTTTAATTTTTTGTCTGTCTGTCTGTCTGTCTGTCTGTCTGTCTGTCTGTCTGTCTGTCTGTATCTTGGCCGCGCATCACGCCGAAACTACTGGACGGATTTAAATGAAACTTGGCACGATTTAAGTTAATACTACGAGGTATAATATAGGATACTTTTTATCCCGAAATTCAGCACCGTTCCCTTGGGAGAGGGGATGAAAGTCAAAATGTGTATTTCGCTGTAATTCATTAAGGCGTATTCCGATTTAATCCATTCTTTTTTTGTTAGAAAGCAGGTTCTTTAGAGATTGTCCTGTAATTATTTCAAGGTCGTCAATTTCGTAGTTCAGAAATTATAGACATCACAATCTTCAGTATAGGTCCAAATAACTTGAACCCCGGAATCTACAGGATACTTTGAATGAACGGCTCATCTTAAGCTGGCATGTGTAATTTATCGTATATAGCCATCGTGGATACTATTTTGTCAAAGTCAAACTACTCCAAAGGCGTCAGATTTTGCCAAACGATCATTATACCTACATACTACATAGTAGGTATGGATGTAATACATCGTATGGACGTAATATTACAGTGTTTTCCTATGTAATTTAATATCCTAATCATAATTACTAATATTATAAATGCAAAAGTGTGTTTGTTTGTTGGTTTGTCCTTCAATCACGCCGCAACAGAGCCACGGATCTACGTGATTTTTTTACATGGGTATAATTGAGGACCTGGAGAGTGACATAGGCTACTTTTATCCCGGAAAATCAAAGTGTTCCCGAGGGATTTTAAAAACTAAATCCACGCGGACGAAGTCGCGGGCATCAGCTAGTTAATAATAAATCCCTTCCCTAATAACCCTTCTCTGAGAGGAGACCTGCGCTCAGTAGTGAGCCGTTGATGGGTTGCTAATGATGATGATGATAAATAATAAATTATCTGCAAATTTCTTTAACAGAGGGTCTCCGGAAATATTCTCCAATGAGTTGGCTGGACAGGGTCGCCGCAGAAGACTATAAGATTGACGATAAGCTGACTGTCAAAGCCGGTACTCCGGTCTACGTTAACGGCATCGGCATGCATTACGACCCTGATTACTTCCCCGAGCCGGACAAGTTCGACGCTGATCGATTCTTGCCAGAAAACGAAAAGAACATCAAACCTTTCACCTACATGCCTTTCGGAGAAGGTCCTAGGATTTGCATAGGTTATGACCATTTAACAGTAATTATTATAATTATGTATATATATATATATATATATATATATATATATATATATATATATATATATATATTATAGTCACGACTAAAGCCTGCCACCATACAAATAATGATTATGATGATGATGTTGGTTTTTGCATTTCAGGTGTGAGATTTGGCATGATGACTGTGCGGTTTGCGATGGTCTCCGTATTTTTAAATTACAAGGTCGTTCCATTCCCGGGTACACCGACACCACAAGACATGGTCATTGATAAGCGAGGAATGTTCTACGCTCCCGGAGAAGCTATATGTGTTGAATTTGTTCCTAGAGCATAATTGACTTATATTAAGTGCGACAAGTATAACTTGGCGCGGCTGTGCGCCACTGTGCTCCACATTATAGATACTATTGCCATTGTATAGAAAATGAGACTAAATTTGGGAAAAAACCGGGAAAAAAACTATTTCAATTTACACAATAAACGCAACAGCACACAACAAGATCCAATAGTGAATTTTCAAGATGGCCATGGAGTATAAAAATTGGATGACTGAATTAGTTCCTCAAAATGCCACCGCCAACTTATACTTGTATCACTGTACAAGGAAAATTCAAAATTATTTCGCTACATAGTCGCGTTATACTCACTACATAGTAGTTAAAAGTCTACTAGGGGGTCGTCTAATAGGACCCTTAAGTTTTATCCGTCTACTGTTTTTTGTATTTAATTTTATTGTTATTTATTAAAAGTAAACTGCTATTTACTCGTTTTCATTTTTATTAAAAAAAAATAAGTGGCACTCGGGGACTGCCGCGGTAAAGCTATTGCATTTTTATCAACTTATGCAATTATAATATTTATGCAATATTTCTTTTTATGCAAAAAAAAATTAAAAACAAACAAACGAGAAAAGCGAACTGTCACGACTTCGCGAGTGAGTTTCGAACTTACGACATCGGCGCTCGAAAGCGGTCGCTCGCCCACTGCGCCAAATAGAGCTACTTGAGGACCTCTAAAATGTTGAACGCTTACTGAACGACGGTGTTAGGTTTTTTTTTCGATATTTATACCCTTGTCAAATTACAGATTTCTAGTACCAATAGTCTCTGAGCTAAACCGCGGACAGACAGAGAGACAGACAGACAGACGGACGGACATGGCGAAACTATAAGGGTTCCTTGTTTACTACGGAACCCTAAAAAGGCAGTTATTTCTCGATTAAAAACAGACAGTTTAATGTGGGGGCACGGTACCTAATGCAACTGCCAAGATGAGCCAAGCGAAGCGCAAGGGCACTTCGCTTGGCTCGCACTTATCTAAATACGATAAGAAAAACATTGTGACCTTCATTATGCATTAAATCGCATTAATGATAAGGTCACTATTACCTTGAGAAGTGCATAGATAAAAATAATTATACTGCCGAATTGATTGATCGGTAAGTTATATTTTTGCAGACGAAGTCGCGAGCATGAGCTAGTGCAAGTAACTTATGCCCGCGATTTTGTCTGCATGAATTTAGGGTTTTATGAATCCTGTTGGATCTCTTTGTTTTTCCAGGTTAGAATAGAAGTAGTCCAAATGACTCCATGTGTTCCTAATTATGTTTCAGTTGTAGATATAGAGGATTATAAAAGAAACAGATAAAAACTAACGTTATCCAGAAGTCACAAGACAATTAGTGTACAACTGAGAAGAAGATTAATATTCTGTTCCATCATAATCGGTCCAATCATTGCCAAGTTAAACAAGACGAATAGACAGCCTGACAGAATGAAAAAAAAAAATTCAAAAAGAAATTACGTGTTTGGGCTATGCTTATCTCAGGCAGATATATTATAATAATATTATTTATCTATCTATACCTACTTACTTATAGAAGAGTGATCTATATATATAAAAGAAAGTGGTGTTAGTTATACTTTTTATAACTCAAGAACGGATGAACCGATTTGGCTGAAAATTGGTGGAGAGGTAGCTTAGAACCAGGAGACGGACATAGGATACTTTTTATCCCGTTCGACCGCGTTTCCGTCATGTCACTATAAAACGTGGTATAAGAAAAACGCATCTGACATGGAATAACAAAACGCAAATGACAGTGGAATAACAAAACGTAAATGACAGCTAATAGTTATTTGTGTTATATGGGGCCAAAGGAATTTTTTGTTCCCCGAGGGCGTTATTTTGAATTCAGAGCGAAGCGAAGGATTCTATAGTAGACTCCCGAGCGCAGCGAGGGATTCTAAAGTAGAATCCTGAGCGTAGCGAGGAATTCAATATACGCCGCCCGAGAACAAAAAATTTTGGCCCCGAATGACACACATTATTTTTCATCATTACCTATGAGAAAAAGCTAGGAGTATCAACCTACTATGTATAGAGTATAGACATTACCAATACGTATATTGAAAGTTTAAATAAAACACAAATAAATTTTTATGAAATAATTAAACATTAATATTTATGTTGGAAGTACGTAAGAAGTAAGTCACGTGACTTATCGTAGACAATAGCTTCTCAAACATTTTTGAATTTCGACACATTTTTGAATTCTCTCTTCTGATTGGTCCGCGTCAGTGCTTTAGTATGCTAAAGCATTATAACGCGGACCAATCAGAAGAGAGAAATGAAAAGTCCCATGGGGTTAAAATGAAATTTTCCTCCCGCTGTCCTCTGAAGCCAATATTCGTTTTTCGAATAGGTATGATGAAAACGTAATTTTGTCTTTGGTTAAGTAGGGTAAAAAATTTGACAATTATAAAAAGTGTTATAATAAAGCATTACTGATATTATAAATGCGAAAGTGTTTTTTTGTTGGTTTGTCCTTCAATCACGTCGCAACAGAACAGCGGATTGATGCGATTTTTTGCATGGGTATAGTAATGGATGTAGTAGTGGTTCCTCAGACCGGGAGAGCTACTTTTTATCTCGGATAATGAAAGAGTTCCCGCGGGATTTTTAAAAACTAAATCCATGCGGACGAAGTCGCGGGCATCAGCTAGTTACTTATATAAAAGAGTGATACAGAATGATCTATCCACGCTAGCCAAAAAAAATGGAGTTAGAAACTTTATTTTATAGTATACACGTAATCTGACTGATTAATTATTTATCTAAGGACTTCAGCAAGAAATTGTAGGTATAATTTATAAAAAGTCTGTGGATACTGGACAATTTGCATTATTTTAAACGATATTATAAAAAATTATAATGCAAGCCAAGACCTGGCTGATAGTGGTAGGTACTTAACTATTAATTATTCCACAACACTATCCCACAACCTGAGCAATTTTAACAGAGTAATTTAACTTCATATCCAAATGTGTTATCTGTCAAAAAAATATAATTTTATAACCATTAAAAAAAATGAACATTAACAATTTTGTATTCATTGGATAAAATGTTATTGTACTACTAACGCCATCTGTAAGAAAATCAAAGAGTTAACATCGCTGCAAGTTGCAACAAAACTTAATACCTGTTAGAAAAACTACGCGAGCCCTCACAAAGCTCAGCTTTTTGCTAGTAGATAACTAAATAAATACAGGGAGCTAGCCTAGTGGTTAGTACTGTGGGGTCGCAGGTTCGATCTCGGACACGCACCTCTGGCTTTTCTAAGTTAAGTGCGTTTAAGAAATTAAATATCACTAGCTGACACAGCGCACTTCGTACCTACCGCCACTACTTATAAATGAAAAATTAGTTAAATAAACATTTTCCAGTGTACCAAATTGTGAATCTGAACCATCCTCGAATCCCCTTGAGCCGTCTAGGTTCAGTGACATACACACGCACACAAGAAATATATTATATATTAAGATAAGCTTCAACGGTGACGAAAACATCGTGAAGAAACCAGCACACCTGAGAGTTCTTCATAATGTTCTCAAAGTTGTGTGAAGTCTGGCAATTAGTATTAGGCCAGCATAGTGGACTATGGCCTATAACCCTTCTCTGAGGGGAGACCTGCGCTCAGGTAGTGAGCCGTTAATAGGTTGCTCATGATGATGATGAAATAAATAAAGTGATGATAAAACTTTGAAAGGTATGGAAATTAAAAATGGTTTTTGTACATAAGTAGTAGTGAACCTTACCTTCGTTACTCTGTGGTAGTAGGTATATTTTATACTAGTAGCCAATACTTCGTATGCGTAGATTTAGGTTTATGTTCTTAAAATAACACAAGATCTCTTTGTTAAGATCGGTTTAGCGGTTCGCGACAGTGAGACGAAATATTCATATTACTAGCTGGTGCCCGCAACTTTGTTCGCTTGGATTTAATTATTAAAAATGCCGTGAGAACTTTGATTTTTCAGGATGAAAAGTAGTCTATGTCACTCACTGTACCCATGCAAAAATCATGTCAATCTGTTGCTCTGTTGCTGCGTGATTGAAGGACAAACCAAAAAATACACACTAGCATTTATAATATTAGTTAGGATTATACCTATATTATTTTTATTGATTGATTGTCGACGAAGTCGCGGGCATCAGCTAGTAATGAATAAATGAGTCATCTTTTTAATTTCGTTTATTAACGGACATCTTTTATCATCGATGTATTTTATCCTTTGCGACTCTTTCAGATTTTGCGTTTCCTGCGGCTTACTGTTCGTCTCATTAGTATGCGATCATCTTTATACTTGAACTTCCGAATGACGCCACTTATTCTTGGAAATACTGAGATGTCGTTTACAAACGAAATTGGAAATCGTGACATTGAACCGTAAATCGTTTGTCAAGAATATTCTAGACAATGACACAAAAGGAAGAATCCTGGGCGATAACAAACCAATCAGTTTTTGGTTTAAGACTTGGCGTAAAATACGTTCAATGGTTTATAGAAATGAAAATGCCTGCTAAAATTGAATAGCAATATTTACGATCTTAGACTGCAGTATACAAGTTGCAGGCGCAATAATGTTATAACCCGAGGCGCTTACGGCAAAGCCAAATGGAAGCGTTATGATTTGAGCAGCCTATATATGTATGTATGTATGTATGTATTAACCAATGTTCCACTGTGTTGCCTAAACTACTGAGCCAATTTAGATGAGTGAGGTGTCAATCGATTCATTATGACGTATACATTGACTCCATCGCTCGCTGAGAATCATGCGTGTGAGCGATGGAGAGAGCTATGCTCGGTATGTCCCTGCGAGTTCAAATCAGAAATGAGGAGATCCGTAGGAGAACCAAAGTCACCGACATAACTCAGCATGTCGCTAAACTGAAGTGGAAATGGGCGGGGCACATAGTTCGAAGAGCTGATGCTCGTTGGGGTCCCAAGGTTCTGGAGTGGCGGTCCCGCACCGTGAAATGCAGTGTTGGCAGACACCCAATAGGTGGACCGATGACATCAAACGAGTGGCAGGGAGCCGCTGGATTCAGGCGGCGCAAGACTAAATTCTATGGAAGTCCATGCAGGAGACCATTGTCCAGCAGTGGACGTCTATCGGTTGATAAAGAAGAAGAAGAAGATATAATATTATATGATATCGA
Organism: Oeneis ivallda; assembly: GCA_029955525.1. Taxonomy (NCBI): domain Eukaryota; kingdom Metazoa; phylum Arthropoda; class Insecta; order Lepidoptera; family Nymphalidae; genus Oeneis; species Oeneis ivallda. Next base: position 1,142,008 of record JARPMR010000020.1, on the reverse strand, counting down.
ATTTTTTGTAGTCGATTTACAGTTCTTAAAAAAATCTTGTTTTACTTTCCTTGTCAAAAATTGCCATTTAACAAAATGTAAGAGCGCTTTTAGAATTATGTTTGGCTTTCAGAACTAAAATGAATCTCAACGTCTCAATATTTTATTTAGATAACTAATAGCTAATGAATTAAATTCAGTTGTACAGCAGAACAGGAACCGTAGAGTTTAGTGAAAATACAAAAGGTACGAAATAAGCACTTTTGTGAACGTACATGTGCAATAAAATATTTTCTGTTCGATTGAATAGCGTTTTCCCTCGCGAGACTGCCAAGTGTATATTGAAAATTTGCTCTACATATTATGCAGAAGCTCTTATTGGTATAACCATAGAGTTGAAATTGTGGGGAAATTTTCAAGATGCGAGTTGCGAGTAATCTTCGTAGGTGCGACGCATTCTTTATTCAGTTTACTCAAATCGAATCTTGCGAATATGTGGTACCTACGTTGTACAAATTCTATTCCATAATTTCGTGTGAAATAAATTTGGATAATTTCTGAAAAATCAAAACGTTTAACACCATAATTATGTTTGCCTTTTGAACCATAACTTGAAATTCTAAGTTAAAGATACACAAGGAAGGTGGTGAGGTGTATCCTTACTATAATTGTAATACAATAATAATAGATACTTTATTAAACTACAATAACACTATTATATTACAATAAAAAAAAGAGACGTGTCAAGGGACACCCGGATGGAACGTAGTACCTTAGTAGTAGTATTTTAGTGAAGGAATTGTAATAAACTAGTGGTGTCATCTAGTATTAAATTGATTAACTACGATGAATTATTTTTAGTTTATTTCTATTGCACTGATACAACACCAATGAGTTACTCTGGTGGAGTTACTGTTTTTTCACAGATGGCGTTATCCAATTTATACAATAAAAAATTAGGGAAAAATTCCACATTTAGAAATTATTTAAAATAAAATTGAAAATAGAAAATTCAGTCTGTCGAGCTGGGATTCGAACCATCGACGTTGAATTTATAGGCGACTCTCCTAACCACTAGGCCATGCAGACGCCGAGTTCTAAGGCGAAAATACCGAATACAATGCAAAATTCACATTCAACAAAAAATGACGTTTCAAAAATGTGTCGTGTCGGTTTCCGTAATTATTTCCGTCTAGCCCCCTTCCGTACCGCGCGATAAGGAACTACGTTCCAATAATTGTAATATAATAATAATACTTAACAAAGTTGCCCCAAGTTAGTTAAGTGGATGAGTAATTGATATAGCAGTAGCTTAGATTTGAAGCGGCTATATATTATGTACGTTTATAGGTTACTAAATATAAGCTGATGCTAAGTTACTAAACCCGCAACAAAAGTCAGTAAGAACCTTATAGTTTTAACAGGGTGTTATAAACTCGCGAGTTTTACAACCAAATATTTTCCCGTAAGGTAAAGCTGTCGCAGTTCAAGGAAAAATCCAAAGGGAAGGATATTTTTTCTGCGATATTTAAACTAAGAGGAAACCGTACATTCCGAGTTATCAGTGTATTGACTTTTTTGTCTCATTTCCATATGTGTCCCGGCGGGACTGTGCGGGCGGGATGGTGGAAATGGAGTCCGATATTACATTTTACATCTACCCGCGGTAAATCATGTGGAGAGGTTTCTTTTTTAAATAAACGCTACGCCATTCCTGATTTATGTTCTGGAAAGAGCAAAGTTGCCAGAATTGTGTTACTATATTACTCGCGTGTCGCTTTCATTTCATACCTTTAGGGCCTTCTGATAAGTGTCGGATAGCCTAACCGTAAATTTTGTCAGTTTCTTACTTTATGTCAAGTGACAAAGAAAAAATATGCGAATAAGCTATCCGACACTTATCAGAAGGCTGTGAAAATGGCCCTTAGTGTTCTTTATTCGTAATTATCTGATGCCCGGGACTTCATCGGCGTGGATTTAGTTTTTAAAATCCTTCGCGTACTCTTTGATTTTCCGGGATATAATGTAGCCTATATCACTCTCCAGGTCCTCAACTATACCCATGCAAAAAATCACGTCGATCCGTAGCTCTGTTACGGCATGATTAAAGGAAAAACCAACAAACCAATAAACTTCGCATTTGAACACTTTCGCATTTGTAATATTATTAGTATGATTATAAATTATAATGCTATATTATAATTTATTCGTCACAATGACTAAATGAACCCTGTGGTGGGATTGATTAAAAATGGTTGGATAGTGTGATGTGATCACCTCTTATTGGTCAAAACGCATCGATGTACTAAGAACGCCATAAATGTAGCCAATCAGAAGTGATTGCGCTCGTCAAAGTAGTAGCAATCATTTTTAGTTTTTTGTAAACAATCTCAGATGATCAAAAATTTAAACGCCTGCAGCTTTCATTGAAACCTATCAACTAATATACAACTATTTTATTATCGCAGGCGCATTTAATAGGTCCGCATTGAAATATGGAAGTTATCCTACTAATCTTACTAATATTATAAATGCGAAAGTTTTTGAAGATGGATGGATGGATGGATGTATGGATGGATGGATGTTTGTTGCTCTTTCACGCCGCAACGTATAGGTAAACCGATTTGGATGAAAGGATTGGAGGTAGCTCATAAACAGGATTAACACAAAGGCTACATTTAATCCCGGAAAAGCAAAGAGTTTCCGCAGGAATCAAAAACCCTTTATCCGCGCGGACAAAGTCGAGGGCATCATCTTGTTATGTAAATAATCAAAAGTTGAAAAGTGATCTTCCCGTGAGCAAATAGCCTAAGTTTTTAAGGTACCTCACTAAACTAAAGTACCTGTACAAGTAAACTTAAGTAAACTTGAGTACCTGTACTCCAGTACATGTACTCAAGGTTTAATGAAAAGAAATATAAAACTTGAACTTCGTCGTAGTTCATTATAGTAAACTTTAGCAATTTCGGCATAAGAGGCAGTTAATTACTTATATAAAGACTGAAACAAACAGAACGCTTGGACGAAAACCTACGGAATGACGTCAAACTAAACATGAATAGAATAGAATAGAAATATATTTTATTCAAATAAACTTTTTACAAGTGCTTTTGAATCATCGATGAGTCTACCACTGGTTCGGAATGCCCTTCCTGCCGAGCAGAACCAGCAAGAAATTCGGCGGATGCTCTTTTCAAAACAAATTTACAATACAATGAATACTATGCTATGTATGCAGTGTTTCCACAATGATAGAAGTTCCAAAAATGCATACCTACTAACAATGCAATATACCCCAAGATGGGCAGACATAAAGTATTCCCGCCAGTCGTAAGTCAGCCCCGTTCCCGCCGGTGGCACCCGTTCACGAGCATGACGCATGACACAGCCGTTGCTTCGCTCAACCATATTTTAGGGAACGCAGCAACCCGTATCACACGCGTCGTGCGTCAGCGTACAGCTTTTAATTTGTAATACGAAGCTCGTTACTGAAGCGCTTGCCTAGAAAAAACCTGTTCACTCTGGCCTCGAAGGTACTCAAATGATACGTGGCTGGAAACACAGACGCCGGAAGTGCGTTCCACACCTTACCGTTTCAGAAACGTTGAACTAAATGTTGGCTTTCTTAGGATGTTTTCCTTCATTTGTCTAGTTGAAAATTTTCATACAAAAAGTGACAAAAAGCGATAACGTTTTGCTACCCGTAAATGTTGTCCAATGTTCATAATTTTTTGAAATGTTGCAGATACAATGAAAAACTATGCCCGTACGTTTTAATTTTAAAGAAATATTGCTTATGTTAAAAGTTATTAGTGACTAAATATCCATATTTTTGACTAAAAAACTTCCTCGACTAATTTTATTTTTTTAAATTTAACTAAACTGAAATACTAAAAAAATGAAACGTACGAGCCTAGATTAAGGTGTACTGAATCTAATGAGACCAAAATTGTCTAATTTTGTAAACGTTTAGGGGGGTAAAAACGTTATGACCCGAAACAATATTTCAAGAATAAAATTTAGGCAAATAACTCCTGGACTTGCAACTCTCTCTATCTCACGATGCGGGTCGGGCAGCGAAGCGTTGTGAAACAGATAGCATTTTGGAAAATACCTACTCGCGTCGCGTTTCGTCACTAGACACTACTCTTAAGCAATATTGTGTGTATTTAAATGTTGAAAGCAACTTACAGGTTACAGGTTCAGATACCTGAGGTTCAAATCCTGGAAAGAAGGCCGAAGTTTTGAACACTAAGCCATCGCCGCTTAATTAATGTAAGATGGTGTGGAATGTGTGTGGAACTTACAATGAATAAACTTACGGCCGCCGAGCGTTTTGTTTATTTCAGCCGTAAGTAGCACTTAAGAGGACGCAGTACGCTCGACCGAAGGTGCCGGCGCACGTAGGTAACCTGCTTGCTATTTCACCTAACATTGTGTGAGAAAGAGATAGACTCGGTGTAGCGACTAGCGAGTGCATGCGCGCATACTTCCGTGCGACCGTCCCGCTCACACTCCGTTTTGGGTGAGAGGCGCGATAATTATCACCGAAATCATGCTCGCGAAAAGGGTTGAACAGTCGTTTGGGAAAAGTGTTTTTGAGAAAAAACTACTAAATGTATGGTTGCAAAGTAAACTTATTACAACTAATGAATAAATAAAATGTTAAATGATAAATTGTTTGAGAATTTTCATACTCAATTGTCATAAATTTATTGATAAAATATGAATATTTGTAGGCTCGTAACTTTAAAATCAATATTTTTTTCAACGATTTATGTATCAATAAACCTAGATAATGACGAGACAAATCGATGTTATACTTAGTTTTGAGCCTACCATATCAAATAATGCAGTAATCACCCTTCTACGTTTGTATGAAGAAAGCAATGGATTGGGTACTCTTAAGTAAAAATAAAGGAGTGATATAAATGCCGAAAAGAAACGAGTGTCACAGAGCTCCGAGCTATTAAAAAACTAAATCGATTCGAGATATTTCTACGCCGTCGTCCCTCCGTAATGAGAAAACGAATTTTAATCCCATTAGGGCTTCAATTAACGATTTGATATCCATTAGTGGCTTAATTATTTCTTCTATTCCGTCGACATTCGACAGCCGTAATCGAAGCTGTTCTAATGACATACTCCACCATTCATCTTACTTCTAAAGACCTTTTAATGTTAGGTGTCCCGACCCTTTTGTTTTAGAAATTTAAAAAAGTTCCAATTTCTTAGAAGGAGGTTGGTGAAATTTGACCCAGCATTTTTAAAAACCGTTCAGATTGAGAAAACATTTATAATTGAATAAATATTTTTCGGTGTAAACCTCATATTTTTAGAAGATGGGGATCAAAAATATAATTATTTACAAGTACACATTATAAATAACCGTTACATGGCAAAACAAGTGAATATCTTTTTTCTCCCAACTTTATTTGATAGACTTTGATTAATTTGGTGTTAGTCTGGTTTACTAGAACATGTATGAGAAGTTTGATTCGTGAACGTGGGCGTTCAGTGTTCAGTTCAGTTCGTCTGGGTCAGAAACTCTGTGGAATTCGCCAATCTCCTTTTGCACAGCTTTCTAGCGCAGCCGTGCCTTTATGTTAAATGAGCTGTCTCGAATTCGATTCGTGCTGCGTGGATTTGGAAACTTATAACCATTATCATTCGTCCAAAATCCCTCGGTACCTGAAGACTAAAGTTTTCTAACATTGCGTGTTGCCAGTGATGACTTACGGATCCGAAACATTGTTGGTAACTATGGGCCTCACAAGAAGGCTAAGGCTCCAATCCGTAGGAGAACCAAAGTCAGCGACATACCTCAGCGAGTCGCGAAACTGAAGTGGAAATGGGTGGGGCACATAGTCATTGGGGTTCCAAGGTGCTGGAGTGGCGACCCCGCACCGGTAAGTGCAGTGGCAGCCGCAGACCCCGCATTAGGTGGACCGACGACATCAAATGAGTCGCAGGGCCGAAGCCTGTGTAAGTCCATGCAGATTGCAGGAGATCTTTGTCCAGCTCTGGACATCTATCGGTTGATAAAGAAGCAGAAAAAGAAGAAAGTGGCTCAGGTTAACAGTTTGATGTTGGGTTTAGGGTCATGCCGCTCTTTCTGTAGTAGAACAAGTAGGTACCTTCAAGATCAACGAAACACCACACAAACCATTCGAAATAATCTCTACGTACGTTTCGCTCCGACACCGGAGCACCCTCAGGAGACGGTGACTCAACAATGTAAGTACAATAGGATAGAAAGGGGTTGTTTCAAATATATATGGAGCCTGGGCCAGGTCTTTGTACAGTCTTTCAAAAAACCGGCCATCATAGCGTGCCGCTAAACTAGCGGCACGCTATGATGGCCGGTTTGACACATTACAATAGTGATGTGGAATGTCAATTTATTCTCGAACAAAAAACAATTAAGTTTTGTTTTTGTACCTGATTAAATAGGTTTAATAAAACAAAAATGTATATGTTTATTTAATTTATTTGAACGAACTGAATATTTGAATGAAAATGAATATACATACTTTATATGCACACAAGAAACATATGAATACAAAAGATACCAAAAAAGGTGCCACAAAAGGCCATAATTAATCAGATTCGTCCATACTACTATTTTCACTCTCGTCACTGCTATCACGAGCAAGGGTCAACAGTAATGCAGTATCAATATTTGAAATCCAAAGCCAGGTCAAAACTATATCACAATCGCATTGCACTGACAGTTTATACTTTTCGAAGCAACGTCAATTCGAAACTGCTTTGTTTTGCATTGAGCATTGACGCGAGTTTGCCGGAGGTAGTAGTTGTACTAGCCAGCGATCCTATGTGACGATCGTATTAGATTCCATTTTTAAAAATTTTCAATTTAGAAAACCAAATGCCGAGTTGTGGTATATATCATATAAAAATAAAAATTTTACCTTTTGTATGAAACAGCTGATATTTTTTTGCGATTTCAGAGGTTTGTCCACATAGTGAAAATTGTTCATATTCACAAGTACATTCACCCCTTAAATGGTGCAAACTGATTTTTCTACACTTGTATACATTTTAGAAATCAATTTAATAAATAAATTTTGAGTCCTAAATCTAAAACTACATTCGATAAAATTTATGAATCTCTGCACATCACTATCGTCAATAAAGTAATACAATTATTTCCTTCAAAGTCGTTATCAATTAATACGGAACTTCATGAGCGGACAAACGTCAAACCGGCCATCATAGCGTGCCGCTAGTTTAGTGATTATTTTTTCTTTATTTCTCATTTAAAGGTCCTTTTTACGAGGTACAACGCGAAATTATTTTGCAAAATAAAAGCACAACAACATGGCATCCTTCTTGACAATGACACGTACTTACACGAGTCATGATGACATTTGACATTAAAATAACCACAATTGACGGCAATTGACATTTGACATACCAGCAATTGACGTTTGACGATTGAAATGACATTAAGAGGATTGTCTAGTTGAAAATTTTCATACAAAAAGCGATAACGTTTTGCTACCCGTAAATGTTGTCCAATGTTCATAATTTTTTGAAATGTTGCAGATACAATGAAAACTATGCCCGTACGTTTTAATTTTAAAGAAATATTGCTTATGTCAAAAGTTATTAGTGACTAAATATCCATATTTTTGACTAAAAAACTTCCTCGACTAATTTTATTTTTTTAAATTTAACTAAACTGAAATACTAAAAAAATGAAACGTACGAGCCTAGATTAAGGTGTACTGAATCTAATGAGATCAAAATTGTCTAATTTTGTTAACGTTTAGGGGGGTAAAAACATTATGACCCGAAACAATATTTCAAGAATAAAATTTAGGCAAATAACTCCTGGACTTGCAACTCTCTCTATCGCACGATGCGGGTCGGGCAGCGAAGCGTTGTGAAACAGATAGCATTTTGGATAATACCTACTCGCGTCGCGTTTCGTCACTAGACACTACCACAGAATATATAATAGTATGACACTACTCTTAAGATGACGTAACGCCATTACAAACATAGACAACAAAAGCAGATGCATGCACTCCGGGAGTTGCTATTCTACAAATATACCCAATTATCAATTTTCGACCGAGCGAAGCGAAGGTCTTTGAGTCTACTTGAGTGAATTTGCACTTGTCCGTCCGTCCGTCTGTCCGTCTGTCCGTCCGTCTGTCAGAGCCTTATAACTTCTGAATTACTGAACGTAATTACTTCAATTTTAGATATAATATGTAAACCGATGGCCTCCAGCCGAAAATGGCTTAAAAAGTTATAAAAATCGGCCAAGTGCGAGTCGGGCCTCGCTCTTTTAGGGTTCCGTTAAAATAAATTAAATAAAAATATTTCCATGTACCCATGGAAATATTTTAATTTAATTTTTTAAATTTAATTTAATTTTTATTATTTGTTGTTATAGCGGCAATAGAAATACATAATATGTGAAAATTTCATCTGTCTATCTATTACGGTTTACGAGATACAGCCCGCTGACAGACGGATGGACGGACGGATGGACGGACGGACGGACGGACGGACGGACGGACAGCGTAGGCTTAGTAATAGGGTCCCGTTGGTACCCTTTGGGTACGGAACCCTAAAAATCTTTATTTCAGGGGGGCTCTCATAGAAGCGAATGCGAAGAAAAAAAAAATTTTTTGCGTTTCATAGAGTACCTCATTTTAAAGATAATTTGGAACAGAGTACAAAAGTATTTATTTTTTTAATTTTTTTCCTAAAATTGACGAAATGGGGGGCTTTCAAAGTGGAGATTATATTTGACCTCACAACGGAATAACCATTGAAAGCTGGGGCTTGAAAGTTTTATAATTTTAGCGTAATATCATGTACTTGAACAACAAATACTAAAATTAGATAAATGTAATAAGGAAACTAAATTATTTAACTTTTAATGAGCAGCAACAACAGAACTTCACAATGATGTCAATAGATGGCGCTCTCATCTCATATAGCAAATGCAGCTATATGTAACATATTATTCAATTAAAATTATTATTTAGTCATTTAGCAAACATCAATAAAACTTCACGTTGCAGTTTGTTTTTACATGTTTTCTGATCGTGTCGATAGATGACGCTGTGTACAAGTAATTTAATTTGAATGTTCCAAAAACTATACCTACCTAAGTTTGATTGAGGCCTTGAGGATTTCACTATAACAGTTCCCTAACCTTTACGGGCTACCTATGTTAAGTTAGTTGACACTTTCTGTCAACTTTGTTATTACGAACCTCTACGGGACAACTAAAGGTAAAAATGACATTGGGATGTTAGGATTGTATTTAGGGGCTACCTACGTAAAGAGACTTCTACAAAGGGGATGATTCAGGTATGGTTGGTGAAAACGGGCATAATAATAATGTCAATTTTGATCGTCATGTATCTATTGAATGAATAAGTAATTATGGGAAGCCGTTACCGCGAGGTCTCAGTTCGGGGCGAACCACTAGTATATTTGTACCTCTTATTCACTGTAAAAGTCCAAAAAAAACATATTTTATTTCAACTTCTATGATTTAATACTATTTTTTGTCATAGTGTACAAGTACCTGGCCCAAGATGAAACAACCCCTTTAGTCAGGATGTTCGAATCTTCAGGTTAGCATGCCTGGATTTTAGATTGCATCGTCCTTACCTTCTCTGAGAGGAGACCTGTGCTCAGTAGTGAGCCGTTGATGGGTAATAGTAACCTACCAGCTTTCCTGAGAGACATCAGACAGTCATCGAGGAATTAAAAAGAATCCAAATGGCGTTAGGATTTCTTCAGCAAATGGAGCTGAAACTCTGCGCGGACTAAATCGCAAGTAAAATACAAAATCAAATCCGATTAACTTCGGTAACGTATTTACACAGTACTTAGCTGGTTTCTGAAATACCAACGGGAATCCGGAGCGTCACTCCTCATTCAACTTCGCCCGAAGCTGTAATGGACTTACGAAATGTTTTCGTTTAAACGTGAAATAATTAGTTGCCTTTCGCTCCAGATCCAATTTGTCATCCATTAGCAAGAAGTTTAAGTCACGACAGGTACAAATCAAGTTAATTAACGACCTTGTATTTCAGTGTATGCCTTAAATAATCCGATTAAAAAACACAGCTGCTTCGGTTTTTAGGGTTCCGTACCAAAATGGTAAAAATGGAACCCTTATGGTGAGACTTTCTCCGTCCGTCCGACCGTCTGTCACAGTCGATTATTTTAGTAGCTATTAAAGCTATCAACATGAAATTTGAAATAGTTGTGTATAATAGTGGCCCACCAACATTGGAATAAAAACATTGGAATAAAAGTAATATATAGTTTATATTAATATAGTAATTCTTGATTATAATCGGGTAAAATCTCGAAAAAATACCGTCCCCCCCTTATCTCCGAAGTTTACCAATCGAAAAATCAGAAATAATTATGGTCAATAGAAATTTATGTATATTTTACGGAAAAAATAAAATCAACGCTCTAACTAGCATAGTTTTTTATATTAACAATAAACCTCTACAAACAAAATTAACGATTAATATGCAAATTAATATACTCGTAATATTATCATTTTACGTTTACTTCTAGAGTACGGAACACACGGTGCGCGAGTCCGACTCGCACTTGGCCGGTTTTTTTATAATTATGTATGTGTATCGCAAAACATTTGGGTCGTTCTCACTGGTGCAGTGGTGAGCGCTGTCGGCTTAAAGCGGGGGACATGTGGAAGATCTAGGGTTCGATTCCCAGTGGGCACAATTTCAAAAATAATCAATATAAGGCGTTTATATTTGAATATAAGAGAAAATGAAAACAGACACACCGATAGAAACGAACCAAAATGGTAAAAATTATTTTTTACTATTTTGATATACCCAAAAATGACCTTTATTATGTTACGATTGCGTGTATATTTTTTTGTAGAATCAATAAATATAAAGTACAATAATTGGAGGATCCTCCTGAAACGAATTTTTATCCGAAAATTCAATTAAGTTTTTACGCTTCAGCTTCTCTTTGGGGATTTAAAGTATGAATATTCAATGTTCTGTCCCTCAAAACCTTCAAAAACGTTTTGAAGGTAAAACAATTTCACCCCTTTGATATTAATGCTATTAGCCGTTCTAAGGAAAAAGCCTTTTATGTCGGTTTACTAGCAGGCATCCGTTTTATAAAAGATCATTGTTTTCGCATAATTGGATATTCTTGTTGCGAGTAAATTAATTAAAAAAAACCCTGATTTCTTCCAAACCATAAAGAATAATGAAAAGATAAAAGATTTTTTACAAAGAAAAATTTTGTATAGTAGGAAATCGGAACAGGAATCTTTTCTGTTTAAATTACACTTTAGGATCTTCGAGGGTAAAGTTTGTTTTGCGATTTTATTTCTTCGTGGCACTCTATAGTTATACCGCATGAACCGATTTTATTTTATTTATTTATTTTGGACAAACAATGCATATAAAACAAGAAAACGAAAGATGTTGGACAAGGAAACACTTACCTACAAGTGTAGGTAAGTGTAATTCGATACATTTTGTGACAATCGTAAAGTAAGTAAGTAATTACTTTGCGAGTGTCACAAAATATATCGAATTTAATTAATAAGCATAATATTATTGCTTAAAAATACTGTGTTTTTGTGTCATTTTAGGAAAATAGTAATTAATAATTATTATTGTTCTTTTTAAATATAATTATAGACTAGCGCTATGTGTACAAATATACGTATTATACAATCAGAAAGGATTTTGTAAATACAAACAAATACATAAAACATAAAAAGTATAAAATTTAATAATTACTTTTCCTTTTCACTTGTGAAAACAAGCTTAGTTGCCTTGTTACTAAAGTTATAAATACGGAAAACATACCTTTGCATTTCGTATGAAAAGGAAACCGAAACATTTATTAAAACTTACCGAATAAACGTTTACTTAAAACGTTTTCCGAATACACAATAGTATTCTATTGGGCTCTCTCTGTAACGTTTAATAATAACAATAGATAGAATTCAGTTACGGCCAACTGGGGCCGTGCCAACGAATCCTATTGCATATATTTTACCGATGCTTAAACCTTATCGCTACTTCACTCTGCTATTGAATCATTTATAACTTTTACAAAGTTTGGCTCTGGACTCTGGTCAAGGTATCTTTAGTGGGAGGTCTAAGTTACAACTTGTAGATATATTTATCTTGTTTATGAGCGCAGCTAAGTCCTAAAGCTAAGTTAAAGTTATTTTAGAATTCTTGTAGGTGCTTCTTATGTGAGTCAATAATATGCACTTGGGTATTTTGTCATTGTTATTTAAATCTCAGAATTTGTTAAAGTTTTTTTTTAGCAACCCATCAACGGCTCACTACTGAGTGCAGGTCTCCTCTCAGAGCAGGGTATCAGATCAGGCCATATTCCACCACGCTGGCCCAATGCGACTTCACACACCTTGAAGAACATTATGAAGAACTCTCAGGTGTGCAGGTTTCCTCACGATGTTTTCCTTCACCGTTGAAGCAAGTGATATTTAATTGCTTAAACGCACTTGACTCAGAAAAGTCAGAGGTGCGTACCCGGGATCGAACCTGCGACCCTCAGAATAGGAGACTACAGTCTTATAACCACTAGGTGACTAGGCTATCACTGCTTCCACACTGCACTGTTTGTTAAAGTTACCACCTCAATATTTGGGGAAATGATACTTCGAAATTTTTTCTTTGATTAAGTGTTTTAAAAACACGATTGGTGAAAATTTTCTCAATAGTTAGTATATTTTTTTTTTGAAAAATACATGTTTTGCCATCATTTTGCTATTTTATCTCAGGAGGAGCAAACTATTTTTGTTGGGTTTTTGTTTTTTCAAGAGACCTAGAATATATTTTTCAATTATATATGTTTTAATTTTTCGAATGGTTGTTTAATTAACTTGTGTACGGTCTATGACGAAACTGTACAATTCGCCTAGTTATCATTCATGCGTTTGTTATAAATACACCTTTTTATAAGTCATTAATCAGTGCAAATTCCATCGTATCGCGCTCACTACTGTTAGGTATTAGGGGCAATAAACTTGTACCTATATCAAGCAGTTTTATTACTGTGCGGTCCTGAACCGTACAACTTGTAATTAGGTAATAAGCAGTCTTGGCGCTTACGTCGTCAAAAATACGTCGCGCGTCTATCGCTCTGTATTTCTCACTCACGAGAAAACAATAATTCACCATCCCGCTCGAAGAGAGGCACGAAATCCATATCGTAGCGGCGTTATGGCACACTCTTAGTTTCTTGTAAAAGAATTTAGAAAAGCAAAAATACGATGACTCAAAAAAACTTCCTTTTTCAACAACAACCTTCTTCTTTATCGACCGATAGAAGGTCAGGGCTACATAAGGCTACATGCATGCACTAGTGTAGATCCGGCTTAATACAAGGGTTCACTCTTCGTAAACTTAGTTCTCTCATCCTGTATTAATATATTTATATATAATAATTATATATGACTACCTAAAACACTACCACTCGTGTGTTAACCGTGCATTTATGTGAATTTTATCCAATGCTTCTTTGGTAAACCCACGCATTCCATTTTTCTGAGCAGAAACAGCAATGCATGATAAATTTGGATAGCAAGTTGATTTATGTGGTGGTCGTGATGAGAGGTCGGGTTCGGGATCGTATATGTTTTAAGGCGGGGAGCTCATTGAATTTCATAAGGCAGGGATTACAAGACGCCGGTTGTTCGAAAAGTTCCATCGATGGCTGCATACCCTTGTTTGTGTAATAGATTTTCGAACTGGCACAGGCGAAAGCCGATTTTGTGTTAACACGTATAGGTATAATTGGTTTGCCAAGTCCCCGAGACTAGGAAGACCAAGTTTCAAAGTCCACAGTGGCATTAATTAGTGCAAGCGCTTGTTTAGGTGACTCAATGTAAAGTTAGATAGAGACAATGAGCATGACGATGGAAGCAGTGATAGCCTAGTGGTTAGGACTGTGGTCTCCTGTTCGGGGGGTCGCAGGTTCAATCCCGGGTACGCACCTCTGACTTTTCGGAGTCAAGTGCGTTTAAGCAATTAAATATCACTTGCTTCAACGGTGAAGGAAAACATCGTGAGGAAACCTGCACACCTGAGAGTTCTTCACAATGTTCTTGAAGGTGGGTGAAGTCCGCCAATTCGCATTGGGCCAGCGTGACTGACTATATGGCCTATAACCCTTCTCTGAGAGGAGACCTGCGCTCTGTAGTGAGCCGTTGATGGGTTGCTGATGATGATGATGATGAATGGGCATGATGACAGTAACCAAGAACTAATGAAACTATGAATTTATCTAATGAAATAGGATTCATGGATTATGAAAAACATATTTATTTTTCTATTTTGAGCGCGATTGATATTTATTTTGATAAAATAAAACTATAAAATACAGCAATCCGCCATATTGGATTGAACACCAATCAGCGATACGTCACATCTATTATCCAACTTTGGCTAACTACCATTACAATAGTTGTGACGTCAAGAACGACGCCATGACACCTGCTAGCGTTTTGGCGTGAATTTTAAAACTTAAAAATTGAAATGGCAATTTTATCTACCAATTTTTTTTTGCTGAAATAAGATTGTTTTTCGAAATAGTAGATACTTCCGATCATCATCCAGTAGTTTTTCAAAATCAATCATCATGCGTTATTTTTTTGGGTACATAAAATTATTATTATACGGTAGCCTTTGACTGCGATCTTACCTAATGGTAAATGACGATGCTATGTCTAGTCGAAGATGGTAGCGGACTAACTTGGAAAGCGGTATAGCAGTTTTTTAATGAAACCCATGCTCCTAATCAAATTCTACATGCCATCATGCCGGTACGCTTATTCGCTTGGCGACACGTCTTCAACGGTAGGGTGGTAACTAGTCATGACTAAAGCCTTCCAACACACATAAACCTAATGCGAAGAAGAATAGTTCGTAGCACGTAGCACAGAAGAGCGCCCTTACGGCACCGTAGCAAGTATGAATGACAATTTATCCTTGCTACGTGCAGTAGGGGCGTTCCTTGCTACGAGCTACGGGCTACAGACTGTAGCGATGTTCTGCAGTAGGGCTGTTCTCGGGCTTTGTAGCTTGATATATTATCAACAAGTGTAAATTGAAAATTTAAAACACCCCCGACATTTGAATGGCCGGGCTGTGTATAATCGTCAAACACACACGCACAGACAGACAGACAGACATACATCGACGTCAAACTTATAACAACCCTCTTTTTGTGTCGGGGGTTAAAAAAGTCAAAAAGTTGGTTTACGTATGTACTTACATGAAAAAATACTTAATTTTGAATTTGAATGAATGCATGAATTTTCCTGGTAGTCTTAGCATCGCGCAGCATTTGTATTTATGAAATACTTTGTCAGTTTAATGTGAATGTTTGTGTTGAATGGTAAAAATAGGTAGTTAGAAAATTTCAATCTTGACTAATGTTCTCCTTTCCTCTCCAAATAAACAAAACGATTATGTTAGGAGTGGGTACAATAATAGGAAAGGGTGGGGATAGATCATAGAACCATCGTCCTTTCAGTTTTCAGTCTGCGCCTTTAATCAAAATTCAAGACAACAGGCCAAAACCTGTGGCTCTAATGACAAGTCAAGACTCTACCACCGGTTCGGAAAACAAATTCTACTCAGAAGAGCTGACAAGAAACTCAGCAGTCTGTCGTTTTTAAAACAAAAGCTTACAACATTATTAAGAAGCTATAATAATGTATTGGCGGACCCTTATTATTTTTACAAAAAAAAAACACACAGTAAGGAATTCTTCATTTAGTAACTAAGCAAATATCCGTTACACAATAGTTGAATAATTAATACATCACAAGTAGGTACAGGGAGAGGTGAACGCCGTGAAAACTCGAAGCAGAATGGCACCTGGTGTCGGTATTCGTTGCCTTTTATGGAATTGACGAACGGCGCAGCTAGGTAGTTATGTTGAAAATCTACCCTCCGCTAACAAATGTAATAAGTTTCACAGTAATCTATTGGGCTATTGAAGCTTCTGAAATTGTCTTGGTGGCAGATTCCGTCCAAATTTATATTAGCCGATGCCCGCGACTTCGAGGGTTTTTGTTTTCCGCGAGAATCCGTTAATTTTCCGGGATAAAATATAGCCTATATGCTATTCTAATGTGTAAGCTATTAGAACAGAATATAATAGAAATATTTTTCATTCAAATAAACTTTTCACAAGTGCTTTTGAATAGTCTGACTCTACCACTGGTTCGGAAAGCCCTTCCTGCCGAGAAGAACCAGCAAGAACCTCGGCGGTTGCTCTTTTCAAAACAAGTTTACAATACAATAAATACTATGCTATGTATGCAGTGTTTCCACAATGAGGAAAGTTCACAAAAAGCATACCTACTAATAATGCAATATATCTTAAGATGGGCAGACATAAAGTAGCCCAATTCCCGCAGGTGAAACCCGTTCACGAGCATGGCGCATGACCCAGCCGTTGCTTCGCTCAAACATATTACACTATGTTTCATCAAAATCACAACATTCAAAAGTTTCATCAAAATCTTTGCCGTGGTTTTTGCGTGAAAGAGTAAAACATCCATCCATCCTAAAAAACTTTCGCTTTTATAATATTAAGTAGAAATACCTAGCATAGTTATTAATTGAGTTCATCAAAGTAATTTAAAGGTGTAAGTTCTGACAATTGCAAACAAAACCCTAAATCTGAGAACCCCGGGGAACGCCAAAGTTCGCCGGCCGGTCACAAAGTGCGAACCGAAAACCGAAGTGAAAGCTCCCCGAGTTCGCGAATACAAATGACTTCATTAAACATCAGAATCCGAGACGATTTGGTATTCACGTGAACGCCAGGATTTGCCAATTCGAGCAAAATAATCTTTAATTGAAGGATTTAAGATGATTACTTATGTCTTGAGCAAAACTAAGAACAAACTTAACTCTGCCTAATCATAATAATTTGCCATGTCAAAGGCTTCACTGAGGCAAGTCAAACAAGCCCAAACCAGTGGATTTGTTCCAATAACATACCCATATTTGCAGGTTAGAGGAGAATAAGAGTCATGTAGAGCTTGGCTACTATTCTTAAATAAGAGTCATGTAGAGCTTGGCTACTATTCTTAAATAAGAGTCATGTAGAGCTTGGCTACTATTCTTAAATAAGAGTCATGTAGAGCTTGGCTACTATTCTTAAAACAAGTTGAAAAACTGTAACCCGACTATGGGGACTTGTCATTTTATAAAAGTTGATATTTTTTCTGCATGTGCCCCCAGTCATTTTTAGGGTTCCGTACCCAAAGGGTACCAACGGGACCCTATTACTAAGCCTACGCTGTCCGTCCGTCCGTCCGTCTGTCAGCGGGCTGTATCTCGTAAACCGTAATAGATAGACAGATGAAATTTTCACATATTATGTATTTCTATTGCCGCTATAACAACAAATAATAAAAATCAAATTAAATTAAAAAAATTAAATAAAAATATTTCCATGGGTACATGGAAATATTTTTATTTAATTTTTTTTAACGGAACCCTAAAAGAGCGAGGCCCGACTCGCACTTGGCCGATTTTTCAAGTTATTTGGTATTTTGGCTTTCGATTAAAAATAAAGGAATACGCGTTTCACAGTTTTTGAAAATTTCACCCTACAACTTAAATCCACGCGGACGAAGTTGCGGGCTCAAACGATAGTAGTCACATGCATAGACTGCTAATATACTGTCTTCCTTTTTGCTTCGCCGTGGTTGGTAAAAAAAATTGGTTGTCTGTAAAGTCGGGTTACGAACGATAGTTTTACGTGATAACGTCATAAAGAATCATTGATGAATACATGTGTCACAAGCCAACACTTGGGCCGATCGTGCCTCTCTATCGCTTGTTCCACGCTCTCGCTGGCACACTCGGGCTCAGGCGGAACGTGACACTTTTTCGTGCGTGCAGCCGGGGTTCATCGATTTATAAGACGTTATCACGTCGAAAACTATTAACGGCAAGCTTGTACTAACGGTGCGGACTGCGACATCGATTTTCGTGAGAGTATTGTGATGGCAGCGACAGTAGAAGTTTAATTACGCGGCTACCCGGACCGACTCCTGCGAACATATTCGTTGTGGCGAAGCTGCAACTTTGTACCCCTTAGAAAAACAGGGCTAGTAAAAGTTCTACAGGAGAGAGTGTTACTGTTGTTGGTTAGCCTCTGAATTTAGCTTAACTTCGGCTTAGCGACGTAAAACCTTTTTTTAAAAATTCGATGACAAAATAGTCCTTGCTTACTGCGATCTCACCTGATGGTAAGTGACGATGGAGTCTAAGATGATAGCGGGCTAACTTGGAAGGGGTATGGCAGTGAACATTCAACCCAACCTTTCGGTTTCTACGGCGGTATGTCTTCGTCAGTAGGGCCACGGCCAAAGCCTCTCACTAGACCTCTGTGGCAGAACTTTCAAATACAGATTGAAATGCAAAAGGTCAATCGATTCAAACACCACCCGTTGGTTTCGTATAGAGATGAACTGGATAGGTAGCTGTTCGACCACATACCGGATTCAACCACTTGATTACAACTAACCTAGATCAAAGTTAAAAAAAAAACTATTTGGGGGTTATTGAAGACTTGATATGACATGAGATGACATGGCATGACTTGAAAAAATAAGATTACTTTTATTAAATTAATAATAAAAATAAATAAAATAATATCCAGAGTAAGATTTCGAACCCCCGAACCGATAGTTTCACTGCTTCGTTTAGCCGCTGCGCCACCAAAGCTATGACGGAACGTGTGTAATAAGCGAAGGCAACTCACAAATCATAATAAAGGGTCGTGACGGAAAAATTCTTACGCTTTTTTCGCCTAGCCATCCGCCAAGTCCGTACCGTCTGATAAATAGAATTTCGTACCAAAAATCAAGTCGAACCGTTGCTATTTTGTTTTGTGATTGAAAGAGAACCCAATGAGTAAAGACCTTTACAGTTATACTAGCTGATGCCCGCGACTTCGTCCGCGTGGATGTAGTTTTTAAAATCCCTCGGGAACTCTTTGATTTTCCGGGATAAAAAGGAACCTATGTCACTCTCCAGGTCCTCAACTCTACCCATGCAAAAATCACGTCGATCCGTAGCTCTGTTGCGGCGTGATTGAAGGACAAACCAACAAACAAACACACTTTTGCATTTATAATATTAGTATGACGTATTAGAAAGGCAGAATTGATGCTATACGATAGTACAGGCGACCTAATTAAATTTTAGAACACAAAAGCTACTATTGCGACTTAAATATGATAGTTAGATATATTCCTCCGGGAACTTTTTTGTAGAAAATAATAAGGAATTTAATAATGTCACACATAATTTTTATGTATCATCAATAGTTTTCTCAGCACACGCCAAATAATGCATTTTATAGGCAAAATTTTCCTACTTGAGATATTTGTGAATAGTAAATAATAATGACGACGCGTCTATGCAACTCCATTTAATAATCTGACACAAGATGTAACAACTTATTTAAATACCACCCTCACATAGATTTATTATATTCCTACCTCACTACTATTGTCCATACATTACACCTCCCTTCTTAAATTAGACTACAGTCTACATTTTTGACAAATCTGTATCGTTACTCTATCCCAAATCTTACAACGGGCTTCCTAATTCTTTTGGAACGCTCTTGGGGCCCGGGCTGTGGTGCCGATGGTGTGGACTCCTTGTGCCTCTGTGTTTCAGGGGTATAAGCTCCCCTAACTGTCTCCTTTGACTGCGTTTTTTCTGGAGTATTCACCTTCGACACCACAACCGGCTCTGCGACTGTCTCCTCACCCTCATCGTGACCCTTGGTTTCCTCCTCCTCTGGCAACGGGCAAGCAATTTCTGATAACCTGGATCTGCGTCTGATTTGATCGATATGCCTATGCACTATTCTACCCTCACCCGTATCCAATGCGTACCTACGGGCGTCTTCTCTCCTAATTACTTTGCTCTTTACCCATTTATCACTACCTGCATAGGCCCTAGCCCAAACGTCTTCCCCTTCCGTGGCTTGTCGCGGTACGCCCCCCGCATTTTCCACCTGTCTTTGTTGCGCTTTAAGCACCCGGGACTCCTGACCCCTAACAGGTCGTAATAAATCTAACCGTGATCTTAAGGAACGACGTTGAAGCAACATTGCGGGGCTGTCCCCTGTACTACTATGAATGCTATTCCTATAGGCTAATAAAAATGTTTGTAATGCCGCATCTACATCCACCTTATCTCTATACGCTTTTTTAATCGCCCGTTTACATAACTTCACAGCGTTTTCTGCGGCCCCATTCGACGCAGGGTGATAAGCTGGAGAAAAAGACTGACGAATCCCATTCCCAGCTAAGAAGTTTCTAAACTCAGTACTGGAAAAGGGGGGTCCCTGATCTGAGACCACCTCCTTAGCCAGCCCAAAACGAGCAAAGGTTGCTCTTAAACATTTAATAACAGCCAGGGCATTAGTACGTGACATCTCAAAGATTTCTAGCCATTTTGTACTTGAATCGACTATAACAAAAAATGTTTTACCTTTGTACGGACCCAAGAAATCAACATGTATTCTGCTCCAGGCCTCAGGCTCATAGGGCCAAGGACGCGGAGGCGCACGCGGCGGCGCCGATGCCTCGCTCGCGCATGTCTCACATTCTTCACACAGCCCTTCCACATCCCTATCTATACCCGGCCACCAAACATAACTACGTGCGAGTGATTTAGTTTTCACAACTCCCATGTGACTCACGTGCAGCTGTTTCAGAACATCCTTACGCAAAACTTGTGGAATCACTATCCTGTATCCCCACATAATGCAACCGCGATCAAGATATAACTCTTGACGTCGCATAAAATATGGTTTTACAACCTCATCGGGGCACACTGCCGGCCAACCCGATTGAACATATAACAGAATCCTACTCAATACCGTATCCTTGACTGTCATACTTCTAACCTGATCATTAGTTACGGGCAAAAAATTTTCCACAAAATTTAGGTACGTTAATTCATCCCTTGTCGTTACATTATTTTTCTTTTGAGGTAGCCGTGATAGTGCATCTGCACAGTTCTTCTTTGAGGCGACAAACTCGATTTTATAATTATACCCTGATAAGAGCACGGCCCAGCGCTGTAAACGTGACGCGGCCATTACTGGGATACCAGACTTATCACCAAAAATGTACGTGAGTGGCTTATGATCGGTTCTTAGTATGAAATGTCTACCGTACAGGTACTGATGAAATTTTTTTATTCCATATACTATAGCAAGTGCTTCCCTGTCAATCTGAGCATATGCGCGTTCCGCCGCAGACAAAGTTCGCGATGCAAAGGCTATAGGGCGCTCCCCATCTGGCGTGAGGTGAGAAATAACAGCTCCCACTCCCAAACAGCTTGCGTCCACCGTCAGGACGAGTGGAAGTTCTGGCGAATAGTGTATCAAGACCTCACTTGACCCTAGCAGCCGCTTAATGTCTTCGAACGCCTTCTCACATTCATTACCCCAAACGAACCTTACACCCCCACGCAATAAATTGTAAAGGGGTGCCAACACAGTACTAACATTTTTAATAAACTTGCTATAGTACATTATCATGCCTATAAAAGCCCTTAACTCGGTCACATTAGTAGGCGCCGGTGTGTTGATAATAGCCTTAATTTTATCTGGGCAAGTATGGACACCCTTCTTACTTATAACATACCCTAAATAATTAATTGACTCTGAGAAAAATACACATTTTTCTTTTTTTACGCGTAAACCATACGCCTGTAACCTATCAAAAACCTTGTGCAAATTAGCGATATGTTCCGTCCTATCTTTTCCTGTAATTATTATATCATCTAGGAACACGCCTACATGGGACAAATCAGCAAATAAAGATTCTAATCTTTTTTGAAAAATGCCTGGACTCGATGACAACCCGTACACTAACCTGTTATACATGAACAATCCTTTATGAGTGTTAATCACTGTACATTTCTTTGATTCGTCAAGTTCAAACTGGGCGTACGCCTGTGAAAGGTCAATTTTACTAAAACGCTCGCCTCCGTGTAAGCGTGCTAACAGATCTTCCACTCGAGGCAGCGGAAAACGATCGATCTCAATGCTCTTATTTAAGGTTAGCTTATAATCAGCGCAGATCCGAATGCTACCATCTTTCTTAATTACTGGTACGATTGGTGTAGCCCAGTCGGAGCGGTCGACGGGGGTGAGGATACCGTCACTCACCAGCTGCTCAAGCGCGCGCTCCACGGGCTCGCGAAGCGCGTACGCCAGGGGGCGCGCGCGCATGAACACGGGCTGCGCGTCCGCTCGCAGGCGGATGCCCACTAGACCGCCGGTGAACCGCCCCAAGCCGTCCGCAAACACGTTACAGTATCTGGAACTGAACTTTTTTAAATCAAAATCCTTAAGACTGTTTACACAACACTCAAAATCGGGTAACTTAATATTAAGTTCCATCAGCCACTGCCTACCTAATAGATTCGTTTTACCGTCTCTAATTACATACAAATCTAAATATTTTTCTTTTTGTTTATATTTCACTAGAGGCCTTAAAACTCCCACTGGTGAAACACATTCCCCAGTATAGTATCTTAAACGTAAGTGGCTTGTGTGTATCTCTAAATTCCTAAATAATTGATTATAAACCTCGTAGCTGATACATGACACCGCACTGCCCGTATCACATTCCATGGACAGATTTACTCCGTTAACATTTAATCCAATCACAATAGGCTTACACTGCTGTATTGATAGTTTATTTACATGGGTGATTATTACCTCGTCACTATCTTGGCTGCTATCCGATGCGATGCTGACCGTACTGGGCACTTCTACACAGTGCTGTGCTGCCAGATTGGGGCAGACCCTCTTCATGTGACCCTGGCGATTACAAACTCGGCAAGTGTAATTCCTGAATCTACAGGAAGCGCTGCTGTGCAGTCGACCACACACACTGCACTGTTCCGACGGTCCCTGATCCGGCCCCGCAGGCGCACTCCATGTGCCGCGACGAGCCTGGCTGCTCCCTCTAGCACCTTGACCTTGACCGGCATAGCGTGGCCGGCGTCCTCCGCGGTTAGCGGCTTCCGATTCAAAGCCCGCCTTCCTCTGCGACGTACCTGCTATGGCCTGACATTCCACTGTCTTTTCTTTGCCACTTGAAGGCCCCTCCACCATAGCCGCATCTTTTTCCGCTGTTTCTAAACTCACGGCCAAGCGGTAGGCCTTAGCGAAATCGAGATTATCTTCTGCAAAGAGACGCTGTCGTATCGTTTCACTTGTTATTCCACAGATAAACTGATCCCTTAGGCTTTCTTCCAACCAACTTCCAAATTCGCACGTCTTGGACATACTCTTAAGCACTGCCACATACTCTGCTAAGCCTTCGCCTTCCCTCTGCTGCCGATGCCGAAACTTAAACCTCTCGGCCAATACACTAGGCTTAGGTTGTAAATGTTTTTCGAGAATAGTCGATAGTTCCTCAAAACTTTTTGCAGTTGGTTTCGCTGGAGTACACAAATTTACCAGAAGTTCATAGCACTCTGCTCCCATCACGGTAATTAGCGTGGGTACATGCAACTCCGTAGGAATTTTATTAACTAGGAAGTATTGTTCTAACCGTTCTACATATAGTCTCCAGTTGTCTGTTTGAACTTTAAATTCCGATATTTTACCGATAGACATGATTATTCCGAACAAAGCACACACAAAAAAAAAAAACTATTTTACTAATCCCGTTCTCGTAGCCACTGAGATATTTGTGAATAGTAAATAATAATGACGACGCGTCTATGCAACTCCATTTAATAATCTGACACAAGATGTAACAACTTATTTAAATACCACCCTCACATAGATTTATTATATTCCTACCTCACTACTATTGTCCATACATTACACTACTTTGGGTTACATTATTGCAATTTTCTTGAGAATCCCTAATTTTTTGACAATAAAGTATAGCCTATGTTCCTTGCTGATAACTTAGCTTTCTATTGGTGAAATCGGTCCAGTAGTTATAGAGCCTATTTGGTACAAACAAACAAAAAATCTTTCCTCTTTAAAAATATTAAATAGTATAATAGTATAGATTACTTTAGTAGGATAATGAAATTACTATCGCTTCCATAGTCGTGAAAAACAGAGTATTGTTTCGAGTTCAACCTGAGCGAAAATATCTTCAAGAGCGTTTGTCATACACCGGCATTGAAATATCCTTTCAAAGCATTAAAACCCAGCCGAAGTATCGCTCGTAACTCACAGGCTATCGACAAAAGGCTAAAGCGAAGCTTGCCTGCCTATTCGCCCGGTCGCAGCCTTCGCCGATAGAGTTTGAATAGGTAAACGGCGTGAAAAAATCTAGCTCAGAATTTATGAGGTTCTTTCTAATGTCATCGCTGGGACGTGATATTTTAACTTCCATTATTACGAGAATTTTATTGAGTTCAGGGGCCTACCACCAATACTTTCAATATTGTTTTGGACCTTTGAGTATTAAATCAACACTTTAATACTCAAAGGTTTGGACACGTCATACAATGAGGACTTTATTTAACTTACTATAATAATATAAGGTCATCTCAAAAGAATCTACCTACTACTTTAAGCATTGATTTTGTGCTTAGTAAATAAAGTACTCTTTAAAAGTCATTTTAACCTAGTACGAAAAGGAGGTTATCAATTTTATGATAACTTCCTCAAATCGAAAGGTATGTCGTCCGTGTTAAAGCTTTGATACCGTCCATGGTGAAGCGATGAGTGCTTTGGTCTTGTAAGTGGGAGGTGTCAAGTTCGATTCCCAGCAGCTATATTGCATTATTTGCAATTTATGCTTTCTTTTCTTTCAACCAAGTTGAACTTGACTAATATTCTCCTCTCCCCTCCAAATAAGCGGAAGGCTTGTGCCAGGAGTGGGTACGACAATAGTGCAGCGGGTGGGATTCGAACCTGCGACATTTCAGTTTTCAGTCCGCACCTTTAACCGTTGGGCTATTGAGGCTTGGCTCTGATGTAGTCTGGCGGGTGGCTGTACCGTTATTATGCGATTTAACGTTCCGATATGATACCAAGTAGAGTTCGATGGGGTGAATGAACGCTTGAAAGTGAAAAGCTAAGTGTCATAAGAGCCACAATTAGGCCTAAATAAATAACTTAGATTTTTTTACCTTTCAGTTTTCAGTTCGCACCTTTAACCGTTAGGCCATTGAGAATTGGTTAAGGTGGATTATACGGGTCTGCCCGCGAAATACAAATTTAATTTGGTTTTTCGCAATTTGTAAACTAATACGACAAAGTAGGCTTATGGCATTCTAATTGCGCCAATGGCAGTATCATCTTCACAGGTGACAGTAACTCACGTCAAACTCGATACTCGGTCTTAAACTGGACACTTTCAAGTAAAGATTTTTATTTATACCTGTGAAGATGATACTGCCATTGGCGCAATTAGAATGCCATAAGCCTACTTTCTCGTATTAGTTTAAAAATTGCGAAAAATCAAATTAAATTTGAATTTCGCGGGCAGACCCGTACAATCCACCTTTACTAATTCTCAATGGCCTAACGGTTAAAGGTGCGAACTGAAAACTGAAAGGTAAAAAAATCTAAGTTATTTATTTAGGCCAATTGTGGCTCTTATGACAAGTCGAGAATCTACCACCGACCGGTTTGACGGTTTGATCCCCACCCGTTGCACTATTGTCGTACCCACTCCTAACACAAGCTTTACCCTTATTTGGAGGGGAGAGGGGTTTATACTAGTCGGATACAGCATGGCCTATATTGATTTTTATAAAAGAATACCTACCAACGTGTTTATTTAATCATGATTCGGCTATTTTTTCAAAATCTTGAAAGTAAACAGCCAAATTATTTACAATTTAATAAGCGAAACTTTAAATGAAGCGTTGAGTCCAAAGGGGACAGCGAGATTCTACAAATTTAATAAAACCTAAGTAGAGCTTAAATTTTAAGCCAAATTCAGAGTTACGTTTTCGCGAGAGGCTTAATCCCAATTATTCGAGCATTTATAATTTGGCCACGAAAACTACCACGGTTTTGTGGAGTTTTACATTTTTAGTCAACATTTTGATTAGGGGTGGTTTTGAAAAGGAGATAAACGTACTTTCAGTAGAGACGTCGTGCAAAATATAGCTGTCTATCTCCCGTCTATACTAAATGACATATTTACGATTTACGCAAAGTTGATGTTAACTTGAAAACATATTATTATAAGTTTTTACTTTTGAGTATTAATTTTTTTTAAACCGATTTTAAACTCCCGCGCCACTGTACAAAGTATTTAATTTATTGTTATGGGACGACCTGGGAAGTATACCCTTTCAAACAAAAAAAAATCTAAATCGGCTCAGGCGTCTTCGAGTAATCGGTGGACATACATAAAAAAAAAGATTCAGACGAATTGATAACCTCATTCTTTTTTGAAGTTGGTTAAAAACCAACGTTTTGGAACGAAGTCGCATCGCACGGTACGGATTTTGCGGATGCTAGGCGAAAAAAGTGTAAGAATTTTCCGTCACGAGTAGTGTAGACGGGTATCGATAGCGCGTATGTGTTATATTACGAGATTTTTCTAACATGTGGCGAGAGATTTTGATTCTAAAAGGTAATGTTTTTAAAAGCAACTTCGTTCCAACCGAGTGTTACACGACACTCACGCTTTTTGTTGGTTTGCCCTTCAATCACGCAATAACGGAGTAACGGAGTAATAATCACGGAGTAACAGATCAATGTGATTTTTTTATCCACCAAGAAATTAATAAAGTGATTTGCACAAGTCAGTTTGCACCTGTAAAGAGTTAAGTACAGAATCCTGATTTGTGTAATCTAAAACGATTTATGTGAATTTGTCTTGTTTTATCTTTAGAAAAGTGCCTTTCAATCGTTCAGTGAATCTACCACTGAGTTGAGATATCATACATCATACTAATATTATAAATGCGAAAGTGTGTTTTTTTATTTATTGGTTTGTCCTTCAATCACGCCGCAACAGAGCTACGGATCGACGTGATTTTTTGCATGGGTATAGTTGAGGACCTGGAGAGTGACATCTAGGCTACTTTTTATCCCGGAAAATCAAAGAGTTCCCGAGGGACTTTAAAAACTAAATCCACGCGAACGAAGTCGCGGGCATCAGCTACTAATAAATATAGCTTACGTCCATAATTTGCTCAAAAATAGTTTGCTTAAAATCGAGACGCAATTTGCATAAGCCTGACTCGAATCAAATGAATAATCCTTCAAGTTAAAAACATCTACCCCAGGGTTTATTTTCTGCATAAAACGGAACGCTTAGTTTAAAATTCAAATTCGGAACGTCTAACACGACGGACGGCTACGTCGATTTACGTGCAAATACGACCGAGTTGGGGAGCCTCTGCACATCGAGGGTTGGACTGGAGAGAGGCCCCCACTGCCCGCGGTCGGCTAATTCTATTCACGGAGCCGGCTACATCGACCTGAATGCACCGTACAAATAGTGGATTATGTAGCTCTGAATAAAAGAACGTGTCCTTTTTGGCTAGTTTCACTTGCAAGCTGGGTTGTTTATTTCATGCAAATGCAACTTTTTACTTTTCTTTTAGAGTTCTTTTTTTTATTTCGATGCGACACACTTCCAGAACGGGGATTCTAGGTTTTTAAGCCTGTTTTATGTGAGAAACTGCTCATCGAATGAAAGGGTTTAAAACTGAGATTGAAAAGAGCCCTAAATGTAACTTTGAATAAATCTGCTTTTTAGGAGATAGGTAAGGAAATTTACTTTTAGAAAAACTTCATGATTTGAAAATGTTACTTACTGTTACTTTTGACGTAATAACGTCTTATGAACACCGGCTGCACGCACAAAAAAGTGTCACGTTCCGCTTGAGCCTGAGGGTGCAAGCGAGAGCGCGGAAGAAGCGATATGAGAGGCACGATCGGCCCAAGCGTTGGATTGTGACTAGAAAGCGCCCGGTTATCACGTAAAACTATCATCCGTAAACCGACTTTACAGAAAAACCAATTTTTGGAATGTAGTTCCTTATCGCACGACGGAAAAAATTAAGACTAAATTGAACCGACACTTTTTTGAATGTGAATTTGGCATTGTGTTCAATATTTTCACACTATAATGTTGGATCTCCGTAGCCTTGTGGTTTCTACAGTCGCATAAAGGTCGATGGTTCGAATCTCAGCTCGACAGACTGAATTTTCTATTATCTATTTTATTTTAAATAATTTCTACATGTGGAATTTTTCCCTATTTTTTTATATTTATTATTAATTTATTATTAAAAGGAACTTCGTTCCAACCGAGTGTTCCATGACACTCACGCATTTTTTTTTAAATCGTAAAGGTAACTTGTAAAGAGTTTCTGGTAAATATTACACTATTCCCATAGATTTAGGTTTCGTAGTCGCTTCGCACCTCTAAGCTACCAATCTTATATGTATGGCTGCTCCATCTGGGCGTGAAAACCCAATTTGTATTAAACTAGCTGATGCCCGCGACTTCGCCCGCGTGGATTTAGTTTTTAAAATCCCGCGGGAACTCTTTGATTTTCCGGGATGTCTATGTCACCCTCCAGGTTCTCAACTATACTATCCAAAAAATCACGTCAATCCGTAGCTTTGTTGCAGCGTGATTGACGAACAAACCACCAAACAAACACACTTTCGCATTTATAATAGGTATTAGTAAGGACGACTTAACACTACGATAATAAAGGCGATCTAATTAAATTTTAGAACACAAAAGCTACTATCATGACTTAATTATGATATTTTCCCTGCCTCATTCATTCATTACAGATAGATACATTCCCTCGGGGACTTTTTGTAGAGAATAATGAGAACTTTAATCATGTAGCACATAATTTTAATGTATCATCAATAGTTTTCTCAGCACAAGCCAAATAATGCATTTTATAGACAAAACTTTGCTACTTTGGGTTATAATATTATTGCAATTTTCTTAGCGATCTCTAATTTTTTTGAAAATAAATTATATAGCCTATCTATGTTACTTCCTGATAACTTAGCTTTCTATTGGTGAAAAAATGGTCAAAATCGGTACAAACAAACAAACAAAAAAAATCTTTCTTCTTTATACAATCTTAATTTATATAAATTACGTGTCACATTGTTTGTCCGCGATGGACTCCTAAACTACTTAACCGATTTTGATCAAAATCCGATCGCGTGGCTGGGTCAGCTAGTATTAGTATAGATTTTAGTTGATCAACATAAAATTGACCGCTCCTTGTGAACGCTGCATTAGCTACATTTATAAATGGTACAGAATAAAATGAGAAAAGACATCATAAATCTCGTGCTAGATTTTTCTCGCGTCGATAATATTCAAACGGTGCAGGGCGGGCGGAGGGCGGAGGGCGGAGGGCGAAGGCGGGCGGCGCATATTTCATTTTAACCGTTCGCCGATAGCTCGTGAAATCGTGAGTTACGGCGACTCTGCTGCGCTGAGAATGCTCAGTGTTGTATTCTTACTTTATTTTTACTGGAGGTGTTGAACGATGGCCTCATAGTGTCCATCTTGAAAAATAGTAAAATGTAGCGTAGCCATAAATACCTAGTACAATATAGCGTAAGTAAGTTTCTCTTTTTTTTTATTTGTCTGTAATTGAGCTATTGATGATTTAATTAATGTTATTGGAAAGTGTCCGTTTTAATAAAATAAAATAAAAATAAAAAGTAGTAATATTAAGTATAAATGCAAAAATGTTGGTTTGCACTTCAACCACGCAGCAATAGAGCAACAGAAACGATGAAACCGATACGCAACGTTCGCCTTCTGATGACACATGAGAGCGTGTCTCTCAAGTTGGGCGAGCATCGCGTATCGGTTTCATAGTTTCTGTTTAGGACCGCCTTTAGGACGAAGTACCTACTAAAAAAAATTATAATATAAAAAATTAAGTGGCACTCGGGGACTGCCGCGGTAAAGCTATTGCATAGCATTTTTTATCAACTTATGCAATTATAATATTATGCAATTTTTTTTGCATAGTAAAAATTATGCAAAAAATAAATTTAAAAAAAACAAACAAGAAAAGCGCACTGTCACTACTTTGCGAGTGAGATTCGAACCTGCGACATCATACACCATACGATAAAGAAAGCGGCCGCTTGCCCACTGCGCCAAACAGAGCTACTTGTGAACCTCTAAAATGTTGAACACTTACTGAACGACGGTGTTAGCTTTATTTTCGTTACGGAATTTCTTGATTCGGTCGCCGCGCTCAAACTGTTTGTCCTAGTTCAAAGCCCGCGATAAAAGCTATGCAATAGCTTAATAAAAAAATAGTAAAATATGGCGCAGCCATCCTTCCTTCCTAATATTATAAATGCAAAAGTGTTGGTTTGTCCTTCAACCACACAGGAAGTCAGGAACGGAGCAACGGATTGGAAAATGACTTGGAGAATGACGTCATGCTATAAGCTACATTTCATTCTGAAAAAACAAAGTGAAGTCGCTGGAAGAAACTTGTTACATGCCAGCCCTAGGACAAATCGACAGCCCTAGGGGAAACTGAAACGCAAGCACAATTCGCGTTCTCAGCGACTGGACACCGGCGATCAGCACAGTCATAAGACACCGGCTCGGGTTCCCGATGCATTCCCATACTCCGTACCTACCATCGGGCGGGGTCACACGCCTTAGCTAGTAAGTTAGCTTTAGGATGTGGCTTCGTCTCTAACATCGAGCGAAGTCACTTTAGGTTTAAACTATATTATAAGAAAATTATAAGTTTTAGATAATAAATTTAATTCTAAGTGTATCCGTACTTTCTTTGTGTTCTCCACCTGCGACCTTCCGTAACTAACTAGTAAATATCAATAGAAGCTACAGGTAGTATGCCAACGGTAGAGCGCTTTTTAAGTAGACTTGCCTCAATCTACTGAAATATCTGGAGCGGATTCATAAAATAGACGTTGGAGTCCCAAGATGCTCAAATGGACCGAACTGGGATACATTATTGACAGCAGCGTTATGGAAGACCCTCAAGTAGGCGGATGGAGTCTATGAAAGTGATACATGCGACACAAGAGAGGTTCTGTGGCGGACATTGCAGAAGAATCTTTATGTAACATTAGGTACCTACATGTCTGTGGTCGAGAAGACCGGTACCTTTAATCACTTTCTACACAATAAAATACTGGTACCCAGTACCCTAAATCATCAGCTCTGTATACAGCTCTGCCAGTAACTTTTTAAATAAAATGCTTATTCTTTCTTTCTTCTTTTCTTTCTTTCTTCTTTTCTTTCTTTCTTTCTTTCTTTTTGAAGTGAAAACTTCTTTTGGCGCACCACATTTTTACGTGGTCCGTCACGCTCTGAGGTAAAAGGCTCGATCGGGTGAACTCGGGACCGCCGAGTGTACCCGAGCGAGAAAGATACAGTCAGCTGCTCTTCTTTTGTCTCACTCACTTTCACTATGTGAGAGTGAGTGAGACTGAGCTGTCATATATAATATATTGATTAAGAGTATATTGATTAGATTAATTAGAGTGTATAAATTGATTGCGATTGCCAATGAAGTTTTCACTTCTGCCGTGCGGTCTTAAGCACACAATTTTTTTTTAAGGGTGTTAGTGGTTGAAATCCTCGTACCAGTCGAGAACTGTGTTAAAACCACAGATCACGGAAACAAGGGAGATATGCCTATGAGTCAAATTGTATTGAAACCTGCTGTCTCCAGTTTATCCCTACCTATCCCTACTACCTGCTACCAATACAAGCAACTAAATAAATACAATAGACAGGAAGTCTCACTCACACACACGCATACCGATAGATCAGTGCATGAGGCACGAACAAATATACACTTTATTGTTTACCAAACAGGGTTCAATTTCAATCACCGTGCATCTTACTCACACAAACGTAAAACGTTGTCGATGTGCTGTGCAAAATTCAAATATGATACAATTAGTGGTTGACTAAAATGGATCTATCGATGCTAAATTTCTTAATATTTGGGTTTTTGACAATGACTACCTATTATGAAAAGTGATATTTTACTTGTGTACCAAAAATAAGATGTAAAAAATCATCTCATATTAGATTATTTTTAACCGACTTTCCGAAAAAAGGACGAGGTTCTTTTTGTGCACATTACAACACTTTTTTCTTCAAGTTTGTTTGTTTGTTTGTTTGTTTGCACAAACAAAATATTTTATACAAAAAAAATTAGAACAAAAAAAATCCATAAGATTAATAATAAAAAAATTAAAACAGTTTCTTCAAATCAAACAAAAATAATGGCACTTTTTCGTAACCTTAAAATGAAACAAACATACATCCGAAAAATAATAAAACTTTTTATACACAAATAACGACATTTATAAAACAAAAATAATAACACTTTCCCTTATGACTAATAATTATTTTTGTTTGATTTGAAGAAACTTTTTTTTTAATTTTTTTAATTTAAAAAAAAGTTTCTTCAAATCAAACAAAAATAATGGCACATTTTCTTAAGCTTAAAATTAAACAAACATACACCCGAAAAATAATAAAACTTTTGTTTACGATTAATTAAATGAGACGAATATAATAGCACGTTTTCTTATGACTTTAAAATATCTATAAATCTCAATAAAAATGGCACCTTCTTCTAGTAATATCCTATATGGCAGCTTTTGTTAATTACTGACCTGTGAAATGCAAATATTTATTCAACACTTGCCGCTTAGATAATTTGGGTGTTGCGTTCTTTGTTAAATAATGTAGTCTTACATTTATATATTTTTCCATCACCGCTTTCATGAGCATTATTAAATGGTTATTCATGGGTGATTGATTATATTGGTGAAAATTTATATTTTCAAAAAGATTCATACCAATAAAATGCGGTAAGGATTTTGACATCAGCTGTTGTTTTATATTTTTAGATGATATTTTTATTTTATCATTTGAAAGAATGGATGATTTTATAATTACTTCCATATGTTTGCAAATGGTTATTACATCATTGGAAGGAAATATAAGTCCACCCTTATCCTTCAATTTTATAAACCGAAGGTGCTTGTCATCAGTTGTATCCGCAATCAAACCACTACAGCATGTATCACATTTTAATAATTTTAGCAATCGATGTACAATGAATCCTGCGATGTATGATACTACCTGACTACTAAATTCTGTAGTATCTTGTATAAGTATACTTATTTCTTCGTCGAACATGGCTTATTCGTACAATAAAGTTATTTCGTCTTCAACATTACTTTCGTCTAACTTAGAAGGTTCGATTGAACGATTTATAGTTTTGACAGCAGAGGAGCATGTTAAAATAGAAACTTCTTCAAGGGATGTACAATTTCCCTGGTTAAGATCTCGAAGCTCCGACTTTACCAAGAGTTTTTTATATATCGCTTGAAACTGTCGCGCTGTTGGGTTAGTGCTACATCCACCATGAGACCTAATATGTCCAAACATAAACTCCAAGTGATCTTGGCTGATTTTGTAAAGTGGTACGTACTTCAATTGCTGCTCTTTTTCAACGTGTTGAATGTAAAATGCATTAAGGCTCTCTATGCAGACAAGAAAACCAATAAAACCGGTTTTTCTCGGCGTATTGATGAGTTTCGTACCATTTGGTAGTTTTATAGAAATTAGATAATTTTTCACCTTTTCTAAAAGTTGAAATACCTTGTTTTTGTTACTTGAGCAAACAGGTTTTTTATAGTGCAGTTGTGCCATATGCCTTGACAAAACACACGTCACGTTTAACACGTCAAACAAGTCGTTGACAGTTTTTAAATATTCAACGGTACCTCCCACATCATCAAAACCAACCATATGAAGTTCACTACAAAAATCTAGTGCATCTGCAACACTGTTGCTAAATAATTGTGATGCCAAGCGAACTTTCATTTTTTGGTTTTTGAAATAGATGTGGCCCTTTCGTAATTTATTGGCTAAATGCAGTTTTTCTTTGTCTTGAAGATCATTTAGGTTTTTTAAATGACTCCATTTTATACACCTATTGGCACCATCCATAAAACATCCATATGCTTCGAACGTATTCCGTAATAGTTTGAGCATATGGCATGGATCAAGGAATATATGAACAGGCTGACGAGTAACAGGGTGTTTAAAATTGGTTTTTAAATTTTCAATGTCAAAAGAGCACCCGAGTTTCTTAACCATGGTGATGTTGGCTGGACAGCCGTCGAAAGTCATCGAAGTTACTTTTACACCTGTATCTTCTAGTAACTCCAAACATTGTATGACAAGATTGGACCGCTGTTCCCCAGTGATACCGTCGACGAGAAAATACCCGACTGGTATTTTCCAAGCCCCATTAATTGCTGTTAGTAAAAATACTAGAACTTCTTTAGCTTCTGGTAAACAATCCCCTTGCTCTGCTGAATTAGATATATCGACATACCCGTGCATTTTATTTCCGTCCCATTCTACACGCTGTTTGATTGCCATTTCATCTATAACTAAATTACACAATAATTTATGTTTAGTGTTGGCAGCTTTAAGTTTAATCGCTTTTAATGATTCCTGCGTAAATCCCGGCTGGGCGTCGATGGATTGATACCATTTTTTTATTGTTCGGACATGGGGTAGAGCTGTTTGGAATTTTTGCCTTACATACGTGTACGCCTTTGGCGAGTAAAAGTGAAGAGTACACGCAAAGATTCTTAAAGAAGGAGAATACTTCTTGTTTGTCTTTTGTCCCGATGAAACATTTTCCTCATATCGCTGCATAAGATCCCTAACTCCAAGGTTTTCTAATTGCGTAACGTGATCAGCACCAATGTAGTTTTTTTCTTTGAGATTTTCCAAAATATCTTTTAAACTGGCAATTTTTTTCCGATAACGACTAGTGCTCTTTTGAAGTTTTTTAATTTGTAATTTTTGCTTTTTTATTAAATGTTCTTGTGCGTTTATCAATCGGCGTAATTTCCGCTTTCGAGGTGTTTCAATAATTTCATTTTTATCTAGGGTTTTTGGATGCTCCTGCAACAAGCAAATCCTATTATTTTATATTAAAGTAAATGAATGTAACTTAATATTTTAGCATTACTTAATATCAAAAGTTCTTTAAGAAAATGATTTATACTATACCAAAATGCTTTGTCGAACGTTTAAATTAGTATCAACATTATCCATCGGAGACTTTGAGACAGCAGTTTGCTAAAAATAGAAAATTACGTGCTTACAAAATTTCACACATGTTGCTACAATAATAAATAATTTACTGAGTTGAACGTACAGAATCATCATTTTGCTCACTAGTGAGGTTTTGTAATTCAGTTACCATTGGAGAATCCAGTTCATCCAGTTCACAATCCACACGTTCTTTGGACGTGGAAGGTTCCCCATAATTCTGTCAACAATATAATACATTGGCACATTGCAGTTTAAGGTACTGTGAGCAAATTAAGACAATAAACTTCTATTCACACACTCTAAAACACAATTCTAATGAGTGTGGTATGGAGCATGGTCTAATTAGGTATATCCATTTTAATCGGTTTTCTAGGTAAGTATATAGTTTATTCTAGTTAGGAACCAGGTCAGGTATGTGATCATAATTTATAAAAATAATAGGTATAGGGGGACTTATGGACTAATATTATAAATGCGAAAGTGTCTGTCTGTCTGCTACGCTTTCACGGCCCATCTTTTCAACCGATTTAAATAAAATTTGGTATAGATATAGGTTGCATCTCGGGAAAGGACGTATGCTATATTTTATCCCGGAAATTAAGGAGTTCCCGCGAAATTAAAACAAACTTAATCCAGGCGGACGAAGTCACGGGCATCATCTAGTGGGTATTATTAACTTACAGTCAACACAAAACGCAAGTTCAATGTTGGGATTGACCATTCGAAGAGCCGACGAACCATCTTCAATGGTTGAAAGCACTTTGGCTCAAAGTGAGACGAGCATATTGTGCTATTTTTCGTCGGAAACCAGCTTGGACCTCTTCCTGTAGCATTTATCCACTTTTCTTTTCTTTCTGCATCCTTCGGATATCTTAAATATTAATATTAAAGAGTGACATTAAATATATCAATAAATGAGTAATGAGTATCTACGTTAATTGACATTATATTAATTCACCTAGTATATTTTTTATACGTTTCGTCAGCTAAGTAAGTCGAGTACTTACATTAAAAAAAATAGTAATAATCATGACTAAAAATATAGTTATAATGAATTTTACTCACGATAGTTTAAACGTTAAAATAGCAATAATTGTTTACTAAGTTATAATTAAGGTACTATTAATTATTGTATCACAGATCATCGTTTGGTCGTTAAAATATCGACAACTGCATTGTACTCGTACCTGCATCGTCACATCTCTAGTTCACGGCACGCCGACAGCGGCCGAACTACGAAATTTGATCTATCGTGCTAGTGAAAGAATGGAAAGAACACTTAACCATTGCGTCGTAAGACTGGCCGATTCATTGATAGATTTCTACTAAGCAAGCAATGGTTTTTGTTCATAATGAGATATAGACTTGTCACTCTATTACATTATGATACCACTAAATAATGTTTTATTGATTTTAATGGAAAATTACAACAATTTATTTGTACTTACGTGTGAAATGAGATGCCATCTTTCATGTAATTCACTTTGCAGCTTGAATTTTTACAAACAACCACTGAACAACGCGGCATTTTGTTAAAAACCGAGAGAAGTGAACCAATCTTTGAATGACATGCGACTAAAGACAAAAACGGCCATCAGGCCTATTTTGTGCCTGATGAGTTCGCACGCAACACGCCCCCTTAGCACATCTCCCTTGTTTCCGTGATCTGTGGTTAAAACGTATTCAAATGGAATTATTTGCCAAAATATGTTCTGAATTCTCTGTCAAAGACACAAAACAACGCCGAAACTCGGTCTTCGCAACCACCCATAAACATTTAACAGCCCACAGTCGGGGAATTTATGGCGGCAAATAAAATATAAGGCTCACTTGCAAATTTATTGCGCTTTAAGAAGCAAATTGAATGGAAACTTTGTGTTGCTGCTCTTCATTTAGCTCAGCTCATTGTGACGAAGCGTTACATGTATACTTCGTCGTGTACAAATTAATTTTACTCGGTATTTTATGTACTTAAGAGGACTATAATTAATAAGATAAGATAATAATATAAGAGCCTCACTAGCCCAACGGTTAAAGGTGCGGACTGAAAACTGAAAGGTCGCAGGTTCGAATCCCACCCGTTGCACTATTGTCGTACCCGCTCCTAGCACAAGCTTTCCGCTTAGTTGGAGGGGATAGGAAGGATATTAGTCAACTTCAATTTGACTAATATTCTTTTTAAAAATAAAAAAAATTACATTTCGCATCCCTCTCTCAAAGGGCGAACACTACTATTAACTTTTATCGCTCTTACTGCCGCACTCAGAGTCGCTAATCCTTACTTAACGACTTAATCTTGGATTTTAAAAAGTTTCATCCTCAGAAGTTAACGCTTCGTTTGTAAATTAATGACAATTCAGTAATAGATTTAATAATAATTAATAATAATTAATAATAATTAAATAATAATATAATTTAATACATGCGGCTGAGTGCGGCAGTTAATCGCAAGTCAATGATTAATTAATCATAATTTAATGAATGACTCTCAGTGCGGCAGTTATTCTCTATTAAAAGTAGGTATATGTCGGCGAAGTGGTCTCGCCAGTATTTTTAAGAGGAGCAGAATCGTTGACCTCACATGGGTCGCCGATTCTGCCATCACTATCCATTTTAACGAAAGTCAATATCTAAAGCGAAAGCTAATTCAAAATAGGAAATCAAAGTTAACTATCCTAATATTTAAATCCATAATAATAAAATAAGTAGGTAGTTTTAAAATTACAACTTGTCTCGACTTGGCTCGATACCCACAAAAGGAACTAAAAGAAACACCACGCTATTTTTAGGCGTTGATTATAATTTGAACGAAAACACCGTAAGTTCACTTATCACGATCTGTTTTTATTACAATAGTTTAAGCTAGGAAAATTCCACAATGAATTTACAAGTTAGTTTTTAATAATTAAATCGTCTTATCCAGAAATATTGCAAGTAACAATTTCAACTCAAAAGCACTGAAAACTAAACTACAAAATGAAGCCTAAGTATAACCTAGACTTCTGATTTTATTGAATACTCAAATCGACAAGAGTTTCCCCTTACAACCTATCGCTGGCAAGTGCCCAAAAATTACACTAGCGGCACGCTATGATGGCCGGTTTGACGTTTGTCCGCTCATGAAGTTCCGTATTAATTGATAACGACTTTGAAGGAAATAATTGTATTACTTTATTGACGATAGTGATGTGCAGAGATTCATAAATTTTATCGAATGTAGTTTTAGGTTTAGGACTCAAAATTTATTTATTAAATTGATTTCTAAAATGTATACAAGTGTAGAAAAATCAGTTTGCACCATTTAAGGGGTGAATGTACTTGTGAATATGAACAATTTTCACTATGTGGACAAACCTCTGAAATCGCAAAAAAATATCAGCTGTTTCATACAAAAGGTAAAATTTTTATTTTTATATGATATATACCACAACTCGGCATTTGGTTTTCTAAATTGAAAATTTTTAAAAATGGAATCTAATACGATCGTCACATAGGATCGCTGGCTAGCACAACTACTACCTCCGGCAAACTCGCGTCAATGCTCAATGCAAAACAAAGCAGTTTCGAATTGACGTTGCTTCGAAAAGTATAAACTGTCAGTGCAATGCGATTGTGATATAGTTTTGACCTGGCTTTGGATTTCAAATATTGATACTGCATTACTGTTGACCCTTGCTCGTTAATTTGGACTCTGTTCAAGCCCTTTGTTGTGGATTTCGTCGATATGACCGAACGTACGCAGAGAACTGTTCTAAATAGTCAG
Organism: Oeneis ivallda; assembly: GCA_029955525.1. Lineage (NCBI taxonomy): Eukaryota > Metazoa > Arthropoda > Insecta > Lepidoptera > Nymphalidae > Oeneis > Oeneis ivallda. The sequence continues at coordinate 1,103,069 of JARPMR010000020.1, read as the reverse complement.
ACACGTGAGTTCGTAATACGCCTTCGTAACTATTTCGATCGTGAAGCTCAAAATGGAGGGCCAATTTTACCTATAACGTCAGTGGTTGAACGCGTAGCTGATGCGCTTAATATTGGACAACGAACTGTTAGACGGATAACTAAAAAAAAATATGGCGAGACTGGCACAGAAGAAAATAAACTTCACACACCAAAAAAGAGAAAACGAGCAAAACCAGTCGTAGGCATCGATAGCTTTGATGCCGATGCTATCCGAAGACATGTTTACGGCTACTATTTACAGAAGGAGTATCCAACAAGAAAAAAGTTGGTGCATTCACTGAAGGAAGCTGGATTATTCTTCGGTGGGGAAAGTTCTTTAACGAAGATTTTGAAGACCATTGGATTTCGATACAAAAAATGTAACAAACGCAAAATATTGATGGAAAGATTTGATATAGCGATGGCAAGGTATACTTTTTTACGGCAAGTGAAAGAAATCAAAAATTGGCAAAATGTTGTGTTCTTGGATGAATCAAGTCAATTCATGAATGTTCAAATAAATTAAATAAACATATACATTTTTGTTTTATTAAACCTATTTAATCAGGTACAAAAACAAAACTTAATTGTTTTTTGTTCGAGAATAAATTGACATTCCACATCACTATTGTAATGTGTCAAACCGGCCATCATAGCGTGCCGCTAGTGTAATGTGAAAAATACGCCAACTTAATCGAATGCAAGCTGCGTGAGCCCTTCCACGTGCTTTGCTGCTATTGGTCGGGCGGCATTGCATTCGATTGGATGGTAACAGTCATGTTAAATGCTTACTTATTTAATAGACGAGTAAATAATAGTTTAAACACATAGAAATTACTTCTAAAATCATCATAATAATTAAGCATTAATTTTACAGCAATTTGGATAGCAAAATCTTTACATGAAGATAATTAGGAAACAAACATGTACTTACACCAAAAACTCGTCCTTTTTAAAGTAAATTAACTATTCCTTCACTTGTTTTGCACAGTTTGGATATTAATAATAAGATTAAATTTAAACTTAATTAATTAATAATAAAAATCGGGGAGAATGGTTTAAAGGTTGAAGCCCGTCTAGCCTCCGCGGCGACATATACAATAATAAAAATATCCGTAATTTAATTACTCTTAAGGTGAAAGACATGGTTCTGCCCGCGAAATTCAAATTTAAATGTCGAAGAGAATAATATAATTAACCACATTTTGCCAAAAGTATCTGAGGTTTTTATAATCATTGAAAGTAATGGAACGTGTGATAGAGATTGATGCGGAATGTTATAGTCCTCTTAAGGTGGAAGACACAGTTCTGCCCGCGAAATTCAAATTTAATTTGGTTTTTCGCAATTTGTAAACTAATACGACAAAGTAGGCTTATGGCCTTCTAATTGCGATAATGGCAGTATCATCTTCACAGGTTTATATAAAAATCTTTACTTGAAAGTGAGCATATGATTTGGTCGGTCCGCCTGGTAGGGGATCTGCCAACACCGTTTTGATGCGAGGTCAGCTCTCCAGCACTTTGAGACCCCAACGACCATCAGTTCTTCAGTTCGAAGTATATGCCTCAGCAATTTCCTCTTCACTTCGCAACTTGAGCTATATCAGTAATTTTAGTTCTCCTATAGATCTCTCCTTCTTCTTAAGAAATCTATGTCCAACGTGAGGATTCAATTACGAAAGAGAAACCCACCTATAGAGAAAAAAAAACGAGTTTGTCACTGTGGCATTTTTTTTTGTTTAAAAAGAATATCAACCAAGTTGAACTTGACTAATATTCTCCTCTCCCCTCCAAATAAGCGGAAAGCTTGTGTCAGGAGTGGCTACGACAATAGTGCAACGGGTGGGATTCGAACCTGCGACCTTTCAGATTTCAGTCCGCACCTTTAACCGTTGGGCTATTGAGGCTTAAAAGGCATTGAAAGGTTTGTTTAGGTACTGACCTTTAATCTAGTCACGTCCTAGCCAAGGTGGGCTGTGTTCTTTAAAAATTAATAATCACAAAAGTTACCTCTCGCCAGTTAATGAAACCCGAAGTTGTTTGAAACAGCGCCTTTTCAATTTGCGCCGCAAAGCCGCGCTAATTACGGGCCCTTTGAAACCCTACACTTTGATTCATGTCGCAATTAATGCTACAAGTTTAAGTCTGAGCCTTTTTTAGGATTCCGTAACTTTTACCATCTCATTGCTTTATTGATGACGTGCCCGTGCGTTTTTTTAAATCCTACTAATATTATAAATGCGAAAGTTTGTGAGGATGCATGGATGGATGGATGTTTGGATGGATGTTTGTTACTTTAACTCCACAACGAATGAATCGATTTGGCTGAAATTTGGAATTGATGGATTTGATAATATCCTGGATTAACACATAGGCATCCCAGAAAATCCATCCATCCAGAATCCCATCTTATCCCAGAAAATTAAAGGTTTCCCGCGGGAGTCAAAACCTTAATCCACGCGGACGAAGTCGCGGGCATCATCTAGTCCTTACTAATATTATATATATGCGAAAGTGTGTTGGTTTGTTGGTTTGTCCTTCAATCACGCCGCAACAGGGCTACGGATCGACGTGATTTTTTGCATGGGTATAGTTGAGGACCTGGAGAGTGACATAGGCTATTTTTTGTCCCGGAAAATCAAAGAGTTTCCGAGGGATTTTAAAAACTAAATGTAAATCCACGCGAACGAGGTCGCGGGTATAAGCTAGTATTATAAGCTAGTATTGTGGATTGTTGACATTATAAATAATGAATAGTTAAAGTCAAAGTTTAAAGTATGTTGCGCGCCAGGCATTGGCAAACTGTTTAAGCCAACTATCTTTTAAGACATTTATTATTGTAACAGTTTATGCAACGAATAAATGAAATAAATGAAATGAAATGATATAAATTCAAAATTCACTATATTGTACATTATACACACTACACACAAGTCACACAATTGTGTGTGATGTGTAAGGTACGAAGGAATGACAATTCCGAATACGGAACCCTCTTCGCTCACGAGACCTATTCGCACTCCATCGTTTTTGTTTTTATGTCAGGTGCTCTTGTAACTCGAGATTTTTGGATGACAAGATACGCAGGTTTAAAACATTTCTTTCTTATTTTTTTTATAATATACCTACAGCATAGTTTTTATCATTTTCAGACATTGACAGATATGCGACACCAAACGTACATATTAATATTGTTATATTGTGATCGACTTGTAAGTATGTAGTAGTTTTTTTAGATTCAGAGTTCTATTTCTCAATCTCTGTATGTAGTCAATCTACGAATAAAATTAAAATTTTGACAAATTGTCCGTACAAAAATAATTGTCAGAAGGAACGTCTTTACACGGTTAAACGTATCCCGGCGATGATGAAATAGGCCCTTAAAATGGGACTTCTACAGTACCCGGCGATATATATTGCACATCGGCCTTTGGAATAAAACGCTATTCTATTCTATTCACAGTTCGACTGCATTTTTTTTATATATGTTACATGATGTGCTCGCCGATTGTGAAGAGATTTCTGTAATTACTACGTGAATTTCTGGCTAGCTTTCCTTGCAATAGAATAGAAATAGCGTTTTATTCCCAAGGCCGATGTGCAATATATATCGCCGGGTACTGTACATTATTCATCATCTTTTAAGCTCGCTTGTGCACGAGCAGTGGCGATTATCAACCGTTAAGTGAAGCATCTGTTCCATTAGTTGAAGCAATAAAACCGTCTCGATGAACACACAAAAGCAAAAGTCCGTGGAACCCATTCACCGAGGAGAAATTTATAATTAGCCGTATTATTCAAACAAATTACTGAGAGTTCGGGAGTTTTACTCAAAAAGTTTTATGAAAGCTAATTAGGGCGTAAATAAGTCGATCGAGATTTCTGCCGCTCGCGCTACCGCGCCGGTCTGCCCCTACCCTTATTACGAGCTTTAACATATTTTTAGAGTTCCGTATCAAAATTTAAAAATCTGCATAGTCATATTGTGGCAAAAGTGTGGTTTGTCCATAAACAGAGCTATGGATCGACGTGATTTTTTGCATGAGTATAGTTGAGGACCTGGAGAGTGACATAGGTTACATTTTATCCAGGAAAATCAAAGAGCTCCCGCGGGATTTTAAAAACTAAATCCACACGAACTGTTACATCCCTAGTTCTAAGCCATGTATTGCTGAGCCATGATTATTATCGATTGACGTAAATAATAAAATATTAATCAGCAATATATGCCTATAAAACGGCTAATTAATTCCAACTCTTCGCAGTCGTTTTGGTATTAGCCCAATTGCTGCCCAGCTACGGACCTGTTTCCTGCCCGCCGGTTTGCTACAGCAAGGAAGCTAAGGTCCTGTGACCTAGTCGCCGAAAGACCTTTTGGAGGTCCTCGCGAGTCGCGTAATTTTAAAGAAGTGATTTGAGTAATAACTAAAGTCAGTCAAGTTGTGAAAATCATATAAAAACAAAAAACTATATTTAGTTCCAGTATTCAGTATTAGATTTTAGCAGCCCGGTATGAGAAAAATCCGAGCAGTAAAATCAATTTATCAATGACCTCGTTACGTTTTTCACAACGTTGAAATTTCTACCCTAACGTTGAGTAAATAAGGTTGGTTTTCGTGCGAAAGTCGGTCGGGGCGCGCTCGGACACGAGTCGCGCGCATAGAGAAGGATATAGCGTCGCGCGTAAACTCCAGTCGTGCGTCGGAGCTGACACACACTTTTTTTTTTACCATCGAGTGCTAGAGACTAACAGAACGCAAAAGTACGCGCATAGAATGCGAGATTAAACACCACTTCAAAACTCCCTTTATAGATTCTAAAGAACACATGAGTATTTTCTCTAGTCTTTCAGTTCTCTAGTAGTTCTAGTATAGAATTAAATGTAGCTTTTGAAGAAGGTTTCAGCAACAGCACGACATACATTTGTTTGCACCTCACAAATGTAACGTGGATTCGGAGCGAAAAGACATTGTTAGTCTTTCTATGGAACGCATTATTGAGCTGTCTTGTGTCGAGCTGGACCGATATATTATAGTCTGCGTGTACCGACCCCCCTCGGGCGATTTTGTTCATTTTGAGGAGGTCATGGAGGACGCCTTAGGGCGGCTATGTAGGTCATCAAAGAAAATAGTAATTTGTGGAGATTTTAATATAGATATTTTGCATCAAACGCCTATCACAGGAAGATTACTAAACTTATTTAAAAGTTTCAACCTGGAAAATATTTTTGTTGAAGCTACAAGAATAACAGCGCATTCGGCAACTTGTATTGATAACATTTTCTCTGATTGTAAAATTATCAAAAAATTGATTATCACTTATTTAAGATCTGACCATTGCGGGCAAATGATATCTATTCCGAGCAGTGAGCAGAATGTAACAAAAGTAGTAAAATATAGGCCAGTTACCACCAAAAAAGTAAGGCAATTCAAACAAAATATCGCAGCTGCAATGCCGACGCTTGATGTTGCACAGGGTGGTCCGAATGAAATTTATAGAGAGTTTTTTGATCTATTAAACTCTCAATTTAACTCTGTCTTTAAGGTAATAGAAAAAAGATTATTTAAAAATCTTAAATTTAGTGATTGGGCAACTGTTGGCATCTATAAAAGTAGAAATAGGCTGTTTGACTTGTATGCAGAAAAACAATATAATTATGCCCCCGCGTTTATAGACTATGTAAGAAATTATTCCAAATTGTTTAGAAACGTGTGCATACAAGCAAAGTCACTTCACATAAAACAAAAAATTGTCAATTCGGATAGTAAAATAAAAGCAGTATGGGACATCATTGGTGATGAAATGGGTAAGAATAAGGTACATTATAATAAACTGGAGCTTAAAATTAACAACCATGTAATTGACTCCGATATAGAAATTGCAAATACATTTGAGAACTTTTTCAAAAATATACCAGTAACCACGACCAGTTCTCTAAATTCCTCGCCAACAGAAGCCTATAATCTTCTAAGAAGCAATGTCTCTGAGTGCAATACATTATTTAGGTTTAAACACGTTACCCCATATGATATTATCAAAACATTTAAATCATTGCAAAATAAAAAAACAGGAGATCTATGGGGAATATCAGTTAAAATAATTCACAATATCATTGATATTATTGCGCCCTATCTTGCTTTAATTTTTAATAAGTCTGTAGATTCTGGATCTTTTCCAGACCTGATGAAATGTAGTAAATTAATACCTCTTTTTAAATCGGGAAGCAAATGTGACCCGAATAACTACAGACCAATTTCAATTTTGCCAACTCTCAGCAAGATATTTGAAAAAATAATGCTCAACCAACTGCTTCTACACTTTAATTTAAATAAACTTCTTCACCCTGAGCAGTACGGTTTTACTAAGGGTCGATCAACAACCGATGCAGCCGCAACGCTGTTGCAACACATATTCGATGCATGGAATAACTCACAGAATGCCATTGGTATTTTCTGTGATTTATCAAAAGCATTCGACTGCGTTGATCGCGAGACCCTTTTGCTTAAACTGAGCCACTATGGTATTAGAGATTTTGCGCTTAGCCTCATTGCGTCTTATCTTAGTGATCGTGTTCAAAGAGTATGTGTCAATGATGTAAATCATCATCCGGATCAGCCTCGGTAATGGGTGTACCCCAGGGTTCTATTCTAGGTCCATTCATGTTTTTGATTTACATAAATGATTTACCACATTTTGTCCAAAATACTTGCGATATTGTACTATTTGCTGATGATACGTCTTTGATTTTTAAAGTCGATAGGACGAAAGACAATTTTGACGATGTAAATATTGCATTATCTCAAGTTTCTGAATGGTTTACGGCAAATAATCTACTTTTAAATGCTAAAAAAACCAAGTGTGTTGAGTTTTTATTGCCCAACACCAGAACTGTCAGTAAAAATTTAAAGATAAGTAATGAACCCTTGAAATGTGAGGACTCCACAGTGTTCTTGGGATTAACCCTGGACTCAAAGCTGCAATGGGGCACCCATATAGCAACACTTGCTGGCAAGCTTAGCTCTGCTGCTTACGCTGTTAGGAAGATTCGTCAGTTAACTGACATAGAAACTGCAAAAATTGTTTATTTTGCATATTTCCATAGTATTATGTCATACGGAATCTTATTATGGGGTAAAGCAGCCGATATTGGAAAAATTTTTGTATTGCAGAAGAGGGAAATTCGCGCAATATATAATTTAAAACCGCGGGATTCCCTTCGAGAAAAATTTAAAGAAATAGGCATTCTTACAGTAGCTTCACAATATATTTACAACAATATAATATTTGTCAGACAAAACATTGTGAATTACAAAAAAAAGGGTGATTTACATGATAGGCAAGTTAGAAATCCAAACAGGCTCGTGATTCCTCGATGTCGCCTCAAGTGGGTCCGAAAGACATTTGTGGGAATGGGCGTGACGTTTTATAATAAAATTCCACAGTCGATCTTAGACTTGCCTTTACACAAGTTTAAGAAATCAGTTAAAACTAATCTCATGAAAAAGGCATATTATGCAATTGAAGACTATTTAGATGATAAAAAAGCGTGGACATAATTCGTTCCAGCGATTCATGAGACAGTAGGTGGTAATTTAACTGTATAACTATTCTATTGAATGTAAACTTATTTTGAAAAGAGCAACTGCCGAGTTTCTTGCTGGTTCTTCTCGGCAGGAACGGCATTCCGAACCAGTGGTAGACTCATCGACGATTCATAAGCACTTGTAAAAAAGTTTATTTGAATAAAAAACATTTCTATTCTATTCTATTCTATTCTATTCGGTTGATTCATTGTATACGTGACTCGAAGGATGACGCGTCAAATGCGGCGCGCTACCGCTGCGCCATCGGGATCCGAAATGTAGTTTTATTTCTCTTTTCCGCCGTATACGGTGAAATTGACGATTGCTGTGGACGCGCGGTGGTATGTAGCTCGTAGAAATTCTTGCAATTCGTAAGTATCTCCTTCTTTTATTAATCAACTGATAGAAAGAAAGAAAACATAATTTTAGAAAAGAGCAGAATAAAACAGAAAATTTTTGAGAAGTTTTTGAAGCAGTGATAGCCTAGTGGCTAGGACTATTTGGGGGTCACAGGATCGATCCCGGGCAAACACGTTCACGTTTAAGCAAATTAGTATCACATGCTTCAACAGTGAAGGAAAACATCGTGAGGAAACCTGCGCGCCTGAGTTCTTCATAATGTTCTCGAAGGTGTGTGAAGTCTGCCAATTCGAATTGTGCCAGCGTGGTGGACTATGGCCTATAACCCTTCTCTGAGGGGAGACCTGCGCTCAGTAGTGAACGTTGATGGATTGCTGCTGATGATGATGATGATTATGATTATGAAAAGTTTTTTATTCAAAGAAACTTTTACAAAGCGTTTTTGAATCGTCAAGTGAATCTACCACTGGTTCGAAATGCCATTGCAACCGAGATCCAGCTAGTAGGTAAGTAAGCCATTTTATGCTGTACGTATAATTGTATCAAAAATAAACAAATATGATGATCATTTTTTGCGTTGTGATACACTTTACTGACAATCTGATAGTCAATTGCGAAAAAGCTTTTTCAAATAATGCTAATGACTCAATTGTAGTAATTTGCTGAATTTATTTGTATAATATTTATTTATATAATAAATTGCCGGACGTAAGAACGGCCTTTGCAGGACGTTTCGGCCCCTTTGTTATTGCAAAAATATACAACCGAGTCTCAAAATCGTGTAAACTCAGGAGCTGTACAACAAAACAAGCCAAGAAGGCAATTACTAACTGGCTGAAAAGTCTGACATATGATGACACGGAAAATATACTAAATACACTAATAATAATAAATAAGTAATAAATCTTTTTAACACCTCAAAAACATATTATATCTAATTTATTTAATTATATCATACGTAATATATATTTTGCAGTAATATTATTTGAATATATTATTTACTATATCATATTATTATTATAATATTATCACACACTTAATTTGTACCTAATGGTAACCCGCCCCACCTAGTTATCTTATCAATAAGTTATCAATTGTAATTAAGGTCTCCACGACACAGGTTCTTCCTAGTGTGAAGACCAACGGCAAAACCAATGTATTATTTTATTTCTTATGGCAATAAAGTTATTTTTATTTTTTTATTTTATTTATTGCGTTCTTGGGACAACAATGCATTTTACCTCAATAGCAAAATAGTGTCGACCGGTCAGAAGTGATTGTGATCGTCCACTGTAGCAAACATATTATCAAAGAGAGTTGGAAATTGACAATCTTCAGCAAGGCTCATGGTATATGCAAGGGAATTTCGTCTAGCAATTTACGTTTATAGTATGTAACCGACTTCATAAAAGGAAAATGTTCTCAATTCGTCGGAATCCATTTTTTTTATATATGTTCACCGATGAATCTAAGTCGCCTGAACCGAATTGGAAAATTCTTTTTTTGTTTCAAGGGGTATACTTTCCAGGTGGAGCCATTTAAATTTTATCGAAATCGGTCGAGCGCTTTTTAAAAACTCACCAATAGATTACATACTTTTTAGAGGCATGGGCGTTTGAAGTCGGTTTTTAAAAAGAAAATTTTATTAGGACTAGCGAAGCGAGTATTATCGTGGTACACTTTACTGAAAAACTATCACGCTTATAGATTTGTGCTTTAACATAGTAATTTAACTTCATACCCAGATGTGTTATCTGTCATAAAAAAATATAATTTTATAACCATTAAAAAAAATTACAGTTGCAATTTTGTATTCATTGGATAGAATGTTATTGTACTACTAACACCATCTGTTAGAAAACCAAAGAGTTAAAATCGCTGCAACAGAACTTAATACCCGTTACAAAAACTACGCGAGCCCTCACAAAGCTCAGCTTTTTGCTAGTTATAGATTATCGATAAAGAAGTAGAAGGAGAGATGTTAATATATTTGGCTCTCTATAGCCAGCTAGTTACCGTGGCGCGGCCAGCAAACCAACACGTCACGTTTTCCACAAATTGTGACACATTCGATGACGACCACACCCGGCCTCGAGGCGCCCGGCGATGTGTGTATTTTATATCTCTTTTGGAACGGAGTTCCTTATCGCGCGGTGCGGAACTCGGAAGGGGGCTAGACGGATCGACACTTTTTTGAAACCGACACTTTTTTGAATTCATTGTGTTCGTTATTTTCGCGGTACAATATTGGGTCTCCGTAGCCTTGTGGCTTCTGCAGTCGCCTAACAGTTAAAAGTCGATGGTTCGAATCCCAGCTCGACAGACTGAATTTTCTATTTTCAATTTTATTTTAAATAATTTCTACATGTGGAATTTTTCCCTAATTTTTTATAACTTATAGTTATACTTTATAGTTATAAAAAATTAGGGAAAGGTTCCACATGTAGAAATTGTTTAAAATAAAATTGAAAATGGAAAATTCGGTCTGTCGAGCTGGGATTCGAACCATTGACCTTTGGCTGTTAGGCGACTGCAGTAGCCAAAATACCGAACACAATGCCAAATTAATTAATCGAAAGGAACTACGTTCCATCCGGGTGTCCCTTGACACCTCTCAAGTTTTTTTTGTCTTTCATTCCATAGATTTAGGATAGGTAGCATACACGGGGTTCTGATGATGCGTATTTTGGAGGCGATGAATGTCACCATAGCCGACTCTATTATCTGTAATACACGAGAAAGAGTCTTAGTCGCTACTAGATACCGCTCTTCCTACAAACAATAGCTTCTTAAAAGCGGCAGCCAGCAACGTAATAGATTAACGGCCGTTTTCAATAACCAACCAAAGTTTACGGATAGATAGAAACTTATATTGAAACGCAAGTAAGCATGATTTGTATGAGCGTTCTTATATCTCTGGTTACCCGCCCTCCCGCCCTCCCGATGACAGATAGCTAGATTCTGTAGGAAACGCTATCTGTAGATAGGTTATCTGTAGATAGGTTATTGAAAAGGAAGTAAGGACAAAAGGATAGTTTTGTCTACAGTTTGTAACTGAAATGACGGATAGATGAGTTATTGAAATCGGCCGTAAGAGATAGCTGTACTTTTGGTAACTATCGCTGGGAAAGCTGATTCAGTATTTGGTGAGTGTAGGACCCTACTCTGGTGAGGATGGTGACGGTCTGCCCGTGTTGGGTAAATAACTACTTAACGCCGCTCAAAGATAAGTTATGGTTACTAAATATGAATAACTAGGAAGGCTGGTACTAGTATGGCCTTACGATATGAAAACTACCTGTGTCAACTATGACGCTATTGAACGGTTATTCCATCAGATATAACATCATAAAGCCCCTACTTAAGATTTGCCTACGTTTTTTATGTCAGCAATTTCGCAGTAGTTTTGTATTGCTTTACGCATCGAACAGAAAAATCCCTGTTCAATGCGTAAAACGATACAATTACTCACATAAAAAACGTAGGCGAATCTTTAGTAATGACTAAATGCCATTTAAGCTTTAACTCATGGGATAACCGTTAAATAGCGTCAGTTTTTATAAAGTTAAGCAAGGTTTTTTTATATTTTTTTATTCAACGACAAGATAAAACTTGACTGCGATCTCACCAAATGGAAAGTGACAAAATATGACAATGCATTCTAAGTTGCCCAGGCAGCCCACCCCCCTCAAACCTACCTGTAGCTTTTGTAAACCTAACGATGCCCCCTATTGAAAGGTTTGTCAGGCCTTCTTCACGTCTGTTTATTACGTGGTAACGTAATAAAGTGCTCATAGAACCTAATCCCAACTTCTAAAAAAACCGGCTAAGTGCGAGTCGGACTCGCGCACCGAGGGTTCCGTACTCTAGAAGTACAAGTAAAACGATAATAATATATTCATTTGCTTATTAATCGTTAACTTTGTTTGTAGAGGTTTATTGTTAATATACAAAACTAGTTGCTAGTTAGATCGTTGGTTTTATTTTTCCTGTAAAATATATTATATAAACCTCTATTGATCATAATTATTTCTGATTTTTCGATAGGTAAACTTCGGAGATAAGGGGGGGGAGGGAGGGGGGTATTTTTTTCGACATTTTGTCCCATTAATCAAAACTATTATATTATTTAAAAATAAACAAAAATCTGTTTTTGAATGTCTTTTAAGGCCACATAAAACCACCCTTTTAGTCACTCAAATACAGAACAATAAAATATCATTTGATTAAGATATCATGCAGTACACAAGAGCTTGGTAATCGGTTGAAAAAGCTGTTTTCTATACAAATCGGAATTTTTATTTATCTCTATATGCTCTAACGAGCATAGTGTTTTTGATATTAACAATAAACCTCTACAACCAAAGTTATCGAATAATAAAAACAAAAAAAATATATGAATAATCAAATTAATGTAATATCGTTTTACTTAAATACTTTTACTTCTGGAGTACGGAACCCTTGGTGCGCGAGTTTAACTCGCACTTGGCCGGTTTTTTACTTAAGTACTTAGCACTTGATGCGTGTAAATAAAGTTTAGTCTGTTTATGTTCCTTCTCAGAAGTGGTACTTAAAAGTGATATTTTTGTATTCATTCAATATCAATAAGTTAAAAAATATTTTTTTACTGGCACAGGTTATTGATGTACTCGTAGGTACAAAAAATTTTTCATCTTTTCTTGGTTTATGGCTTTTATTTATTTTTATTAAATTACGTGAAATCTTAAAAGTTTTGTAGAGTGTATAATGTGTATACTTATTTTATCTACTACTTGTTGTTGTTGTGTGTACGTTATTCTAAATGGGCATGAAAAAATTACCAAGTTTACTTGCGGCCAAAAATCATGCTATTGATTGAACTGCGGAAGGAACACAACGCATAACATCATTGGCAACAGCAAATATAATTTGGTAATACAAAGTTGGTTTTCCCGCTCCACCACGTTCACAATCGACAGTATTATGACGCCAGTGTACCGAAGGGTAAAAAAATGTTTGTAAATAAAAAGATCAGAACACGGTAACGAACGTATTTGTTAGGACCAAAGGTATCGGTACAGTTTTATTACTGCGGCTAGCTCTAAGGTAGGTATACACTGGTACACTTTGTAAGCTTTTGTAAGTGTACCGGTATGTGTACACTTTGTAAGTGTACCGGTATGTGTACACTTTGTAAGTGTATCGGTAGGTACACCTACAAAGTGTACATTAAAAAAATTCTTTTCAAAAAACCGACTTCTAACGCCACTACAAAGTATAAAAATAATTTTAGTTTGTCCACGTTTATATTGAAGTCGGGCGGGCCTATATACAAACTATGAAACCGATGCGCGACGCTACAGAATATGATAGACTCGTTTGTAGAAGTCGAGCGAGCATCGCGAGTCGGTTTCATAGTTTGTATTTTAGGCCCGCCCGACTTCAACAAACGTGGACAAAATAAAATTATTTTTATACTTTGTAGTGGCGTTAGAAGTCGGTTTTTTGAAAAGAATTTTTATTTTAAGCTTTTAAGTGTAGTATCCTATGATTGAGGAGCTAGGACCTGGAGCTCCATGATGTAGTCCATACTTGTTACCTACAATATCAATTCGTAATCGAAATTTCCTAAATCGCCATAGTTTTAGCCTGCAGCATCAGTCTTGAGGAGTTGAAGGTTAAAATTTTTATGGGACCATTTCGCAAACATCCTCTGTCGATTAAAAAAAAATCACGCCAATCGGTCCAGTAATCCCGGAGAAATCGGTGGACATACATAGAAGAAAAAAAAAAAAAAAAGATACCGGCCGAATTGAGAACCTCCTCCTTTTTGGAAGTCGGTTAAAAACGTGTCGAATTGAGAACCTCCTCTTTATGTATTTTTTAAGTCGGTTAAAAAGTAGGATTTTTATTAACATTAAAACTATAAGTCACTATAACTCAAGAGTACAAGACGTATTGAACATGGGTAAAATATTTATTTTACTATTCCCAGTTGCACACTTATTATTTATCAACTAGCTTTTGCCCGCAGCTTCGCTCACGTTAAGTTCGATTTTTCAAACCCCTATTTTACGCTCTTAGGGGTTGAATTTTCAAAAATCATTTCTTAGCGGATGCCAAGTGCCAAGGTCGTTCAGTGCGGGTTTGAGCTGTGCGATGGCTGTGCGTTGATAGATCATTCAGTCAGTCACCCTTTCTTATTATGGGTCAATTTCAACAAAGTGGTATTTTTCTTTCATTTCGGTGAACTTTCGTATTATAAGTTTTTTTTTAATTTAAGCTGTAGTATATTATACTTCTTGATATAGGTTATGCTCTTATGTAATGCCATCAAAATATATCCTATTAAACCTATGTAAATTCGTGTTTGAAATTTGGATGCCACCGAAATGAAACATTCTTTCACCGAAATGAAATAACTAACCACCGAAATGAAATAACTAGCCACCGAAATGAAAGAATGTGTCCACCGAAATGAAAATGCACCGAAAACGTATACAGACAGACAAAATATAGTTAAAACCGTTTACGACGGCATCGTTTAGAACAACATATCGGAATTGACCAACATCAAAGGTCCCGGCTGAATTCTATAATATGACCACCTTATTAAAAATATCGCTTTTTATTAGGGTTCCGTACCCAAGGGGTACCAACGGGACCCTATTACTAAGCCTACGCTGTCCGTCCGTCCGTCCGTCCGTCTGTCAGCGGGCTGTATCTCGTAAACCGTAATAGATAGACAGATGAAATTTTCACATATTATGTATTTCTATTGCCGCTATAACAACAAATAATAAAAATTAAATTAAATTAAAAAAATTAAATTAAAATATTTCCATGGGTACATGAAAATATTTTTATTTAATTTTTTTTAACGGAACCCTAAAAGAGCGAGGCCCGACTCGCACTTGGCCGATTTTTTTTTTACGACATCGCTTACTACGACATACCTGATTAAGCGACTACATTTCACTAATATCTTCGGAGAATGATATCTGTTAGAACAACCAGCTGTATTGTAAACAATTTGAATAGGTAACAATATCCACATCTGGGGCACAATATAATGGTCAATGGCTATTAAGAGCGCAAAGTAAACAAAAACTTGTCGAGATTAGGGTCTTTTGTAATTCTTAGAAACAAAATACACGTGCATGCAGTATAATCAAAGCCCGCTTCTTCATATCCCTCCAGTCAGTCTGTTACTTATCTGTACACAAGACTAACAGAATGTAATGAAACTGAAGTGGAAATGGGCGGGCACATAGTTCGAAGCGTTGATGGTCGTTGGGTCCCAAGGCGCTGGAATAGCGACCCCGCACTGGGAAGCGCAGTGTTGGCAGACTACCAGGTGGAACGATGACATCAAACGAGTCGCAGGGAGCCGCTGGATTTAGGCGTCGTAAGACCGAGGCCTGTGGAAGTCCATGCAAGAGACCTTTGTGCAGCAGTGGACGTCTATCAGTTGATAAAGAAGAAGAAGAACCCTATAAATAAACTTTAAATCGGATTAGATTTGACGGAGTATGGAGTAAAATAAACAAAAATTTTCATCTCATATCCCGGAGGAACCTTATTGTTTATATGGATAAAATCTTTTATCTTAATAATAATAATATGTTGCATTTTGACCCGGAGTATCAGCTACCTATTAACTACAGTCAGAACCTGTTACAACGACATCGAAGGGACTAGTCATATTTTGTCGTAAAAACCGATAGTCGTAAAAGCCTGTGATGTTTTCGAGGTACAAAGTATTTTTTTATGAAGTGGTAATATTGAATGTGTGGGTATAATATATATATATATATATATATATATATATATATATATATATATATATATATATATATATATATATATATATATATATATATAAATCTGACAATAAGTTTTAGTGCGTCTTGTGTACAGATAAGTAACAGACTGACTGGAGGGATATGAAGAAGCGGGCTTTGATTATACTGCATGCACGTGTAATTTGTTTCTAAGAATTACAAAAGACCCTAAACTCGAAGCGTTTTTGTTTATTTTGCGATCTTAATAGCCATTGACCATTATATTCTGCCCCAGATGTGGATATTATTACCTATTCAAATTGTTTACAATACAGCTGGTTTTTCTAACAGATATCATTCTCCGAAGATATTAGTGAAATGTAGTCGCTTAATCAGGTATGTCGTAGTAAGCGATGTCGTAAAAAGCGATATTTTTGATAAGGCGGTCATATAGCATTCATCCGGGACCTTTGATTTTGGTCAATATAACCAATATGTTGTTCTAAACGATATCGTCGTAAACGGTTTTAACTGTATATCAAATTATATTTAAATCCGTTGAGTAGTTTTCACGTGATCAGCGTACAGACAGTCAGACAGACATACTAAAATAATAAAAAAAATTGTTTTACAGTATTGGTAATAAAGCCTCCTCCTATTAAAATTTTCATATATATACATACTATAAAATTAAACAAATATTTTGAAAAATTCACGTTTTCATCCAAATTTTCACCGAAATGAAATAATAATCCACCGAAATGAAATAATAATCCACCGAAATGATAAAAAAATCCACCGAAATGAAACTATTATACACCGAAATGATAAAAGCTCACCGAAATGAGAATTTTTATCATTTCGGTGGGTTTTTTATCATTTCGGTGGCCAGTTTAGGCCACCGAATCCACCGAAATGTAAACCAAGGGTAAAAATTAGCATAGCTAAAAAAGTACTTTCTATAGGATATAAGGAATACTACACAAATAAACATATTACCAATAGCTCATTCATTAGTATTTAATTAAATATACTAGCTTATTGCAATAAAAGTTATACCTGTACACGGAAATGAAAAGAAATGTGTCGCACGTCACCGAAATGACATACAAACGTTTTTTTGGGGAACAAGCAGGCAATCGGCGCACTTCCATACACGATAAACACCTAGAGGCCACTATTACGTATGTTCCAAACGCATAAGGGGGGAGCTAGAGTTGTTCTATGCCAAAATATACTTGATTAACTTTAAGCCACCGAAATGAAAGGACTTTCTGGGACACATGCATTTTTACTTACCAGTTCTTAATCTGGGTAGATATTATTATAAAATTACTTTGTGATAATACTAACACTATTAACGATTTAAATAAAAGTAGCCATAAGCCAAAACAACCAATAGTTTTTGTTTTATGAGGGAAATTACACTGAAAAATGTTGTGCCACCCAAAAACAAAACACAAAAGCCACCGAAATGAAAAATTAGGGGTTTAAAATTTTATTTATTCCTAAACTGCAATCTTTATCGAGAAATATTTACTGGCTCCATAAAGATAACATACTCTTCTGCCTAGAAAAAAATATAAACACTGTAAAGTAACGGTCTGCACTACCGATTTCATACATGCCGCGTAAATTTTGCTGTTGGGAAATCCACCCTTATATATTAGATTTAATTTACTCCACAAACAATCGATAAAAGACATAAACAATACATAATGCATACTGCTTTTCCCTACTTGGCTGCTTTATTCATAACTATGTACGTCCATTTACGCCACAAAGCGACACGAATCGCTATATTTCTCACGCAGCCAGTGATCGACTAGCTAAATTATCTACATACATACTATTTTTATGGCATTAAATCGGTCTGGGTATTAAGTAAACAACCGAATTAATGTCTGGCAAATTATATTTGTAGTTATTCATATATAATGAAAATAATGTTAGAATTACAGACATCCCAAAATGGTTTCAAATTACAATATTTTTACCTGCAAAGGTGTGATGCGCAGTAATAAATGCAACGTATACCGGCAGCCAGACGGGCCGTATGCTGTTCGGAAGAGCATAGAGAAAGACATAAATTAAAGAACCAGCTTTACTAAAATTGTTGTTTTTCTGACGTTGCTAGCTCTCGCACCAGTAGTAGGACCGGATCATAATATGGGTGTCAGTAAATGACCTTGACCATTTATTTATATACGGAGATAATTAGTGATTGAGGAAAAAATCAAGTGCAAAATTAACCTCGTGCCTTTTTTTTAAGTTGACCTTTGCTGTAATGCAAAGTCATAAACGGCAATAACAAGGTCTATTTTGTATCTCAGTGGCTTTGTAATTATTTACATAAACGGTATACCACGGAAGGTATTCAATAAATAAACAAGTTAAAATCATAATAATTAACTTCGGTCACTCGTGAACGGGTTGCACCGGCGGGAATGGGTTCTCACTTTCTTTCTGCCCGTCTCAACATGTGTTGAATTATAATTAGGTAAGTATGCTTTTGTGGAATAATATTGTGTGCAGTGTTTCCACAATGAGGGGATCATTGCATAGTATCTATTGTATTGTAAACTTGTTTTGAAAAGAGCAACCGCCGAGTTTCTTGCTGGTTCTTGTCAGCAGGAAGGGCATTCCTAACCAGCAGTGGTAGACTCTTGTAAAAAAGTTGATCTGAATAAAAAAACATTTCTATTCTATTCTATTCTAAACTAACCGAGATCAGTAATGAGAATAGAATAGTCTTCTTCTTCTTTGTCAACCGATAGACGTCCGCTGCTTAGGTGAAAATCTAAGATAGATGACAGCGCTCATTTATTTAAACCAAAGACAAGCAAAAAATCACTACGTAGCAGCGCGGCGCCGCAACGCCGCCGCACTATGGGATCGTAATCACGCTTTGTCTGGTGGGAGGCTTTGGCCGTGACTAGTTACCACCCTACCGTCAAAAACGTGCGGAAAGCGATTTAGCGTTCCGGCACGATGGCGTGTAGAAACCGATTAGGGGTATGGGTTGAATTTTCACTGCCATACCCCTTACAAGTTAGCCCGCTACCATCTTAGACTGCATCGTCACTTACCATCAGGTGACATCGCAGTCAAGGACTATCTTGTCATCGAATAAAAAAATTAAAAAAAACGCTCTACAATCATCACATTAAAATTCAAACAAGGTGACGGCCACCGATAACAATTTTGATAAACTCAATTCTCATGATTCCGCTAAAATAATATTGTTGTCTATTACCTACTAGATATCAAAGCAAACGGTTAGGTACGAATCAAATGTTAGGAAAATAACTGTAAAAATATAATTAATAAATAAAAAAAAAAATTCTTATCGTTTTTGTGAACGGGTATCGTAAACGCCTTCCTGCTATTCACGAAGTTGGTTTTTGTTTAGTACTAGATAATTTTCAAATTATTTCAAGTAAGTTACTTGATTGGTGTTGACTTTCAAAAACTGTAAAATCTTTGAATATAGTATTTGACTTTCACTCAGGGTCGCGACCAACTATGTAATTTTTCCAGGTTATGAAGGCGTAACTATAATAATACTAGTGGTTCGCCCCGAACTGAGACCTCGCGGTAACGGTTTCCCATAATTACTTATTCATTCAATAGATATATGACGATCAAAATTGACATTATAATTATTCCCGTTTTCACCAACCATACCTAAATCATCCCCTTTGTAGAAGTCTCTTTACGTAGGTAGCCCCTAAATACAATCCTAACATCCCAATGTCATTTTCACCTTTAGTTGTCCCGTAGAGGTTCGTAATAACAAAGTTGACAGAAAGTGTCAACTAACTTAACATAGGTAGCCCGTAAAGGTTAGGGAACTGTTATAGTGAAATCCTCAAGGCCTCAATCAAACTTAGGTATAGTTTTTTGGAACATTCAAATTAAATTACTTGTACACAGCGTCAACTATCGACACGATCAGAAAACATGTAAAAACAAACTGCAACGTGAAGTTTTATTGATGTTTGCTAAATGACTAAATAATAATTTTAATTGAATAATATGTTACTTAAAGCTGCATTTGCTATATGAGATGAGAGCGCCATCTATTGACATCATTGTGAAGTTCTGTTGTTGTTGCTCATTAAAAGTTAAATAATTTAGTTTCCTTATTACATTTATCTAATTTTAGTATTTGTTGTTCAAGTACATGATATTACGCTAAAATTATAAAACTTTCAAGCCCCAGCTTTCAATGGTTATTCCGTTGTGAGGTCAAATATAATCTCCACTTTGAAAGCCCCCCATTTCATCAATTTTAGGAAAAAAATTAAAAAAAAAATACTTTTGTACTCTGTTCCAAATTATCTTTAAAATGAGGTACTGTAACCCTATGAAATGCAAAAAATTTTTTTTTTCTTCGCATTCGCTTCTATGAGAGCCCCCCTGAAATAAAGATTTTTATAACTTTTTAAGCCATTTTCGGCTGGAGGCCATCGGTTTACATATTATATCTAAAATTGAAGTAATTACGTTCAGTAATTCGGAAGTTATAAGGCTCTGACAGACGGACGGACGGACGGACGGACGGACGGACGGACGGACAAGTGCAAATTCACTCAAGTAGACTCAAAGACCTTCGCTTCGCTCGGTCGATAATTAAAGAGAATATTATAGTGCACACAACAGTTTAACCTTATTGTTTTTGTTACAGCATGTATGTTAACGTGCTGCTCACTGTGTCTGCTTGCCTCTTTGCTCTTCTCTACATAAAATGGCGGAGGGTAAGGAACTATTGGAAGGACCGCGGTGTGCCGTTTGAACCACCCAACCCCATTTTCGGAAGTCTCAGCTTTCTACAAAGACATAATCCAGTAAGTTTGTTTTTGAGCCATGCGCCATTAGGCTAGTCGATATAGGCCGATCGTTTTGATTATCGAGCTGTTATACCAATAATAACATTCAAGGTAAAAGGCACCTTGTATTGGGCATTGTGGTACGTGAAGTTATTTATCAATATAAATATTGCATATATAGCATGCACTTGCTCGTATATCTATACTAAAAGTCAGTCCATACGGCACAGCAAAACCTTGAGCAAACTTTTTTAGGGTTCCGTACCCAAAGGGTACCAACGGGACCCTATTACTAAGCCTACGCTGTCCGTCCGTCCGTCCGTCCGTCCGTCCGTCCGTCCGTCTGTCAGCGGGCTGTATCTCGTAAACCGTAATAGATAGACAGATGAAATTTTCACATATTATCTATTTCTATTGCCGCTATAACAACAAATAATAAA
Source organism: Oeneis ivallda (assembly GCA_029955525.1). Lineage (NCBI taxonomy): Eukaryota > Metazoa > Arthropoda > Insecta > Lepidoptera > Nymphalidae > Oeneis > Oeneis ivallda. The sequence continues at coordinate 1,082,071 of JARPMR010000020.1, read as the reverse complement.
AATTAAATTAAATTAAAAAAATTAAATTAAAATGGGTAGGTGGGTAGATGGAAATTTTTTAATTTAATTTTTTTAACGGAACCCTAAAAGAGCGAGGCCCGACTCGCACTTGGCCGATTTTTTTGTGCCGTGGATCTTCTTCTACTTGTATACCTGTTGCGTTTGTTTGTGGTTTGTCGTCAGAGTAAAAATAATAATGTCCTTCCGATCTAATCCGGTCACGGCGGCCAGCCTCTTCAGAGATTTGCTATTTATATAAAAATCTCGTGTCACGATGTATGTTCGGGATAAACTCGAAAACTACAGAAACAATTTTGATCAAACTTCGTAACAATAATATGTTACGAATAATATCATCCGGATCAGCCTCGGTAATGGGTGTACCCCAGGGTTCTATTCTAGGTCCATTCATGTTTTTGATTTACATAAATGATTTACCACATTTTGTCCAAAATACTTGCGATATTGTACTATTTGCTGATGATACGTCTTTGATTTTTAAAGTCGATAGGACGAAAGACAATTTTGACGATGTAAATATTGCATTATCTCAAGTTTCTGAATGGTTTACGGCAAATAATCTACTTTTAAATGCTAAAAAAACCAAGTGTGTTGAGTTTTTATTGCCCAACACCAGAACTGTGAGTAAAAATTTAAAGATAAGTAATGAACCCTTGAAAAGTGAGGACTCCACAGTGTTCTTGGGATTAACCCTGGACTCAAAACTGCAATGGGGCACCCATATAGCAACACTTGCTGGCAAGCTTAGCTCTGCTGCTTACGCTGTTAGGAAGATTCGACAGTTAACTGACATAGAAACTGCAAAAATTGTTTATTTTGCATATTTCCATAGTATTATGTCATACGGAATCTTATTATGGGGTAAAGCAGCCGATATTGGAAAAATTTTTGTATTGCAGAAGAGGGCAATTCGCGCAATATATAATTTAAAACCGCGGGATTCCCTTCGAGAAAAATTTAAAGAAATAGGCATTCTTACAGTAGCTTCACAATATATTTACAACAATATAATATTTGTCAGACAAAACATCGTGAATTACAAAAAAAAGGGTGATTTACACGATAGGCAAGTTAGAAATCCGAACAGGCTCGTGATTCCTCGATGTCGCCTCAAGAGGGTCCGAAAGACATTTGTGGGAATGGGCGTGACGTTATATAATAAAATTCCACAGTCTATCTTAGACTTGCCTTTACACAAGTTTAAGAAATCAGTTAAAACTAATCTCATGAAAAAAGCATATTATGCAATTGAAGACTATTTAGACGATAAAAAAGCGTGGACATAATTCTTTCCAGCGATTCATGAGACAGCAGGTGGTAATTGAACTGTTTAACTATTCTATTGAATGTAAACTTATTTTGAAAAGAGCAACTGCCGAGTTTCTTGCTGGTTCTTCTCGGCAGGAACGGCATTCCGAACCAGTGGTAGACTCATCGACGATTCGAAAGCACTTGTAAAAAAGTTTACTTGAATAAAAAACATTTCTATTCTATTCTATTCTATTCTATTTGGTCCAACTTAATAGATAGGATAGTTTTTATCTTAATTATTGACTGTATTAATATTGATATGGCTGTCGTGTAATTTACACATTTTAATTACACGACAGCCATATATACAGTTCGAGATTTAGGTTGCTAAGCAACCTAGCAACCTAAATCTCTGAAAGATGTTATTACGAGTATTATTATGTTGCTAGGCAACCTAAATCTCGAACACCGTTAGATTGCGAGATAGTCTTAACCGAAATAGACTACTTATCTTACTAATCCTTACTAATTTAATATTATAAATGCGAAAGTGTGTTTGTTTGTTGGTTTGTCCTTCAATCACGCCGCAACAGAGCAACGGATTGACTTGATTTTTTGCATGGGTGTAGTTGAGGACCTGGAGAGTGACATCTAGGTTTATCCCGGAAAATCAAAGAGTTCCCGAGCGAATTTAAAAACTAAATCCACGCGGACGAAGTCATTCGCATCAGCTAGAGTAAGGTTGTATAATATAATTTATATTTTGTATATATTTTATTTATTATACATTTTTCGTTTACAGGGTTTGTGGCTACGTCAGCTGTACAAGTTCAAGAGCCCCTACGTTGGGATTTGGTTCCTCTGGAGACCAGGTCTGGTCGTCAACTCGCCGGAGATAGCTCGCAGGATACTCGTCAAAGATTTTGCCAACTTTAAGAATAGATACTTGAGTTCTGGGGATACAGATCCTATTGGGGGACTAAATTTGTTCACAGTGAATGTAAGATTACTATTAAGATTTAATTATGTTTAGTATTATTATTAAATAGCGTATCGAGTCGCAAAGCTGTAGGGTTAGTACAAGATTGGATATGATTTAACTATGAATAGTAAACTATGACATTATCAAAGTAAAATAAACCGTAAATGTATTGATTTAGAGCTCAATTTCGTGTATGTATTCTTATACGTTTACGTAACGAAAACGCTCCAAACTAAAATCGTCTGTATTGAATTTGTGACTTTAAATCGATACCATTATGGTTCATTTTACTTTGATGCTAATGTGCAAAGTTAACTATTACGATCAAACGAATTGAAATTCGGACTAACCACACTGATGTGGCAGTTGACGGGGCATATAGTTCGAAGAATCGATCCACGTTCCATGTACCCATGGAAATATTTTAATTTATTTTTTTAATTTAATTTAATTTTTATTATTTGTTGTTATAGCGGCAATAGAAATACATAATATGTGAAAATTTCATCTGTCTACCTATTACCGTTTACGAGATACAGCCCGCTGACAGACAGACGGACGGACGGACGGACGGACGGACAGCGTAGGTTTAGTAATAGGGTCCCGTTGGTACCCTTTGGGTACGGCACCCTAAAAAGGGGGCACTTACTTCAAGGTTATTTATTTTCATTAATCAAACTTCTGAGCTGATTCGTTATTATGAACCGAGCGCCATTTTACATGAACAAATTCACTATGGCGGATGTTATAATATTCAATTTTCCGTAGTTGGTTTTTAAACTATTTGCTTGTTAATGTGTTAGGATCCCATTTGGTCATCCATGCGACACCGCCTGAGTTCTGTGTTCACCGCGGCCAAACTGAGAATTCTACAAGACTACACCAGCATTAAGGCTAAAGAGCTGACACAGAGGATTCATAATGACATAGACAATCCCATTAACCTCAGAGTAAGTACTAGTACTTAATAGAATAGAAATATTTATTATTCAAATAAACTTTTTACAAGTGCTTTTGAATCGTCTGACTCTACCACTGGTTCGGAATGCCCTTCCTGCCGAGAAGAACCAGCGAGAAACTCGGCGGTTGCTCTTTTCAAAACAAGTTTACAAAACAATAGATACTATGCTATGTATGCAGTGTTTCCACAACGAGTTCCACAAAAGCATACCTAATTATAATTCAAGACATGTTAAGACGGGCAGACAGAAAGTAGCTCCATTCCCGCCGGTGAACCCGTTTACGAGCATGACGCATGACCTAGCCATTGCTTCGCTCAACCATGTTTGAGGGAACGTAACGTTTTGATTGACAAGGACAAGGAGAGATTCAAAAAGCTGACGGCTGACCTCCAGTAATGGAGAGGCACTTTAAGAAGAAGACGAAGAATAACGTTTTGATATTGTTATTGTTTTAGGTAATGTTCGTGGATTACACGACGGATGTTATCGGTACGTCCGCGTTCGGAGTAGCGAGCGACGCCACTCTCACAGGAAAGGGTCCAATGAGATCAATCACTTACGACTTCGGCAAGTTTGGTATTATGCGGGGCCTGTCTTGGTGCAGTATATTCTTCTTCCCAGATTTAGTTGACTATTTCAGGTAACATTAATTTTATATATTAACTAGCTGACCCAGCGAACTTCGTACCGCCAGCAAAAATATTTAGTGGTTGGTCACCCTTATCATTTAGGGCTATGAAAAATAGATGTTGGCCGATTCTCAGACCTACCCGATATGCACACAAAATTTCATGAAAATCGGTCCAGCCGTTTCGGAGGAGTAAGGTAACTAACATTGTGACACGTGAATTTTATATATAAGAAGATTTTAAGCAGTGATAGCCTAGTGGTTAGGACTGTGGTCTCGTATTCGGGGCGTCGCAGGTTAGACCTCTGACTTTTCGGAGTCAAGTGCGTTTAAGCAATTAAATATCACTTGCTTCAACGCTGAAGTAAAACATCGTGAGGAAACCTGCACACTTGAGAGTTCATAATGTTCTTGAAGGTGTGTTAAGTCCGCCAATTCGCATTGGGCCAGCGTGGTGATCTATGGCATATAACCCTTCTCTGAGAAGAGACCTGCGCTCAGTAGTGAGCCGTTGATGGGTTGCTAATGATGATGAAAAATGATGATGATTAATTTCGAGCATCATCATAATTATAGTCATTATATTCATCATCATTACCTCAACCGACAGACGTGTATTGTTGTTCATAAGTGTCCCTTGAAATGAGCACCATAGTATACTATCCGTTACCTCCTGCATCCAAAACTTTACAATAATAAAATACAAAGAGCACCAAAATTTAATACAGTTATAAAAATTGCAGCGATCACAACCACAGGTTTCAAATAGCTTTAGACTTTATAACGTCAAGGAATATTTTAACATTTATAGGTTAAAGTTCTTCCCTAGAGGATCAGAGGAACATTTGAAACAAATGTTCAGAACGATTGTCAGAAGCCGAGAGGAGAACACGGCAGTTAACAGAGATTCAAAAGATCTACTCGATGCTCTGATAAACATCAAAAAGGAAAAGATAAAAAATAATGAAGGTAAAACATTAGATAAATATAACAATCCTACTAATATTATAAATTAGAAAGTTTGTGAGGATGGATGGATATATGTTACTCTTTCACGCTACAACGATTAAACCGATTTGGCTGAAATTTGGAAAGGAGATAGCTCATACCCAGAATTAACACATAGGCTACATTTTAAACTGGAAAGTTAAGGAGTTTCTGCGGGAACCAAAAAACCTTAATCCACGCGGACGAAGTCGCAGGCATCATCTAGTCAATCAATATTTTTAATACATAAATATCAAAAATTTCCAAACCAGCAAGAATTAAACTATCATTTCATTACGAATTGTAATTAGGTAGGTATATTCGATATTGAAAAAAAAAAAAGAAAGATCTTCCTAAACGCATTTTTAAAAATTCGTCTTTCGGTTAGGAGGTTTTAGAATTTAAATATGAAAATTAGGTACAAGAAGTTGGCTTCGGTTTGATTCGAAATCAGTTCAGTAGAACCCAATATAACACTTATTTGATCCAATTACTTTAGATGAAGCTAAAGGAATTAGATGACTTCGGCTATTTTGATAAAAAGGAGTAGATAACTATAAGATTAAAAATTCAATGAGAATTCTTTTGTCAAAATACAGGCTGCAATAATATGGGATCACATTTATTTACCTAATCATTGTTGAAAATTTATTAAATATCGATGTTAATGCTTTTAGATATTTCTGAGGACTTATTGATAGCACAAGCAGCTATTTTCCTACTTGGTGGTTTTGAAACTTCTGGAAGTGTTCTTTCTTTTCTCACTTATGAAATGACCTTCAAGCCTGAGTTGCAGGTAACTGCAATAAACATCAATTTATTTTGCAGATCAGGGTACCAATTGTCTAAAGGTTATTTTACCGATCGCACTCGCACTCGATGTTATTTAGCGTCAAAGCAAAATTATCCTTGATTGTATTAATTTAAAGTCACAAATTCAGAATAAATTTATAAACACATATCGAAAATTCCGAGGCCAGCGGGATTTTTTTTGCGGGGCCAGCAATTTTTGATATGTGTTTATAAATTTATTCTGATATTTCCTTAAGTGTAGGTTAACACTTTAATAAAAAATAATAAGTCACAAATTCAGTACAATCGATTTTAACATGGAGCGTTATGGAGCGTATCTTACATACATAAACTTATAAGAATGCATACACGAAATTCTAATTCAATACTGTTACGGTTTATTTTACTTTGACGCTAATGCCATGAATGAATAAGTTTTGATCGGCAACTTTTAGAAATCGGGGGGCTGATTTACACGTGGATCATATTAAAAAATTAGGGGATTCGTAGGAGAACCAAAGTTACCGACATGGCTCAGCAATTCGCGAAGTTGAAGTGGAAATGGGCGGGCACATAGTAGAAAGAACTGATGGGACTTAGTTGGAGTTCCAAGGTGCTGGAGTGGCGACCCCGCACTGGAAAGCGCAGTGTGTGCAGATCCTTTTAGGTGGGCCGACAACATCGGATGATTAGTAGGGGTCCGCTAGATACATACGGCGCAAGACTGAGGCATGTGAATGTCCATGCAAGAGACATTTGTTCAGCAGTGGACGTCTATCGGTTGATAAAGAATAAGAAGTTACTTGAGTATAATACTCGTATCTCTGGGTTTTTAAACTCTGATGGCTAATTCTAAAGTTACTTAGTCATTATCATCTGTTAGAAAAATCGGCCAAGTATGAGTCGGGCCTCGCTTTTTTAGGGTCCCGTACATATGACCAAATCATTTTTTTTAAACTAGATACATATTTACATATCTTAGTTCTTAGAAAGTACTAAATTAGCATATGGGGAAAAATGCTCATTTGTTTTGGTCACAACTTACAAACTGCTTTATAAATCGGTGTTTTCAGTATTTGTTGTTTAAATACACTATATAGTACATAATATACCAAAATTTCAAATTCCTGACTAGTTTAGTTTTTGAGATAGACCCAGTAACAAAAGTGGTCTAAAACCGAAAACTTTGACGGACCCCCATTTCTTCATTTTTGTAGCTAAAAAATAAAAAAATATATATTTGAACTCCACTTAATGAGCTCTATACAAAGATACCCCACATGCCAGGGTAAAATAATAAAATTTTATTTCGACTCCCGACGCTCCCTTTATTTTTTAATTTTATTTTTATTAATTTGTTGTTATAGCGGCAATAGAAAAACACAATATGTGAAAATTTCAACTGTCTATCTATTATGGTTTACGATATACAGCCCGATGACAGACGGACGGACGGATGGACGGACGGACAGCGGAGGCTTAGTAATACGGTCCCGTTGTCACCCTTTGGGTACGGAACCCTAAAAAAGATCTAGAATAGAATCTTTAGGTTGTAATAATAAAAAATCCAATATTTTGCAGTTTCCTATTAGAAAGACAAAACTTTTTTTTCCATTTCATTATGTCTGACGAAAAGTATACAATTACAGGAGAAATTATACAAAGAGCTCAAAGAGGCAAAAGAACGCATTGGAAATAAGGATTTCGATACGCAAGCGCTTTCTGAGTTGACTTATCTAAATTGTTGTATAAAAGGTAAGGTATTGTTATTCTTTAAAAACTGTTTCATTTAGCTTAGCAATTCAGTTCAGTTTAGAGATATGTGTACAAGTAAATTAATTGTACCGTAATGTTAAAGCTAAAAAAGCTTTAACATTAATAATTTTAACATTGTCGCTTCGAGTGTTTTTGTTTTTTAAAATTAAATGTTAACAATTGAAAAAAAGTTTGATAAAAGAGAGAAGATAGATCTTATAAGATAAATTATTATCATTTTTGCTTAGAAAAAAAACTGTAGTAGCACTTAGCTTATTACAGTCTATTAGACTAATAGTACTTTTCTTGGTATTTATGTCGCCTTTTCTCGTAAACGCCTTTATCTGTGGTTCCTCAATAAGGCCCGCTTGCAGAAACGCCGGGTTATCCTTTTAACCCAGAGTTAGCTGCTGCTTTGACAGATTTCGTATAAAGCTTCTGTCAATTCCTGGGTTAAGCCTAACCTGGCCTCTGCGATCGGGCCTAAGGGACCTGTATCATGGGATCCGAATTACGTTTGGTTTTTTTAAATTTTTAGAGTGTCTTCGCAAGTACAGTCCAATGGGTTGGCTAGACAGGATTGCCATAGACGATTACCAGATTGATGACAATCTAACTATCAAAGCTGGTACGCCAGTGTACATTAACAGTATCGGCATGCATTATGATCCTGACTACTTCCCTGATCCAGAAAAGTTTGATCCTGACAGGTTTTTACCGGAAAATGAAAAGAATATCAAGCAGTATACGTACATGCCCTTTGGAGAAGGACCAAGGTTTTGTATAGGTTAGAGTTCACTAAACTCTTTAAGGCTAGTTAGTGTAAGTGGCAGGAATCGGCTGGATAAAAAGCACAAGATTATATTTTAGGGTTGCCCTTTGACTAGAGAAGTATAGAAACGTCGTTCATTATCATCATCATAAGCGACCCATCAAAAGCTCACTACTGAGCGTAGGTCTCCTCTTCGAGAAGAGTTATAGGCCATAGTCCGCCATGCTCGCTCAATAAACATTAGCAGACTTTTGAGAACATTATAGATAACTCTCAGGCGTGCAGCTTTCTTCACGATGTTTTCAATTAATTGGCTTAAACGCACGCATCTCTGACTTTTCATAGAAAAGTCAGAGATGCGTGCTGATATCAAATCCCGAACCTCCAAAAAGTAGGCAGAAGTCTTAACTAAGTAAAAGACTATCACCGTTTTAAATACCATCCGAATGAGTAGCTTAATAATAATTCTTTTAACGACTAATAAGGACACTTTCACTTACCTTTTTAACTTAGTACCTACCACACTATAAGTAAATATTAATTACATTGTAGTAGGTTTTTAAATAAAAAGTTGTTCCAACCTTATCCACCCTTTTTCTTCTACAACCGCATCCCTCACCACCTGGGTGCCAGGAGAAATTCGACCATCCGCTGTGCCAGATTTTTTTTCCACACACTATCAAACTGTTGAACCAGCTTCCTTCGATAGCCCACCTAACACACACATTCACATCAAACATCACATGAGGTAATTCAAGGGGCGGACCAACAAGTTCCTGAATAGCCAGCAACCACCAACAACACATGGTTGTGCCTCTGGTGCTACAAATGTTCATGGGCGGCGTTAATCACTTACCATCAGGTCACCTGCTCGTTTATTGGCTATACATACAAAAAAAGAATATTTTAGTATTAGAGTACATTTTATTTTTAAAAAGAAAAAGAAATAGCAGCTAGAATTATATTTCCTCCTGCTTTCAGGATCCCGCTTCGCTAAAATGACACTAAGATACGCATTGGCATCAATATTCCTCAACTTCAAGACGCTCCCTGTGGCCAACGAGCCCAAGCCAGCAGACGTGAAGATCGACAATCGCTGCCTTTTGTATCTGCCTGGACAACCTCTTTTTGTCAAATTTGTACCTAGGAACTAAAGATATTATTAAATGGATATTATATATTTGATTTTTTCTCCATTTTTTGTTGACGGGAGGGAAATCTCCTTGAGATACCCGATTTTGGGGGGAAAATCGGGTTATGTAGGATGTTTACCTACTAAAACCCTCCCGGTGGCCGACCTAGCACATGTTGGGAAGGCTCCGAGATCTCTTACGAACGCATCGGTGCCCCCCTTGTGCGACACCAATTTGGGCTCATCCCGGACAACTGGAGAAGTCCCCTCTTTACTCAAACCTCTAACAAGGAAAGGTTGCTTGTTGGCCACATCAAGCCGCCACTTTCCCAGGGTCGTATTGTCAAGTGCACGACTAGAGCCCCCACTCTAACCGTACGTGGTACCCTGTGGTCCCTTCCCCAGGGGCTATTAGATGGACGGCTCGGGGCGGTGCTCTCTACCACTCCGACGTCCACGTCTCCGAGCCGGATCGCCTCGCTCCCGGGCCCGCTCAGCGGATTTTTTCTCCTACAAGTTCGATTGTGATTTCACCTTATCGTAAGAAGCGGTGCAGTCTAAATAAAGACTTTGAGAATATTAACCGCAACACGCGACGTTTGCACATTGCTTTATTTTTCTAACTATTCATCGCATCCCATAGTTTGGGCACAGTTCTCCTCTCGAATAAGAAGGGCTTCATTTCATCCCATAGTGTGGGCACAGTTCTCCTCTCGAATAAGAAGGGCTTCATTTCATCCCATAGTGTGGGCACAGTTCTCCTCTCGAATAAGAAGGGCTTCATTTCATCCCATAGTGTAGGCACAGTTCTCCTCTCGAATAAGAATTGCTTCATTTCATCCCATAGTGTGGGCACAGTTCTCCTCTCGAATAAGAAGAGCTTCATTTCATCCCATAGTGTGGGCACAGTTCTCCTCTCGAATAAGAAGGGCTTCATTTCATCCCATAGTGTGGCCACAGTTCTCCTCTCGAATAAGAAGGGCTTCATTCCATCCCATAGTGTGGCCACAGTTCTCCTCTCGAATAAGAAGGGCTTCATTTCATCCCATAGTGTGGCCACAGTTCTCCTCTCGAATAAGAAGGGCTTCATTTCATCCCATAGTGTGGCCACAGTTCTCCTCTCGAATAAGAAGGGCTTCATTTCATCCCATAGTGTGGCCACAGTTCTCCTCTCGAATAAGAAGGGTTTCATATCATCCCATAGTGTGGGCACAGTTCTCCTCTCGAATAAGAAGGGCTTCATCTCATACCATCATTTAGGCACAGTTCTCCTATCGAATAAGAAGGGCTTCATTTAATCCCATCGTTTGGGCACAGTTCTCCTCTCGAATAAGAAGGGCTTCATCTCATACCATCATTTGGGCACAATTCATAAGAAGGGCTTAACCTCATCCCATCGTTTGGGCACAGATCTCCTCTCGTATAAGAAGGGCTTCATCTCATACCGTCATTTGGGCACAGTTCTCCTCTCGTATAAGAAGGGCTTCATCTCATCCCATCGTTTGGGCACAATTCATAACAAGGGCTTAATATCATCCCATCGTTTGGGAAAAGTTCTCCTCTCGAATAAGAAGGGCTTCATTTCATCCCATAGTGTGGGCACAGTTCTCCTCTCGAATAAGAAGGGCTTCATCTCATACCATCATTTGGGCACAGTTCTCCTCTCGAATAAGAAGGGCTTCATTTCATCCCATCGTTTGGGCACAGTTCTCCTCTCGAATAAGAAGGGCTTCATTTAATTCCATAGTGTGGCCACAGTTCTCCTCTCGAATAAGAAGGGCTTCATCTCATACCATCATTTGGGCACAATTCATAAGAAGGGCTTAACCTCATCCCATCGTTTGGGCACAGATCTCCTCTCGTATAAGAAGGGCTTCATCTCATACCATCATTTGGGCACAGTTCTCCTCTCGTATAAGAAGGGCTTCATCTCATCCCATCGTTTGGGCACAATTCATAACAAGGGCTTAACATCATCCCATCGTTTGGGCACAGATCTCCTCTCGAATGAGAAAGGCTTAGGCCATAGTCTACCACACTAGGCAAGTGCGGATCAGCAGATTTCACACACTTTTGAGAACATTATTGTGCACCTTCCTTACAAACATTAGAAGAAAGGGGTATACTAAGCATGATCCATATGATATCAAACTTCATAATCATAATCATAATTAATATTATAAATGCACAAGTGTATTTGTTTGTTGGTTTGTCCTTCAATCACGCCGCAACAGAGGTATGGATCGATGTGATTTTTTGCATGGGTTTAGCTAAGTGAACATAACATTAGCATAAAGTGACATAAGCCACTTTTTATCCTGGAAAATCAAAGAGTTCCCGAGGGATTTTAAAAACTTATTCCACTCGGACGAAGTCTCGGGCATCAGCTAGCAATTAATATTAAAAAAACTTAAAGCCATCTCCCAAGTGTCGCGTTCCTCATAACCCTCAATCCCTATAATAATTGAGCTATTAAGACTTGCTTTAACAAAACTTTGTACATAAAAAGTTTCAAATTAAATATTTACCAAGCTCGCCCCGTTTGGCTTAAAGATAAATAACGTTTAGATATCCAGGATTTAACATCTGAAGTTGAACCCCAATAAGCTTTCAATTCATTCGAATCTAGGTATACAGCGGCGGTCGCAAAGGGACGACTTCGCTATCGTAGGATGCTGAACATCTTTAAATCAAGATTCCAGTTACAGCTCAAATTAAATTAGGTGTTCGTACTGAGCTAGATTTGCTCCAGCATTTCTCGAATGGAATATAAAATAACTAGCTGATGCCCACGACTTCGTCCGCGTGGATTTAGTTTTTATTAACATCGGGAACTTTTTGATTTTCCGGGATAAAAAGTAGCCTACGTCACTCTCCAGGTACTCAACTATAACCATGTAAAAAAATCCAGTCAATCCGTTGCTCTGTTGCGGCGTGATTGAAGGACAAACCAACAAACAAACACACTTTCTCATTTATAATATTAGTAAGGATTATTGAGATAAGTAGTCTATTTGGGTTAAGACTATCTCACAATCTAACATCGTTCGAGATTTAGGTTGCTATATTGCTTAGCAACCTAAATCTCGAACTGTATATATGACTGTCATGTAGTTAACATATTTCAATTTGCAATAACAAATATTGATACCAATAATTAAGATAAAACTATCCTATCTTTTAAGTTGGACCAAATTACAGATAGATACGAAGTTTGATCAAAATCGGTTCAGTAGTTAGTTTTTGAGTTTATCCCGAACATACATCGTGACACGATATTTTTATATATTATATAAATTTAATTTTTGTATTGGTCTACTTATCTTGTTTTTTATTTCGAGACAGGCTTCCGCATGAAAACAATCAATGACGGAAAGCACTGATAATAATTTCTAGGCTGTAGCGCGCTTGCCTAGAAAGTACTCAAGTTGTGTGTGGCAGGAAACCTGGACTCCGGAAAAGCGTTCCACTATCAAAAGATTCTAAGCAGTTTTAAAAACGTGCATATTTGCGTTATGTTATCGTCAAAAAAAGAATTTATTATGACATTAAAAAATATACATGATAACTTGAGAACTTCCTACTTGTCGGTTATGGTTATTTCAAAATCCTAACATTTAATTTTTTACCTATTATTATAAGTTAACTGAAGTGTTGTTTCCCAAACAATATTACAAATTTTGATTTTTTACGAAATTATAACTGTTCTTTGGGATTTTCCCAATTTCGTTTATTTTTAAACCACCCTGTGAACGAACAAACCAAAGCAAACATATTCAACTTGGTCGAGCCGTTTCTAAGTTTTAGCCAGATTAAGGAACATCAATTCATTTTTATATACTTTATAGGTAATATAGATATTATAGTTATAAATAATATGGGAATTTTTAAGTAACTATTTCATAAATTTTAAGCTATTGCATAGCTTTTATCGCGGGCTTTGAGCGCGGCGACCGAATCAAGAATTTCCCACACGTCTAACGCCGTTTCAGTTCGGCAGACTTCGGCACGGTGTTTGTGTGCGTGCGTCTAGAAAATGCTATGCAATAGCTTTACCGCGGCAGTCCCCGAGTGCCACAATTAGTTTTTTTTCTATACTGAATGTCCAACAAACTCACTGTGTAACATTTATAGAAAAATAAACAATCCATGATAGTACTTTGTAACAAAAAACAAAATATACCCTAAGGTAATTGAATTACTCGGAATAGAGGAACAAAAATGCGTGCACAGAGGAGACAATGGCAACGATGAGGAAAAAAAATTATAATGAAATTTTCCTCTAAATTTTCACGAGCGCAACTGTCCTTTGTCGCTATGGGTTGGGCTCTGAAACCAGCGGCCATTGATGAGTGGCGCTTAAATCCTTACCAATAGAATCGAATAGAATAGAAATATTTTTTATTCAAATAAACTTTTACAAGTGCTTTTAATAGTCGATGAAACTACCACTGGTTCGGAATGCCTTTCCTGCCGAGAAGAACCAGCAAGAATCTCGGCGGTTGCTCTTTTCAAAACAAATTTACAATACAGTAAATACTATGCTATATATGCAGTGTTTCCACAATGAGGGAAGTTCCAAAAATGTATACCGACTAACTTCTATCTTAAGATGGGCAGACATAAAGAAGCCCCATTCCCGCCGGCGGCACCCGTTCACGAGCATGACGCATGACCCAGCCATGGCTTCGCTCAACCATATTTGAGGGAACGTAACAACCCGCATCACACGACACCACCACAGAAATGTTTAAAAAGTGCGTGCAATTACACGTCAACCCGTTGCTCCGTTGCGGCGTGATTAAAAGACAAACCAACAAACAAGCACTGTATTTAAATTTTAATTTTTAATGTATTGAAAAAGTGTTTATTTGTTGGTTTGTCTTTCAATCACGCAGCAATGGAGCAACGAGTTGACATGATTTTTCGCAAACACAGGTATAGTTGAAGACTTGAAGACTGATATAGACTACTTATTATCCCGATAAAAATTCTATTTCGACTCCTTTTCCATGTATGGGAGCCCCCTTTATTTTTTAATTTTATTTTATTTTTCTCACCTCCGGGCGGAAAGCGTCAATTTTCCTCCCGCTGCGCTAAACGAAAATGTCGCTTGCCGCCTCCGTCGAGGAGAAAAATAGTATACACACCACGGGCAGTAAATAAGAAAGCCTCAGATCACATGTTTATTGACCTCGGCTTCGCCTCGGACAACAATTACATGTGATCTGAGACATTTCTTATTTTACTGCCCTAGATGTGTAATATACTATTTATTATTTGTTGTTATAGCGGCAATAGAAATACAGAATATGTGAAAATTTCAAATGTCTATCTATTACGGTATACGAGATACAGCCCGCTGCCAAACGGACGGACAGCGGTGGCTTAGTAATAGGGTCCCTTTTGGTACGGAACCTTAAAAAGGAGGTTTCCTGTGAGATTTTTTAAAAGTTAACTCGTCAGCAAAAAATCACGTTGATTCTTTGCTTCTTGGCTGTAAAGTAGTTGAAAGACAAAACAGTAAAATACGCTTTCGCATTTTTATACTGAAATTGGCATTTTATCAAAAGGTTGGACATAATAATATAATCATCTAGATTATCATTTGAGTGTTTCGCACGTCCAAATTCGACGAGTGTACGTGGCTTATTCGGCTATTCGGCTATTTTCCGCGCGTTTCCGAGCCTAGTTTTTGCCATTGATCGCCCCTGACAATAGCAATGGTATTGTAATTGAATTACCGCGAATTGAATCGATTCCGGTTCAAATATTAATGAGACAATTTTGATTGTCTTTCCGGGAGGCTCGCTGACATAGACCCTGTTCAAAACTGCATAACTGTTCAAATCTTTAACCGACTTCAAAAATAACTAACAGAGGAGGTTCTCAATTCGACGCGTATTTTTTTTTAAGTTTTTAAGTTTTTTTTATCAGCTGTTTTGTTTCTATTTAGGCCCGCCCGACTTCAACATACGTATACAAACTGAAATTATTTTATACTTTTCAGTGGCGTTAGAAGTCGGTTTTTTTAAAAGAATTTTTATATATTATTATTTTAAGCTTTTTAGTGTAACTTCATAGGATAAATCTACACATTATCTGATCGCGAGCGATTTGTTTCTATTCATTGAGGAGTTCCGTCCTCTATCACCGAAGATATTTATCAGATATTCACCAAATTTAAATGGGACCAACCTGACGGTATGTCCTTTTAAATAAAAAAAAACATTGAAATCGGTTCAAATTTGTCGAATTGAGAACCTCCTCTTTTTGTTTTTTTGAAGTCGGTTCGTTAAATACTGATCAAAACGAATCCCAACACTACATGGCTGCTATTATTTTTTCAGAGTTCTTTCTTTTCTTTTTCTTTTTTTTGTCTTGCATGGACTTCCACAGGCCTCGATCTAGCGCCGCCTGTAACCAGAGGCTCCCTGAGACTCGTCTGACGATGGTCCATCTTATGGTGCGTCTGTCAACACTGCGCCTTCTGGTGTGGGGTCGCCACTCAAACACCTTGGGACCCCAACGACCGTCAGTTCTTCGAACTATGTGCCCCGGTTGTTTTCACTTCAGTTTCGCAAACCGCAGAGCTTTGTCGGTAATTTTGGTTCTCCTACGGTGCACCTCATTTCTGATATGTGGTCTCGCATCGCTCGCTAAATAACCCTGAGCCTGTGTTAATGTAGGTATAATAACAATTATAGCGCAACGGATGGGTTTTCAACCGTAGATCGGTTTTCAGTCTGCCGTCCACAATGCTTTATTGACGTTTGATATTTATTGGAACGAAGTTCCTTATCGCGCGTTGCGAAAGGGGGCTAGCCGGAAATTAAGACCAAAAGTTGGACCGACACTTTCGACACTTTTTGATGGCTTAAAAAATATCTTATATAATAATTTCAACAAGTTGTGCATCGCTCCCGTGGCTCAATTGGCCCACGCGCGGCCGCCAACCGAAAGACTGGTGGTTCGAGCCTATCCGGGGGCGCGCAATCCTATTTTCGTTTTTTATTTTATAAAATTATTTTTTTAATTTTAATATTTTATAAAATCAATATTTAGGCTTCCCTGGGTCATTTTGATTTTTATCGATAAAAAAATCATGATGAAAATGTATACCCGAATAATTATTTTCTTTATACCTCGAATAGAACTTGAAAATAATAAAATAATAATTAATAACTTCGTTCCTATCTGGTGTCCCACGACACCACACGACTTTTTTAATCGTATGGCGTTTGCCACCTAAGAGTGTATAGTTTTGCATAGCCAAGGATAAGAGTTTAAAGTTTTGTGAAGATTCTTAAATGCCTTATAAAAACTCTTCTAAATATTATGGCAAAATATTGTAAGAGATTGTTAATGGTACCTCTCCCTCTATCAACTGGTTATAACCATTACGATTTCGCCAAAAAATGCTTACATGCGAGCTAAGAATATATTTTATGTAGTCTTTTTCACTTTAGGTCGACATAAGGGTAAGCACACTCCCCAGATGATATTATGTATTAAGCTTCTTTTTTTATTGAATGACAAATTCAAAGCCCTTGGCTAACTTTAATGTTACACGTTTGTTTTGAAAACGCTGTCCAGTTTAAACTAAGCCCTTTTATCAGTCTCTACATGCCACACATGACGCTTGGTAGCACGTTTTTGGCGGAAGGGTGGCACTTAGCCACGACCAAAGTCACCTTCCAGATCGATCCATCCAAAAACTATCCTTTGTCCGAGATTTGCATGTGTATGAAAGTGACATAGGCTCCTTTTTTCTCGGAAAACAAAGGGATTTTAAAAAACTATACGCGGATGAAGTCGTGGGCGAAAAGGCAGTCTCTAATAATTAGGGCGAGCGAAGCGAGCCCTAAAACTATCCCACAACCTGAGCATTTTTGTGGTACACTTTACTGAAAAACTATCACGCCTATAGATTTGTGCTTTAACATAGTAATTAGACTTCATATCCAGATGTGTTATCTGCCAAAAAATATAATTTTATAACCATTAAAAAAATGAACATTAACAATTTTGTATTTTTGGATAGAATGTTATTGTACTACTAACGCCATCTTTTAGAAAATCAAAGAGTTAACATCGCTGCAACAGAACATAATACGCGTTAGAAAAACTACGCCAGCCCTCACATAGCTCAGCTTTTTGCTAGTTAAATAGTTTCGAAGGAATTTCTAATCGGCTAATAGAATACACGTTGCTTGTGGTAGCCCTAAGGCAGGGCCTTGGCAGAAGACGCATAGTCATTACCGCCTTATCTCTGATACCCGGGCGCGTGTATTAACTTCCCAGTTCCTATATCACAGATAATGAAGCCATTATAGACTCGGAGCCACCTCGTCAGATATCTACCGAAATCAATCTACTCATTAAGGCATTGCGTATTGGTTAATGTAACACCCACAGACCATTTTTCCTTAGCTGTCTTAGTGCCAATTTTACCAACATTAAGTGACGTTTATACCAGCAATAAATTGAGCATTCTGACTGTTTTTAGGGTTCCGTACCCAAAGGGTGCCAACGGGACCCTATTACTAGGCCTCAGCTGTCCGTCCGTCCGTCCGTCCGTCCGTCCTTCCGTGCGTCTATCAGCGGGCTGTAGCACTTACACTGTAATAGGTAGACAGTTGAAATTTTCACAGAGTGTGAATTTCTATTGCCACTATAACAACAAATAATAAAATAAATACATGAAATAAGAGTCGACTTAAAATTTTATTTTTTATCCTCGCATGTGAGGTGTTGTATCATTGTCTAGAGCTCACTAAGCGGAGTTCAAATATATTTTTTATTATTGTTTAGCTTAAAAATCGGCCAAGTGCGAGTCGGGCCTCGCTCTTTTAGGGTTCCGTTAAAAAAAATCCATGTAGCCATGGAAATATTTTAATTTAATTTTTTTAATTTAATTTAATTTTTATTATTAATATATATAATATAGCTGCTGGGGCTGATTGACTGATTGACTGATTCACTGATTCACTGATTCACTCACTGATTGATCACCTCTCCTGT
Source organism: Oeneis ivallda (assembly GCA_029955525.1). NCBI lineage: Eukaryota > Metazoa > Arthropoda > Insecta > Lepidoptera > Nymphalidae > Oeneis > Oeneis ivallda. The sequence continues at coordinate 1,063,765 of JARPMR010000020.1, read as the reverse complement.
AAAATTTTGTATGAGAAATTTTTTTTCACTGTTGGTTTCGTACAGAGAACAAAAATTCATTCGGAGGAAAAATATGGAGAGAGCTGATGATTGAGGATTTCGGAGACGGGTAAGAGGCACGGCCAGGGTATTGAAGATAGGTGGGGGGCGCTCAAACAAAAGTCACTCGAAACCTCATCCAATTGCCAGTGGGTTGAAAAAAAATTCCAAAATGGCGGATTCAAGATGGCGGCCATACAAATTTCGTCGGTGTCTATCTCGGAGAGTATAAAAGATGGAAGAGTGGGTTCTTGGCAAAAGATGATGAACAGAAAAAAAAATCAAGATGGCGGATTTTTTTTTCTCCATACAAAATATATGACGAATATTAAATAGACTAGAAGCTGAGAACTATGCAAGACTTTGATACGGTTCCTTTTCAAAATTTGTTTTTATAAAAGAAATCTCATTCTGACAAATGATGAGATATGATGATCGAGGGTTTGGAAGGTGGGTGAGGGGCACGGCCAGGGTATTGAAGATAGGTGGGAGGTGCTCAAACAAAAAATACTCGAAACCTCATCCGATTGGCAGTGAGCTGAAAAAAATTTCAAAATGGCGGATTCAAGATGGCGGCCATACCAATTTCATCGGCATCTATCTCGGAGAGTATAAAAGATGGAAGAGTGGTTATTTTATAGAAAAAGATCAGGACCTGAAAGTCCACTTGACGATAGAAAAACCGCGGTCCGCTTGCGGGCCGCGCACCCACGCGCCCTACTAGTTTGTTGTTATAGCGGCAATAGAAATACATAATATGAGAAAATTTCATCTGTCTATCTATTACGGTTTACGAGATACAGCGGCTGACAGACGGACGGACAGACGGACAGCGTAGGCTTAGTAATAGGGTCCCGTTGGCACCCTTTGGGTACGTAACCCTAAAAATGAATAAATGTGGCCCCGTCACAGTTGTCGGTTTTAGACCATTTTTATTACGGGGTCTATCTAAAAACTAAACTATCTAGGGAATGGCGTGTAGAAACCAATTAGGGGTATGGGTTGAATGTTCACTGCCATAGCCCTTCCAAGTTAGCCCGCTACCATCTTAGACTGCATCGTCACTTACCATCAGGTGAGATCGCAGTCAAGGACTATCTTGTCATCGAATAAAAAAAAAATTGAAATTTCTGTATATTATATATTATTATAGTGTATTTAAACTGAAAATACCGATTTATAATGCGGTTTGTAAGTTGTGACCAAAACAAACGAGCATTTTGTCGAAGTGACATTTAGCCGAGGAATAAATTGGGTGACAGAAATACTTAGTTCGGATAAGACTTAGTTTACGTTGGTGGGATCGGCCCTTGGACAACTAATTATTATCAAATACGTTTTGAAGAAAATCGGAAAACAGCTCTTACATCAGAACGAGGGCCTTACAAAATATATTTTAAAAGTTTTTATATTATATTATATTAGTAAGCGATTACGAGTAAATATCACTTGCTTCAACGGCGAAGGAAAAGATCGTGAGGAAACCTGGACACCTGAGAGTTCTTCATAATGTTCTTGAAGGTGTGTGAAGTCCACCATTTCGCATTGGGCCAGCGTGGTGGACAATGGCCTATAAGCCTTCTCTGAGAGGAGACCTGCGCTCAGTAGTGAGCCGTTGATGGGTTGCTAATGATGATGATGATGATTATATTAGTGTGTTTGTTTATTGGTTGCTCTACCAATCACGCAGCAACAGAGCAACGGATCTTCCTAATTTTCCAATTTTACTTCAGGCGGCAAGTCCTCTGGCTAGGTACTAGAAGCATCGCAAATATCGTGTGACATAATATTTCAGTCAATTCACCGTTGCAGTTTCGCTATGCTTATTTCCCGGTATAAGTTTTAAGGTCTGTTACAGGCGGCTTTTTAATACAACCTACATTAGACATGTAAATAAAAAAGGTCTTTAGAATCACGTAGGATTTCCGAAAGTCATTAAAATGGTTTCGATAGCAATTTCAAAGGGAACATAACGAATGCATTTCTTCCAATTCCACATTCCACATTTGCAAGGGAATTAATGTTCAGGGAATTCCATTTCAGAATGGATCCGCACAATTCCACGACTGAATCCGCAACCAATCTCCGTCGGAAGATAAATTACGGATGGCATTAGAAACTTCCAATATCTATTTATCCAGCGCTGCCGATTTCCTTTTTACGGAAACTTCTCTCGATAATTCCCCGCCAATAATGTTTGGACGTATTTTTAATTCTTCGTTACAAAATTTAATTTGTTATTTCCGATTACAGTTACGTACTCTTTAAATCTTGAAGTACCAATTTCACTACTACTTTAACGCCAAGTTAAAATTTAACAAATGAGTAAAGACGTTTTGACAGTTTTTGCATTGGAAATCTGTCAGAACATCAAAAATAGTCGGATATTCACTTATCAGCTTTTGTCCGTGACATCATCCGCGTGGAGTTGGATTTTAAATAATCGTGTGGGAATCCTCTGCTTTTTGGGATAAAAAGTAGCCTATACGTCATTTTAAGTCCTCAATTATACCCATGCAAAAAAACACGTCGATCCGTTGCTCATTTGCTACGATGGAAGGACAAACCGACAAACAAACACACTTTCGCATTTTGAATATTAATATTTGGAGTTGCTGTTCAAAAGTAACGTCTTAGTAGTAACGATGACAAAATGCTCTAGAAATATTCGTCTGTAGCAAAAAGCGGTCGTTTGCGCTAGGTCTTAGGTGAGTTTTAAAGAAAATCACAGAGAAACAACTTCTGCTGTCCAAGAAATAATCGGCGAAAGAAGCCATGGATGACAAAATGCTCTAGAAATATTCGTCTGTAGCAAAAAACGGTCGTTTGCGCTAGGTCTTAGGAGAGTTTTAAAGGAAATCACAGAGAAACAATTTCTGCTGTCCAAGAAATAATCGGCGAAAGAAGCCATGGATGACAAAATGCTCTAGAAATATTCGTCTGTAGCAAAAAACGGTCGTTTGCGCTAGGTCTTAGGCGAGTTTTAAAGGAAATCACAAAGAAACAATTTCTGCTGTCCAAGAAATAATCGGCGAAAGAAGCCATGGATGACAAAATGCTCTAAATATTTGTCTGTAGCAAAAAGCGCTCGTTTGCGCTAGGTCTTAGGTGAGTTTTAAAGAAAATCACAGAGAAACAATTTCTGCTGTCCAAGAAATAATCGGTAAAAGAACCCATGGATGACAAAATGCTCTAAATATTTGTCTGTAGCAAAAAGCGGTCTTTTGCGCTAGGTCTTAGGTGAGTTTTAAAGGAAATCACAGAGAAACAATTTCTGCTGTCCAAGAAATAATCGGCGAAAGAGGTCCTCGAACAAATCGCCTGGATATCATTCCAAAGGGAAATTATTCATTGCACTCCGCATTGAATACTAACACTCCAACATGTGACTTTGAAATTCAAATTTCACCCCCCCAGGGGAGGCTTGAAGCGCTTCCAACAATCCGCACCAATTGCACGCTTTAGTGTGCTTTAGTGCAGCATCTTTGGCTCCATTGCAAAACCATCAGCTTTACTTTACACGTCTTCATCTCCGATTGAGATTACCGGTAGCGTTTATCTGGTACTTACTCTTGCAGAACGGCTTTTAGATTAAGTCGTTCGAAAGGAAAAGAGTTTTTACCCCTTAGATTTTTGCTCTTTTTATCAGACTTCAAAAAAAGGATGAGGTTATCAATTCGACGCGTATTTTTTTTTGTTGATGTTACTCCATAGCTCCGTCAAATTTGAACCAATTTCAATTATTTTTTTTTGTTTGAAAGGACATATGGTAAGGTTGGTTTCATTTAAATTTGGTGAAGATCTATCGATGAATATCTTCGATGATGGAGGACGGAACTCCTCAATGAATGTAAGAGCAAATCGCTCGCGATCAGAGAATGTGAAGATTGATCCTATGAAGCTACCACTAAAAAGCTTAAATAATAATATATAAAAATTCTTAAAAAAAAACCGATTTCAAAAGCCACTACAAAGTATATAAAAAAATTAAATGTATAGGTATGTTGAAGTCGGTCTAGCGTTGCGCATCAATTTCATCGTTTCTGTTGGGGCCCGCCCGACTTCAACATACCTGTACAAACTAAAATTATTTTATACTTTGTAGTGGTGTTTGAAGTCGATTTTTTAAAAATCATTTAAATTCATCAATTTCAATGTGCACTTGACCACATTTAAACATTAAAAGATGCCTTTTAGACGCTAAGTTGAATGACTGAGGCGCGCTTGCGCGTTAGCAGCTAACTCTGGGTTAAAAAGACAGATTTGACAGATTTCGTATAAAGTTTCTGTCAAAATTAAAAATTTATTCCTGGGTTAACTAACCCGGCGTGTCTGCAAGCGGGCCTTATTTGCTCTATGGAAACACCGCTTAGCCACCGTCTAATGTGATGAATGTTTGTATGACCAATATATTCTGGAACATTTTCCGCTCCATTAGTCATTCAGCGATCGAGCGTAGAATGTACCAGATTTTTAACAACAGATTTCCCAACAATAGTTCTGTAATACTTTCATCGTGAAGCAAGTATTTGCTTTGCCAGTATTTCAGTTTCGATTTTCCCGAATAATGTGAAAAAATTCCCAAACAGCACCGTCAGCGTTTACTATAAAGCTCGGTCTTCATATTTATCTCACCGTTTATATCATACTTCCCTTATATTGTGTGCCCAATATCTTGCCTAAATTGTGGCTCACCATTTTCAATATGTGTGTAATATTTCCACTATTAGCCGCGGAGTTAGTGGAAAATTTTGAGAAGGCATAAAATCCATCATTTTTAGAACGAAGTTCCTTATCGGACGGTACGGTCTTGGCGGATGGGGGCTAGGCGAAAAAAAATTCAAGAATTTTCCGTCACGAGTAGTGTAGACTACTAGTGTAGTGTATCTAACCAGATATGACATGTGGCGAGAGATGGCGTTGATTCTAAAAGGTAAGTAATGTTTTCATTTTATTAGAAAATAATATTGTTTAAATAGGTACCATAATTATAATTGATTATAAAAATTCTTTTCAAAAAACCGACTTCTAACGCCACTACCAAGTATAAAAATAATTTTAGTTTGTCCACGTTTGTTGAAGTCGGGCGGGCCTAAATACAATCTATGAAACCGATGCGCGACGCTACACAATATGAGAGACTCGTTTGTAGAAGTCGAGCGAGCATCGCGAGTCGGTTTCATAGTTTGTATTTTAGGCCCGCCCGACTTCAACAAACGTGGACAAACTAAAATTCTTTTTGTACTTTGTAGTGGCATTAGAAGTCGGTTTTTTGAAAAGAATTTTTATTTTAAGCTTTTAAGTGTAGTATCCTACGATGAGGAGCTAGGAGCTGGAGCTCCATGATGTAGTCCATACTTGTTACTTACAATATCAATTTATAATCGACATTTCCAAAATCCCCATAGTTTTAGGTAGGCAGTACCCTGCAGCATCAGGATTGAGGAGCTAGGACCTGGAGCTCCATGATGTAGTCCATACTTGTTACCTACAATAATAATTCGTAATCCATATTTCCTAAATCTCTTTATTTTAGGTGAGCAATATCCCTGCAGCATCAGGCTTGATGAGTTGAAGGTGAAAATTTTTATGGGATCATTTCGCAAATATCTTCTGTCGATTAAAAAAAATCACGCGAATCGGTCCAGTAATCCCGGAGAAATCGGTGGACATACACAGAAAAAAAAAGATACCGGCCGAATTGAGAACCTCCTCCTTTTTTGGAAATCGGTTAAAAAGGATCTTCGTTCCAACTTCCAATCGAGAGTTCCACGAAATTCACGCATTTAAAAAAAATAAAGTATTGAACAATCAAAACGCTAGAATTTTGTTTTATAATAATTTATGTCTTTGTTGACTTCCAGTATTGGGTCAATCTAAAAAATTATAACTTTATTTCTTTGTTTCTTTTTAGTCTTTCTGTAGAAATTTTCTCATTAAGCCCAGAACTGAGATCTTGGCCGTGTGACGAATAACGCCGAAACCGTGACTACCCGAAACGACTATTCGGCTAGTCGGCTAGTCAGACCACTATCCCAAAACCTGAGCACTTTTATGGTATACGTTACTGAAAAACTATCACGCCTATAGATTTGGGCTTTAACATAGTAATTTAACTTCATATCTAGATATGTCATCTGTCAAAAAAATATAATTTTATAACCATTACAAAAAATGAACATTAACAATTTTGTATGAATTGGATAGAATGTTATTGTACTACTAACGCCATCTGTTAGAAAACCAAAGAGTTAACATCGCTGCAACAGAAATTATTACCCGTTAGAGAAACTACGCGAGCCATCACAAAGCTCAGCTTTCTGATAGTTTAATTTATGTACTTTATTTATATACTTCATTTTCCACCAGCTCCACGACCACGAGCGTTGTTTTCCGCGCACAATCTCGGCGCTCGATCACGCTTGAACCTCCATACTTCCGATATACGAAGACTTCAATTTCCTGGATACGTACAAAGTAAGCGGATAATATTTACAAAGGAGATTGTGTAGTGTTTGAGAATATACCATAGTATAGTGTTGATGGTGATTCTGAATTAATAATTTATAAACACATATTGAAAATTCCGAAGCCAGCGGGATTCGAACCCAAATCTGTTGGGAATCGTGCCCGAGTGTGTTAGCCTCTTACACTATGGCTACTGTCGAACTACACGTCACGTGATGGTGATTCATATTTATTATGTGTGTTGATACTGCGGTAAAATCACAAAGAATCCAGCAAATGCCACAAACTCCCTGCAACTCGTTTGATGTCGGCGGTCCACCTAGTGGGGGGTTTGCCAACACTGCGCTTCCCAGTGCGGGGTTGCCACTCCAGCACCTTGGGACCTCAACGACCATCAGCTCTTCGAACTATGCGCCCCACCCATTTCCACTTCAGTTTCGCGACTCGCTGTGCTATGTCAGTGACTTTGGTTTTCCTACGGATCTCCTCTTTTCTGATTTGATCTCGCAGGGATACCCCGAGCATAGCTCTGTCCATCACCCGCTGAGTAACTTAGCCTTCTTATAAGGCCTATATAGAGATATTATTTAAAAGAATAAAAACTCTAATGGATTTCGGATTGGATATCGACTCAATAGTGCTAGAATTTATTTCCAGAACAACTTTACTGCAAATAAACTCCATCCATTGCGAGCAAAAAGAACCAAAACGAACGAACACGTTCCAATGGAATGCTAAAAGTTAGAAATAAGAGCCGTTTCACAGCTGATGCTTCGCCGCGGTTCGTTCTTGTTCTTGTTTCAGTTGTTTTTTATTCGATAAAATAAGTTAGCCCTTAACTGCGGAATCAGTAAGATATTGTGAAAATGTGGGAAATCAGTTGTATTAAGCTATTGCATAGCTTTTATCGCGGGCTTTGAACTAGGACAAACAGTTTGAGCGCGGCGACCGAATCAAGAAATTCCGTAACGAAAATAAACCTAACACCGTCGTTCAGTAAGCGTTCAACATTTTAGAGGTTCACAAGTAGCTCTGTTTGGCGCAGTGGGCGAGCGGCCGCCTTCTTTACGGTATGGTGTATGATGTTGAAGGTTCGAATCTCACTCGCGAAGTAGTGAAAGTGCGCTTTTCTTGTTTGTTTGTTTTTTAATTATTTTTTTGCATAATTTTTATTATGCAAAAAAAATTGCATAAATATTATAATTGCATAAGTTGATAAAAAATGCTATGCAATAGCTTTACCGCGGCAGTCCCCGAGTGCCACTTAATTTTTTTACAATGACGAGATGATGCCTGCGACTTCAACCACGTGGATTAAGGATTTTTGATTCCCGCGGGAGCTCTTTACTTTTCCGGGATAAAATGTAGCGTGTTAATCCTGGATATGAGCTATTTCCAATCCAAATTTCAGCCAAATCGGTTCATTTATTGTGGTGTTAAAAAGTAACAAACATCCATCTATCCATCCAAACATCCATCCATACATCCATCCTCATAAACTTTCGCAATTAATACTAATATTATTAGTATAATACCAATATTATTCTGTGACTATGCGACTACATGTGATTACGCCAAATAGGAGCTTTGATGTTTCAATATTTCATTGTCAAAGGACAAAAGGAAATCCGAGATACCGTTCTGGCGTACCAATAACACGCATAAATTGAAAACCAATGTAGGTTAATTTGGATTTCCATCAACTGAAGTATATTTTTACCTTAAAGTTATACTCATCATCATCATCATCTCCTTGTCCTTGTCCCACGCTGAATGGGGTCGTAACAACAAGTCTTGTAAGCCATGTTGTAAGTGATTCGGCATAACATTTTTCGACCGGCCGCTTTCCTGCCGTCAACCCTCATTGGGAATGCTTTTGTTGGTGGAAAGGATAGAACCGCCACCTTTCGGTTCAATAGGGTAGTGTTGGAATCCCCCTTTTTTTAAATCTCTAGACTTGAGCGCCCGGTCTCAACACTGGACTGTACGCGGGCACTATGTATGTGGCGTCCACACGTTGGAGAGCTTCCAGTTTTTTTTATACGTGGATAGCCCTGTAGACAGAATAACTGCAGTATAGTCTTTATCATCAGGTTCTGTGTTCACTTGACCTATAAAGGTTTGGAAATTTTTCTTCATTACATTAGCAGCTGATTCCGAACTGTCCAATTTCAGCGTTTTAAAATGACATTAGAAGTAAAGCTGAAAACATGACTGGCCTCACTGTTTACATCGGAGACACCTACTTATTTCATCAATAAAGTTATGCTAAGTTTATGATTTTGACCAACTCGGCTTCGTCTGGTATACAAAGAATACACAGACTTTAATTTTTGCGGATGAAGTCGCGGGCGAACTACTAATACTAGTAGTTAGTACTAGTGTTTTCTAAAATGTAGTTTACTGTTGCCTGCCTGTGGCTATATTTGTGTGGAATACCTGTTTAACTTAAGGACTTATGTATAGTTTCTTGCATTATAAGAATCCTCTAGCGTAGGCAAGTCCCCAGGACCTATGGTATCTTAGTTGAGGACCTAGAAAGTACGATAGGCTATTTTTTATCCCGGAAATTCATACTCATATGACTCTTAAAAAACTTAAGTGGCACTCGGGGACTGCCGCGGTAAAGCTATTGCATAGCATTTTAATCAACTTATGCAATTATAATATTTATGCAAAATTTTTTTGCATAATAAAAAGTATGCAAAAAAAAATTAAAAAACAAACAAACAAGAAAAGCGAACTGTCATTCGATGAGATTCGAACCTGCGACATCATCAAAGAAAGCAGTCGCTCGCCCACTGTGCCAAATAGAGCTACGTGAGAACCTCTAAAATGTTGAACGCTTACTGAACGACGGTGTTAGGTTTTTTTCGTTGCGGAATTTCTTGACTCGGACGCCGCGCTCAAACTGTTTGTCCTAGTTCAAAGCCCGCGATAAAAGCTATGCAATAGCTTAAAACTAAATCCACGCAGATGAAGTCGCAGGCAAAATCAAGTACCTCCAAAATAAACAAAATATTATGATTTCTCATAAGAATGGCGGAATAAAATGCTGCAATGTAACGCTGTGCGCAGTTATAGAATAATATTTGAATATTTGCCCGGAATCCAGCTTGTCCCGGCGCGATCCGGGGTAATCTGACAGCGGAGTGAGACTACATCCCGGAGGCCGGGACGGGTTACCGGGAATAGAATTAACAAACGTCAAGAATTATTTTTTAAACCTTCCTCTTCTGAGTTTAAAAGATTGCTTTTTACTCGACTGCGGCAAATCTAAAAGTAAAGGGTTATGATTTTAGCAGTTTATGTACATAGAAGTTTCTGCCCGCGGCTTCACCCGCGTTTAGTTCGATTTTTCATGTCTCTCGTTTACCCGCTTTGGGGTTGAATTTTCAAAAAGCATTTCTTAGCGGATGCCTACGTCATAATAGTTATCTGTATGTCAAATTTCAGCCCGATCCGACCAGTGGCAGTGATCTGATATTTGCGTTGATAGATTAGTCAGTCAGTCACCTTTTCTTTTTAATGTTTAGAAGATATTTACTATTTATGTTTGTACTTATGTACATTCCTCCGTAGCGACTAAACTACTCAGCCAATTTTGTTGAATGAAGTGTCAGTCGTCATCATGGTTCGGGTGACATCTTACGTCAGTACCTAAAGAAAGTTAAACAAAGTTTACGGGTGGGGTTTGTTGGCTTGGCCTTCAATCACGCCGCAACAGGGCTACGGACCGAAGTGATTTTTTGCTTGGGTATAGTTGAAGACCTGGAGAGTAACATAGGCTACTTTTTATCCCGGAAAACCAACGAGATTCCGAGGGATTTAAAAAACTAAATCCACGCGGACGAAGTCACGGGCATCAGCTAGTACAGTATATATATAGTCAGTCCGTCAGTCGGGTTACAGCTTTCCAACTTTTTTCTTATGTAGAATACCTATAACATGCATAAATATCAACAAAAACCAATCAAACTGAAACAACAGCATTACCTATTATGTATTCTGTGACAGCATACAGAATGTGTGGTGTAGCACACAGGGGTCGCAGTATCGAGTATTAGCGTGGAGGCTGTGACGGTAATCCGACAGTGATGCGAGTCGGGACCCCTGAGCCGGCCAGCGCTCGCGTTATGACAATAGAATAGAATAGAATAGAAATATTTTTAGTTCAAATAAACTTTTTTACAAGTGCTTTTGAACTATCGGTGAGTCTACCATTGGTTTGGAATGCCCTTCTTGCCGAGAACCAGCAAGAAACTCGGCGGTTGCTCTTTTTAAAACAAGTATACAATACAATAGATACTATGGTATGTATGCAGTGCAATGAGGACAAGTTCCACAAAAGCTTACCTAATTATAATTCAATATATGTTAAGACTGGCAGACAGAAAGTAGCCCCATTCCCACCGGTGGCACCCGTTCACGAGCATGACGCATGACCCAGCCGTGGCTTCGCTCAACCATATTTAAAAATTAATAATACCAAGATTAATAGAAACCAAGGTTGGATTCAGGTGAATAAAAATGTCCTCCCAAACGAATCCAGCCACGGCGAGCCATCTGCGGGGGAGATATTACAGTGCACAAGTGTGGCGAGCGTGGGAAATTTAACTGATAATAAAACTACTTATTGCTTTTAACTTAAGATATTATCTTTTTTTGATATTATTCTTCTTTATCAATCGATAGACGTCCACTGCTGGACTTCCACAGGTCTCGGGCTTGCGCCGCCTGTATCAAGCGGCTCTCTGCGATTCGTTTGATGCTGTAGGTCTATATAGTGTGGGAGGTCTGCCAACACTGCGGTCTGCTGCCAGTGCGGGGTCGCCACTCCAGCACTTTGGGACCCCGGCGACCATCAGCTCTTCGAACTATGTGCCCGCCCATTTCCACTTCAGTTCCGCGACTCACTGAGTAGATAGCTTAACAGAATAAAATTAAGAGCACCATGAGTTTCCCAATTGACATAAATACACTAATAAATTTCCTTGGCTTTGCTCCAAGCTACTTATTTTGTGCCACTTTGGCTTTTGACACGAGATTTGATAGTAAAAGTTGGGAAATAAAGATGATGGTGTTGCAATGGAGTCAAAGAAGCTGCACTAAACAACACTAAAGCGCACTAAAGTTTGCAGTTGGTGCAGATTGTTGGAAACTGTTCAAGTTTTCTTTTGACGATGAATTTTCAATTCTAAAGCCACGGAGCGCGAATCGACTGTTTTGTGCAACGAATGTTTCTCACTTTCAATTCATTAGTGAGTCTATATTAATATTATCTTTTTCTTACCTTATTTTCTTGGCGCGTTTTGCCACAAATAAGATTTTTTTTAAAATTATTTAAAAAAATTATTAAAAGATAGCAAAATATTTTTTTTCCCTTGAATATTATCATCATCATCATCATTAGCATCCCATCAGCGGCTCACTACTGAGCGCAGGTCTCCTCTCAGAGAAGGGCTATAGGTCATAGTCCACCACGCTGGCCCAATGTGAATTGGCGGACTTCACACACCTTCAAGAACAGAAGAACTCTCAGGTGTGCAGGTTTCCTCACGATGTTTTCCTTAACCGTTGAAGCAAGTGATATTTAACGCACTTGACTCCGAAAAGTCAGAGGTGCGTACTCGGGATCGAACCTGCGACCCCCCGAATAGGAGACCACAGTCCTAACCACTAGGCTACCACTGCTTATGAATATTATGGAATTCCTCAAGTTAATGCCTGCTTCAATGCAATAATATTACCCTTTATCAATTATTATAAACATACATTTAGACTACATTACATACATTCTTACCACTATAATAAACTAGCTTATGCCCGCGATTTCATCCGAAGTTAATTTTGAAAATATCCCATGGGAACTCTTTGATTTTCAGAGATACAAAGTAGCCTTTATAGCACTCTCCAGGTCCCCAAATTTTGTAGCAAAAATTTGTAGCTTTGTTGCGGCGTGATTGAAGGACAAATCAATAGATTTATTGTTAAGGATGCGAAGGTGTGTTTGTTGACCTTTTAGAATAGAATAGAATAGAAAAGAATAGTTCTTTATTCAAATAAACTTTTATAAAAAGTGATTTCGAGTTTTTATTCCGTCGTCAAACGTCACACTGCTTTTAACTGTTGTGCTGAAGTGTTGTCAAAATAAAGGCTTGAGATTTTTTCGGAAACCCGAAATATTGCCCGCGCAGATATTAGAGGCCATCCCAAATATTTCAATATGGCGGGGTCAAAGCGGAATACCTTGCGCTATTTTGTGCTAGATGTAAACACTATTGCGTCAGAGGTTTGCAGCATGCGCAGATAAGTATTCAATGTCAGTATGACACAATTAAGATTTTTTGCATTTTTAAGCTATTGCATAGCTTTTATCGCGGGCTTTGAACTAGGACAAACAGTTTGAGCGCGGCGACCGAATCAAGAAATTCCGTAACCAAAATAAACCTAACACCGTCGTTCGGTAAGCGTTCAACATTTTAGAGGATCTCAAGTAGGTAGCTCTATTTGGCGCAGTGGGCGAGCGGCCGCTTTCTTTGTATGATGTCGCAGGTTCGAATCTCACTCGCGAAGTAGTGACAGTTCGCTTTTCTTGTTTGTTTGTTTTTTAATTTTTTTTGCAAAAAAAAAATTGCATAAGTTTATAAAAAATGCTATGCAATAGCTTTACCGCGGCAGTCCCCGAGTGCCACTTAATTTTTTTATTCATGGCACGATAGTTCATGACTGCGATCTCACCAGATGGTAAGTGGCAATGCAATCTAAAATTGCAGCAAGCTAACTTGGAAGAAGGTATGACAGTATAATCACACATTGTTGTTGTTGTTGAGGTTAAGCGAGCACAGTTTTGAACCCAGAACCTGGTGATGAAGATGATACTGAAGTTATTCCGTCTACAGGGGACACCACCTTGCTATCCACGTATAAAAAAGAACTGGAAGCTCTACATCGCGTGGACGCCACATATATGGTGCCCGCGTACAGTTCAGAGTTCAAGGCCTGACGCTCGAAAAAAAAAGAGGATCCCAACACTATCCTATTGAATCGAAAGGTGGCGGTTCTATCCTTTCCACCAACAAAAGCATTCCCAAAGAGGGTTGACGTCAGGCAGGCGGCCGGTCGTAAAATGTCATGGCGAATCACTTACAACATGGCTTACAAGACATGTTGTGCCGACCCCACATAGCGTGGGACAAGGACAAGGAGATGATGATGATGATGTTGCTCTTGTTGAGGATTGTGCCACACATGAGATAGGTAATATTATGATAGCCCAGCGCTTCTGTTGCTTGGGATTTTTAGCTAAATGCTCGGGAGATGGAAGCGCCGGGGTATAGGGGTATATACCTTAGGGTATAGTGATGTGGGTTACAACTTTTTAAATAAATGCTATTTATTTATTTACCTATTTTTCTTTCTTTATTTCTATAAGGTTTAACCCCTGTTTCGGCGCAAACGCCTTTTCCCGTTGTGATGGAAGTTTTGGATCTACAATAATTGCTATTTATACAGAACAGGCGTTTCACGACGCCATACTTAATTTTATATGAAACTAGCTGATGCCCGCGACTTCGTCCGCATGGATTTAGTTTTTAAAAATCCCGCGGGAACTCTTTCATTATCCGAGATAAAAAGTAGCTCTCCCGGTCTGAGGAACCACTACTACATCCATTACTATATCCATGCAAAAAATCGCATCAATCCGCTGTTCTGTTGCGACGTGATTGAAGGACAAACCAACAAACAAACACACTTTCGCATTTATAATATCAGTAATGCTTTATTATAACACTTTTTATAATTGTCTAATTTTTTACCATACTTAACCAAAGACAAAATTACGTTAAGCTATCTTTTACGTTTTGTTATTCCACTGTCATTTGCGTTTTGTTATTCCATGTCAGATGCGTTCTTGTTATACCACGTTTTATAGTGACTTGACGGAAACGCGGTCGAACGGGATAAAAAGTATCCTATGTCCGTCTCCTGGTTCTAAGCTATCTCTCCACCAATTTTCAGCCAAATTGGTTCATCCGTCCTTGAGTTATAAATAGTGTAACTAACACCACTTTCTTTTATGTATTACTAGCTGATGCCCGCGACTTCGTCCGCATGGATTTAGTTTTTAAAAATCCCGCTGGAACTCTTTCATTATCCGAGATAAAAAGTAGCTCTCCCGGTCTGAGGAACCACTACTACATCCATTACTATACCCATGCAAAAAATCGCATCAATCCGCTGTTTTGTTGTGACGTGATTGAAGGACAAACCAACAAACAAACACAATCGCATTTATAATAAACACTTTTTATAATTGTCAATTTTTTTACCATACTTTAACCAAAGACAAAATTACGTTTAGCTGTCATTTGCGTTTTGTTATTCCATGTCAGGTGCTTTTTTGTTATACCACGTTTTATAGTGACTTGACGAAACGCGGTCGAACGGGATAAAAAGTATCCTATGTCCGTCTCCTGGTTTTAAGCTACCTCTCCACCAATTTTCAGCCAAATCGGTTCATCCGTTCTTGAGTTATAAATAGTGTAACTAACACCACTTTCTTTTATATATATAGATATAGATATAGATATAGATATAGATATAGATATAGATATAGATATAGATATAGATATAGATATAGATATAGATATAGATATAGATATAGATATAGATATAGATATAGATATAGATGTCATTCGTTTTCTCACCGTCAAAAGCTTAAGAATATAGCAGCTAATTTCTAAAGTTTGTCTTTTATTTGCCCCATTTGTGTGCCTAAACATACATATTGGTGGCCCATGAGGGGAACCAAACAGTGTGAGCCAGCGGTACAGCGAAGATATCGCATCACGAAGAAGAAAACAACAAGATAAGTGTCCTTCCTTTGTCCATTCGTGTAAAATCCTACACATCGTCAAGTTATTACAGGTTGCATGTATTTGTGTAAATGAAGTTATTTTCAGTTTAACATCGGTACAAATTAGTGTAAATTAACGTAAAATAACAACGAAATTGGCGATTGTAAAAGTTTATTAACTACCTACATGTTCTCACTTTAATTGTTAAATTGCAAATATCTTATTAACTTTTGTTCAAATTGCATTCCATTCTCTTGAATTAATCGTAATTCAGTATATTCTTAGCCCTTGCAAAATAGTTCATAGCTTAACATTTGTTTTTGGTAAATAATTCGTATCATAAAGGGCAACGCCCATCGACTTGTTTACCACCGGCTCGTTTCGTGAATTTTCTTTGCTGAAAATACTAAGAGCATTTTGCCGACTACTTCCAGATTGTGGTCAACATTGCGACAGCAGCATCTAATGAACGCGCGCGGCGCGTGATTTGCGGAACGCTTGGTGATCTTCAGGCCGGCCTCCTAGTCAGCGGGCGAGACTGAAACGAGGAGTGTGAGCGTTTTATTTTTATTAAATTAACCAAGTACAGTTTAGTATCTTGATTACCTAACGTCAAATAACTAACAATGCCTAACAAATGTGATGTGAAACACCAAGCGTTCGTCCACCAAAGGACAGATTACTAAATTTAAAAATTAATTAAGTGTTCTTGCGATTAAATCCGAGTTAAATAATCTTTAATTAACGGATTTGAATCTCAAGCTGGCAAAGTTCGAGGCATCGTCTTCATCGTCATTAAATTCATTGTTTAATTTTAAGAAAATTCCACATAAATCAGAGAGGTCCTTAAGATTTTTAGTCGAATCATGTGACAAAAAATTCGCGCGCATTGGCAAGTTTAGGACAACCAACGGACAAGTGGGACTTGCTTATTATTGGTATGCTCTCTGTAAAACTCGACAACGCCACTTTGGTAAAATGGGGAACACCGAAACAATTTAGACGGTAACACTCCAACTTTAGACCAATTTTTTAACTTTATGATTGATGTGCAGATGTGCTGGAAGCCTTAAATCGTATAAGTAGGCACGACAGCTGCGGTCTTAAGCCCCATGTTAGTAGTTTGCGTACATATTATGCATTAAATGTAATACCAAACCAGTCACTTAAAAATTGTCTCCACCGGAAATCGTACCCGAAACCTCCAACTTTAGTGCTTACCATTGCGCTAGAGAGGTCAACAAAAACCGTTATTTATTATTACTTAGACTTATAGATCCGTACGAAGATCTAGATAAGTTTAAATATAAATTTATCCATCAAACAGTAACTAATATTTTACGATCACATCAGTGTTAAACCACATAATCCACTCCCTCATCAGCGCAGTCATTAACCATTAACCGAATGATCATAACACTGCATCAACTCTAATCGAGATCTCTAGTTCAGGATACACCCAAACGTGCTGCTGTGCGCTTCGAAAACGCAAAATGAGCAATTTTCGGGCTATTTCAAACGCATAAAAGTTTATGTGGCACCGCCAAACACCAGCCAACCTACCTAGATATCCTACCAAGTATCACACCCCTGCGGGTTCCTCCCAGATGTTCTTGAATCAGGGAGGGGGGAAATGTCTTGTTAGACTGGTCGTTGGAATCTGTTAATTTTCAAGAATAGCCGAAACCTTTCGTTCTAACGAGGGGCGGTCGTTAAGGAGCGGAGTCGGAACGTTTGACCCGCGAGTGGCTCACGGGAACGGGGAACTTATCAGCAATTAGTTATAACGTCACGGTAATGCTCCTCCATGCTAATTACTACACATAAAAGGTTAGTTAGGTTCATTTTAATGTTCAGTTTGAGTTGGAAATTACTAGTTTGCCTGTAGAGATACTAAAGAGGTCAGTTTGAGAAACCGGTCTTGTTTGAATTCCAAATTATACAGCCCTTTCTAATATTAAGAAGTATTAGATACTAGCTGATGCCCGGGACTTCGTCCGCATGGATTTAGTTTTTAAAAATCCCGCGGGAACTCTTTCATTATCCGAGATAAAAACTAGCTCTTCCGGTCTGAGGAACCACTACTACATCCATTACTATACCCATGCAAAAAATCGCATCAATCCGCTGTTCTGTTGCGACGTGATTGAAGGACAAACCAACAAACAAACACACTTTCGCATTTATAATATCAGTAATGCTTTATTATAACACTTTTTATAATTGTCAAATTTTTTACCATACTTAACCAAAGACAAAATTACGTTTAGCTGTCATTTGCGTTTTGTTATTCCATGTCAGATGCGTTTTTCTTATACCAAGTTTTATAGTGACACGCGGAAACGCGGTCGAACGGGATAAAAAGTATCCTATGTCCGTCTCCTGGTTCTAAGCTACCTCTCCACCAATTTTCAGCCAAATCGGTTCATCCGTTCTTGAGTTATAAATAGTGTAACTAACACCACTTTCTTTTATGTATATATAGATATAGATATATAGATATAGTAGAATAGTTTATTAGAGTAGTATAGTAGAGTCATGACTTGTCATAAGAGCCACAGGTTGGCCTACGTGAAATAAATAATTTTGAATTTGAATTTGAATTTAGCCCTATAGATTATAGATAGATTATATAGCCCTATATATTATATAGCCCTATAGATTATATAGCCCTTTCTAATATTAAGAAGTACATTTGTTTGTCGGTTTCTTGATTTGTCCTTCAATCATGCAGCAACGGAGCAACGGATCGACGTGATTTTGGCATAGTTGAGGATTGGGAAAGTGACATTCGCAACCGTTTATCCCGGAAAAAGCAAAGGGTTCACGCAGGACTTCTAAAACCTAACTCAGAGTGGAGAAAGTCACGGGCAAAAGCTACCATCCGCAAAATTCAACAATGGAACTACTAGGAATAAAGTAGTTCTTAAACCAAGAAGTTCTTCAGCCAGGTGATTTCCTGCTGACTTTTTCACTTGAATTACGATCTTAAAGAACTCGTATTTTGTATTCCTTGTAGGTATCCTAAACTACGTAAATTGACTTAAGTAATCCTGTACAAAATCCGTATTTTTGCTGATTTTTCGTAAGTTTTAGTTAACCACTTCTAAACCTATTCTGAATGCTACAGTATAGGAACTACCATATTGTGAATTGTAGTACCTACGCTTTTTTGGAACTTCACCTCAGTGTGAAAATATTAAAGTTGCAGGGGTTAAATCGGCTTGGCATTCAGCCGCCCACAAGATAGTATAAAAAACTTATTACAATGTAATAGCTGCAATAATAATATTGTAAAATGATTATTTTGAAAATAGCAACTGCCGAGTTTCTTGCCGGCTCTTCTCAGCAGAATCCGCTTTCTGAACCGGTGGTAGTCATGACGTGTCATAAGAGCCACAGGTCGGCCTACGTGAAATAAATAATTTTGATTTTTGAATTTTTGGCAAAAAACGCATATTACGTGTCATCGATTTCAAAAAAATAGAGGTGTCAAGGGACACCCGGATGGGTTAAGGGGGACCCGACCTTTATGCGACTGTAGAAACCACAAGGCTACGGAGATTTAATATTGTACTGTGAAAATATTGAACATAATGCCAAATTCACATTCAAAAAAGTGACGGTTTCAAAAAAGTGTCGGTTCAATTTTGTCTTAATTTTTTCCGTCTAGCCCTCTTCCGCACCGCGCGATAAGGAACTACGTTCCAAAACTACGTTCCAAAAACATGCTCAGATTTGTGCGCAAAACTTGGCGCAGTAAAAACCGCATGAAATAGGACGTGTCCCCGTGGATTCCAGAGACAATATGGCGACCAGTGACCTGGAAACCAGGGGATGATAAACTGAACTGACGTACGGTCGCAGATACGGGTGGGTTTTTTTTATTTCTGAAACCTTTGTTGGAAGTAGTGCCAGATTTTGGGATAAGAATGTCATCATCAATGCCCTTAGTATCTACAATTATTATTACAACACTAGCTGATGCCCGCAACTTCGTCCCCGTGGATTTAGTTTTTAAAATCCCTCGAGAACTCTTTGATTTTCCGGGATAAAAAGTGGCCTATGTCACTCTACAGGTCCTCAACTATACCCATGCAAAAAATCACGTCGATCCGTAGCACTGTTGCGGCGTGATTGAAGGACAAACCAACAAACCAACAAACAAACACACTTTCGCATTTATATTATTAGTAAGGATTTTGTAATAATGATTGCGATTATCCTACATAAATATTATAAACGCGAAAATTTGTGAGAATGGATGGATGGATGTTTGATACTCATTCACGCAACAGAGTGAACCTGTTTGCCTGAAAATTGGAACGTAGATAGCTTTTACTCAGGATTAACACATAGGCTACATTTTATCTCGGAAAACTAAAGCTTTCCCACGGGAACTGGCAAACCTTAATCCACGCAGAAGATATTATATTTTAAATGTGAAAGTAACGTTGTTGTTTGTGAATTTTTTGAATTTTGACGTCTTTTTACCCGCTGAGCCGATTCCAACATTATTTGATATAGATCTCGTAAAAGTAAATATAAAAAAGCAGCAACAGCAATGGAGCAACGGATCAACATGATTTTGCATGGGTATACTTTAGGCGAACCATTATTATTATGGTTAAGCGAAGCAACGGCTGGATCATGCATCATGCTCGTGAATGGGTTTCACCGGCGGGAATGGGGCTACTTTCTGTCTGCCCACCTTAACATGTATTAAATTGTCAGCTTGTAAATTGTCACTTTGCTTCAGCTCTCCACAATATAGATAAGCTACATTTTGTAACATTTTTGTTTTGAGCAACGAGCAACTGCTGAGTTTCTTGCCGGCTCTTCTCAGCAGAATCAGCTTTCCGAACCGGTGGTAGATGCCTGACTTGTCATAAGAACCACAAGTTGGCTGACATGAAATAAATGATTTTGAATTTGAATTTAATTTGGAGAGTGACATAGCTTATATAATAACTTATATCCCAGAAAAAGAGAGTTCCCGCGGGATTTTTAATACCTTACTCGACACCAACGAAGTCGCGGGCAAAAGATAGTATTATAATAATTTTATTAATGGGTTCTAAAGGGTACCTACGTCTTAAGTTAGACCCACAAATCAGCCACCTCAAAAAGTGATATATGGCGGAATTTCTCAGGACGCCCCAAATATATTACCAGTGTTGCTCAGATAATACCAAACTATAGTTTATACGTATTTAGGCGCGGCCACCGCAAACGACTAGACCTACAATTTCACAGCTGTGACTCGAAGACCAACCAAATTACTCCGACATTTAAACTACACTAAAATTAACCTTAAGTCTTTAAGCTTAAGGTTGGGGTGTGGTTCAAGATAAGTGGTTGTCTTAGCGGTAATGGCTTAGAACGGTCGTGTTAGGCAAGTGGGTTATATAAGTGAGTTAACATTGAAAAAGGACATCTTATCTGCGTGTATTTTATGTTAGAAGTTCGCCTTGATCTATTTATTGAGGAAAAAATATTATTAAGTGGCACTCGGAGACTGCCGCGGTAAAGCTATTGCATATCATTTTTTATCTACTTTTGCAATTATAATATTTATGCAATATTTTTTTTGCATAATAAAAATTATGCAAAAAAGTAATAATTAAAAAACAAACAAACAAGAAAAGCGCACTGTCACTACTTCGCGAGTGAGATTCGAACGTGCGACATCTAAAGAAAGTGGCCGCTCGCCCACTGCGCCAAATAGAGCTAAATGTGAACCTCTAAAATGTTGAACGCTTACTGAACGACGGTGTTAGGTTTTTTTCGTTACGGAATTTCTTGATTCGGTCGCCGCGCTCAAACTGTTTGTCCTAGTTCAAAGCCCGCGATAAGAGCTATGCAATAGTTTAATTTACCTACTAGATATCTGCCGTCTAAAATTAATAATGTCCCTCCGACCGAAATTTAGCCGCGGTGGTCAATTTCGACGATGACTAGCCAACTATGCAGAAGATACTATAGTGCACTTGCAAAAACAGAGGTGTGTTATTTGTGAAGATACCTCAGTTTGTTGGTTTGTCCTTCAATCACGCAACAACGGAAGAGCGGATCGAGTATAATTGTAGACATGGAGACCTTTTATCTCGGAAAAGCTCAAAGGGATTTTTAACTTTTTAAATCAACGCGGACAAAGTCCCGGGCCAAAGCTAGTTGAGGCTATAAATATAAATTCAAAATGCTTTATTTACCCTCAAACTGTCAAGGCTCATAAATGAGTTCGCCATTAATGAAGAAATAATGAACTCGTTTCATTAAAGCACATGAAGGGCTCAAAAGGGCTAATAACTAAACCGCAGATAAATATTGCGCACCGACAGGCTGGGGGCACACCGAGTACCCGAACTTAAGCCTAACCTAAGTCCTAACATGGGTAGCATAGGTATGTCACGCACTCTTTAAACATTTCTGTGGTGGTGTCGTGTGATGCGGGTTGTTACGTTCCCTCAAATATGGTTTAGCGAAGCAATGGCTGGGTCATGCGTCATGCTCGTGAACGGGTGCCACCGGCGGGAATGGGGCTACTTTATGTCTGCCCATCTTAAGATAGAAGTTAGTCGGTATGCATTTTTGGAACTTCCCTCATTGTGGAAATACTGCATTATAGCATAGTATTTACTGTATTGTAAATTTGTTTTGAAAGGAGCAACCGCCGAGTTTCTTGCTGGTTCTTCTCGGCTTCATTCTGAACCAGTGGTAGAGCCAGACGATTCAAAAGCACTTGTAAAAAGTTTATTTGAATAAAAAATATTTCTATTCAAAAATATTTAATATTAATATTTAATGGGTGCATGGGAGCACCCATTGTGCCACCGACTCGTTCACCCCGCCGCGTAACGGGGTAAATCACAAAGTAATTTGCCAAGTTGCTTTGTATCAAGGAAATTATATCTAACGACGTCTTGAGAACAATTTGGGCGGAAATTACACGAGCCTTTACAATATCTTCATACTGTTGACAGCGGGGCGTACCTCCCTCGACTCTTGTAAGGCTCTCAATTATTATGGGATACGTACAAATATGTAATGAGCTTCCGTGTTTGAAGATTAATCAAATATACATTTTATATTTTTTACAATTACACTAGGTATGTAAAAAATTAATTAAAAAATTACTAACAAAAAATACACGCCGTCCAAGTGATCGCTAATGGGCATGGTGCCCAAAAAACTGGCGCTATTACTCTTTGAATAGCGAGGCTAAGCCTTTGGGCTAAATAAAAGCGCCAGCTCTTTGGTCACCAGAGACGTGGATCAGTTTTTGGGATACGACATTTATAAAATTCTTCGTGTGTGTGTGAATTGAGGAGATCCGTAGGAGAACCAAAGTCATTGACATAGCTCAGCGAGTCGCGAAACTGAAGTGGAAATGGGCGGGGCACATAGTTCGAAGAGCTGATGGTCGTTGGGGTCCCAAGGTGCTGGAGTGGCGACCCCGCACCGGGAAGCGCAGTGTTGGCAGACCCCCCCACCAGGTGGATCGACGACACCAATTAGTCGCAGGGAGCCGTTGGATCCAGGCGGCGCAAGACCGAGGCCTGTGGAAGTCCATGCAAGAGACCTTTGTCCGGGAGTGTACGAGATTTCTAAAACAAGCTTTTGCCCGCGACTTTATCCGCGAACCCTAAATAAAATATGGATAAAATGTATCTAATGACACTCTCCAAGTACTTAACTCATGCAAGAAATCACGTCGATTTGTTCCTCGTTTCATCCGTTAATTTAACACTGGCGGTCAAATAATTCAACAGTTTTTAACCGACTTCAAAAAAGGAGGTTATCAATTCGTCGGAATCTTTTTTTTTATGTATGTCCACCGATTACTCGCAGACGTCTGAACCGATTTGGAAAATTCTTTTTGTTTGAAAGGGATACTTCCCAGGTCCCATATAAGTTTCATCGAAATCGGTCGAGCGGTTTTTAAAATATTAACAATTAATTTTATATTTTGTATATTGTGTGTGAAATGTAGTAAAGCGGGAGTTTGAAGTCGGTTGTTTAAAAAGATTTTTTTTATATTAAATTACTAGCTGATGCCCGCGACTTCGTCAGCGTGGAAAAAGTTTTTAAAAATTGCTTTTTCGTTGCACTACGCCAGTATCTAGTCCGTACTACGTGGTATAGAGCTACAATAGCAACCCACAATCGACATTTTCTTCAGCCGGTACCCAGCAGCATAAAGAATGAGGAATTGGTACTTGGAGTTCAACGATGTAGCCCAGTGGTGTAACAATGGGGGGAGGGTGATTCCTAAACCAAATCGAACGATTGTGAAATTAGGTGAATAGATTGATGTCATCTATGAATACAAAGCTACTGTACGAAGTTTTTGTAAAAGCAAAACGGAAGCTCGAATTTTTTTTACGGCAGCTTGCCACTGCGTAGTTCATACTTGTTACCCATTACCCATTTAGGTGAGCAGGACCCAGCACCAGCAGAATTCGTCCAGTTACAGTTTTATTATAAGTATAGTTAGATGGATGAGTTAGGATTTTGTTTGTTTGTTGTTTTTACATTGTTTTTTTTTAAATATATTATTAAACGTTTTTTTTTACTTTATTTTTTATTTAAAATATGTAGTTAATAATTAATTAATTAAGACTAATGTATATTATTTTATTCTTATTTGTTAATCATAATTATTTTTTATTGTTAGTTAATTTATTGTTATTTATATATTATCTTTTTTAATATCGTTTTAAACGTTTTATATTTAAATTTATTTTTTTATACAATATTCTTTAAAGCATATTATATAGCGGATATGTTATATTGTTTTTAAATATATTTTTTGAACGTTTTATTTTTTACTATATTTTTTGTGTACATATGTACTTAATAATTATTTTTATTTATGTATTAGTTTTAATTAATTTAATTTATAATTAATTAAGGCTTATTAATGTTTATTATTTTATTCTTTTTCGTTCGGATGGATGGATGGATGAATGTATGGTTGTTACTACGACTTGTACTTGGTTGTGACTTCAAAAGGAGGAGGTTCCCAATTCGTAGGAATCTTTTTTTATGTATGTTCACCGATTACTCCTCCTCCGAAGATGCCTGAACCGATTTGGAAAATTCTTTTTTGTTTCAAATGGAATACTTCCCGGGTCTCATTTAAATTTTATCGAAATCAGTTGAGCGGTTATTGAAGTCGGTTTTAAAAATAGAATTGTTTATTATAGATTTCTTTTCAAATGTTTGTTCCCGAGACAAAAGTAGCCTTTGTCACTTTCCAGGTCCTCAACATTACCTGTGTAAAAAACCACGTCAATCTAAACTCAACAAATGCGTAAAAAATAGCGACGCATACATACATACAAACATACATACATACAAACATACATACATACACACATAATTGCCGCGTAATTAAAAGAAATACGTGAAAAGTAACATGCGGAAATCCCGCAGGAACTGTTTGTTTTCCCGGGATATAAAGCAGCCTTTGTCACTTTTCAGGTCCTCAACTATGCCTATCAAAATACCACGTCAATCTGTAACTCCGTTGGCGCATACTTGAATCCCATTATCCCGCAGGAACTGTTTGTTTTCCCGGGATTAAAGGTAGCTTTTTCACTTTTCAAGTCCTCATCTTTGCCTATCCAAAAAACCACGTCAATCTGTAACTGTATATGTGAAAAGTAGAATACCAATATCCCACAGGAACTGTTTGTTTTCCCGGGATAAAAAGTAGCCTTTGTCACTTTCCAGGTCCTCAACTTTACCTGTGTAAAAAGCCACGTCAATCTAAACTCAACAAATGCGTAAATATTAGCGACATACATACATACATACATACATACATACATACATACATACATGCATACATACATACATAAATACATGCATACATACATAATAGCCGCGTAATTAAAAGATAAATACGTGTAAAGTAGCATGCGGAAATCCCGCAGGAACTGTTTGGTTTACCGGGATATAAAGCAGCCTTTGTCACTTTTCAGGTCCTCAACTATGCCTATCAAAAAAACCATGTCAATCTGTAACTTCGCTGGTGCATAATTGAAGGATTAATATGTGAAAAGTAGCATACGATACGAATATCCCGCGGGAACTGTTTGTTTTTCCGGGATGACAAGTAGACTTTGTCATCTTTCAAATCCTCAACTATGCCTATCCAATAAACCACGTCAATCTGTAACTCCGTTTTGAAGGATAGATATGTGAAAAGTAGCATACTAATATCTCGCAGGAACCGTTTGTTTTCCCGGGATAAAAAGTAGCCTTTGTCATTTTTCAGGCCCTTTACTTCACCTGTGCAAAATAATCACGTCAATCTAAAACTCCATTGCGCGTATTTTGAAGGACAAATGCGTAAAAAGTAGCCTATGTGCTATTCCAGACTATAATCTATGTCTGTACCAAATTTCAGCAAAATCGGTTCATTCGTTGTCGCGTTAAAGAGTAACAAAGATCCATCCATCCATCCATCCATCTAAACATCCATAAATCCATCCTCACAAACTTTCGCATTTATAATATTAGTAGGATTTCAATTTAAGTGTAATAACTATAAACTTTTCAGCACCATTAACAAACAAAATCACACACTCCACAAGCGTGTCTCTTCCCCTATTTACATTTAGAGTGGGAGAGGTAAAATTAAGGTAATTTAAAAAATTACCACTAATATCGCTCCGGCAAGCAGGGCTAGCTGCCATTGTGCAGCTTCTATGTAAAATGTTATGCAATTCCAAGTGTTTGCTAACCAGAGAATACCTTTTTTCGAAATTGCATTTTAACTTTGTTTAGTTTAATAAATAAATAATTTTTATTGCTTTCTACATTATTGTTAGGCTTACATACAATGAAAAAAGGTTAGCAAAAGAAACTTATGTCTAAATAACTTAAGCCTAACAACTGAGCAAAAGGCCGCAAACTCAGCCTTATGCTGGGCATTGTACCCAGCGCTGATTTTCAGTTTGCTCCTTTACCGATATTATTACATACATTATGGCGCCTCGCCCCTCACGCATCCAAATAAAAAAAAAATTAAAAATAAATAAATAAAAATTATTATTATATACCATCCAAAAAGTAAAAAAAAAGCAATGACCGTTCCTCTTCTAGTAGGGTAGTACCAACAAGTAATATATTTATAGTACAAATAATAACAAAAAGAAATGAAAAATGGAAAACAAAAAACAACATAACATAACTTCAACATAACATAACACAAACACAAGAAAAAATTATATAGTTAATTTTATAGTTTTTGTAGCATCTTATATATTAATTTAATATATATATTACTTAGAAGATTACTTACACATAGCCTATAAAATAAATAAAATTAAGTGGCACTCGGGGACTGCCGCGGTAAAGCTATTGCATAGCAATTATTATCAACCTATGCAATTATAATATTTATGCAATATTTTTTATGAAAAAAAAAATTAAAAAACAAACAAACAAGAAAAGCGCACTGTGACTACTTCGCGAGTGAGATTCGAACCTGCGACATCATACACCATACGGTAAAGAAAGCGGCCTCTCGCCCACTGCGCCGAACACAGCTACTCGTGAACCTCTAAAATGTTGAACGCTTACTGAACGACGGTGTTAGGTTTATTTTCGTTACGGAATTTCTTGATTCGGTCGCCGAGCTCAAACTGTTTGTCCTAGTTCAAAGCCCGCGATAAAAGCTATGCAATAGCTTAACAGTCCACAGCTGGACTAAAGGCCTCTCCCAACGGGAGGGTTATGGACAAACCCTCCCGTCCACGTCCAATCACCGCGCGGGGCAGACGGGTCGGTGATCGCAGTAGATGGCAGTAGTAGCACAGAGGACGCTGCCGCCCGTTCTCCGCTATATTCCCTTAGTCGCCTCGTACGACACCCGCGGGAAGAGGAGGGGTGGTGACAACTGTATTCTGATCTGCCTTCATCACACGGCAATAGAGACCATAATCATTAGCCATCCACTTGCTTTAGAATTTATTTTTAATCGCTACTCGTGAAAATTAAGGTACAAGACAATTACGAATTAAACAATTTGAGTGTGATTCTATTAATTACAAATTAAATTATGGATTTTTTGTGTATGAATGTTCGTGAGTGTAAAGATCATTAGATACCTATATTATAGGTATCTATATTATAGGTATCTAATGATCTTTACACTCACGAACATTCATACACAAAAAATCCATAATTTAATTTGTAATTAATAGAATCACACTCCAGTTGTTTAATTCGTAATTGTACATTATGAGTTTTATAAAAAAAACTATTTTATAAAAATATTGACAGACACTTACTTTTATTTGTTTGTACTGTTGTAATACATGCTATTACATTACCACATTTTTTAAAAAGACTGTCTCTTAAAATTAGTTTTGAGTTCGATAATAAAGAAAAAAATCTGTTTACACACTAAAAATAAAAAGCTGTCTAGATCTTTCTTTTTAGTGTGATTGATCAGAAAGATTGAAGAAGAAAAACACTGATAGAAAAAAGCATTTAAAGAAATCTTTAAATGTTTTTGTTTGACGGACCTGTCAGTTTTTATCCAAAAAACCCTTTTTGGGAATCTCTATCTCATTTTTATATCATACAAAATAACATAAAATAAAATATCGTTGAATGCATTATGCGAATCGATAAATCATTCAATCTTTGAGCGACCTATTCAATAATGCTGCGATGCATCAGCTTATTGCTACGAGCTGCAACGCTGCAGTCTGGAAAACTTCGTCTTGTCTTTATAATAATGCTGACTCGGCCCTCCATTCAAATGCTGATCCAGAGGCCAGGGCATTTGCAATTTTATTACTGCCCATAATATAGCTTCCATTCGTAACTGATTCTTACTTGCACTTACGGTGAATGCACGTCAGCTGTGAGTATTCGTATTTTGTTAAAATTACTACTTATTTGTATGAAACTGCGTAGGCAGTAAAACTTTATTAAAACATAGAGAAAAAGTTTCATATTTGTGCCGTTTGGTATTGAAACCAATTCAAATGCTGATCCAGAGGCCAGGGTATTTGCAATTTTATTGCACTTAAGGTGAATGCACATCTGTCAGTATTCATATTTTGTTAAAATGCCTATTTGTATGAAACTGCGTAGTAAAACTTAAGTTTAAGTAGTTAAAGAAAACTAAAGTTTTATTATATTTCTCTGTCTATACAAACGAACAGATTTCCAAACTCAATTCTTTCGTAGGCTAGTATGGTTCTAGTAATTGTGAGTAATTGAACCAAAGTGTCAAAACCGTTTGATGACAAACTAGAAAATCGAGTAAAAAAAAGGTTTGAGCAACTCTTTGGGTAGGTTGTTGCCTCCCAATTTCAGACCTAACTTTCCAGTCGTTTCCCAAATAAGTAGAAAATAACAGACCGCCAGAAATCGACTTACTTTAAATTCACATTGAAATAATAGCGGGCGATGTTAGTACGAGTATACTGGGCGAACGACGTGGAGAGCGGTCATTTTGTATGCTAATGCGGCGTCTGGGATTTAAGGTGGACGTAGACTTGAAGATAAGTAGATTTTTTTTTCAAAAAGAATATCAACCAAGTTGAACTTGACTAATATTCTCCTCTCCCCTCCAAATAAGCGGAAAGCTTGTGTCAGGAGTGGGTACGACAATAGTGCAACGGGTGGGATTCGAACCTGCGACCTTTCAGTTTTCAGTCCGCACCTTTAACCGTTGGGCTATTGAGGCTAAAGATTAAAAGTGAATTTATTACAATAACAATGCCCTCCCGATCTAAGCAATGAAGCAGTGATAGCCTAGTGGTTAGTACTGCGCTCTCCTTATCGGGGATCGCAGGTTCGATCCCGGGCACGCACCTCTGGCTTTTCTAAGTTATGTCCGTTTAAGAAATTAAATATCACAAGCTTCAACGGTGAAGAAAACAACGTGAGGAAACCTGTACTTCTGAAAGTTCTTCATAATGTTCATAAAGCCTCAATAGCCCAACGGTTAAAGATGCGGACTGAAAACTGAAAGGTCGCAGGTTCGAATCCCATCCGTTGCAATATTGTCGTACCCGCTCCTAGCACAAGCTTTCCGCTTAGTTCGAGGGGATAGGAAGGATTTAGTCAACTTCAATTTGAATAATTTTTTAAAAATAAAAAAAAGAGGTGTGAAGTTTGCCAATTTGTATTTGGTGAGCTTGGATAACCCTTCTCTGACAGGAGACTTGCACTCAGTAGTGAGACGTTGATGGGTTGCTGATGATGATGATGATGATCTACTCAACTATCTCAATTGGCCACTGCTAAAGATGCGGACTGAAAACTGAGGGGTCGATGGTTCAAACCCTACCCAGTGCACTATAATTGTCTCGGAGTGATTTGGAGTTGGAGCACGCTTGCCTAGAAAATGCCTGTTCACTTTTGCCTCGAAGATACTTAAAACCTTACGTTTCACTTTCACTTTCAGTGTACAAGTTGACAATTTATAGTGGAACTTCGAGAGCTGTTCCTTCTATAAAGAGACGTCCAACTGCCAACATCATGCCGTTTCACTGCCGTTGTGCGTCGCTGCCGTCACGCTTTTTAACCGACTTCCAAAAAGGAGGAGGTTCTCAATTCGGCCGGTATCTTTTTTTTTTTTTTTTTTTTCTATGTATGTCCACCGATTTCTCCGGGATTACTGGACCGATTCGCGTGATTTTTTTTTAATCGACAGAGGATGTTTGCGAAATGGTCCCATAAAAATTTTAACCTTCAACTCCTCAAGCCTGATGCTGCAGGGATATTGCTCACCTAAAATAAAGAGATTTAGGAAATGTCGATTACGAATTATCATTGTAGGTAACAAGTATGGACTACATCATGGAGCTCCAGGTCCTAGCTCCTCAATCATAGGATACTACACTTAAAAGCTTAAAATAAAAATTCTTTTCAAAAAACCGACTTCTAACGCCACTACAAAGTATAAAAATAATTTTAGGTTGTCCACGTTTGTTGAAGTCGGGCGGGCCTAAAATACAAACTATGAAACCGACTCGCGATGCTCTCTCGACTTCTACAAACGAGCCCCTCATATTGTGTAGCGTCGCGCATCGGTTTCATAGTTTGTATTTTAGGCCCGCCCGACTTCAACAAACGTGGACAAACTAAAATTATTTTTATACTTTGTAGTGGCGTTAGAAGTCGGTTTTTTGAAAAGAATTTTTTTGTTTGCCCAAGCCTTATGTTAAAATATGTTCTTGTGTATACAATTCCCAATAGACATACCAGTAACAATATTACATTTTCCTTTAAAGTAAAAGTTTCAAGTAGCAGTAGTATTTGATCGTAAATTCTAATGCCAGACAAGAGTAATCCCGTTCTGAACCCGAGTCGTGAACGGCTCTAGAGGTTTACTTGCGTGTGTGCTACCGCCTTGAGCTATGTTGTATCCCTTATCAGATTTTCTGATTGTGCTTCAATATAAACACCTTAAGGTTGAAACATACTGAACGCATCGGCCGCGTGAACAGACGTCAATAAGGTATGTTCCCACTGTCGAGTGCCCAAGAGAGTTGCAACCTGCAGTTGCGCTTGTTAGGAGTATTTTTAGTTGAGTATAATGGAACTGAATATAATGTATAACGTAAAATGGACATGTAGCGAGGGTAGGAACTGAGAAATGGAGTAGGTAACAGCACTACAGCTTGGCTACCACGATTCTTAAAAAGGAAAGAAGGAAGACCAGTACTACGGTGGAGAGATGAATTAGAGACATTCGAGGGAAAACTATGGTCCCGCTCAGCCCAAAACAAGAAAGAATGGAAGAAGAAGGGGCAGCAGCCTTTGCCCAGCAGTAGGATGATTTGTAGTTTAAATAAATTATCATGTATAAATATATTAATAACTATGTAATAAGAAAGGCTTATAAATAAATAATAAAATAATGGAACACATTCTGGAGAAGCTTTTGCCCTTGGCATCGTCCGCATGAAGTTAGATTTTTGAAAATCCCACTGGAATTGGTTGTTTTTCAAATAAAAAGTAGCTCGAAGAGACTATAGGTCCTCCTATACCGATGCTATTTAAAGAAAAGTTAATATTCCTTTGCTTTAATCCGCCAAACAGAATAAATTTTTATCACTCGACGGACGTTTCGTTCCGAAACCGGAGCAACATCAGATGTCAGAGATGTCAGGATGTGATCAGGAGTTGTCTGATGATGATGATGATGAGTGTTAAAAGATTTATTCTGTTTGGCGGATTATAGCAAAGGAATGTTAATTGGAACGAAGTTCCTTATCGCGCGTTGCGAAAGGGGGCTAGACGGAAATTAAGACCAAAAGTTGTAACGACACTTTTTGATGGCCTAAAAATCTTATATGTATAATAATTTCAATGAGTTGTGCATTGCCTCCGTGGCCTAATCGGCTCGCGTGCGGCTGTTAACCGAAAGGTTGGTGGTTCGAGCCCACCCGGGGGTGCGAAATTTTATTTTCATTTTTTATTTTATTAAATTATTTTATTTTTTAATATTTTATAAAATCAATATTTAGGCTTCCCTAAATATTGATTTCTATCGATAAAAAAATCATGATAAAAAATGTATACCCGAATAATTATTTTCTTTATACCTCGAATAGGACTTGAAATTAATATTTTTATAATAATAACTTCGTTCCTATCTGGTGTCCCACGACACCACACGACTTTTTTTTCTTTAAATATCATTGAATTCCGTAGTTACGCCTGATTCAAAAAAAGCGTTGAGCCCTCTATCTCTGTTGAGACGTGTAATAAAAACCAAACAACACACTTTCAAACTTTAAAGATAATAATAACAAGCTTTTGCCCGCGTCTTCACTCACGTTAAGTTTGATTTTCAAACCCCTATTTAGGGGTTGAATTTTCAAAAATCCTGTCTTAGCGGATGCCTACGTCATATTATTATTATTACTATTTGTATGCCAAATTCTGCCCGATCCGTCCAGTGGTTTGAGCTGTGCGTTGATAGACCAGTCAGTCAGTCAACCGGTCGGTGCTCACCTTTTCCTTTTATATATTTAGAAGAAGAAGAATAAGATAGAGACTGGATATCTTTCTAAAACAGTTTTGCAACCCCTCAAAAAGTGTAGAAGAACTCGATCATCAAATATTATATTTAGCATATTGAAGCTAAGAACGATCGTTGCAAGCATTGTTGCTTGCATCTTATAATTAATGAGCTTAGGACATCTGTTTATCCTGTAAAAGTAATGTTATTACGGGATTTTTAAAACACGTAAATCCACGCGGATGAGGTCATCATCATCATCAGCAACCCAACAACGGCTCACTACTGAACGCAGGTCTCCTCTCAGAGAAGGGTTACAGGTCATAGTCCACCACGCTGCCCCAATGCGAATTGGCGGACTTCACACACCTTCAAGAACATTATGAAAAACTCTCAGGTGTGCAGGTTTCCTCACGAAGTTTTCCTTCACCGTTGAAGCAAGTGATATTTAATTGCTTAAACGCACTTGACTCCGAAAAGTGGGAGGTGCGTACCCGGGATCGAACCTGCGACCCACCGAATAGGAGACCACAGTCCTAACCACTAGGCTATCACTACTCAATGGATGAGGTCACTAAATAGTTATTTATAAAGATAATGATATACTTTTAGTGTTTGAACCAAACGCTTTTGAACTTTAAAACGTATTCTTGGGCTGGAATGAAAATGCCGGTCTGAAAAGATTGGATTACCTATTTGCCGCGAGTCCTTTGATCCTGCGCTTTGGAGTTATTTCAAACACTTCTTTATACTTTAAAAGCACTACGCTTTTGGATTTTTCAAACTGAACATATTCATAAAATTTATTATTTGGAACGATACTATAATTATTTTTGCTTTTATGTATTATATTTTATGAGATTCTTGTTGTATAAAATGATAAAAACTTTCATATCTTAATAATATATTATTAAGCTTCTTGGGACTTTAGTCATAACCCGTTTTGAAGCTAACTATAGCGCTTAGAAGCGCAATATTTGACGTAGTGATAAGCCATTTTTAGTAAGCCTTTAAAGGCCGACTATCGTATCGTCGCGTTAGTACAACGAGCTCGCAGAAAATTTAAAAAAAATGACGTACCTAGTGTACTGTGAAAGGATGTCATAATACAACCCAATAACTATCAAAGACCTTATTATCAGTACCAGTCATCATCATCATCATTATCAACCCATCATCGGCTCACTACTGAGCAAGGTCTTGTCCTCTCAGAGAAGGGTTATAGGCCATCAGGCCATCAGTACCACTACCAGAGAATAATAATGGTAGACTCATCGACGATTCAAAAGCACTTTTAAAAAAGTTTATTTGAATAAAAAGCATTTCTTTTCTATTCAATTCTATTCTATAAGATGACACTCATAAATTCATCGGTTGGTTAACTTTATTAGAAACTGCTGATCTAAGTGTTATTGTTCGGTTTTTAGGGTTCCGTACCCAAAGGGTACCAACGGGACCCTATTACTAAGCCTACGCTGTCCGTCCGTCCGTCCGTCCGTCCGTCCGTCCGTCCGTCCGTCCGTCCGTCCGTCCGTCCGTCTGTCAGCGGGCTGTATCTCGTAAACCGTAATAGATAGACAAATGAAATTTTCACATATTATGTATTTCTATTGCCGCTATAACAACAAATAATAAAAATTAAATTAAATTAAAAAAATTAAATTAAAATGGGTAGGTGGGTAGATGGAAATTTTTTAATTTAATTTTTTTAACGGAACCCTAAAAGAGCGAGGCCCGACTCGCACTTGGCCGATTTTTAAATAGAAAAATACTTATTGGAAACTATTTTTTCGAATTAAAGTTTCACACTGCTTGACTGCACAATCATGATTTTTAAGTTTAGGCTTTTTTTGAGTAGTTTTTTGTTTTAATCGTACTTTCAATAAGCGAAATAAGTACTTGCTTAATTTGATTTTTTTTCGTGCCAAATTCGTACCATCTCTCTTGGTTGTAAAAATACACTTTAAAAGACTATTCAGCAGTAGACGTATATCCTACTATTATTATAAATGCGAAAGTTTGTGAGGATGGATGTATGAATGGATGGATGTATGTATGGATGGATGGATGGATGTTTGTTACTCTTTCACGCCACAACGAATGAATCGATTTGACTGAAATTTGGAATGGAGATAGCTCATATCCAGAATTAACACAAAGGCTACATTATATCCCGGAAAATTAAAGTTTCCGCGGGAATAAAAAACCCTTAATCCACGCGGAAGAAGTCGCGGGCATCGTCTAGTTTGTTATGGGTTTGATCGAATTTCAGTTTGGAAATCAGTTTTCGATTCGAAATTCAAAAATGCAAATTGGGTTCTGGTGGTGCGAACTACATTACGTCGGATGCCTTCGCGGCGCGGCGGTAGGCAGCAACGCGAAAGCGTGGTCTGCTATCACGCGAATTGTTGTGACTATACATTGCAATATTCGGAGATAAATCTTTTTTTTTTTTATCTTATTTATTTTTAAGGGGCTTTTAAAGGAGAACTATAATCTTAAAGCTATGTCAGTCTCACAATCAACGATCTAGACCTGCCCTTCTAGCCAAGTTACACTTGGTTGTATCTATTCTCTTTCTACGATCGTCAACACTTGAAGTTTTGGCTAGGGCTAGAATAGATGGCGCTACAGCTGATCAAAGACAGAAGTGTCTTGATAATATTTCGTGGCATTTTGTATTATAAATGTTTGTTCGAGTTTCAAACCACAAACTAGATGGCGCTTAAATTATCTAATTTACTATAGCGTGCATTTTAATGGACACTACAGTGAATGCATTTTAAATGCTTAAAAAACATTTATAATACAAAATGCCGCGACATATTATCAAGACACTTCTGTCTTTGATCAGCTTTTACGCCATCTAGTCTAGCCCCAGCCAAAACTTCAAGCGTTGAAGATCGTAGAAAGAGAAGCGATACAACAAAGTGTAACTTGGCTAGAATTCTAGAAATTTGAATTCACTTTCCTTGATTAAAGCATGCACTGTTACTTATGATGAGCGATGTTCGGTCAATATAGAACCTACTTATAAATAGATTTTTGACAAAGGACCTTACGGGATCAATCAAATGATTAGTAGATTAATTTTGTAAAAATAAAGTCAGAATGGAAAGTTGGAAGTGCTTTTCCTTTTTTATTGGATAATCTAAGACAATCTATACATAGGTAATGCTATAGAGTGCGCATTTTCTTTTAGTTTTTAAGGCATGCTGAATTAATTCACTACGTAATCATCTCCGTAAAGTTTTTTTATTTTGAAAAATAAATAAATTAGGGAACGTCTCTCAAAACTCCCAACTTATGGCCACCGTAGTCAAGGTAGTGCAATTTGATTCAATTAACACTTCAGTAGTGTTACCGTGTCTAATTAGAAGTCTCTCAAACCGTGAGTTGGAAAATGGAATTACCCCCCTTTTACCCCCATTACGGGCAACTTGGCGCGGTCTTTTTGTGGGATTCCATGTTTCTCGCGTGTCGGGGAGCATGCAACTCGTCAAATACTTTGAAACTGATAACCCGTGTTCCATTTTCCTATTTCCATTTTCACATTTCACTTCTAGGTATTGGGTATTGACTTCAAAATTATCATGACAATCTTGAGACAACAGCTAATGCTATGCTAGTAAGTAATTTGTAAGTTAGAAGTCGCCTAAAAATGGTCTTTGAACAAAAACAATACTTAATAAAGATTATATTTTTATTAGACGTCCACTGCTGGACATAGGTTTCTTGCATGGACTTCTACAGGCGTCGGTCTTGCGCCACCTGAATGCAGCGGCTCCCTGCGACTCGTTTGATGTCGTCGGTCCACCTAGTGGGGGGTCTGCCAACACTGCGCTTCCTAGTGCAGGGTCGCCACTCCAGCACCTTGGGATCAGCTCTTCGAACTATATGCCACGCCTATTTCCATTTCAGTTTCGCGATTCGCTGAGCTATATCGGTGACTTTGGTTCTCATACGGGTCTCCTCATTTCTGATTTGATCTCGCTGGGATACTCCGAGCATAGCTCTCTCCATCGCTCGCTCAGTGACCCTGAGCCTTCTTATGAGACCCATAGTTAGCAACCATGTTTCGGATACGTAACTCATCACTGGCAACACGCAATGTTCTGCCACGGAGTTTAATATAATTATGACGATATAATTATGTCTATTTTTGTTTTTTGTACATCTCGTGGAAGGCTTTGTCTGTTGCTAGTTACCCCGTTGGCATTAAAGCCTTGCTTTCCTTTCTGTTAGTTGCAATTTCTACGATGACGTCATAGAATTAAACAGGCTTGTTTGCCAAAGGTTGATGGAGAATCAATTTTCTAATCAATCGTAGCGATGGTAATCATGAATGTAATAAAGGAGATTGGCGAATTCCATAGAGTTTCTGACCCCGATGAACTGAACTGAACACTGAACGCCCACGTTCACGATTCAAACTTCTCATACTTGTTCTAGTAAACCAGACTAACAAAAAATTAATCAAAGTCTATCAAAAAAGTTGGGAGAAAAAAGATATTCACTTGTATTGCCATGTAACCGTTATTTATAATGTGTACTTGTGAATAATTATATTCTTGATCCCCAACTTCTGAAAATATGGGACTACACAGAAAAATACTCTGAAAAATATTAATTAAAATTAAAGGTTTTCTGAATCTGGACGGTTTTTAAAAATGCTGGGTCAAAATTCGCCATCCTCCTTTTAATATGTACTCATCAGTCTATACTTATTAAATCTAAATATATAAAAGGAAAAGGTAGGCTGGCTGATCTATCAACGCACAGCTCAAACCACTGAACGGATCGGGCTGAAACTTGGCATTCAAATATCTTTTTCATCATACCTATTCGAAAAACGAATATTGGCTTCAGAGGATAGCGGGAGCAAAATTTAATTTTAACCCCATGGGACTTTTCATTTCTCTCTTCTGATTGGACCGCGTTCCGCGTCCGCACTAACGCGGACCAATCAGAAGAGAGAATTCAAAAATGTTTGAGAAGCGGTTGTCTTCGATAAGTCACGTGATCAAATATGTCGATTAGATGTATACGCCCATACTTCCAACATAAATATTAATATTTAATTAGGATTTCATAAAAAATTATTTGTGTTTTATTTAAACTTTCAATATACGTAGGTATTGGTAATGTCTATACTCTATACATAGTAGGTTGATACTCCTAGCTTTTTCTCATAGGTAATGATGAAAAATAGTATGTGTCATTCGGGGCCAAAATTTTTTGTTCTCGGGCGGCGTATATTGAATTCCTCGCTACGCTCAGGATTCTACTTTAGAATCCCTCGCTGCGCTCGGGAGTCTACTATAGAATCCTTCACTTCGCTCTGAATTCAAAATAACGCCCTCGGGGAACAAAAAATTCCTTTGGCCCCATATAACACAAATAACTATTTCATTACTCATACACGGAAAGTATGTCTGAAGTTGCCTGAGAAGCGGGTTGAAAGTAATACTTT
The DNA here is from genome assembly GCA_029955525.1 of Oeneis ivallda. Taxonomy (NCBI): domain Eukaryota; kingdom Metazoa; phylum Arthropoda; class Insecta; order Lepidoptera; family Nymphalidae; genus Oeneis; species Oeneis ivallda. Next base: position 1,025,919 of record JARPMR010000020.1, on the reverse strand, counting down.
TCAGCCCTAGGGAGAATCGTTTTCAACTGACAGCTGTCAAATAATTAAAAAAAACTAGTTGTCACATTTTTATTGGAGTTCAAATGAAACACGACATACCCGAGTGCATCCATAGACAAGAAGAAAGATAGATTTATTCATAAAGTAAAGACAACTGATTCATAGACATTCATAGACAATCATAGACAATACTTGACTATTAAAAAGCTAAATGCATAGCCCGCCGGCTAGGCCAAAGAAAAAAAAAGGCAGGAAAGTGGCAAGCGGCAATCCGATCTTCATTTGTTTTTCGAGTTGTAGAGTTTTGTTTAGGCTTCTGTTTAACAGTGATTTTTATTGACACAATGAGTTCATCTGATTCAGATATGGATTTAACGCCTGATTTTGTGAGAGAAGAGGCTCAAGCAGTAGTGGAAAACCTTTTACCACCTAAATCAAAACAAAGATACCTAAAATCATACGACGATTTTATGAAATGGCGCGCTGAGAAAAAAGTGAAATCGTTATCAGAAAACGTTTTGCTAATATATTTCAACGAATTATCAAAGACTTATAAACCTTCAACATTATGGAGCGTGTATTCTATGTTAAAGACAACATTAAGTACTAAACACAACGTCAACAACGTCACAACGAAGAAAAGACACCAATACCAATGTCGCCTACATTCACCCAAGAATCCCTGGATACTGTAGAAACTCAATTTTCCCAGAAAATATCAAATATCAATATACCCGGCAAAAACCTTTCACTAACTATTACTAATTGTTCTAATTTTAACATAAACTTTAAATAAATATCTCACCAAAGTTGTTGATTTATGTAAAATAAAGTTCACTCAATTTTCTTTAGCTAATTTCTATTTTTATTTTGACTTTCCTTATATTCGTAATGAAAAGCACAGTGTTTACCTCGGGATAAAGACTTATTTAGTCCCTCGAACTATAGGCCCCCTCGCTACGCTCGGGCGCCAAACCCCGTCTCGGGACTAAATAAGTTACTTTCATCCCTAAGGTAACAATGTACTATTATTACGCAGCATTGCTAAGAAAGGAATTTCAAAAATTCAACCCCTAAGGAAGTGAAATAGGGGTTTGAAAAATCGAACTTAACGTGATCGATGTCTAAAAGATAAAATAAGTCATAATTCGTAAAACACTCTAAGTTGATCAACTACTAAGCACCTTACTTACTGAATAATTAAAGTTAGTTTACGTTTGCAGTAAGTGAATAACATTGTTTCATGAAATAATTCCAACTACAACTCTGTTCCCAAAACGGTCATTTAGAGAAGCTACACGTTTAAGCGATTTGAGTGAACTACTTATAGCGGTCTCTCCTGAATGGGAGAAACTTAAATTTACGACTGTGAGGTTTTGGATTTTTGTCTGGTGGAAGGCAGTTTGGCAGTGGCTAGTTACCGCCCTACCGTCAACGACGTGCCGCCAAGCGATTAAGTGTTCCGGCACGATGGCGTGTAGAAACCGATTAGGGGCATGGGTTGAATGTACACTGCCATACACCTTCCAAGTTAGCCCGCTACCATCTTAGACTGCATCGTCACTTACCATCAGGTGAAATCGCAGTCAAGGACTATCATCGAATAAAAAAAAATCTAGGTAATTCTCTGTTCTGTCTGTTCTCGTTCTATAAGTAGTACTTAAACAGTGCTTTTCAGAGAGTCTTCTTTTTGGTCGCGTTCTTCATTTCTGAAGGTCATGTCCGTAGTTCAAGTTTTTCATAACGGTGGTCACTAAAGCCTTCCACTCCTCTCGGTCCTCGGCCTTCCTTATTGCGGTCGTAAGTGGGAGGCCAGTGAGTGTTTTGATCTGGTCCGACCAGCGGCTAGGTGATCGGCCGCGTAGTCTTTTGCCCTCCACCTTGCCTACGATTATCAGTTTGTCTAAATTACTGAGAAGGCGTCGGGCAATGTGGCCAAAATACCCCAAGATCTTTTGATAGCAAATTGTGGACAATCTAGTGCCAATGCGAAGTTGCTCCAGGATAGACTTGTTTGTTCTCTTAGCGGTCCACGGTATGCGAAGCATCCTTCTCCAACACCACATCTCAAACGCATCAATCTTTTTTCTCTCTGCCGCTCGGATCGTCCACTCTTCAGAGCCATAGAGGAAAATTGAGAAGACTAAGCTATTCACGAGTCTCTTTTTGGTTTTATTAGAGATCTTCCTGCTTTGCCAAATTCTAATTAGTTTGCTCATCGCACCTTTGGCTATTTGAATTCGTCTTCTGATATCGAGTTCACTCCCTCCCTTGTTCGATAGTAAAGATCCGAGGTACACAAACTCGCTTTTTGAAAAGAGCAAGAAGCAAGCAGAATCCGCTTTCCGAACCGGTGGTAGAGTCATGACGTGTCATAAGAGCCACAGGTTGGCCTACGTGAAATAAATAATTTTGAATTTTGAATTTTGTGATGGTATAAAAAAAAACAGATTTCTAAAATAGTGATTCCATAAAAACAATTTGTATCAACACCTTCAGTAGTGTGACGGCGCCTAATTAGAGGTTTCCGCGAGCAGAAAATTGCAAAGCGAAATTACCACCTTTATGAGCGGCATGCTCTATTACTGGCTTGCAAAGTTCTCTGTTTAATGAAAGTGTAGCTTTGCAAACTCAAAAGACTCAATAGACTTCACGCGTTCAAGCTGGTAACCTGGTGAAAATGATGGTTTCACCTGGTTTTTTGAAATTATCTTCCTTTCAAAACAACACTCCTTTTGAAATCATACTCCTATTTTCCCTTTAATATTTTTAACCGACTTTTTTTTTAATGTGTTCCTCCCTTTTTTCCTCCGACATGGTGATCGGACACTGTTCTAGGTCGGTTTTTAAATATGGCTTTTTTGTCATATATCCTTTTTGCTCTAATTTGGTTGATACTTGCTACACATTACACTAGCGGCACGCTATGATGGCCGGTTTGACGTTTGTCCGCTCATGAAGTTCCGTATTAATTGATAACGACTTTGAAGGAAATAATTGGATTACTTTATTGACGATAGTGATGTGCAGAGATTCATAAATTTTATCGAATGTAGTTTTAGGTTTAGGACTCAAAATTTATTTATTAAATTGATTTCTAAAATGTATACAAGTGTAGAAAAATCAGTTTGCACCATTTAAGGGGTGAATGTACTTGTGAATATGAACAATTTTCACTATGTGGACAAACCTCTGAAATCGCAAAAAAATATCAGCTGTTTCATACAAAAGGTAAAATTTTTATTTTTATATGATATATACCACAACTCGGCATTTGGTTTTCTAAATTGAAAATTTTTAAAAATGGAATCTAATACGATCGTCACATAGGATCGCTGGCTAGCACAACTACTACCTCCGGCAAACTCGCGTCAATGCTCAATGCAAAACAAAGCAGTTTCGAATTGACGTTGCTTCGAAAAGTATAAACTGTCAGTGCAATGCGATTGTGATATAGTTTTGACCTGGCTTTGGATTTCAAATATTGATACTGCATTACTGTTGACCCTTGCTCGTTAATTTGGACTCTGTTCAAGCCCTTTGTTGTGGATTTCGTCGATATGACCGAACGTACGCAGAGAACTGTTCTAAATAGTCAGACACGTGAGTTCGTAATACGCCTTCGTAACTATTTCGATCGTGAAGCTCAAAATGGAGGGCCAATTTTACCTATAACGTCAGTGGTTGAACGCGTAGCTGATGCGCTTAATATTGGACAACGAACTGTTAGACGGATAACTAAAAAAAAATATGGCGAGACTGGCACAGAAGAAAATAAACTTCACACACCAAAAAAGAGAAAACGAGCAAAACCAGTCGTAGGCATCGATAGCTTTGATGCCGATGCTATCCGAAGACATGTTTACGGCTACTATTTACAGAAGGAGTATCCAACAAGAAAAAAGTTGGTGCATTCACTGAAGGAAGCTGGATTATTCTTCGGTGGGGAAAGTTCTTTAACGAAGATTTTGAAGACCATTGGATTTCGATACAAAAAATGTAACAAACGCAAAATATTGATGGAAAGATTTGATATAGCGATGGCAAGGTATACTTTTTTACGGCAAGTGAAAGAAATCAAAAATTGGCAAAATGTTGTGTTCTTGGATGAAACATGGCTTAATGCTAACCATACTGTAGGCCGTTCTTGGAACGATGACACAGCAGCATCTACTTCCAAAGTTCCTGTAGGAAAAGGATCGCGACTTATAATTTGTCACGCCGGAACCATCAACGGGTTTGTCGAAGGTTCTCTCATGGCTTTGCGTCAAAAACCACTGGAGACTATCATGAAGACATGAATGGAGAAAAGTTTACTGAATGGTTTACCTCAATGTTGTGTAGCCTCCCTGAACCATCTATTATAATTATGGACAACGCCCCATACCACTCGATGCAAATTGACAAGCCACCTGCCCAATCCCAAAAGAAAGCTGATATCGTCGCATGGCTTCGTAAAAATGGCGTAGATGCAAACAGCGGAATTAGTACGTCTTTTAAAAGAAAACAAACCAACCAAGATCCGATACGTCATTGACGAAATAGCATTAGAACATGGGCACAGAGTTATACGGTTACCGCCTTACCATTGTGAGTATAATGCGATTGAGTTGGTGTGGGCTCAAATTAAGGGATATGCTGCAAGACACAATACAGAACCCCCATTTACCACAAAAAAAATGCTAAAATTATTAGAAGAAGCTTGTGAACATGTGACTAAAGGAGACTGGGAAAAGGTTGTGAATAGAACTGTTAAATTAATAAGGGAAGATTATGAAAGAGATGTGAAAATAGATAATATTATAGAAAACGAACATATAATTATTAATGTAGGTGATGATAGCAGTGACGACAGTGAAAATAGTAGTATGGACGAATCTGATTAATTATGGCCTTTTGTGGCACCTTTTTTGGTATCTTTTGTATTCATATGTTTCTTGTGTGCATATAAAGTATGTATATTCATTTTCATTCAAATATTCAGTTCGTTCAAATAAATTAAATAAACATATACATTTTTGTTTTATTAAACCTATTTAATCAGGTACAAAAACAAAACTTAATTGTTTTTTGTTCGAGAATAAATTGACATTCCACATCACTATTGTAATGTGTCAAACCGGCCATCATAGCGTGCCGCTAGTGTAGTGCAGTTCGTATCTTCAAGAACTATACTATTATACTATTATTATATTCTAAGGCTAGTAAGATGCATACATATATTATATCATAGTTTTTTTTATTAATTTTTTTTTATATAACCGACTTTTTTTATTTTTATTAACCACCTTAAAAAAAAGAGGAGCTTCTCTATTCGTCGGGATCTTTTTTTATGTATCTTCACCGATTACTCGAAGACGTGTAAACCGATCTGAAAAATTCTTTTTTTGAATCAGGAGGTCCTATATAAATTTTATCGAAATTGGTCGAGTGGTTTTTAAAATATCAACAATAAATTAAATACTTTGTAAAGTGTGTATTTAGTAATAATGTAGTAAAGCGGTTGTTTAAAATAATTTTTTATACTTATTAAATTATTTCTCTAATTTTCTTTACGGTTACAAGAACTTTACCCGATTAAAGCCATGGTAAACGTAATTATTATTTTGTCAGCTTAGTGGTAATAACTTCGACCTCCTCTTCGAGGGCCTGATGACTAATATTTTCAATGATTGTAAACAGCTCAAATGCTTTTTACAATATGTGGTCAATTATTATCTTCGATAATTAAATTACGGATATTTTAGACATATTTTTAGTATCATACACCTAGTTTTTGATAGAGAATAAGAGTGAGAATTTTTGCCATTTCTAATATATAAAATTGTCATGTCGCGATGTTTGTTACCAAACTCCTCCGAAACGGCTGGACCGATTTTTATGAAATTTTGTGTGCATATCGGGTAGTGTTGTAAATTAAACTATTATATTTATTAGCAGAAGTAATTTATTCTTCACTTTTTACTTTACCACAAACAATGACAGATATTCTCTTTGACGTAAAGAAAATAAACCATAGATATATCAGAGACATATTGACACAGACAATAAATATACTGCAATCTCCCCCGCCTTAACAAATTTTAAGCTATATTAAAATGTGTACATATTATGCAACAAATTAATATACTAAACTTAACCTTATACTAACTTAATTATTACAACAATTTTTGTGAACAACTTTAATAAACTTTTTAATTTAAATTAAATTTTTATTATTTGATTGCCATGCCTTTTCCACTTAGACCCTTCCACATGTACCTCATAAGTAGTACCTGCAACCACTTCCCTAATAATTTTGCCTCTTGACCATTTTTTTCCTTTTCTATAATCCCTAACCATGACCTCATCCCCCTCTTCTAATTCTAAAACTACACCTCCCCTTGCATGCTTCAACTGTTTCTCTTGTGATTCTACCAAATTTTGATAGATGGGGGAGGGCCTCAGCAGTGATAAGCGAGCTCTCAGTTCTCTACCCATCATTAAGCGAGCTGGAGAAACTCCACTACTTTTATGAGGAGTGGTCCTATAATCAAACAAAAATATGTTTAAAGCATAATTAGGTGATTTACCACTCTCTATTATCTTGGTCAAGTGAGCCTTAAATGTCTCCACAAACCGTTCTGCAGCCCCATTGGTTGCAGGGTAGTGAGGTGATGTAAAACTATGTTTTACACCCGTGGATTTACAAAACTCCTGAAATTCCTGGCTTGTAAAGGAACTGCCATTGTCCGTCACCAGATGGACCGGTAAGCCATAACGAACATATATATCCTTAAATTTACTTATGGTTAAGCTTGAACCTATATTTGCCATTTGAAAAACCTCTGGCCATTTGGAATAACTGTCGACAATTACTAGATACATCTTTCCCAATAATGGGCCCAAAAAATCAGCATGGATTCTATACCATGGACCAGGTGGAATTGGCCAACACCTTGGAATTATTCTAGAGGGATTGTGTCTATTCTTTAAACATAACTCGCAGGAATTAGAGATGTTTTCAATATTTTCATTTAATTTTGGCCACCAAAAGTAAGCCTTTGCCATCTCAATCATTCTAGAAGTTCCAAAGTGTGTAACATGAAGTTCCTTTAAAACCAATTCACGTAAGCTTGAAGGTATTATAATCCGGTGACCCCACATTATGCAATCTCTATCCATACTAATTTCATGTCTTCGCAAATAAAATGGTTTCAAATTGTCATCTACTGTACCTGGCCAACCATCACGACAGTATACAAGTACTTTGGACAATAGTGTATCTTTTTTTGTTTCTGTCTGAATGGTTTTCCAGTTCAGAGAATGCATGTCTGATTCCTGTATATAGTTTACATTTATATCACCATCTGTATTACAAAGAGTATGATAATAATTAGTATTATCTTTATAATTAGGTTTTCTGGACAAATAATCTGCAGGATTTCTGTCTGTACTGATGTGTCTTATTGTGTAATTAAAAGCAGAGAGGAATATCGCATAATGTTGTAGTCGCTTGGCTGCCATTTTTGGAATCGCCTTATGTGGGCCTAGTATACGAACTAAAGCAGCATTATCCGTCTCTAATTCAAATAATCTCCCATATGTATAATTATAAAATTTTGTTATGCCAAAAATTATTGCTAGTGCTTCTTTATCCAAAGCGGTATATTTTTCTTCAGAGACATAAAATTTCTTACTAGCAAATGCTATAGGCCTCACAACATTATCTAACCCTCTATTTGATATTATAGCCCCAACCCCATATGCAGATGCATCACAAGTCAAAATCAACGGCAAATCTGGATCATAATGTGATAAGTTCTGAGAAGAAGCTAATTCCCTTTTTATTAACTCAAATGCCCTTTGGCACTCATCAGTCCAGACAAAATTACCCTTTTTAGTGCACTCATACAATGGGTGTAAATTGGTAGCTAGATGTTTTAAAAACCTACCATAGTAATTTATCTTTCCTAAAAATGATTTTAGCATGGTGAGATTGTCTGGTGGTGGAAGGTTTAATATAGGTTCAATATTTTCTTTTATGATTTTAATACCTTCTTTGTTAATTCTGTATCCAAAAACATCAATACTTTTTCGAAAAAATTTACATTTCTCGACCTTAAGTTTAAATTCACATTCTTTTAATCTTGACAAAACACTTTCTAAGGTTTGCATCATTTCTTTGTGGGTTTTACCACACATGTATATATTATCTATAAATACTATTACATTTGGAATATGTGAAAGTTTTTGTGACATTAATCTCTGAAAAGAGCCAGGTCCTGTGCTTACACCGTAAGGCAAAAATTTATACTTAAATGTCCCAATTTCAGTAACTATAACAGTAAGTTCTTGAGATGCCTCATCAAGAGGTGCTTGTAAGTAAGCCTCTTTTAAGTCTAATTCACAAAAAAATTCAGCGCCTCTTAACTTATTAAATATATCTTCAACATGAGGTAAAGGAAATCGATCCACCTTTAATTGAGGGTTCAGAGTCACTTTATAGTCACCACACAAACGCACAGAACCATCCGGTTTTAATATGGGTACTACAGGTGTACCCCAGTCGCTATATTTCACAGGTTCAATTCGACCATTTTCTAATAATCTTTTAATTTCAAGATTAACTTTTTCTTTAAGTGCAAATGGAACCTGTCTAACAGGCAGACGTTTGGGATGTGAATTTTCTTTCAATTTTAAACTTATACATTCACCCTTGACATTTCCCCACCCTGGGCTAAATACATCTGAGAACTTTTCTTTTATTATTTTTACAGGATCATAAATTTCATTAGAGTTTAATTGTAATGGCCACATACCAAAGATATTAAGGACATCTCGCCCCAAAAGTCTGGGCTTATTGTTTTCAACCACAAATAAATTTACATTTTTTTTATTATTATTTAAAATCATTTCAACGTCTGTAATTATTCCTAGGGGTTGGGTTATAGTTTGATCATAATTTTTGAACTGAATATTTTTATATACTGAATATTTTGTATTTTTTTTGTAAGATTTAGCATTTGGATATCTTTAAACAAAATAGTTGTTGCTTCTGACCCCGTATCTAATTCAAATTTTAAGTTTAATCCATTTACACTACCATGCACTAAACAAGGAGGTATTTTATTTGTGGTTGAATTGTAAACATAAACATTATAATGGTCATCATTATCAGGAAATAAGTCTTTGATTGATTGCTCTATGCTCCCTTGATCCTCAGTTTCTATATTATGTGAGTCACACTCCAATAAGTTAACATTACGGTTTTTTCCACACATCCGGAATAAGTGTCCACGTAATCCGCACTCAGAGCAGAATTTATTCTTAAGTGTACATTCACTTTTAAGATGATTATTCTTGCCACAACAAAAGCACTTGGATGACTTACCCGCTGGCCTTGTTCCTATAGATTCACTTTTCTTCCTAGTAAATGATTTATCCCGCATTTGTATACCTTTCCTAATTTGAAACATGCTGCTTGACTGCTCTTCCACTGAGGCTGGTTCCTTAACCTTTGAATGTAATAAAGCTGACTCTACGGTTCTGGCTAATACTATTAATTCTTCTAGACTTTGATTTCCGTTTTTCAACAGTTCAAATTTGATTAAGGCAGAGTATACTCCATCAATTAATTTCTCTTTAACTTGATCATCATAGTCCTTGAAGGAACACTTTTTTGCTAACTTTTTTAACCGAATAATGTACTCCTCTATTGTTTCATCTGACTTCTGATTGCACTTCCTGAATTCTGCCCGGTCTAAGGCCACTGAGGTGGATTTTGCATATCTTGACTCTAAAATACCTAACAATTCTGTAAATGTTTTCTTTGTAGGTTTTTCGGGCGCGCATTTGTGATTAAGTGTATCAAATACCTTGGGTGTCAGTTTCGTAATTAATAATGCCACTTTCTTCTCTTCTGGGACTTCGTTTAAAGTAATTAAGCATTATAACTGTGTTTCAAAAGTGTCAAAGTCACGACCATCAAATGGATCAATATTATAGATATTATTTACAGACACCTTTGGAGGTTTTAGAAACACTTTTTTATCGGATTGAGTTTCACCAATTAGGAGTTTGACTTCTTCCAACCTAGAACCACTTTTGACCACCTCACGTAAGGTCTTACGAAGTTCCTCTATTGTTTCCACTTCAACCGTTACCTGTAACTTTTTGCACAGTAACAGTAACTCGTTTTTGGTTAGTTTTTGTAAGAAACTAGTTTTCTTTTCTAGGATTTCTCGATAAAAACTTGCGTCCATGAAGGTATGACCACGCCCCGCCAGGTTATGTCCATTAAATTTTGTTTAGATCTTTGATGCTTAATACTTTAGCTTATATTTTTTTGTTAGTTATCTTATTTTTATTTGCACGCACTTATCGTCGCCAATTTGTTGTAAATTAAACTATTATATTTATTAGCAGAAGTAATTTATTCTTCACTTTTTACTTTACCACAAACAATGACAGATATTCTCTTTGACGTAAAGAAAATAAACCATAGATATATCAGAGACATATTGACACAGACAATAAATATACTGCAGGTAGGTCTGAGAATCGGCCAACATCTATTTTTCATACCCCTAAATGATAATGGTGACCCACCCCTAAATATTTTTTTGGCGGTACGAAGTTCGCTGGGTTAGCAAGTTTCTCTATAAAAAATCATAATAATACTATACCTATCTTAAAATCCGTAATTTAACTATCGAAGATAAAATAGACCAGTTTCAGTCAAAAGTATCTGAGATTTTTACAATTATTGAAAATATTAGAAAGTGCAAGAGCAAGGGATGCAAAATGTAATATCCTCTTATTTCATTTTGAAAAGAAACCCGTGCCCGCCCAGTTGTGGAGTCGCAATTGGTTGATAATGAGAAAACATAATTATGTAAATGTGTGTATGTATTATCGTCGTGTTACTTATTGGAACACCTCGTTAATTTAGTTGCAGTCTTTAGTCTTAGGATTAAGGGGGCTCAGGATGCGCGAACGAAGTTGCCGGCGCACGTGGGTAACCTGCTTGCTATTTCACCTAACATTGTGTGAGAAAGAGATAGACTCAGTGTAGCGACACGCGAGTGCATGCGCGCATACTTCCGTGCTACCGTCCCGCTCCCGCTCCGTGTCGGGTGAGAGGCGCGATAATTTACACCGAAATCAAGCGCGCGAATAGGGTTGAACAGTCGTTTGGGAAAAGTGTTTTTGAGAAAAAACTACTAAATGTATGTTTACAAAGTAAAGTTATTTGAACTGATGAATAAATAAACTATGTCTAATGATAATTTTTTTCGGAATTTTCGTACTCCTAATGTTATTTATTTGCGCCAAAAGTTGTCATAAATTTAGTGTGAAAATGACGATCTTTCGAGGCTCGTAACTTTTTAGCGAATATTTTTTTCACTATTTTATATATCAATAAACCTAGATAATGACGAGGCAAATCGACATAATACTTAGTTTTGAGCGTACAATATCAAATAATGTAGTAATCACTCATCTACGTTTGTATGAAGAAGGTACTGGCTTGCGTCCCCTTAAGTCAGACTAACGGGCTAAAATTAAGGTACTTGGTTTTTATGCCAAGATGATTTCAGTAACACAACCAAGTCGGTGATTTTGGGATAGAACCCCTTTTATGAACCCAAAATCTTACAAAAGCAAAAGTGTGTTTGTTTGTTGGCTGGTTGGTTTGTCCTCCAATCACGCTGCAAAAGAGCTACGGATCGACGTGATTTTTTGCATGGTTATAGATGAAGACCTGGAGAGTGACACAGGCTACTTATTGTCCAGGAAAATCAAAGAGTTCTCGAAGGATTTTAAAAACTAAATCCACGCGGATGAGGTCACGGGCATCAGCTAGTTAATAAATATTTAAACAAAAATACTATAAGCAAAATTTCATCGAGCTAAATAATAATATTTAAAATGATCAAACTAAATAAAGCCTAGGCTCAGCAGAGCGAGCTCAAAGTGAAATCGGGAAAATTAATCCAATCTTTCCGGGTCTTTCTTTTTCGCGTTTCCTTCCTTTACATCAGAGGTTCCCAAACTTTTTTTGCTCATAGACCCCTTTCAAAAGTTTGCTGGTTCCAGTGGACCCCCTGCAGCTAAATTTCTATCATATTTCCAGTCGACAAAAAATGTGAAGATAAATTATGAAAATTGGCGTTGCGAGTGAGTTCCAACCAAGAAAACAACATTCTTTGAAAAAAAAGAGAATTGATTGGTAAATTAATTAATTGATTGTGCTGTGAGTGGATGTCAAAAGTAAAGTTGACCATTCAAAAAGAAGTGATTCCATCTCAAGCTTACATTTTTGACATCTACTCACAGCACAAAAACCAATCAATTCTCACTTATTTTATTTAGACTAGTGGTTCGCCCCGAACTGAGACCTCGCGGTATCCCATAATTCCCAGGTAGTTTTAACTATATTATTATATTATAGTGTAATTAAAACGCGCCGAATCTGATGACGTCAATCGTCATCTGCTTTCGTGGATGGGATGCGTATTTACAATATTAAAGACAGCGCCATCTATTAACAGTATAGTGAAGTTTTGTTAAAAACATTGATGCCCATTAAAACTTAAATAATTTCGTTTCTTTATAATATTTATCTAATCTTAGTATTTGTTGTTCAAGTACAGAATATAACTCAAATTATGTGTAAGTTTCAATTTTTAAAATAAAGTGGTTTTAGAGATCTAGCCTCGAATAAAATCTCCACTTTGAAAGCCCCCCATTTCGTCAATTTTAGGAAAAAAAATAAAAAAAAAATACTTTTGTACTCTGTTCCAAATTATCTTTAAAATGAGGTACTGCAACCCTATGAAATGCAAAAATTTTTATATTACTTCGCATTCGCTTCTATGAGAGCCCCCCTGAAATAAAGATTTTTATAACTTTTTAAGCCATTTTCGGCTGGAGGCCATCGGTTTACATATCATATCTAAAATTGAAGTAATTACGTTCAGTAATTCAGAAGTTATAAGGCTCTGACAGACGGACGGACGGACAAGTGCAAATCGCTCTAGTAAACTCAGAGACCTTCGCTTCGCTCGGTCGACTATTAAGTACAGCCGCATGGTACTTAAGGCTGGAACCACATCTGTGCGCGTCGATTCGCATTTTGTCTATACAAACTGTGATTTTTCATAGAGTCGTGTACGCATCGAAAAGCCGAATTGATGCGTACAGTTTTTGCAATTCACGAAGGCGAGTGAGTTTTACTTGTGGTTACTTCGTGTACATGCAAATTGCATAAGTGTGCGTGCTTGTCAAAGCCTAGGTGGGAGCGGGCAGGCGCGAGCATTGCGCTCGCTCACACTTATACACATACGACACACACACAACCATAAGTCAGTCGCCCTCGTGAATTGCAAGAACTATACACGACTATGAAAAATGACAGTTTTGTATGGTCAAAATGTGAATCAATGGGTACAGCTGATGTGGTTCCAGCCTAAGGGTACGTTTATGCACACGCGGGGCGTTGCGCGGCGCGTGGTGCGTCGTGTCGTGCGGTAAACTCAAACATACTAGTGGTTCGCCCCGAACTGAGACCTCGCGGTAACGGTATCCCATGATTATTCATTCAATCGATACATGATAACCAAAACTGACATTATTATTATGCCCGTTTTCACCAAACATACCTAAATCATCCCCTAAGTAGGAGTCTCTTAACGTAGGTAGCTCCTAAATACAATCCTAAGTCCTAACATCCGTCCCAATATCCTTTTAGGTGTCCCGTACAGGATCGTGATAAATAAGTTGACAGAAAACATCAATCACCTAACTTATAGGTAGCCCGTAAAGGTTAGGGAACGTTAGTGAAAACATTGAATTATTTATCAAACATTGAATTTAACTCGTAGTTCCATGGGAATAGTTACTGACTGCGCCATCTATTAGCATTATTGTGAAACTATGTTGATGCTATATGAATTACTGACGCCCATTAAAAATTAAATAATCTCGTTTCTTTATAATATTCATATAATTTTAGTATTTGTTGTTCAAGTACAGGATATAAGTGACCTAAAAACATAAAATCAGTTTGAAAATCCATAGCGGATTTTTCTAGAGAGCGTCTTCAAGCGAGCGTATAAAATCGCCACTTTGAAAGCCCCCCATTTCGTCAATTTTAAGGGAAAAATTAAAAAAAAAATATTTTTGTACTCAGTTCAAAATTATCTTTAAAATGATACGTAACAATTTTATGTAACGCGATTTTTTTTTTACTTCGCATTCGCTTCTATGAGAGCCCCCCTGAAATAAAGATTTTTATAACTTTTTAAGCCATTTTCGGCTGGAGGCCATCGGTTTACATATTATATCTAAATTTGAAGTAATTACGTTCAGTAATTCAAAAGTTATAAGGCTCTGACAGACGGACGGACGGACGGACGGACGGACGGACAAGTGCAAATCGCCCTAGTTAACTCAAAGACCTTCGCTTCGCTCGGTCGAAAACTCGGAGTGGTAAAAATAAAAAAATAGTATATTTTCTTGTGTTGTATTTATTCAAATACTATGTAAGTAACTATTAATTATTATTATTGTTATCATATTTTACAATATTATATTAAGTAAGTATAGTAAATCAAAATATAATTGTACCTACTACTAACTCAATGGGAGGGATGTACTTGATGTATTGACAGCAAATTATCAATATTTGGCTTTAGTTTTGTTAGGAATAACCGCAAATCTCCCCGTTCTGTGATATTCAATCTGCTCCTTTTTTTTGTTAAAAGGTTTGTTACGGCACTAAAACTTTTTTCGACAAGATACGACGAGGGAAACGCTATCAAAAGCTTTCTCGCAATTCCCCACAGTCCAGGATATTTTTCGGGTATTTCTGCCTGCAGCCAAAATGTTTGATACCCTCTTTTAAATTTCACCTTCAGCTCCTCATTAGTGCTAAGCTCGACTAGCTCCTCTTGTAATATCACATTCTCCACTTCCGTTTCATCAAATGGATTTATGATCCATGGTGGTATTTCCATTAACAGAATATCTTCAAATCTTATTTTGAAGTCATCATGCAGGGCGATTAAATGTTGAACGTAATCGAATCGTAATTAATCGAAACCAGATAAATTTTCGTGGACCCCCGCTTACGAATTGTGGACCCCCATTTTTCTGTCACGCCAACGTAGACCCCCGTCGAGTCTCCCGTGGACCCCTGGGGGTCCACCTGGACCACTTTGGGAATTACTGCTTTACATGTTTAGAACGAGAATATTTTCTTTGAATTCAAGTTATTAATAACTGGGTAAAAGAAGTTTCTTATGAAAAGAAAATGTTTCTGTTTGTAAAAATATTATTTACGTAACACCTCTTGTGTTTCTTTCACATTTATTTATCATTCACTGTGTAATTGATTTTGAGTTTGAAAAAAGAAATTGTGAATTTTTTTTTTTAATTTTGAAAGGTCATATTGTCAGGTTGGTCTCGTCTTCCATCACCAAAGATATGATTCATCAGATCTTCATCAAATTTAAATGTGAACAACCTGATGATCAACCTCAACCTCTGACCCTTTCAAATAAAAAAAAAATTGTAATCTTCAGAGTTATGGAGTAACATCGACAAAAAATACGTGTCGCTTTGCGATCTTCGTCTTTTTTTGAAGTCGGTGAATCATACTAATATTATAAATGCAAAAGTGTGTTTGTTTGTTGGTTTGTCCTTCAATCCCGCCGCAGCAGAGCTACGGATCGACGTGATTTTTTGCACGGGTATAGTTGAGGACTTGGAGAGTGACATAGGCTACATTTTATCCCGGAAAATCAAAGAGTTCCCCAGGGATTTTAAAAACTAAATCCACGCGGACTAAGTCGCGGGCATCAGCTAGTAACATAACAACTTCTCGAACCCGATTTGAAGCCAGGTCTGATCCACATCCTATTCACGATTCACAGTTAAGGTTGAAGACAAGGGTCTGCCCGCGAAATTCAAATTTAATTTGGTTTTTCGCAATTTTTAAACTAATACGACAAACTAAACTAGCGGCACGCTATGATGGCCGGTTTGACACATTACAATAGTGATGTGGAATGTCAATTTATTCTCGAACAAAAAACAATTAAGTTTTGTTTTTGTACCTGATTAAATAGGTTTAATAAAACAAAAATGTATATGTTTATTTAATTTATTTGAACGAACTGAATATTTGAATGAAAATGAATATACATACTTTATATGCACACAAGAAACATATGAATACAAAAGATACCAAAAAAGGTGCCACAAAAGGCCATAATTAATCAGATTCGTCCATACTACTATTTTCACTGTCGTCACTGCTATCATCACCTACATTAATAATTATATGTTCGTTTTCTATAATATTATCTATTTTCACATCTCTTTCATAATCTTCCCTTATTAATTTAACAGTTCTATTCACAACCTTTTCCCAGTCTCCTTTAGTCACATGTTCACAAGCTTCTTCTAATAATTTTAGCATTTTTTTTGTGGTAAATGGGGGTTCTGTATTGTGTCTTGCAGTATATCCCTTAATTTGAGCCCACACCAACTCAATCGCATTATACTCACAATGGTAAGGCGGTAACCGTATAACTCTGTGCCCATGTTCTAATGCTATTTCGTCAATGACGTATCGGATCTTGGTTGGTTTGTTTTCTTTTAAAAGACGTACTAATTCCGCTTTTAACATATTCATGTTTGCATCTACGCCATTTTTACGAAGCCATGCGACGATATCAGCTTTCTTTTGGGATTGGGCAGGTGGCTTGTCAATTTGCATCGAGTGGTATGGGGCGTTGTCCATAATTATAATAGATGGTTCAGGGAGGCTACACAACATTGAGGTAAACCATTCAGTAAACTTTTCTCCATTCATGTCTTCATGATAGTCTCCAGTGGTTTTTGACGCAAAAGCCATGAGAGAACCTTCGACAAACCCGTTGATGGTTCCGGCGTGACAAATTATAAGTCGCGATCCTTTTCCTACAGGAACTTTGGAAGTAGATGCTGCTGTGTCATCGTTCCAAGAACGGCCTACAGTATGGTTAGCATTAAGCCATGTTTCATCCAAGAACACAACATTTTGCCAATTTTTGATTTCTTTCACTTGCCGTAAAAAAGTATACCTTGCCATCGCTATATCAAATCTTTCCATCAATATTTTGCGTTTGTTACATTTTTTGTATCGAAATCCAATGGTCTTCAAAATCTTCGTTAAAGAACTTTCCCCACCGAAGAATAATCCAGCTTCCTTCAGTGAATGCACCAACTTTTTTCTTGTTGGATACTCCTTCTGTAAATAGTAGCCGTAAACATGTCTTCGGATAGCATCGGCATCAAAGCTATCGATGCCTACGACTGGTTTTGCTCGTTTTCTCTTTTTTGGTGTGTGAAGTTTATTTTCTTCTGTGCCAGTCTCGCCATATTTTTTTTTAGTTATCCGTCTAACAGTTCGTTGTCCAATATTAAGCGCATCAGCTACGCGTTCAACCACTGACGTTATAGGTAAAATTGGCCCTCCATTTTGAGCTTCACGATCGAAATAGTTACGAAGGCGTATTACGAACTCACGTGTCTGACTATTTAGAACAGTTCTCTGCGTACGTTCGGTCATATCGACGAAATCCACAACAAAGGGCTTGAACAGAGTCCAAATTAACGAGCAAGGGTCAACAGTAATGCAGTATCAATATTTGAAATCCAAAGCCAGGTCAAAACTATATCACAATCGCATTGCACTGACAGTTTATACTTTTCGAAGCAACGTCAATTCGAAACTGCTTTGTTTTGCATTGAGCATTGACGCGAGTTTGCCGGAGGTAGTAGTTGTGCTAGCCAGCGATCCTATGTGACGATCGTATTAGATTCCATTTTTAAAAATTTTCAATTTAGAAAACCAAATGCCGAGTTGTGGTATATATCATATAAAAATAAAAATTTTACCTTTTGTATGAAACAGCTGATATTTTTTTGCGATTTCAGAGGTTTGTCCACATAGTGAAAATTGTTCATATTCACAAGTACATTCACCCCTTAAATGGTGCAAACTGATTTTTCTACACTTGTATACATTTTAGAAATCAATTTAATAAATAAATTTTGAGTCCTAAACCTAAAACTACATTCGATAAAATTTATGAATCTCTGCACATCACTATCGTCAATAAAGTAATACAATTATTTCCTTCAAAGTCGTTATCAATTAATACGGAACTTCATGAGCGGACAAACGTCAAACCGGCCATCATAGCGTGCCGCTAGTGTAGGCTTATGGCATTCTAATTGCGACGATGGCAGTATCATCTTCACAGGTTTATATAAAAAAATATATTTGAAAGTGTCCAGTTTAAGAAATTAATCAAAATATCGACTAATATCTGGACCAACGGGCGAGTTAAGAATAATGGAAGTAAGTAGTAACGTAAGGGTAGTAAATGTCTTTGTTCTATTCTGTTTGGGGCGGCGAGTCGATTGTAAATGTTTATCTCGTCTTATCTTCGCAAGGCCGCGGCGTAATTCCCGAGGCTCGGAGGCTGGCGGTTTTGTTGGCTTGGAATACAATTTAATTTATCTTAAGGTTTTTCTTGTCTATAAATATTTAGGTAGGGTTTAGTTAAATTTGCACGATTATTGTAAAGCGAAATGTCCACTGGGAGTTAACTTCTAAAGAAAAGCTAAAAGGAGATTGGCGAATTCCATAGAGTTTCTGACCCAGACGAACTGAACTGAACACTGAACGCCCACGTTCACGAATCAAACTTCTTATACTTCATATAAACCAGACTAACAAAAAAATAATCAAAGTCTATCAAATAAAGTTGGGAGAAAGAAGATATTCACTTATATTGCCATTGATACGGTTATTTATAATGTGTACTTGTGAATAATTATATTTTTAATCCTCATCTTCTAAAAATATGGGGCTTACACAGAAAAATACTCTGAAAAATATTAATTAAAATGAAATGTTTTCTGAATCTGAACGGTTTTTAAAAATGCTGGGTCAAAATTCGCCAACCTCCTTTGTCGAACCTTGACCGCCAACTTATCGTAAGCGACATTTGTACAAACGATATTTGTAACTATGAAGGAATGAATTGAAAAAAAAAATTCAAGGTTCCTATGGAAATAGTATATGATATTTCAAGTTAATAAGTTATATTAAAATGTGATAAAAACTATCTTATATGTTGACCCGGAGTATCAGCTACCACTATACCAAATTTCATTTAAATCCGTTCAGTAGTTTTTGCGTGATGCGCGGACAGACAGATAGATTTTGAAATGTTACAAAAAAACTTATAGCTAAACTAATCTAATTACTATACAAATCATGCCCGCGTGGAATGGTGCCAAGAATACTGGCTGCATTTCCGCGGTGGACAGCCAGGTTGGTCCTTTGCGCAAAAAATGAGCCAGCCCTTCTGTCAATGTTAATTTGTCTTATTTTTTACTAGAACACGGCAAAATCAAAAGAAAGGGTAATGATTGTTAGTAGCAGTCAATGTAAGCATGTATGTGACTATTTACGAATTATATAAACAGGAATTGAATTGTAGTTTTTTATTTTTTTGGAACTTCCCCTCATTGTGGAAATATTATATTTTATTCTAACAAAGTTGCATGGGTTAAATCGGCTTGGCATCCGGCTGCCCACAAGATAGTATAAAAACTTATTACAATGTAAAAGCTTCATAATAATATTGTAAAATGATTATTTTGAAAAGAGCAACTGCTGAGCTTCTTGCCGGCTCTTCTCAGCAGAATCCGCTTTCCGAACCGGTGGTAGATTCATGACTTGTCATAAGAGCCACAGGTAGGCCTACGCGGAATAAATAGTTTTGAATTTGAATTTGAATGTTGAAGCTGCGAAAAGTCTGAGGTACGTGTCCAGGGACGAACCTGTGACTCCCCGAATAGGAGACCGTGGTCCTAACCACAAGTCTATCACTGCTCAGTAGTCAGGCTACAGTTTTTAAACTTTTAGCTTGTGTCCATACTCATAGTTTACTATTGTTTTACATCGGATTACCAGAAAATATTTATATTTTTCTGGAAATCAGATGTAAAACCAGTAATACAACGACATTCTGTAGCAGTAGCAGCTATAAAGTGGTTCTGTTTTGAAATCGATTCTGTACAGTTTCCCATTACGCGAGACAATAACATTACCGGTAAATCGTCTACAGTCTACACTAACGGAATCCGCTGCAAGGATTCAATCTACCTGCCCTAAGCTCAGTGTACACGCGCAAATAACACCGCTGCGGACAATTTTATTTCTTTTATCTTATGTTCCCCGCTTAATGTCTTTAAATCTATACTTGAAAAAGCTTTAAAGTTAGTTTTTATACAGAGCTAGAGTAACCAAATGCAATTAACATTTCAAGAATTAATATTGGTTAGAGTAAGGCATTACTTTGCGGAATTCCAATTTTTTTAAGCTATTGCATAGCTTTATCGCGGGCTTTGAACTAGGACAAACAGTTTGAGCGTGGCGACCGAATCAAGAAATTCCGTAACGAAAATAAACCGAACACCGTCGTTCAGTAAGCGTTCAACATTTTAGAGGTTCACAACAAGCTCTGTTTGGCGCAGTGGGCGAGCGACCGCTTTCTTTACCGTATGGTGTATGATGTCGCAGGTTCGAATCTCACTCGCGAAGTAGTGACAGTGCGCTTTTCTTGTTTGTTTGTTTTTTTAATTGTATTTTAAAATATTTTTTTGCATAATTTTTATCATGTTATCATAAATATTATAATTTTCATAATGTCATAAATATTTTAATTGCATAAGTTGATAAAAAATGCTATGCAATAGCTTTTCCGCGGCAGTCTCCGAGTGCTACTTAATTTTTTATATAAGAATAGCGAGCAAGCGAGCAGGCGGGTCACCTGATGTTAAGCGATTACCACCGCCCATGAACATTTGTAGCACCAGAGGCACTACCAATGCGTTGCCGGCTTTTCAGGAATTTGTTGGTCCGCCGCTTGAATAACCCACACAGTCGATGGGAGTTGGTTCCACAGTTTGGTAGTACGTGGGAAAAAAGATCTGGCACAACGGATAGTCGAAGTGCTCCAGGCACCCAGGTGGTGTGGGTGAAATTGCTTTCGGTGGCGTGCGGTGCGGTTGTAGAACAGAGAGGGTGGGATAAAATCAAACAGCTCTTCAGAACACTCCCCGTTATATAGACGATAGAATACGCACAGAGAGCTTGCGTCTCTGCAGTGCTCCAGGCTTTCCAGTGAGCTAGTTAGTTTGGGACTGTCCACAAGCCGTACTGCCCTCTATTTAAATGCCGTGATAATGCCGTGAAATTTTGCCATGATATTTAAAGAACAAAAATAGTTTATTCCTTTGTTATAATCCGCCAAACAGAATAAATCTTTTAACACCTGATAATGCTCCGATATCAGAGCGAAACGTACGTCGAGTGTTAAAAGAAAGTGGCTTCGCTGCATGGATAAAACTATCCGTTCATTTTCCAACATTTAATATTCGATAGTCTATTAATAGCTATTTATGCAACTGCATCGTAATGAGGGTCATTTTAATTCGAGTGCTGTTTTTTGATACGAGGCTTGCCGAGTATCAAAATAGGATAGTACGAGAATTAAAATGACTAATAACGTTCAGTTGCATACAAGATTTTATCTACGACAAGGAAAATAAAATCATTAACAAAATACGCCGTAGGCTCAATAAAGTAACAAAGAGTAACTCCGTAAGCCTCCACCAGCCGCCTGTGGCGCCTCTGTCAACAAAAAGTAACTCCGTAAGCCGCCACCAGCCGCCTGTGGCGCCTCTGTCGTATGAACGGTACAAAAGTGCCAGAACTCAGAGCCTTAGCTTTAGGTATCCTATTTTAAGAAGATAACCATTTCGATTCAGCTCCCATACAACGAGCTGCATCGAAATGAGCAGTAAAACCGAAAGAGGGTTCATTTCGATTCAGCTGTCAAATTCGAAATTGGAACTTTTCGATGTTGGAGTAGATAATAGCTATTTATGCAACTGCATCGTAATGAGGGTCATTTTAATTCGAGTGCTGTTTTTTGATACGAGGCTTGCCGAGTATCAAAATAGGATAGTACGAGAATTAAAATAACTAATTACGTTCAGTTGCATACAAGATTTTATCTACGACAAGGAAAATAAAATCATTAACAAAATACGCCGTAGGCTCAATAAAGTAACAAAGAGTAACTCCGTAAGCCGCCACCAGCCGCCTGTGGCGCCTCTGTCAACAAAAAGTAACTCCGTAAGCCGCCACCAGCCGCCTGTGGCGCCTCTGTCGTATGAACGGTACAAAAGTGCCAGAACTCAGAGCCTTAGCTTTAGGTATCCTATTTTAAGAAGATAACCATTTCGATTCAGCTCCCATACAACGAGCTGCATCGAAATGAGAAGCAAAACCGAAAGAGGGTTCATTTCGATTCAGCTGTCAAATACGAAATTGGAACTTTTCGATGTTGGAGTAGATAAAGCAATTAATGGACTTACTTATTACTTATTATGCTACTGCCTGCATGCCTGAGTTATCATAATGATCTCAAAGATGTGTGAATTCTGCCAATTCGCACTTGACCAGTATGGTAAGCCATGGCCTTTCTCATTTGAGAGAAGATTTGTACTCGAGGGTTGGTGATGCGTTGAGATGAATAAATGAATTAAATATGCTACTGGAACACTTGCATTCTCCTCATTAATGATGGCTTATCGTTGGTAATAGACACAGCAATAAAGAACAACAAAACTGCTCGTCGACTGTTGGAACGTAGTTCCTTATCGCGCGGTGCGGATGGGGCTAGACGGATCGACACTTTTTTGAAACCGACACTTTTTTGAATGTGGATTTGGCATTGTGTTCGGTATTTTCGCGGTACAATATTGGGTCTCTAATAAAATTGAAAATGGAAAATTCAGTCTGTCGAGCTGGGATTCGGACCATCGACTTTTAACTGTTAGGCGACTGCAGAAGCCACAAGGCTACAGAGACCCAATATTGTACCGCGAAAATACCGAACACAATGCCAAATTAATTAATCGAAAGGAACATCGTTCCATCCGGGTGTCCCTTCTCAAGTTTTTTTGCAGTTTGACGTTATTATTAAGAAAATTAATGAATAATTTAAAAAAATAATAATAAGCCCAGTTTTCTTCAGATCATATGACCCAGACCGCCGACCACGACCAGATATGCCGAATGCCATTAGCTTCTATACTCCCGTGTTACTTTGCTCTTATTTTGCTGCGTCTGTTTCGCAAGTCTGTCCCCGCTTTAACTCGCAGACGTTGCAGCATTAGCATACAAAATGACCGGTAGCCAGACCCCCCCCCCCCTCTGCCCTCAGCCTTCAGGCTAACAACGTTTACTGTTTCTTCCATTTGAAATTTCAAATAACAAACAAGGTTTAAGCTGCCCTAAATTTTATTTACAGAATATTATACAGAAAATATTTCTATAACCTATAATACTCAATAATCTAAAGAGAACTTTTCTAACTAGGAGAGCCTAAGTTACATGAAAACAAACAAACAACAACAAACAATTTAAAACTTGTTGTCTAACCTAATATTGATGAAGGCACAAGAATATTATGAAGGAATTGGCTACTTTTGCCGGTTGATTAAAGTTTCCAAGATAATTTAAAATCTAAATCCTTGTGGATATGACATTGTGGTGATATAGTCTTGGTCCTCCTTTCTCAGGGTACCAATGTTCGGCTCTCAAATTTGCACCTCTAACCGGAGCTATGTGGGTTATCCTTACTAATATTATAAATGCGAAAATGTTTTTGTTTGTTTGTTTGTTTGTTTGTTTGTTTGTTTGTTTGGTTGTTGGTTGGTTGGTTTGTCCTTCAAACACGCCACAACAGGGCTACGGATCGACGTGATTTTTTGCACTAAATCCACGCGGACGAAGTCGCGGGCATCAGCTAGTAATCAATTAAATATCATTTTTTTAACCTCCCACGCAAAAGAGGGGTGTTATAAGATTACGTGTGTATCTGTTTATCAGATACACAATCTGTGTATCTGTGTAGTAGTCTCCCCAATGGACCGATTTTGATGCGGTTTTTTCTGTTAGAAAGCTAACGTAATCGAGGTGGATCTTAACTATAATTTATGATGATCTTCTCAGGAGTTTGAAGATTATCAGCTCGTTTCTTACTTGATTAAAGGGTCTGACAAGCTTTCACTGGTGCGATTGATTTGAAAGGTGTACTGTTGCTTTGGATTATTTGCAAGGCTATGAAATGCTTGGTGACCTTGAGCCGATGCTGCAGCATCAAGATTAGAATAAAATAGAATAGAAATGTGTTTTATTCAAATAAACTTTTTTAAAAGTGCTTTTGAATCGTCGTGTGAGTCTACCACTGATTCCGAATGCCCTTCTTGCCGAGAAGAACCAGCAAGAAACACGGCACTTGCTCTTTTCAAAACAAGTTTACAATATCAGATACTATGCTAAGTAGCAGTGTTTCCACAATGAGGGGAAATTCCACAAAAGCAAGTAGTCTGTGGAATACTAAACTCTTTAGCAACTTACAGCAGATATAGTGTTTTGGGCTCATCAGAATGGTCACAATGAGTAGGTGTTAGATAGAAGATGATCGAGGAGAAAAATCTGATGATGGAGCAGAAAACTGAGTAACAGGATATCAGTTTTATATCGTACATAGTCCGGCCATAGATTCACATGTCACGGAAGTTTTAAAGTTCTAATTTACACTTGTTAAATGGTTAAGGAAAACGTTTCCACAATGTTCTCAAAGTTGAAGTCTGAGAATCCGCACTTGGCCAGCGTGGGGTAAACTTGGCCAGTTTGGGGTAAACTTGGCCAGTTTGGGGTAAACTTGGTAGATGGTCTTTAATTTTCTCATTCTGAGAGTTAACCCGTGCCTAGTATAGTGAGCCGGCGATGGGTGAAGATGATGATGAATCCTTGCAAAGCAGTGATGAGTCTAGTGGTTAGGACTGTGGTCTCCTATTCGGGGAGTCGCAGGTTCGATCCCGGGCATTCACCTCTGACTTTTTGGAATTATGTACTTTTATGCAGTTAAATATCATACGGTGAAGAAAAACATCGTGTGGAAACCTGCACACCTGAGAGTTCTGTATAATGTTCTCAAAGGTGTGTAAAGTCTGCCAATTTGCACTTGGCCAGCGTAGAGGACTATAACCCTTACTTTGAGAGGAAAATTGCGCTCAGTAGTGAGCCGTTGATGGGTTGCTGATGATGATGATCTATTTTTCTGTACACTTCCGAAACTCAAATGCTTGTGCTCCCACCACAGGCACACATATGAGTGGATTCCATTTTGGGACCAAACACCATACATCGCCTTGAAATTCTAAATATATTGCTCATAATATATAATGGGGCTACTTTCTGTCTGCCCGTCTTTGACATGAATTGAATTGTGGTACGTTTTGTGGAAATGTCATATTCTATTCTAACAAAGGTGCACGGGTTAAATCAGCTTGGCATCCAGCTGCCCACAAGATAGTATAAAAACTTTTTACAATGTAATAGCTACTTATTAATATTGTAAAATGATTATTTTGAAAAGAGCAACTGCTGAGTTTCTTGCTGGCTCTTCTCAGCAGAATCCGCTTTCCGAACCGGTGGTAGAATCTTGACGTGTCATAAGAGCCACAGGTTGGCCTACATGAAATAAATAACTTTGAGTTTGAGTTTGAGTTTGATATGAGCACATATATTATAATATAATTTATTGATATAACCCTAAGTGTATATTTTCTTGTTGTCTTTTAAAGCAGTGCAGTTTAAGAACTAGAGCTCAAAAATAACAGCAATAAAGATTCAGAAAATCCAACTCAGGATGTAATGGCTCGCGAAAATTATACTCGCGTATTTCATATAAAAGTTGTAACAATGGGGATTTGAGTGCTCAGTGGGGGCTGCTACGGAGTTTATGATAATTTTACCAACGAGCAAATAATTCACACGCTCATCTTTAGGTGATTAAGTTTTTGGATGACGTAATAAAAATATTTTTATAATTAACTAGTCTGTCTGCCCGTGACTTCGTCCGCGTGATCCAAGGTTTTTGATTCACGCGGGAACTCTTTAACTTTACAAGATAAATTATTAATGTCGTCTATGTGTTAATCCTGGGTATGAGCTATCTCCTTTCCAAATTTTAGCAAAATCGGTTCATTTGTTGTGGTTGTTATAAAACTCTGCTAAATGAATGTAACTATTATGTTAGACAATCACATGTCAGATTGTCTATTTCTTGTTTTAGTTCTTGCAATACATGAGCGCGCGTGAACTTTACTTGTGGTTACGTCGTGTACATGCACAATACGTAAGTGTGCGTGCCTGTCATAGCCTAGGTGGGAGCGGGCAGGCGCGAGCATTGCGCTCGCTCACACTTATACAGATACGACACCACGACCGTGAGCAAAGCGCACACGTGAATAACAAGAACTTGTACACATGAATTACAAGAGTTTGTATCAGGGTGCATTGCGGATTCAACTGTATCTAGATTTTAAGAACGCGTATAACGCCAACAAAAAAAATCAGATTTCGCGATGAGATAAAACATAGCCGCAACCTCATGTGAGGCGCGACAAAAGAAAGCGTTTTGGGCGGAATAGGAGTGTAGTAAGCGCCAAATACTTTGTAACTCGTAAAATATTCATTTTCTTTTCAATTCGCTAGGCTACTCTCTTGATAATATCAGTCGGAATTTAATGTAAAAATTTTGGCTCTGTAATATGCAACACATTGAAAATAAATGAATATTGGTTAAAAATTAGACCTAACTTCGCGATTTTTTACTATCGAACAAATTTCATCATTTCATGTTTTTGCCCAAGCACGTCCCTTGGCAGTATGATGTAATTTTAGCGTGTTTTTTTTTCGGATAATTAAAACTTGATCTACTACTGTAAAAATCAAATCTGTTTACTGTTAACGAGCGCATACCCACTCTTAAATAGCTGCAATACCTGAACTTGCGCACATTTAGCATCCGATAACCCTACAGAGTGGAAACTGGTAGCGCATTCGTCCAAATCACCATTTTAAGGTTGAAGAGAGAATAGCCTAAATAAGTAACTGTACCGCTGTACCTAATTCACTAACAGTGCTACACGCACGGCGCGTGTTCACTAAATATCCGAAAGGCCTATCTCTGAGCTTGAGCAATGCACCGCTTTGAACCAATTTTACGTAACACATCAATAGATTAATTGCGCAATTATAATAATTTGCCAGACAGCATTCGAAACATAGAAAAAGATAACAAATTTTATAAAACATTAAAAAACTTTTTATTGGAAAAGTGCTACTACAAAATAAATGATTATTTTGACGATACAAATAATATTAATAAATAAAATCGGTCTCTCTACTACAGTCGATTTCAGACCAAGTTGCTACACCCTAACGGGGTATGTGTAAACTATCTGCAACTAAAATAAATAAATAAATAAGATTGCGCTGGGTAAGCAGCAGTGAGACATGTCTGTAACTAGATGGGTGACCGCAACTTTATCCTTGACTCTGAGAGCTCTTTTTCCAGTTATTTTCTCTAATGTCTGATAACAATAATAATTTCCAGTAGAATCATAAATGTGTTTTTGTTTGTTGGTTTGTCTTTCAATCAACACATCGTATCCCTGTGAGATCTAATCAGAAATGAGGAGACCCAAAATTACCCCTTGCTTTTCTAGGATAAACATCCTATATCCTCAACTAACCCCATGCAAAAAATCACGTCCATCCTTAAACTAGCGGCACGCTATGATGGCCGGTTTGACACATTACAATAGTGATGTGGAATATCAATTTATTCTCGAACAAAAAACAATTAAGTTTTGTTTTTGTACCTGATTAAATAGGTTTAATAAAACAAAAATGTATATGTTTATTTAATTTATTTGAACGAACTGAATATTTGAATGAAAATGAATATACATACTTTATATGCACACAAGAAACATATGAATACAAAAGATACCAAAAAAGGTGCCACAAAAGGCCATAATTAATCAGATTCGTCCATACTACTATTTTCACTGTCGTCACTGCTATCATCACCTACATTAATAATTATATGTTCGTTTTCTATAATATTATCTATTTTCACATCTCTTTCATAATCTTCCCTTATTAATTTAACAGTTCTATTCACAACCTTTTCCCAGTCTCCTTTAGTCACATGTTCACAAGCTTCTTCTAATAATTTTAGCATTTTTTTTGTGGTAAATGGGGGTTCTGTATTGTGTCTTGCAGCATATCCCTTAATTTGAGCCCACACCAACTCAATCGCATTATACTCACAATGGTAAGGCGGTAACCGTATAACTCTGTGCCCATGTTCTAATGCTATTTCGTCAATGACGTATCGGATCTTGGTTGGTTTGTTTTCTTTTAAAAGACGTACTAATTCCGCTTTTAACATATTCATGTTTGCATCTACGCCATTTTTACGAAGCCATGCGACGATATCAGCTTTCTTTTGGGATTGGGCAGGTGGCTTGTCAATTTGCATCGAGTGGTATGGGGCGTTGTCCATAATTATAATAGATGGTTCAGGGAGGCTACACAACATTGAGGTAAACCATTCAGTAAACTTTTCTCCATTCATGTCTTCATGATAGTCTCCAGTGGTTTTTGACGCAAAAGCCATGAGAGAACCTTCGACAAACCCGTTGATGGTTCCGGCGTGACAAATTATAAGTCGCGATCCTTTTCCTACAGGAACTTTGGAAGTCGATGCTGCTGTGTCATCGTTCCAAGAACGGCCTACAGTATGGTTAGCATTAAGCCATGTTTCATCCAAGAACACAACATTTTGCCAATTTTTGATTTCTTTCACTTGCCGTAAAAAAGTATACCTTGCCATCGCTATATCAAATCTTTCCATCAATATTTTGCGTTTGTTACATTTTTTGTATCGAAATCCAATGGTCTTCAAAATCTTCGTTAAAGAACTTTCCCCACCGAAGAATAATCCAGCTTCCTTCAGTGAATGCACCAACTTTTTTCTTGTTGGATACTCCTTCTGTAAATAGTAGCCGTAAACATGTCTTCGGATAGCATCGGCATCAAAGCTATCGATGCCTACGACTGGTTTTGCTCGTTTTCTCTTTTTTGGTGTGTGAAGTTTATTTTCTTCTGTGCCAGTCTCGCCATATTTTTTTTTAGTTATCCGTCTAACAGTTCGTTGTCCAATATTAAGCGCATCAGCTACGCGTTCAACCACTGACGTTATAGGTAAAATTGGCCTTCCATTTTGAGCTTCACGATCGAAATAGTTACGAAGGCGTATTACGAACTCACGTGTCTGACTATTTAGAACAGTTCTCTGCGTACGTTCGGTCATATCGACGAAATCCACAACAAAGGGCTTGAACAGAGTCCAAATTAACGAGCAAGGGTCAACAGTAATGCAGTATCAATATTTGAAATCCAAAGCCAGGTCAAAACTATATCACAATCGCATTGCACTGACAGTTTATACTTTTCGAAGCAACGTCAATTCGAAACTGCTTTGTTTAATGTTTTGCATTGAGCATTGACGCGAGATTGCCGGAGGTAGTAGTTGTGCTAGCCAGCGATCCTATGTGACGATCGTATTAGATTCCATTTTTAAAAATTTTCAATTTAGAAAACCAAATGCCGAGTTGTGGTATATATCATATAAAAATAAAAATTTTACCTTTTGTATGAAACAGCTGATATTTTTTTGCGATTTCAGAGGTTTGTCCACATAGTGAAAATTGTTCATATTCACAAGTACATTCACCCCTTAAATGGTGCAAACTGATTTTTCTACACTTGTATACATTTTAGAAATCAATTTAATAAATAAATTTTGAGTCCTAAACCTAAAACTACATTCGATAAAATTTATGAATCTCTGCACATCACTATCGTCAATAAAGTAATACAATTATTTCCTTCAAAGTCGTTATCAATTAATACGGAACTTCATGAGCGGACAAACGTCAAACCGGCCATCATAGCGTGCCGCTAGTGTAGGTCTGTTTCTGCGTGATTAAAGGACAAACCAACAAACAAACACACTTTCGCATTTATACTTATTATTAGAAAGTAAGTAATTTTTTTACTTATTAGACTATCACTGCTTTTGCAGTGATAGTCTAGTGTTTAATACTGCGGTCTCCTATTCGGGGGGTCGCAGGTTCGATCCTGGGCACGCACCTCTGGCTTTTCTAAGTTATGTGCGTTTAAGAAATTAAATATCACACGCTTCAACAGTGAAGGAAAACATCGTGAGGAAACCTGCACACCTAAGAGTTTTTCATAATGTTCTCAAAGGTGTGTGAAGTCCACCAAACCAATTCGCATTGGGCCAGCGTGGTGGCCTATTACCCTTCTCTGAGAGGAGACCTTCGCTCAGTAGTGAGCCGTTGATGGGTTGCTGATGATGATGAAAGATGAAAGTAATTATTGGAAGGGGTCACAACCCTCAGCACCAAAGACCAACAAAGAACATGATGCAGAAAGACTCGTCACAGAATGTAGTCGCTAATTCACGGCCACAATGGGATATGGTTGAATGTTTTAGTGATGCTGTGTAATTCGCTAAGAGCTCAGGAGCACGATGCTGCTTCAATAATTCATGCGCTCTAAGCTTCTATGAGCCGGACACATCTAGATTGTTCTGGTTGCATTAGAGGATTGGGTTACCGACAAATTGTAATGGAACGCCATTTGTTAACGCCATTCCAGAAACAGAAACTAAGTAAGTACCTAAGTAGGTACCTACTTCCTAAATCCATGTAGAAATTCTTCAAATACGGCTCGTGTTACATGAAACTCTGAGTGTGTTGTTTGTTTGACCTTCCTGGCGCAGTGGTGAGCGCTGTGGTCATATAACCGGGTGGTCTCGGGTTCGATTCCAGGCGAGGGCGATTTGGGAGTTTATAATTTCTGAATTGTCTCTGGTCTGGTCTGGTGGGAGACTTTGCTGTGGCTAGTTATAGTAGTTACCACTCCACTGTCAAAGACCTGACGTGGAAAGGTTTGAAGCCTCGATAGCCCAACGATTAAAGGTGCGGACTGAAAGGTTCAAATCCCACCCATTGCACTATTGTCGTACCCACTCCTGGCACAAACTTTCCGCTTATTTGGAGGGGAGAGGAGAATATTAGTCAACTTCAACTTGGCTGATATATATTCTTTAAAAAAACAAAGACGTGTAGCCAAGCGACTTAGCGTTCTGGCACGACGGCG
Source organism: Oeneis ivallda (assembly GCA_029955525.1). NCBI lineage: Eukaryota > Metazoa > Arthropoda > Insecta > Lepidoptera > Nymphalidae > Oeneis > Oeneis ivallda. The sequence continues at coordinate 994,682 of JARPMR010000020.1, read as the reverse complement.
TGTAGAAAAAGATTGGGGGGTATGGGTTGGATGTGCACTGCCATACCCCTTCCAAGTTAGACTGCATCGTCACTTACTTTCTGGTTATTTCGTTTTCACGAACCTTTAGGGAACACCTAAAGGTGGAAATGAGACTGGGTAAGGGATTTTATTTAGGGGCTACCTACGTAAAGAGATTTTTACTTACGGGATGATTTAGGTATGGGTGGTGAAAATACCTAGGCATAAGTCTCGATTCAAAATTATAACCTAAAAGTGAAATAATTTATTGCGTTTTCTCATTACTTAAACGCTTTAGCTCAACGTTGCTGAAACACCTTTCCAGCGTCCGTGTTTCCTGCCTCCTATAATTTGAGTACCTCCAAGGCAAGAATAAATAGGCATCTTCTCGGCAAGCGCGCTCCAATTTAGAACTCATCAATGCTTCCCAGCGTTGATTGTCGTCAAGCGCAAGCCAAATTAATTAAAAAAAATTAAGTGGCACTCGGGGACTGCCGCGGTAAAGCTATTGCATAGCATTTTTTATCAACTTATGCAATTATAATATTTATGCAATTTTTTTTTGCATAGTAAAAATTATGCAAAAAAATAATTAAAAAACAAACAAACAAGAAAAGCGCACTGTCACTACTTCGCGAGTGAGATTCGAACCTGCGACACCCAAAGAAAGCGGCCGCTCGCCCACTGCGCCAAACAGAGCTAAATGTGAACCTCTAAAATGTTGAACGCTTACTGAACGACGGTGTTAGGTTTTTTTCATTACGGAATTTCTTGATTCGGTCGCCGCGCTCAAACTGTTTGTCCTAGTTCAAAGCCCGCGATAAAAGCTATGCAATAGCTTAAAAATCTTGATCTTGTAAATAACTACCTACATCTCTTAACAAAGGTACAGACCTTTTTTTCTGCGTTGAATTAATTGAGATAAATTGCGTTAATCGGCAATTGAACCTAAACCCTCTTACTTTTAAAATATGTGGGAGACAAATTTGAAAGAAAAAATAAAGTGTTACTAAAATAAAATAAAATAAAAAGAGTCCTTATTCGATCTCAAACTAGCAGTTAGCACAAGTCGGACAAGACATAAATCCCCAAGAAACCGACCCTAAAGTCAAGAAGTCGCACCAACTCGCTCTAAGGCCGCCATAAATTACGCGACACGCTTCACGAGACTGCCCGTGAATGGGACGCCCCACATTGTTCTGTCAGTTCAGACAAAGCGTCACGGCTGCGATTAACCGGCGCGGCACTCATTTACTTGGCGATTAAAGCCGCCTGTTCGAGGTGAGACTTTGACATGATAACGTCTTATAAATCGATGAACACTGGCTGCACGCACGAAAGTGTCACGTTTTGCCTGAGCCTGAGCGTGCAAGCGAGAGCGTGGAACAAGCGATAGAGAGGCACGATCGGCCCAAGCGTTGGCTTGTGACGCGTCAATGTTTCTTTATGAGGTTATCACGTAAAACTATCGTCCATAAACCGACTCTACAGACAACCAATTTTTACTTCCAATTTTGAGTTAAGCATTACCATAATTAATGAAATTATTGAATGTAATGAAGCAGTGATAGCCGAGTGGTTAGGACTGCGGTCTCATATTCGTGGGGTCACAGGTTCGATCCCGGGTACGCTCCTCTGAATTTTCGAAGTTATGTGCATTTAGGAAATTAAATACCACATGCTTTAACGGTTAGTACTCCATAATGTTAACAAAGGTGTGTGAAGTCCGCCAATTCGCATTGGGCCAGCGTGGTGGACTATGGCCTTTAACCCTTCTCTGAGAGGAGACCTGCGCTCAGTAGTGAGTCGGTGATGGGTTGCTGATGATAAGATGAATAAAGGTATCAAAGCTCAATCATTAGTTTTATGGCGGGACAATTAAAAACAAATAATTTTAATGTTCTGATTAGTTTATCATCATCATCATCAGCAAGTGGGCCAGTGAGTACTGTGGCCTATAGGCCATCATGGGCAACCCATTAACGTTTCACTACTGAGCGCTGGCCCAATGCGAATTGGCGGACTTCACACGTTACAGACTATTGTAGAGAACTGTCAGATGTACAGGTTTAGTCACGATGTTTTCCTTCACCGTTGAAGCAAGTGATATTTAATTGATTAAACACACTTGACTCCGAAAAGTCAGAGGTGCTCTGCTCGAACCGAACATCGAACCCGGGATCGAACCTGCGACCCCCCGAATAGGAGACCACAATCCTAACCACTAGGATGTCTGATTAGTTATTCCTACGTTATTTGGCGATGGTGAAATTGACCTTTAGAATAATAATACGAATTATAGAATAAAATAACGCTCCCGATTCAGCTTAATTTGCCTGTCTGTGTTACGTTCCCTCAAACATGGTTGAGCGAAGCAACGGCTGGGTCATGCGTCATGCTCGTGAACGGATCCCACCGGCGGGAATGGGGCTGCTTTATGTCTGCCCATCTTAAGATATATCGCATTGTTAGTAGGAATGCATTTTGGAACTTCCCTCATTGTGGAAACACTGCATACATAGCATAGTATTTATTGTATTGTAAACTTATTTTGAAAAGAGCAAGCCGAGTTTCTTGCTGGTTCTTCTCGGAAGGAAGGACATTCCGAACTAGTGGTAGAGTCAGACTATTAAAAACACTTGTAAAAAGTTTATTTGAATAAAAAATATTTCTATTCTATTCTGTCTAACTTATACTTTGTAGATCCATCTGGAGTCCGCGTTATTTTACTACTGCGTCGAGTATGGTCGTGTAGTGCATGGCTCGCTGTATTGCAGCTCTATAAATCGGCTCGCAGGTGTTCAAGTTTATCACTCGACGCGAGCTCCGAATTCCGCCTTATTTGCCTGATGAGGGAATAATCTACATAATTGCCAACATTTCGCAGGCAAATGGAAACTTTTGTAATTTTAAACGATTGTTCCTAAGCAACACATACATTTGGTGTGGTATTTCGTGGAATATTTTTAACCCCCGACGCAAAAAGAGAGGGGTGTTATAAGTTTAACGTGTCTGTCTGTGTATCTGTGTATCTGTGTATCTGTGTATCTGTGTATCTGTGTATCTGTGTATCTGTCTGTGGTAGCGTAGCCGCCAAACGAATGAACCAATTTTCGTTTAGTTTTTTTGTGTCATAGATAATTTTATCCCGAGTGTTCTTAGCCATGTTTCATGAAAATCTGTTCAGCCGTTTGAAGATTATCAGATCTTTTCTAGTTGATTAGGGGATCTGACTAACTTACTTTTGTCCAATCGATTCGAAATTTGGTACCGTGTTACTTCAATGATATTGAAAGTATATGGAAAGGTAACCATGACCTGATCAGCCGTTTGAAGATCATCAACTCTTTAATAGTTGATGAGGGGATCTGACTACCTTCCATATGTCCTATCGATTCGAAATTTGGTACCGTGTTACTTCAATGATATTGAAAGTATATGGTAAGGTAACCATGACCTGATCAGCCGTTTGAAGATCATCAACTCTTTAATAGTTGATGAGGGGATCTGACTACCTTCCATATGTCCTGTCGATTCGAAATTTGGTACCTTGTTACTTCAATGATATTGAAAGTATATGGTAAGGTACCCATGACCTGATCAGCCCTTTGAAGATCATCAGCTCTTTACTAGTTGATGTGGGGATCTGACTACCTTCCATATGTCCTATCGATTCGAAATTTGGTACCGTGTTACTTCAATGATATGGAAAGTATATGGTAAGGTAACCATGACCTGATCAGCCGTTTGAAGATCATCAGCTCTTTAATAGTTGATGAGGTGATCTGACAACCTTCCATATGTCCTATCGATTCGAAAGGTACCGTATTACTTCAATGATATTGAAAGAACATGGTAAGGTAACCATGACTTTAAAATATATGACATGTTAGAGTAAGGTTTAGATTTCGAAGGTGGGTAATTAAATGGGTTCAATTAGGCTCAATTACCACTGCGCTAACAAATCACTATAAATACCTTCCTACTTTAAAAAGGACTAAATAAAAGTAAAATTAAAAATTTTAAAAACTCCCCGACACAAAAAATAATCTCTAAAAACTAACAAATAATATTTTATACCTATATATAATTATTATCGTCACATATATTATGTAAGTTCAAATATTTTTATTTTCCAAGTGTCGTCGTCTCGTCGGGGGGACTGCTAAGTGAGAAAAACAGGTGTAGTCGCAGATTGCAAAAAAAGAATTTACTCCGAAAAATTCGCAAAATCGACACAACCGTCAACGTCGTCTGCCCTCACGTGTCGCGCGCGGCATTACGTAGAGCGTAGACTATATATGCAGGAAACTTAAGATCGCTCGTACCTAAATGTAATTCGTAATAATTAATTAGCTGTTGAAAAAATACTTTATAAACTTTAGCGGTCCCGCGACGCGACGACGACACTTGGAAAATAAAAATATTTGAACTTACATAATATATGTGACGATAATAATTATATATAGGTATAAAATATTATTTGTTAGTTTTTAGAGATTATTTTTTTGTGTCGGGGAGTTTTTAAAATTTTTAATTTTACTTTTATTTAGTCCTTTTCAACATAAATGTATAAGGGCCAAATTTCTCTAACGTAAAATAAGTCTTATACGAGCGTTAACGTATTTTGACAGTATTTTCAATGCAAAAACTGTCAGAACGCCCAATTTATTCCTCGTTAAAACGTCACTCGACGTTGATGAAATCGGCACTAATTCAAATTTTATTCAAGACATCGACCGCGTGGATTGAGGTTTTTGATTCCCACGGAAACCCTTTAATTTTCCGGAATAAAATGTAGCCTATGTGTTAAACCAGGTTATAATCTATCTCCATTCTAAATTTCAGCTAAAACCGTCCAGTAGTTTTTGCGTGAAAGAGTAACAAACACACACACACACACATACACTTTCACCTTTATAATATTAGTGTGATGTGAACTTTCCCACAAACTTTCGCCTTTATTAGCGTTTGTGGAAGGATTTTCTGTAAGTGACGCATAGGAATCTATTTTTTAGTTAGTTACAAGTACTAGCTGATGTCCGGAACTTCCTGAACCTAGCTTTCAAAAATTCGCGAAAAGGCTCGGGTTAAGGATTTATTTTCTCAAAAAGAATAATATACATATCCCGTCAACCGGATGGAAGCCACCTCTGTATCCATTTTACCCATTACCACTGCAGCTTAGTTACTCGGTACTCGATGTTATTAACTTTGGCTCTCCTAATTCCTTATTTAATCCCGAAAGGATACACCGGCATACTAATCGACCGAGCGAAGCGAAGGTCTTTGAGTCTACTTGAGTGAATTTGCACTTGTCCGTCCGTCCGTCCGTCCGTCCGTCCGTCCGTCCGTCCGTCCGTCCGTCCGTCTGTCAGAGCCTTATAACTTCTGAATTACTGAACGAAATTACTTCAATTTTAGATATAATATGTAAACCGATGGCCTCCAGCCGAAAATGGCTTAAAAAGTTATAAAAATCTTTATTTCAGGGGGGCTCTCATAGAAGCGAATGCGAAGAAAAAAAAAAAAATTTTGCGTTTCATAGGTTTACAGTACCTCATTTTAAAGATAATTTGGAACAGAGTACAAAAGTATTTTTTTTTAAATTTTTTTCCTAAAATTGACGAAATGGGGGGCTTTCAAAGTGGAGATTATATTTGACCTCAGAACGGAATAACCATTGAAAGCTGGGGCTTGAAAGTTTTACAATTTTAGCGTAATATCATGTACTTGAACAACAAATACTAAAATTAGATAAATGTAATAAGGAAACTAAATTATTTAACTTTTAATGAGCAGCAACAACAGAACTTCACAATGATGTCAATAGATGGCGCTCTCATCTCATATAGCAAATGCAGCTTTATGTAACATACCTATTATTCAATTAAGATTATTATTTAGTCATTTAGCAAACATCAATAAAACTTCACGTTGCAGTTTGTTTTTACATATTTCTGATCGTGTCAATAGTTGACGCTGTGTACAAGTAATTTAATTTGAATGTTCCAAAAAACTATACCTAAGTTTGATTGAGGCCTTGAGGATTTCACTATAACAGTTCCCTAACCTTTACGGGCTACCTATGTTAAGTTAGTTGACACTTTCTGTCAACTTTGTTATTACGAACCTCTACGGGACAACTAAAGGTGAAAATGACATTGGGATGTTAGAATTGTATTTAGGGGCTACCTATGTAAAGAGACTTCTACAAATGGGATGATTTAGGTATGGTTGGTGAAAACGGGCATAATAATAATGTCAATTTTGATCGTCAATTATGGGAAACCGTTACCGCGAGGTCTCAGTTCGGGGCGAACCACTAGTATAGATTCTCTCTGTCACCCTTGAGTGGCCTTAGATTTCTTATGAGGCCCAAAATTAGCGATTAAGGTTTGGATGCGTACTTAATTACAGGCAACACGCACTGTTCGAAGGCATTCGTTGTCAGATATGAATCAGGACAAGAAGACATCTCAAATCTTCCCGACCGCTGCATAACCAAGAGTCAATTCTACCATACGCCTGTCCACTCGGTAATAGTTGAGAACTTGCCATTCAAAATCGTAGATAAAAACCTCGTTACCTAGGTAATAAAATGTTATATTTCAAAACAGAATTACAGCGATCTTTTCCTCTCCCATGCGAATGCGCCCTTACAGCCCATTTCCAACTAAAGACCACTAAAGCTACTAAATGTACAAGTTTCGCTCAAAAACAGGAAACACGCCCGCCGATAACAATCAAAAGGAAAATCAAAGAATCTTAATGGATAGAAAATGGATAGTGTACGGAAAAACATCCGAGTCAATTTTGCATCGTCATTGCCGCAGATGTAGAGTTTCTAGAAACGTTATTTTACGTACGGATTAAGACTTTTCAAGTTACTACTTAAGTGTGTTTCTAGCATGACCCCTCTACGAATCTACAACCTGTATTCTACAGATGAAGTATGTATGTATGTATGTATATACTTTATTGCACCACAAAACACAAATAAATTACAGGTTACAAAAAAGAAAACTTAAAATGTAAGTACAAAAAGGCGGTCTTATCGCTAAATAGCGATCTCTTCCAGACAACCTTAACGCTAGGGAGAAAATGAACAAATAGACAGTGGGAGGTGGTGTTTATTATATACCTAAATACTAATAGGTAAATAAACTAAACCATATAATATAATAATAATAACATATTAACACACTAATATATACAAAATAAATATAATACACATACATAAGACTATACATATAATATACATAAATATATATACATTACTGATTTCAACCGTAAACTATGTCGTTATTGATGATAGCACAGAGATAGGTAATAATCTTTGACGTTAGTTTTAAATTTATTAAGGGATTCAGCACGATGAATTTGCGAGGGAAGCTCGTTCCATAGACAAATAGCCTTGACCGTGAAAGAGTTACTAAAATACTTCGTCCGATGTGTAGGTGTCACTAGCTTGAGTTTTTCCGCAGGCCATAAGACTCTATCTGGTCTGTCATGACCACGAAATTTAAAGTTCTCCTTTAAATAACTTGGAGTCATAGGATTGAACAATACACAGTACAGAAGAGAAACAATATGTAAATTCCGGCGAAAGCGAATGGGTAACCACTTGAGCTTTGAACGAAATTCGGAGACATGGTCATTTGCGCAAGCCAAATATAAACCTAATAGCAAGGTTTTGAATACGCTCAAGTTTATTAAGTTGGTCCTCGGTTAAATCAATATAGCTTGCGTCTGCATAATCGAGAATGGAGAGGAGTAAAGATTGTGCTAACATAATCTTAGTAGGAATGGGGAGAAAAGAACGTAGGCGCCTGAGAGAACCCAAGGCAGCAAAGGTCTTTCTACTAAGCTCTTTTAATTGCTGAGACCACGAGAGAGTAGTGTCCAAATGGACACCAAGATTTTTCACAGTGGCACTATAAGGAATAACAACGCCATTTAATATAACTGCTGGAAGATTATCCCAATCAACCCTTGAAATCCAGCCAGCTCCACCAATAATAATAGCCTGGGACTTACAAGGATTGACTTTTAAACCATAACACTTACTCCATTCGCTGACAGCCACCAGGTCATCATTAATGGTAGAAATAGCAGAGGGCAAGTCTTCAAGAGTTGACTGAGTGTACACTTGGAGAACGTCTGCATACATGTGATAGAGAGAAGTGATAATTTGGGAAATTGAATTAATGAAGATAGCAAAGAGTAAAGGAGACAACACACCACCTTGAGGCACCCCAGCACGCAATTCACACCAAGACTTATTAACTTATCTTCGATGCGAATACGCTGCCGTCGGCCTCTGAGATAATACTGAAACCATCCAACCACTGATGGAGATAATATCTCCATCAGTGGTTGGATGGTATGTTAATAGAACGTAACAGACTCAGTAAGATGTCAAAATCGACAGAATTAAATGCATTGCTAAAATCCAGCAATACCAGCACAGTGAGCTGTTTATTATCCATGCCCCGTCGAATGTCGTCAGTAACTTTAACCAGCGCTGTAGTCGTACTATGACCCGACCGGAAACCAGACTGAAGGGGATTTAAAAGACAATTTCTGTTAAGGAATAGGTTCAATTGGTGGAACAATAGTTTAGTGGCTAGTTATAGTAGTTACCACTCCACTGTCAAAGACCTGACGTGGAAAGATTTGAAGCCTCGATAGCCCAACGATTAAAGGTGCGGACTGAAAGGTTCAAATCCCACCCATTGCACTATTGTCGTACCCACTCCTGGCACAAACTTTCCGCTTATTTGGAGGGGAGAGGAGAATATTAGTCAACTTCAACTTGGCTGATATATATTCTTTAAAAAAACAAAGACGTGTAGCCAAGCGACTTAGCGTTCTGGCACGACGGCGTGTAGAAAAAGATTGGGGGGTATGGGTTGGATGTGCACTGCCATACCCCTTCCAAGTTAGACTGCATCGTCACTTACTTTCTGGTTATTTCGTTTTCACGAACCTTTAGGGAACACCTAAAGGTGGAAATGAGACTGGGTAAGGGATTTTATTTAGGGGCTACCTACGTAAAGAGATTTTTACTTACGGGATGATTTAGGTATGGGTGGTGAAAATACCTAGGCATAAGTCTCGATTCAAAATTATAACCTAAAAGTGAAATAATTTATTGCGTTTTCTCATTACTTAAACGCTTTAGCTCAACGTTGCTGAAACACCTTTCCAGCGTCCGTGTTTCCTGCCTCCTATAATTTGAGTACCTCCAAGGCAAGAATAAATAGGCATCTTCTCGGCAAGCGCGCTCCAATTTAGAACTCATCAATGCTTCCCAGCGTTGATTGTCGTCAAGCGCAAGCCAAATTAATTAAAAAAAATTAAGTGGCACTCGGGGACTGCCGCGGTAAAGCTATTGCATAGCATTTTTTATCAACTTATGCAATTATAATATTTATGCAATTTTTTTTTGCATAGTAAAAATTATGCAAAAAAATAATTAAAAAACAAACAAACAAGAAAAGCGCACTGTCACTACTTCGCGAGTGAGATTCGAACCTGCGACACCCAAAGAAAGCGGCCGCTCGCCCACTGCGCCAAACAGAGCTAAATGTGAACCTCTAAAATGTTGAACGCTTACTGAACGACGGTGTTAGGTTTTTTTCATTACGGAATTTCTTGATTCGGTCGCCGCGCTCAAACTGTTTGTCCTAGTTCAAAGCCCGCGATAAAAGCTATGCAATAGCTTAAAAATCTTGATCTTGTAAATAACTACCTACATCTCTTAACAAAGGTACAGACCTTTTTTTCTGCGTTGAATTAATTGAGATAAATTGCGTTAATCGGCAATTGAACCTAAACCCTCTTACTTTTAAAATATGTGGGAGACAAATTTGAAAGAAAAAATAAAGTGTTACTAAAATAAAATAAAATAAAAAGAGTCCTTATTCGATCTCAAACTAGCAGTTAGCACAAGTCGGACAAGACATAAATCCCCAAGAAACCGACCCTAAAGTCAAGAAGTCGCACCAACTCGCTCTAAGGCCGCCATAAATTACGCGACACGCTTCACGAGACTGCCCGTGAATGGGACGCCCCACATTGTTCTGTCAGTTCAGACAAAGCGTCACGGCTGCGATTAACCGGCGCGGCACTCATTTACTTGGCGATTAAAGCCGCCTGTTCGAGGTGAGACTTTGACATGATAACGTCTTATAAATCGATGAACACTGGCTGCACGCACGAAAGTGTCACGTTTTGCCTGAGCCTGAGCGTGCAAGCGAGAGCGTGGAACAAGCGATAGAGAGGCACGATCGGCCCAAGCGTTGGCTTGTGACGCGTCAATGTTTCTTTATGAGGTTATCACGTAAAACTATCGTCCATAAACCGACTCTACAGACAACCAATTTTTACTTCCAATTTTGAGTTAAGCATTACCATAATTAATGAAATTATTGAATGTAATGAAGCAGTGATAGCCGAGTGGTTAGGACTGCGGTCTCATATTCGTGGGGTCACAGGTTCGATCCCGGGTACGCTCCTCTGAATTTTCGAAGTTATGTGCATTTAGGAAATTAAATACCACATGCTTTAACGGTTAGTACTCCATAATGTTAACAAAGGTGTGTGAAGTCCGCCAATTCGCATTGGGCCAGCGTGGTGGACTATGGCCTTTAACCCTTCTCTGAGAGGAGACCTGCGCTCAGTAGTGAGTCGGTGATGGGTTGCTGATGATAAGATGAATAAAGGTATCAAAGCTCAATCATTAGTTTTATGGCGGGACAATTAAAAACAAATAATTTTAATGTTCTGATTAGTTTATCATCATCATCATCAGCAAGTGGGCCAGTGAGTACTGTGGCCTATAGGCCATCATGGGCAACCCATTAACGTTTCACTACTGAGCGCTGGCCCAATGCGAATTGGCGGACTTCACACGTTACAGACTATTGTAGAGAACTGTCAGATGTACAGGTTTAGTCACGATGTTTTCCTTCACCGTTGAAGCAAGTGATATTTAATTGATTAAACACACTTGACTCCGAAAAGTCAGAGGTGCTCTGCTCGAACCGAACATCGAACCCGGGATCGAACCTGCGACCCCCCGAATAGGAGACCACAATCCTAACCTCTAGGATGTCTGATTAGTTATTCCTACGTTATTTGGCGATGGTGAAATTGACCTTTAGAATAATAATACGAATTATAGAATAAAATAACGCTCCCGATTCAGCTTAATTTGCCTGTCTGTGTTACGTTCCCTCAAACATGGTTGAGCGAAGCAACGGCTGGGTCATGCGTCATGCTCGTGAACGGATCCCACCGGCGGGAATGGGGCTGCTTTATGTCTGCCCATCTTAAGATATATCGCATTGTTAGTAGGAATGCATTTTGGAACTTCCCTCATTGTGGAAACACTGCATACATAGCATAGTATTTATTGTATTGTAAACTTATTTTGAAAAGAGCAAGCCGAGTTTCTTGCTGGTTCTTCTCGGAAGGAAGGACATTCCGAACTAGTGGTAGAGTCAGACTATTAAAAACACTTGTAAAAAGTTTATTTGAATAAAAAATATTTCTATTCTATTCTGTCTAACTTATACTTTGTAGATCCATCTGGAGTCCGCGTTATTTTACTACTGCGTCGAGTATGGTCGTGTAGTGCATGGCTCGCTGTATTGCAGCTCTATAAATCGGCTCGCAGGTGTTCAAGTTTATCACTCGACGCGAGCTCCGAATTCCGCCTTATTTGCCTGATGAGGGAATAATCTACATAATTGCCAACATTTCGCAGGCAAATGGAAACTTTTGTAATTTTAAACGATTGTTCCTAAGCAACACATACATTTGGTGTGGTATTTCGTGGAATATTTTTAACCCCCGACGCAAAAAGAGAGGGGTGTTATAAGTTTAACGTGTCTGTCTGTGTATCTGTGTATCTGTGTATCTGTGTATCTGTGTATCTGTGTATCTGTCTGTGGTAGCGTAGCCGCCAAACGAATGAACCAATTTTCGTTTAGTTTTTTTGTGTCATAGATAATTTTATCCCGAGTGTTCTTAGCCATGTTTCATGAAAATCTGTTCAGCCGTTTGAAGATTATCAGATCTTTTCTAGTTGATTAGGGGATCTGACTAACTTACTTTTGTCCAATCGATTCGAAATTTGGTACCGTGTTACTTCAATGATATTGAAAGTATATGGTAAGGTAACCATGACCTGATCAGCCGTTTGAAGATCATCAACTCTTTAATAGTTGATGAGGGGATCTGACTACCTTCCATATGTCCTATCGATTCGAAATTTGGTACCGTGTTACTTCAATGATATTGAAAGTATATGGTAAGGTAACCATGACCTGATCAGCCGTTTGAAGATCATCAACTCTTTAATAGTTGATGAGGGGATCTGACTACCTTCCATATGTCCTGTCGATTCGAAATTTGGTACCTTGTTACTTCAATGATATTGAAAGTATATGGTAAGGTACCCATGACCTGATCAGCCCTTTGAAGATCATCAGCTCTTTACTAGTTGATGTGGGGATCTGACTACCTTCCATATGTCCTATCGATTCGAAATTTGGTACCGTGTTACTTCAATGATATGGAAAGTATATGGTAAGGTAACCATGACCTGATCAGCCGTTTGAAGATCATCAGCTCTTTAATAGTTGATGAGGTGATCTGACAACCTTCCATATGTCCTATCGATTCGAAAGGTACCGTATTACTTCAATGATATTGAAAGAACATGGTAAGGTAACCATGACTTTAAAATATATGACATGTTAGAGTAAGGTTTAGATTTCGAAGGTGGGTAATTAAATGGGTTCAATTAGGCTCAATTACCACTGCGCTAACAAATCACTATAAATACCTTCCTACTTTAAAAAGGACTAAATAAAAGTAAAATTAAAAATTTTAAAAACTCCCCGACACAAAAAATAATCTCTAAAAACTAACAAATAATATTTTATACCTATATATAATTATTATCGTCACATATATTATGTAAGTTCAAATATTTTTATTTTCCAAGTGTCGTCGTCTCGTCGGGGGGACTGCTAAGTGAGAAAAACAGGTGTAGTCGCAGATTGCAAAAAAAGAATTTACTCCGAAAAATTCGCAAAATCGACACAACCGTCAACGTCGTCTGCCCTCACGTGTCGCGCGCGGCATTACGTAGAGCGTAGACTATATATGCAGGAAACTTAAGATCGCTCGTACCTAAATGTAATTCGTAATAATTAATTAGCTGTTGAAAAAATACTTTATAAACTTTAGCGGTCCCGCGACGCGACGACGACACTTGGAAAATAAAAATATTTGAACTTACATAATATATGTGACGATAATAATTATATATAGGTATAAAATATTATTTGTTAGTTTTTAGAGATTATTTTTTTGTGTCGGGGAGTTTTTAAAATTTTTAATTTTACTTTTATTTAGTCCTTTTCAACATAAATGTATAAGGGCCAAATTTCTCTAACGTAAAATAAGTCTTATACGAGCGTTAACGTATTTTGACAGTATTTTCAATGCAACTATAATTTGAGTACCTCCAAGGCAAGAATAAATAGGCATCTTCTCGGCAAGCGCGCTCCAATTTAGAACTCATCAATGCTTCCCAGCGTTGATTGTCGTCAAGCGCAAGCCAAATTAATTAAAAAAAATTAAGTGGCACTCGGGGACTGCCGCGGTAAAGCTATTGCATAGCATTTTTTATCAACTTATGCAATTATAATATTTATGCAATTTTTTTTTGCATAGTAAAAATTATGCAAAAAAATAATTAAAAAACAAACAAACAAGAAAAGCGCACTGTCACTACTTCGCGAGTGAGATTCGAACCTGCGACACCCAAAGAAAGCGGCCGCTCGCCCACTGCGCCAAACAGAGCTAAATGTGAACCTCTAAAATGTTGAACGCTTACTGAACGACGGTGTTAGGTTTTTTTCATTACGGAATTTCTTGATTCGGTCGCCGCGCTCAAACTGTTTGTCCTAGTTCAAAGCCCGCGATAAAAGCTATGCAATAGCTTAAAAATCTTGATCTTGTAAATAACTACCTACATCTCTTAACAAAGGTACAGACCTTTTTTTCTGCGTTGAATTAATTGAGATAAATTGCGTTAATCGGCAATTGAACCTAAACCCTCTTACTTTTAAAATATGTGGGAGACAAATTTGAAAGAAAAAATAAAGTGTTACTAAAATAAAATAAAATAAAAAGAGTCCTTATTCGATCTCAAACTAGCAGTTAGCACAAGTCGGACAAGACATAAATCCCCAAGAAACCGACCCTAAAGTCAAGAAGTCGCACCAACTCGCTCTAAGGCCGCCATAAATTACGCGACACGCTTCACGAGACTGCCCGTGAATGGGACGCCCCACATTGTTCTGTCAGTTCAGACAAAGCGTCACGGCTGCGATTAACCGGCGCGGCACTCATTTACTTGGCGATTAAAGCCGCCTGTTCGAGGTGAGACTTTGACATGATAACGTCTTATAAATCGATGAACACTGGCTGCACGCACGAAAGTGTCACGTTTTGCCTGAGCCTGAGCGTGCAAGCGAGAGCGTGGAACAAGCGATAGAGAGGCACGATCGGCCCAAGCGTTGGCTTGTGACGCGTCAATGTTTCTTTATGAGGTTATCACGTAAAACTATCGTCCATAAACCGACTCTACAGACAACCAATTTTTACTTCCAATTTTGAGTTAAGCATTACCATAATTAATGAAATTATTGAATGTAATGAAGCAGTGATAGCCGAGTGGTTAGGACTGCGGTCTCATATTCGTGGGGTCACAGGTTCGATCCCGGGTACGCTCCTCTGAATTTTCGAAGTTATGTGCATTTAGGAAATTAAATACCACATGCTTTAACGGTTAGTACTCCATAATGTTAACAAAGGTGTGTGAAGTCCGCCAATTCGCATTGGGCCAGCGTGGTGGACTATGGCCTTTAACCCTTCTCTGAGAGGAGACCTGCGCTCAGTAGTGAGTCGGTGATGGGTTGCTGATGATAAGATGAATAAAGGTATCAAAGCTCAATCATTAGTTTTATGGCGGGACAATTAAAAACAAATAATTTTAATGTTCTGATTAGTTTATCATCATCATCATCAGCAAGTGGGCCAGTGAGTACTGTGGCCTATAGGCCATCATGGGCAACCCATTAACGTTTCACTACTGAGCGCTGGCCCAATGCGAATTGGCGGACTTCACACGTTACAGACTATTGTAGAGAACTGTCAGATGTACAGGTTTAGTCACGATGTTTTCCTTCACCGTTGAAGCAAGTGATATTTAATTGATTAAACACACTTGACTCCGAAAAGTCAGAGGTGCTCTGCTCGAACCGAACATCGAACCCGGGATCGAACCTGCGACCCCCCGAATAGGAGACCACAATCCTAACCTCTAGGATGTCTGATTAGTTATTCCTACGTTATTTGGCGATGGTGAAATTGACCTTTAGAATAATAATACGAATTATAGAATAAAATAACGCTCCCGATTCAGCTTAATTTGCCTGTCTGTGTTACGTTCCCTCAAACATGGTTGAGCGAAGCAACGGCTGGGTCATGCGTCATGCTCGTGAACGGATCCCACCGGCGG
The DNA here is from genome assembly GCA_029955525.1 of Oeneis ivallda. Lineage (NCBI taxonomy): Eukaryota > Metazoa > Arthropoda > Insecta > Lepidoptera > Nymphalidae > Oeneis > Oeneis ivallda. Next base: position 979,075 of record JARPMR010000020.1, on the reverse strand, counting down.
GAATGGGGCTGCTTTATGTCTGCCCATCTTAAGATATATCGCATTGTTAGTAGGAATGCATTTTGGAACTTCCCTCATTGTGGAAACACTGCATACATAGCATAGTATTTATTGTATTGTAAACTTATTTTGAAAAGAGCAAGCCGAGTTTCTTGCTGGTTCTTCTCGGAAGGAAGGACATTCCGAACTAGTGGTAGAGTCAGACTATTAAAAACACTTGTAAAAAGTTTATTTGAATAAAAAATATTTCTATTCTATTCTGTCTAACTTATACTTTGTAGATCCATCTGGAGTCCGCGTTATTTTACTACTGCGTCGAGTATGGTCGTGTAGTGCATGGCTCGCTGTATTGCAGCTCTATAAATCGGCTCGCAGGTGTTCAAGTTTATCACTCGACGCGAGCTCCGAATTCCGCCTTATTTGCCTGATGAGGGAATAATCTACATAATTGCCAACATTTCGCAGGCAAATGGAAACTTTTGTAATTTTAAACGATTGTTCCTAAGCAACACATACATTTGGTGTGGTATTTCGTGGAATATTTTTAACCCCCGACGCAAAAAGAGAGGGGTGTTATAAGTTTAACGTGTCTGTCTGTGTATCTGTGTATCTGTGTATCTGTGTATCTGTGTATCTGTGTATCTGTCTGTGGTAGCGTAGCCGCCAAACGAATGAACCAATTTTCGTTTAGTTTTTTTGTGTCATAGATAATTTTATCCCGAGTGTTCTTAGCCATGTTTCATGAAAATCTGTTCAGCCGTTTGAAGATTATCAGATCTTTTCTAGTTGATTAGGGGATCTGACTAACTTACTTTTGTCCAATCGATTCGAAATTTGGTACCGTGTTACTTCAATGATATTGAAAGTATATGGTAAGGTAACCATGACCTGATCAGCCGTTTGAAGATCATCAACTCTTTAATAGTTGATGAGGGGATCTGACTACCTTCCATATGTCCTATCGATTCGAAATTTGGTACCGTGTTACTTCAATGATATTGAAAGTATATGGTAAGGTAACCATGACCTGATCAGCCGTTTGAAGATCATCAACTCTTTAATAGTTGATGAGGGGATCTGACTACCTTCCATATGTCCTGTCGATTCGAAATTTGGTACCTTGTTACTTCAATGATATTGAAAGTATATGGTAAGGTACCCATGACCTGATCAGCCCTTTGAAGATCATCAGCTCTTTACTAGTTGATGTGGGGATCTGACTACCTTCCATATGTCCTATCGATTCGAAATTTGGTACCGTGTTACTTCAATGATATGGAAAGTATATGGTAAGGTAACCATGACCTGATCAGCCGTTTGAAGATCATCAGCTCTTTAATAGTTGATGAGGTGATCTGACAACCTTCCATATGTCCTATCGATTCGAAAGGTACCGTATTACTTCAATGATATTGAAAGAACATGGTAAGGTAACCATGACTTTAAAATATATGACATGTTAGAGTAAGGTTTAGATTTCGAAGGTGGGTAATTAAATGGGTTCAATTAGGCTCAATTACCACTGCGCTAACAAATCACTATAAATACCTTCCTACTTTAAAAAGGACTAAATAAAAGTAAAATTAAAAATTTTAAAAACTCCCCGACACAAAAAATAATCTCTAAAAACTAACAAATAATATTTTATACCTATATATAATTATTATCGTCACATATATTATGTAAGTTCAAATATTTTTATTTTCCAAGTGTCGTCGTCTCGTCGGGGGGACTGCTAAGTGAGAAAAACAGGTGTAGTCGCAGATTGCAAAAAAAGAATTTACTCCGAAAAATTCGCAAAATCGACACAACCGTCAACGTCGTCTGCCCTCACGTGTCGCGCGCGGCATTACGTAGAGCGTAGACTATATATGCAGGAAACTTAAGATCGCTCGTACCTAAATGTAATTCGTAATAATTAATTAGCTGTTGAAAAAATACTTTATAAACTTTAGCGGTCCCGCGACGCGACGACGACACTTGGAAAATAAAAATATTTGAACTTACATAATATATGTGACGATAATAATTATATATAGGTATAAAATATTATTTGTTAGTTTTTAGAGATTATTTTTTTGTGTCGGGGAGTTTTTAAAATTTTTAATTTTACTTTTATTTAGTCCTTTTCAACATAAATGTATAAGGGCCAAATTTCTCTAACGTAAAATAAGTCTTATACGAGCGTTAACGTATTTTGACAGTATTTTCAATGCAAAAACTGTCAGAACGCCCAATTTATTCCTCGTTAAAACGTCACTCGACGTTGATGAAATCGGCACTAATTCAAATTTTATTCAAGACCGCGTGGATTGAGGTTTTTGATTCCCACGGAAACCCTTTAATTTTCCGGAATAAAATGTAGCCTATGTGTTAAACCAGGTTATAATCTATCTCCATTCTAAATTTCAGCTAAAACCGTCCAGTAGTTTTTGCGTGAAAGAGTAACAAACACACACACACACACATACACTTTCACCTTTATAATATTAGTGTGATGTGAACTTTCCCACAAACTTTCGCCTTTATTAGCGTTTGTGGAAGGATTTTCTGTAAGTGACGCATAGGAATCTATTTTTTAGTTAGTTACAAGTACTAGCTGATGTCCGGAACTTCCTGAACCTAGCTTTCAAAAATTCGCGAAAAGGCTCGGGTTAAGGATTTATTTTCTCAAAAAGAATAATATACATATCCCGTCAACCGGATGGAAGCCACCTCTGTATCCATTTTACCCATTACCACTGCAGCTTAGTTACTCGGTACTCGATGTTATTAACTTTGGCTCTCCTAATTCCTTATTTAATCCCGAAAGGATACACCGGCATACTAATCGACCGAGCGAAGCGAAGGTCTTTGAGTCTACTTGAGTGAATTTGCACTTGTCCGTCCGTCCGTCCGTCCGTCCGTCCGTCCGTCCGTCCGTCCGTCCGTCCGTCCGTCCGTCTGTCAGAGCCTTATAACTTCTGAATTACTGAACGAAATTACTTCAATTTTAGATATAATATGTAAACCGATGGCCTCCAGCCGAAAATGGCTTAAAAAGTTATAAAAATCTTTATTTCAGGGGGGCTCTCATAGAAGCGAATGCGAAGAAAAAAAAAAAAATTTTGCGTTTCATAGGTTTACAGTACCTCATTTTAAAGATAATTTGGAACAGAGTACAAAAGTATTTTTTTTTAAATTTTTTTCCTAAAATTGACGAAATGGGGGGCTTTCAAAGTGGAGATTATATTTGACCTCAGAACGGAATAACCATTGAAAGCTGGGGCTTGAAAGTTTTACAATTTTAGCGTAATATCATGTACTTGAACAACAAATACTAAAATTAGATAAATGTAATAAGGAAACTAAATTATTTAACTTTTAATGAGCAGCAACAACAGAACTTCACAATGATGTCAATAGATGGCGCTCTCATCTCATATAGCAAATGCAGCTTTATGTAACATACCTATTATTCAATTAAGATTATTATTTAGTCATTTAGCAAACATCAATAAAACTTCACGTTGCAGTTTGTTTTTACATATTTCTGATCGTGTCAATAGTTGACGCTGTGTACAAGTAATTTAATTTGAATGTTCCAAAAAACTATACCTAAGTTTGATTGAGGCCTTGAGGATTTCACTATAACAGTTCCCTAACCTTTACGGGCTACCTATGTTAAGTTAGTTGACACTTTCTGTCAACTTTGTTATTACGAACCTCTACGGGACAACTAAAGGTGAAAATGACATTGGGATGTTAGAATTGTATTTAGGGGCTACCTATGTAAAGAGACTTCTACAAATGGGATGATTTAGGTATGGTTGGTGAAAACGGGCATAATAATAATGTCAATTTTGATCGTCAATTATGGGAAACCGTTACCGCGAGGTCTCAGTTCGGGGCGAACCACTAGTATAGATTCTCTCTGTCACCCTTGAGTGGCCTTAGATTTCTTATGAGGCCCAAAATTAGCGATTAAGGTTTGGATGCGTACTTAATTACAGGCAACACGCACTGTTCGAAGGCATTCGTTGTCAGATATGAATCAGGACAAGAAGACATCTCAAATCTTCCCGACCGCTGCATAACCAAGAGTCAATTCTACCATACGCCTGTCCACTCGGTAATAGTTGAGAACTTGCCATTCAAAATCGTAGATAAAAACCTCGTTACCTAGGTAATAAAATGTTATATTTCAAAACAGAATTACAGCGATCTTTTCCTCTCCCATGCGAATGCGCCCTTACAGCCCATTTCCAACTAAAGACCACTAAAGCTACTAAATGTACAAGTTTCGCTCAAAAACAGGAAACACGCCCGCCGATAACAATCAAAAGGAAAATCAAAGAATCTTAATGGATAGAAAATGGATAGTGTACGGAAAAACATCCGAGTCAATTTTGCATCGTCATTGCCGCAGATGTAGAGTTTCTAGAAACGTTATTTTACGTACGGATTAAGACTTTTCAAGTTACTACTTAAGTGTGTTTCTAGCATGACCCCTCTACGAATCTACAACCTGTATTCTACAGATGAAGTATGTATGTATGTATGTATATACTTTATTGCACCACAAAACACAAATAAATTACAGGTTACAAAAAAGAAAACTTAAAATGTAAGTACAAAAAGGCGGTCTTATCGCTAAATAGCGATCTCTTCCAGACAACCTTAACGCTAGGGAGAAAATGAACAAATAGACAGTGGGAGGTGGTGTTTATTATATACCTAAATACTAATAGGTAAATAAACTAAACCATATAATATAATAATAATAACATATTAACACACTAATATATACAAAATAAATATAATACACATACATAAGACTATACATATAATATACATAAATATATATACATTACTGATTTCAACCGTAAACTATGTCGTTATTGATGATAGCACAGAGATAGGTAATAATCTTTGACGTTAGTTTTAAATTTATTAAGGGATTCAGCACGATGAATTTGCGAGGGAAGCTCGTTCCATAGACAAATAGCCTTGACCGTGAAAGAGTTACTAAAATACTTCGTCCGATGTGTAGGTGTCACTAGCTTGAGTTTTTCCGCAGGCCATAAGACTCTATCTGGTCTGTCATGACCACGAAATTTAAAGTTCTCCTTTAAATAACTTGGAGTCATAGGATTGAACAATACACAGTACAGAAGAGAAACAATATGTAAATTCCGGCGAAAGCGAATGGGTAACCACTTGAGCTTTGAACGAAATTCGGAGACATGGTCATTTGCGCAAGCCAAATATAAACCTAATAGCAAGGTTTTGAATACGCTCAAGTTTATTAAGTTGGTCCTCGGTTAAATCAATATAGCTTGCGTCTGCATAATCGAGAATGGAGAGGAGTAAAGATTGTGCTAACATAATCTTAGTAGAAATGGGGAGAAAAGAACGTAGGCGCCTGAGAGAACCCAAGGCAGCAAAGGTCTTTCTACTAAGCTCTTTTAATTGCTGAGACCACGAGAGAGTAGTGTCCAAATGGACACCAAGATTTTTCACAGTGGCACTATAAGGAATAACAACGCCATTTAATATAACTGCTGGAAGATTATCCCAATCAACCCTTGAAATCCAGCCAGCTCCACCAATAATAATAGCCTGGGACTTACAAGGATTGACTTTTAAACCATAACACTTACTCCATTCGCTGACAGCCACCAGGTCATCATTAATGGTAGAAATAGCAGAGGGCAAGTCTTCAAGAGTTGACTGAGTGTACACTTGGAGAACGTCTGCATACATGTGATAGAGAGAAGTGATAATTTGGGAAATTGAATTAATGAAGATAGCAAAGAGTAAAGGAGACAACACACCACCTTGAGGCACCCCAGCACGCAATTCACACCAAGACTTATTAACTTATCTTCGATGCGAATACGCTGCCGTCGGCCTCTGAGATAATACTGAAACCATCCAACCACTGATGGAGATAATATCTCCATCAGTGGTTGGATGGTATGTTAATAGAACGTAACAGACTCAGTAAGATGTCAAAATCGACAGAATTAAATGCATTGCTAAAATCCAGCAATACCAGCACAGTGAGCTGTTTATTATCCATGCCCCGTCGAATGTCGTCAGTAACTTTAACCAGCGCTGTAGTCGTACTATGACCCGACCGGAAACCAGACTGAAGGGGATTTAAAAGACAATTTCTGTTAAGGAATAGGTTCAATTGGTGGAACAATAGTTTAGTGGCTAGTTATAGTAGTTACCACTCCACTGTCAAAGACCTGACGTGGAAAGATTTGAAGCCTCGATAGCCCAACGATTAAAGGTGCGGACTGAAAGGTTCAAATCCCACCCATTGCACTATTGTCGTACCCACTCCTGGCACAAACTTTCCGCTTATTTGGAGGGGAGAGGAGAATATTAGTCAACTTCAACTTGGCTGATATATATTCTTTAAAAAAACAAAGACGTGTAGCCAAGCGACTTAGCGTTCTGGCACGACGGCGTGTAGAAAAAGATTGGGGGGTATGGGTTGGATGTGCACTGCCATACCCCTTCCAAGTTAGACTGCATCGTCACTTACTTTCTGGTTATTTCGTTTTCACGAACCTTTAGGGAACACCTAAAGGTGGAAATGAGACTGGGTAAGGGATTTTATTTAGGGGCTACCTACGTAAAGAGATTTTTACTTACGGGATGATTTAGGTATGGGTGGTGAAAATACCTAGGCATAAGTCTCGATTCAAAATTATAACCTAAAAGTGAAATAATTTATTGCGTTTTCTCATTACTTAAACGCTTTAGCTCAACGTTGCTGAAACACCTTTCCAGCGTCCGTGTTTCCTGCCTCCTATAATTTGAGTACCTCCAAGGCAAGAATAAATAGGCATCTTCTCGGCAAGCGCGCTCCAATTTAGAACTCATCAATGCTTCCCAGCGTTGATTGTCGTCAAGCGCAAGCCAAATTAATTAAAAAAAATTAAGTGGCACTCGGGGACTGCCGCGGTAAAGCTATTGCATAGCATTTTTTATCAACTTATGCAATTATAATATTTATGCAATTTTTTTTTGCATAGTAAAAATTATGCAAAAAAATAATTAAAAAACAAACAAACAAGAAAAGCGCACTGTCACTACTTCGCGAGTGAGATTCGAACCTGCGACACCCAAAGAAAGCGGCCGCTCGCCCACTGCGCCAAACAGAGCTAAATGTGAACCTCTAAAATGTTGAACGCTTACTGAACGACGGTGTTAGGTTTTTTTCATTACGGAATTTCTTGATTCGGTCGCCGCGCTCAAACTGTTTGTCCTAGTTCAAAGCCCGCGATAAAAGCTATGCAATAGCTTAAAAATCTTGATCTTGTAAATAACTACCTACATCTCTTAACAAAGGTACAGACCTTTTTTTCTGCGTTGAATTAATTGAGATAAATTGCGTTAATCGGCAATTGAACCTAAACCCTCTTACTTTTAAAATATGTGGGAGACAAATTTGAAAGAAAAAATAAAGTGTTACTAAAATAAAATAAAATAAAAAGAGTCCTTATTCGATCTCAAACTAGCAGTTAGCACAAGTCGGACAAGACATAAATCCCCAAGAAACCGACCCTAAAGTCAAGAAGTCGCACCAACTCGCTCTAAGGCCGCCATAAATTACGCGACACGCTTCACGAGACTGCCCGTGAATGGGACGCCCCACATTGTTCTGTCAGTTCAGACAAAGCGTCACGGCTGCGATTAACCGGCGCGGCACTCATTTACTTGGCGATTAAAGCCGCCTGTTCGAGGTGAGACTTTGACATGATAACGTCTTATAAATCGATGAACACTGGCTGCACGCACGAAAGTGTCACGTTTTGCCTGAGCCTGAGCGTGCAAGCGAGAGCGTGGAACAAGCGATAGAGAGGCACGATCGGCCCAAGCGTTGGCTTGTGACGCGTCAATGTTTCTTTATGAGGTTATCACGTAAAACTATCGTCCATAAACCGACTCTACAGACAACCAATTTTTACTTCCAATTTTGAGTTAAGCATTACCATAATTAATGAAATTATTGAATGTAATGAAGCAGTGATAGCCGAGTGGTTAGGACTGCGGTCTCATATTCGTGGGGTCACAGGTTCGATCCCGGGTACGCTCCTCTGAATTTTCGAAGTTATGTGCATTTAGGAAATTAAATACCACATGCTTTAACGGTTAGTACTCCATAATGTTAACAAAGGTGTGTGAAGTCCGCCAATTCGCATTGGGCCAGCGTGGTGGACTATGGCCTTTAACCCTTCTCTGAGAGGAGACCTGCGCTCAGTAGTGAGTCGGTGATGGGTTGCTGATGATAAGATGAATAAAGGTATCAAAGCTCAATCATTAGTTTTATGGCGGGACAATTAAAAACAAATAATTTTAATGTTCTGATTAGTTTATCATCATCATCATCAGCAAGTGGGCCAGTGAGTACTGTGGCCTATAGGCCATCATGGGCAACCCATTAACGTTTCACTACTGAGCGCTGGCCCAATGCGAATTGGCGGACTTCACACGTTACAGACTATTGTAGAGAACTGTCAGATGTACAGGTTTAGTCACGATGTTTTCCTTCACCGTTGAAGCAAGTGATATTTAATTGATTAAACACACTTGACTCCGAAAAGTCAGAGGTGCTCTGCTCGAACCGAACATCGAACCCGGGATCGAACCTGCGACCCCCCGAATAGGAGACCACAATCCTAACCTCTAGGATGTCTGATTAGTTATTCCTACGTTATTTGGCGATGGTGAAATTGACCTTTAGAATAATAATACGAATTATAGAATAAAATAACGCTCCCGATTCAGCTTAATTTGCCTGTCTGTGTTACGTTCCCTCAAACATGGTTGAGCGAAGCAACGGCTGGGTCATGCGTCATGCTCGTGAACGGATCCCACCGGCGGGAATGGGGCTGCTTTATGTCTGCCCATCTTAAGATATATCGCATTGTTAGTAGGAATGCATTTTGGAACTTCCCTCATTGTGGAAACACTGCATACATAGCATAGTATTTATTGTATTGTAAACTTATTTTGAAAAGAGCAAGCCGAGTTTCTTGCTGGTTCTTCTCGGAAGGAAGGACATTCCGAACTAGTGGTAGAGTCAGACTATTAAAAACACTTGTAAAAAGTTTATTTGAATAAAAAATATTTCTATTCTATTCTGTCTAACTTATACTTTGTAGATCCATCTGGAGTCCGCGTTATTTTACTACTGCGTCGAGTATGGTCGTGTAGTGCATGGCTCGCTGTATTGCAGCTCTATAAATCGGCTCGCAGGTGTTCAAGTTTATCACTCGACGCGAGCTCCGAATTCCGCCTTATTTGCCTGATGAGGGAATAATCTACATAATTGCCAACATTTCGCAGGCAAATGGAAACTTTTGTAATTTTAAACGATTGTTCCTAAGCAACACATACATTTGGTGTGGTATTTCGTGGAATATTTTTAACCCCCGACGCAAAAAGAGAGGGGTGTTATAAGTTTAACGTGTCTGTCTGTGTATCTGTGTATCTGTGTATCTGTGTATCTGTGTATCTGTGTATCTGTCTGTGGTAGCGTAGCCGCCAAACGAATGAACCAATTTTCGTTTAGTTTTTTTGTGTCATAGATAATTTTATCCCGAGTGTTCTTAGCCATGTTTCATGAAAATCTGTTCAGCCGTTTGAAGATTATCAGATCTTTTCTAGTTGATTAGGGGATCTGACTAACTTACTTTTGTCCAATCGATTCGAAATTTGGTACCGTGTTACTTCAATGATATTGAAAGTATATGGTAAGGTAACCATGACCTGATCAGCCGTTTGAAGATCATCAACTCTTTAATAGTTGATGAGGGGATCTGACTACCTTCCATATGTCCTATCGATTCGAAATTTGGTACCGTGTTACTTCAATGATATTGAAAGTATATGGTAAGGTAACCATGACCTGATCAGCCGTTTGAAGATCATCAACTCTTTAATAGTTGATGAGGGGATCTGACTACCTTCCATATGTCCTGTCGATTCGAAATTTGGTACCTTGTTACTTCAATGATATTGAAAGTATATGGTAAGGTACCCATGACCTGATCAGCCCTTTGAAGATCATCAGCTCTTTACTAGTTGATGTGGGGATCTGACTACCTTCCATATGTCCTATCGATTCGAAATTTGGTACCGTGTTACTTCAATGATATGGAAAGTATATGGTAAGGTAACCATGACCTGATCAGCCGTTTGAAGATCATCAGCTCTTTAATAGTTGATGAGGTGATCTGACAACCTTCCATATGTCCTATCGATTCGAAAGGTACCGTATTACTTCAATGATATTGAAAGAACATGGTAAGGTAACCATGACTTTAAAATATATGACATGTTAGAGTAAGGTTTAGATTTCGAAGGTGGGTAATTAAATGGGTTCAATTAGGCTCAATTACCACTGCGCTAACAAATCACTATAAATACCTTCCTACTTTAAAAAGGACTAAATAAAAGTAAAATTAAAAATTTTAAAAACTCCCCGACACAAAAAATAATCTCTAAAAACTAACAAATAATATTTTATACCTATATATAATTATTATCGTCACATATATTATGTAAGTTCAAATATTTTTATTTTCCAAGTGTCGTCGTCTCGTCGGGGGGACTGCTAAGTGAGAAAAACAGGTGTAGTCGCAGATTGCAAAAAAAGAATTTACTCCGAAAAATTCGCAAAATCGACACAACCGTCAACGTCGTCTGCCCTCACGTGTCGCGCGCGGCATTACGTAGAGCGTAGACTATATATGCAGGAAACTTAAGATCGCTCGTACCTAAATGTAATTCGTAATAATTAATTAGCTGTTGAAAAAATACTTTATAAACTTTAGCGGTCCCGCGACGCGACGACGACACTTGGAAAATAAAAATATTTGAACTTACATAATATATGTGACGATAATAATTATATATAGGTATAAAATATTATTTGTTAGTTTTTAGAGATTATTTTTTTGTGTCGGGGAGTTTTTAAAATTTTTAATTTTACTTTTATTTAGTCCTTTTCAACATAAATGTATAAGGGCCAAATTTCTCTAACGTAAAATAAGTCTTATACGAGCGTTAACGTATTTTGACAGTATTTTCAATGCAAAAACTGTCAGAACGCCCAATTTATTCCTCGTTAAAACGTCACTCGACGTTGATGAAATCGGCACTAATTCAAATTTTATTCAAGACATCGACCGCGTGGATTGAGGTTTTTGATTCCCACGGAAACCCTTTAATTTTCCGGAATAAAATGTAGCCTATGTGTTAAACCAGGTTATAATCTATCTCCATTCTAAATTTCAGCTAAAACCGTCCAGTAGTTTTTGCGTGAAAGAGTAACAAACACACACACACACACATACACTTTCACCTTTATAATATTAGTGTGATGTGAACTTTCCCACAAACTTTCGCCTTTATTAGCGTTTGTGGAAGGATTTTCTGTAAGTGACGCATAGGAATCTATTTTTTAGTTAGTTACAAGTACTAGCTGATGTCCGGAACTTCCTGAACCTAGCTTTCAAAAATTCGCGAAAAGGCTCGGGTTAAGGATTTATTTTCTCAAAAAGAATAATATACATATCCCGTCAACCGGATGGAAGCCACCTCTGTATCCATTTTACCCATTACCACTGCAGCTTAGTTACTCGGTACTCGATGTTATTAACTTTGGCTCTCCTAATTCCTTATTTAATCCCGAAAGGATACACCGGCATACTAATCGACCGAGCGAAGCGAAGGTCTTTGAGTCTACTTGAGTGAATTTGCACTTGTCCGTCCGTCCGTCCGTCCGTCCGTCCGTCCGTCCGTCCGTCCGTCCGTCCGTCTGTCAGAGCCTTATAACTTCTGAATTACTGAACGAAATTACTTCAATTTTAGATATAGTATGTAAACCGATGGCCTCCAGCCGAAAATGGCTTAAAAAGTTATAAAAATCTTTATTTCAGGGGGGCTCTCATAGAAGCGAATGCGAAGAAAAAAAAAAATTTTGCGTTTCATAGGTTTACAGTACCTCATTTTAAAGATAATTTGGAACAGAGTACAAAAGTATTTTTTTTAAAATATTTTTCCTAAAATTGACGAAATGGGGGGCTTTCAAAGTGGAGATTATATTTGACCTCAGAACGGAATAACCATTGAAAGCTGGGGCTTGAAAGTTTTACAATTTTAGCGTAATATCATGTACTTGAACAACAAATACTAAAATTAGATAAATGTAATAAGGAAACTAAATTATTTAACTTTTAATGAGCAGCAACAACAGAACTTCACAATGATGTCAATAGATGGCGCTCTCATCTCATATAGCAAATGCAGCTTTATGTAACATACCTATTATTCAATTAAGATTATTATTTAGTCATTTAGCAAACATCAATAAAACTTCACGTTGCAGTTTGTTTTTACATATTTCTGATCGTGTCAATAGTTGACGCTGTGTACAAGTAATTTAATTTGAATGTTCCAAAAAACTATACCTAAGTTTGATTGAGGCCTTGAGGATTTCACTATAACAGTTCCCTAACCTTTACGGGCTACCTATGTTAAGTTAGTTGACACTTTCTGTCAACTTTGTTATTACGAACCTCTACGGGACAACTAAAGGTGAAAATGACATTGGGATGTTAGAATTGTATTTAGGGGCTACCTATGTAAAGAGACTTCTACAAATGGGATGATTTAGGTATGGTTGGTGAAAACGGGCATAATAATAATGTCAATTTTGATCGTCAATTATGGGAAACCGTTACCGCGAGGTCTCAGTTCGGGGCGAACCACTAGTATAGATTCTCTCTGTCACCCTTGAGTGGCCTTAGATTTCTTATGAGGCCCAAAATTAGCGATTAAGGTTTGGATGCGTACTTAATTACAGGCAACACGCACTGTTCGAAGGCATTCGTTGTCAGATATGAATCAGGACAAGAAGACATCTCAAATCTTCCCGACCGCTGCATAACCAAGAGTCAATTCTACCATACGCCTGTCCACTCGGTAATAGTTGAGAACTTGCCATTCAAAATCGTAGATAAAAACCTCGTTACCTAGGTAATAAAATGTTATATTTCAAAACAGAATTACAGCGATCTTTTCCTCTCCCATGCGAATGCGCCCTTACAGCCCATTTCCAACTAAAGACCACTAAAGCTACTAAATGTACAAGTTTCGCTCAAAAACAGGAAACACGCCCGCCGATAACAATCAAAAGGAAAATCAAAGAATCTTAATGGATAGAAAATGGATAGTGTACGGAAAAACATCCGAGTCAATTTTGCATCGTCATTGCCGCAGATGTAGAGTTTCTAGAAACGTTATTTTACGTACGGATTAAGACTTTTCAAGTTACTACTTAAGTGTGTTTCTAGCATGACCCCTCTACGAATCTACAACCTGTATTCTACAGATGAAGTATGTATGTATGTATGTATATACTTTATTGCACCACAAAACACAAATAAATTACAGGTTACAAAAAAGAAAACTTAAAATGTAAGTACAAAAAGGCGGTCTTATCGCTAAATAGCGATCTCTTCCAGACAACCTTAACGCTAGGGAGAAAATGAACAAATAGACAGTGGGAGGTGGTGTTTATTATATACCTAAATACTAATAGGTAAATAAACTAAACCATATAATATAATAATAATAACATATTAACACACTAATATATACAAAATAAATATAATACACATACATAAGACTATACATATAATATACATAAATATATATACATTACTGATTTCAACCGTAAACTATGTCGTTATTGATGATAGCACAGAGATAGGTAATAATCTTTGACGTTAGTTTTAAATTTATTAAGGGATTCAGCACGATGAATTTGCGAGGGAAGCTCGTTCCATAGACAAATAGCCTTGACCGTGAAAGAGTTACTAAAATACTTCGTCCGATGTGTAGGTGTCACTAGCTTGAGTTTTTCCGCAGGCCATAAGACTCTATCTGGTCTGTCATGACCACGAAATTTAAAGTTCTCCTTTAAATAACTTGGAGTCATAGGATTGAACAATACACAGTACAGAAGAGAAACAATATGTAAATTCCGGCGAAAGCGAATGGGTAACCACTTGAGCTTTGAACGAAATTCGGAGACATGGTCATTTGCGCAAGCCAAATATAAACCTAATAGCAAGGTTTTGAATACGCTCAAGTTTATTAAGTTGGTCCTCGGTTAAATCAATATAGCTTGCGTCTGCATAATCGAGAATGGAGAGGAGTAAAGATTGTGCTAACATAATCTTAGTAGGAATGGGGAGAAAAGAACGTAGGCGCCTGAGAGAACCCAAGGCAGCAAAGGTCTTTCTACTAAGCTCTTTTAATTGCTGAGACCACGAGAGAGTAGTGTCCAAATGGACACCAAGATTTTTCACAGTGGCACTATAAGGAATAACAACGCCATTTAATATAACTGCTGGAAGATTATCCCAATCAACCCTTGAAATCCAGCCAGCTCCACCAATAATAATAGCCTGGGACTTACAAGGATTGACTTTTAAACCATAACACTTACTCCATTCGCTGACAGCCACCAGGTCATCATTAATGGTAGAAATAGCAGAGGGCAAGTCTTCAAGAGTTGACTGAGTGTACACTTGGAGATCGTCTGCATACATGTGATAGAGAGAAGTGATAATTTGGGAAATTGAATTAATGAAGATAGCAAAGAGTAAAGGAGACAACACACCACCTTGAGGCACCCCAGCACGCAATTCACACCAAGACTTATTAACTTATCTTCGATGCGAATACGCTGCCGTCGGCCTCTGAGATAATACTGAAACCATCCAACCACTGATGGAGATAATATCTCCATCAGTGGTTGGATGGTATGTTAATAGAACGTAACAGACTCAGTAAGATGTCAAAATCGACAGAATTAAATGCATTGCTAAAATCCAGCAATACCAGCACAGTGAGCTGTTTATTATCCATGCCCCGTCGAATGTCGTCAGTAACTTTAACCAGCGCTGTAGTCGTACTATGACCCGACCGGAAACCAGACTGAAGGGGATTTAAAAGACAATTTCTGTTAAGGAATAGGTTCAATTGGTGGAACAATAGTTTCTCAAGAACTTTAGACAGAAATGGGAGAATGGAAATAGGGCGAAATTCAGAAAAATGTAAGGCATGAGCCTTTTTTGGGAGAGGAATAATTTGAGCACTTTTCCAAGCTTCAGGAAATTTAGACGTCGAGATAGATACATTTAAGATATGTGTTAGAACAGGAGTAACAACTTCCAGGATAGGTAAGATCATATTACGACTAACGCTGTCATCACCCACGGCATTGGACGAGATTGATAATATGTTGTATGTATAAGGAGGCAAAATCCTCACATCCAAGATCTCTAGCGAGACCCTGGATTTGATGCAGCAGAGACGAGAAATGTCCTCAACTTCACCAGACAGGCAGGCTCTAAACAAGCTTATCAAGAAGCGAATACGTTTCGATATGCGCGCTGCCTCGACGCGTAACATACAAGATGCGATAGAACGCAATAGAGGAGCTAAAGTATTCGCTAAAAGTCTTGGGAGAAGCCATCTGACAAAGTTGAGAACATCGGACGGTCGGGTTGTTGCTTCAAAGCCAGAGGTGTTAGCTGAGATCGAGCGGTTTTATGGGCAGCTATACTCTGCTCATGCTCCGAAGCCTGCACCCATCCAAACTCAAACTGCGAACGACAAAAGAGCGAAACTTGTGCGCCACTATACCGATGACCTCCCGGATATTGACCTAGGCGAGATTAGTATAGCCCTCGGACAGCTGAAAAACAACAAAGCCCCAGGCGATGACGGTATTACTGCGGAGCTCCTACGTGCAGGAGGAAAGCCAATTCTGATTAAGCTTAAAGACCTCTTTAATACCGTCATCAAAACTGGCATAACACCGGATAAATGGAGCAGAAGTGTCACAGTTCTCTTTTTTAAAAAAGGGGACAAGAGCCTACTTAAAAACTATAGGCCAATCTCACTTCTGAGCCATATCTATAAGCTATTCTCGCGGGTGATTACGAACCGTCTCGCCCGAAGGCTTGACGAATTTCAGCCGCCAGAGCAGGCCGGATTTCGCAAAGGCTACAGTACCGTAGACCACATTCACACGCTACGGCAGATTATGCAGAAGACCCAAGAGTATAATCTGCCCCTCTGTCTGGCCTTTGTGGACTACCAGAAAGCCTTTGATTCTGTCGAGACCTGGGCTGTTCTGGATTCATTGCAGCGATGCCAAGTCGACTGGTACTATATCCAGGTGTTGAGATGTTTGTACGAGGCCGCCACTATGGCAGTCCAAGTCCAAGACCAACAAACGAATCCGATTCCCATACGGCGGGGGGTAAGACAGGGAGACGTTATATCTCCGAAACTCTTCACTTGCGCCCTAGAAGACGTGTTTAAGGTGTTGGACTGGAAAAGTCGAGGCATTAATGTGAATGGTGAATACATCTCACACTTGCGTTTTGCAGACGATATAGTTATACTGTCGGAATCGCTGCAAGACCTTGAAGAAATGCTGGCCCAGCTCAGCTGTTCTTCCAGACAAGTGGGTCTTAAGATGAACATAGACAAAACGAAAGTCATGTTGAACGAGCACGTTATCTCAAGACCTGTTAACGTCGACAATGTCAGCATCGAAGTTGTTCAGGAATACAATTACCTTGGCCAGATTATACAACTCGGTAGGAACAACTTCGACAAGGAGGCTGACAGAAGAATTCAGCTGGGCTGGGCAGCATTTTCAAAGCTGCGTCAGGTCTTCGATTCGTCGATACCGCAAAGCCTGAAGACAAAGGTTTTCAATGAGTGTGTCCTACCGGTAATGACGTATGGAGCGGAAACGTGGACACTGACGGTGGGCCTCGTTCACAAATTAAAAGTCGCTCAGCGCGCTATGGAGCGAGCTATGTTGGGAATCTCTCTCAGGGATAAAATCCGGAACGAGGAGATTCGTAGAAGAACAAAAGTGACCGACATAGCTCTGAGGATTAGCAAGCTGAAGTGGCAGTGGGCAGGTCATATCTGTCGCAGAACCGATGGCCGTTGGGGCAGACGTGTTCTGGAGTGGAGACCGCGTACCGGTAAGCGCAGTGTAGGACGCCCTCCAGCTCGCTGGACCGATGACCTTAAGAAGGTGGCGGGAAGCGGTTGGATGAGGAAAGCGGAGGACCGTGTTTGGTGGCGCGCTCTCGGAAAGGCCTATGTCCAGCAGTGGATGAATACAGGCTGATGGATGGATGGATGGATGGATAATATGTTCTTTTTAACATCACATTCAGTAAAAGGAGTGAAATTAAACGGTTGGAAATCAGGAGCTGGTATAGATGAAAGAATTCTCAGAGTGCGTTCCTTATCTGAGCTATTAATTGTACTAGTAGAAGTAAAATGAATAAATATTAAGAAGATCAATATCAATATTCTGATGAGGCGAACTAGGGGATGCTTTACCAACTCCAAGAGATTCTAGAAACTTCCAAACTTTGGCAGGGTCGCCGTTTTCGACAGATTTGTGAATGTGGCGTCGTTGTGCATCCCTACACGATGTATTGCAGCGATTCCGAGCTTTGTTATAATTCTGCTGATTTTTAACAGTCTTTTCAGCCTTGAGTTTGCTTTTCGCAAAGCCTTTATTCATGATAAGCTTTTTGAGATAATCTGTTAGCCAAGGCGCTGGTAAATGTTTGAGCTTTATAGGCTTAACCGGAGCATGAACGTCGTAAAGCTGTATGAGAAAGGAGTTAAATAATTCAACTTTCATGTCAACCGTAGCAGCGTTAGTAACAGCAGACCAGTCCAAAAGGCGAGCATCTTCAACAAGACGTTCTTTGTCCATTCCACTAAAACTACGTTGCAGAACGATTCTCGATTTTGCTTTTGGAGGACGGACTTTATATGACAGGAATAAAAGATCATGGTGAGAGAAAACATCAGCCTCGTGCTGGCCATGCTTCATAACGAATTCAGGTGAGGAAACAATAATTAAGTCAAGTAAAGATGGGGCACAATTGGGTATGTTATGAGTAGCAAAGAGAGGTAATATATGTAAATTACACGCATCGGTGACCGACTGTAACTGTTTACACCGATTGTCACCTTTGAGTAAACAGGTGTTGAAGGTCACCCATTATGATTGTATGGCTTTGAGAAATAAACCAATTTAATACTCAAAGTTGTATGGCTATATGACGGGGTCAGATTTTCAAGTAAACGTTCAAAGGCTGAGAAATAATCAATATGAAGAGATGGACTATAACAAACGCCAAGAAGAATTTTTGTATGGGACAGCGTAACTTCAATGAATAAATGTTCGGCCGCATTAGAAGGAGGAGGCTGAGTGGACGAACTCACAACAGCAAAGGGAATGTAAGAACGAAGGTAAATCGCCACGCCTCCACCCCCCTTGCCAATACGGTCGTTGCGTATAAGAACGAACCCTGGTAAAGAGTAAGAAGTGGAGGCTAAACAGGGCTTTAACCAAGATTCAGAGATAAGAATGGCGTGAATGTTACGAGAGTCAAAAGACGCAAGCATTTCAGAATAGTGAGCCGGAATGCTTTGTGCATTCAAGTGAACCACATTGAAATTTTTCAGGGAATCCGAGAAATACGAAGCAAGGGCATCATTTAGGGGAATGGAAGATATTGTACTGTGAAAGCTTACCTCACTAGATGAATCAATAACTGACGGCAAAGAATAGAAATCACCAGAATCATTGGAAGCTATAATAATATAATCTAACGACATCAAAAATAAACAAAAATAAACTAAAAATGAAATAAATAAATAAATAAAAATTAATTAATTAATAAAAAAAGTTACTAAAAATAAAATAAATAAAAAACTTATTTTCTTATTCCGCCAGCTGCCCAGTAGATTAATAAAACAAAACAGAAAAACTATACATTTGCACAAAATAACACTCAATAAAAGCAAATAATACAAAACAATGATAAAAATAAAATTAAAAAAAACCGGTCAAGTGCGAGTCGGACTCGCGCACCGAGGGTTCCATACTCCAAAAGTAAAAGTAAAACGATAATATTATATTAATTTGCATGATTATCGTTAACTTTGTTTGTAGAGGTTTATTGTTAATATAAAAAAAACTATGCTAGTTAGAGCGTTGGTTTTATTTTTCCTGTAAAATATACATAAACTTCTATTGACCATAATTATTTCAGATTTTTCGATTGGTAAACTTCGGAGATAAGGGGGGGGGAACGGTATTTTTTTCGACATTTTGGCCGATTACTCAAAAACTATTATATAAAGAAATAAATAAAAAACTGTTTTAGAATTCACAAGTAAAGGCCTTTCATATGATACCCCACTGGGTATAATTATCTTACTTTGAAATTTCAAACCCCTGATTTTCCCCCTTTTTTAATTAAACTAAAATTATTTTCACGTTGATTTTATTTTTCATGTAAAATATACATAAACCTCTATTGACCATAATTATTTTAGATTTTTCGATTGGTAAACTTCGGAGATAAGGGGGGGGAACGGTATTTTTTTCGACATTTTGGCCGATTAATCAAAAACTATTATATCTAGAAATAAATAAAAAACTGTTTTAGAATGCACTAGTAAAGGCCTTTTATATGATACCCCACTCGGTATAGTTATCTTACTTTGAAATTTCAAACCCCCGATTTTCCCCCTTTTTTAATCAAACTAAAATAATTTTCGCGTTGCTTTTATTTTTCCTGTAAAATATACATAAACCTCTATTGACCATAATTATTTCAGATTTTTCGATTGGTAAACTTCGGAGATAAGGGGGGGGGGGGAACGGTATTTTTTTCGACATTTTGGCCGATTATTCAAAAACTTACTTTGAAATTTCAAACCCCTGATTTTCCCCCTTTTTTAATTAAACTAAAATTATTTTCACGTTGATTTTATTTTTCATGTAAAATATACATAAACCTCTATTGACCATAATTATTTTAGATTTTTCGATTGGTAAACTTCGGAGATAAGGGGGGGGGAACGGTATTTTTTTCGATATTTTGGCCGATTAATCAAAAACTATTATATATAGAAATAAATAAAAAACTGTTTTAGAATGCACAAGTAAAGGCCTTTCATGTGATACCCCACTCGATATAGTTATTTTACTTTTAAATTTCAAACCCCCGATTTTCCCCCTTTTTTTAATAAAACTAAAAATAATTTTCGACTTTTCTTTATGTCAATGCTTTTGGGCCACTATTATTTTATAACAACTATGCCAAATTTCATGTCGATAGCTTTAATAGTTACTGAAATAATCGACTGTGACAGACGGACGGACAGACGGACGGAGAAAGTCTCACCATAAGGGTTCCATTTTTACCATTTTGGTATGGAACCCTAAAATTACTTAGTACAAAATTACCTTATAGTGTGCCGTGGGCTTTACAAACAACTTAGGCAACTTAAAATTTCTGAACGAACTGTCAAGTGTCAATCCAAATGACGTTCTAAATGTCAAATGCCAATGACAGTACTGTTGAATAGATTATTGTCAAACTTTCAATTAATAAAACAAGAATTCCAAATACCTTCAACTTCTGCAAATCTAATAAATCAAATAGTATAAATATAACTATACCAGCCAAAATCAAAACACCGACCATAGTACACATTATATAGCTACTACACTAGCGGCACGCTATGATGGCCGGTTTGACGTTTGTCCGCTCATGAAGTTCCGTATTAATTGATAACGACTTTGAAGGAAATAATTGTATTACTTTATTGACGATAGTGATGTGCAGAGATTCATAAATTTTATCGAATGTAGTTTTAGGTTTAGGACTCAAAATTTATTTATTAAATTGATTTCTAAAATGTATACAAGTGTAGAAAAATCAGTTTGCACCATTTAAGGGGTGAATGTACTTGTGAATATGAACAATTTTCACTATGTGGACAAACCTCTGAAATCGCAAAAAAATATCAGCTGTTTCATACAAAAGGTAAAATTTTTATTTTTATATGATATATACCACAACTCGGCATTTGGTTTTCTAAATTGAAAATTTTTAAAAATGGAATCTAATACGATCGTCACATAGGATCGCTGGCTAGCACAACTACTACCTCCGGCAAACTCGCGTCAATGCTCAATGCAAAACAAAGCAGTTTCGAATTGACGTTGCTTCGAAAAGTATAAACTGTCAGTGCAATGCGATTGTGATATAGTTTTGACCTGGCTTTGGATTTCAAATATTGATACTGCATTACTGTTGACCCTTGCTCGTTAATTTGGACTCTGTTCAAGCCCTTTGTTGTGGATTTCGTCGATATGACCGAACGTACGCAGAGAACTGTTCTAAATAGTCAGACACGTGAGTTCGTAATACGCCTTCGTAACTATTTCGATCGTGAAGCTCAAAATGGAGGGCCAATTTTACCTATAACGTCAGTGGTTGAACGCGTAGCTGATGCGCTTAATATTGGACAACGAACTGTTAGACGGATAACTAAAAAAAAATATGGCGAGACTGGCACAGAAGAAAATAAACTTCACACACCAAAAAAGAGAAAACGAGCAAAACCAGTCGTAGGCATCGATAGCTTTGATGCCGATGCTATCCGAAGACATGTTTACGGCTACTATTTACAGAAGGAGTATCCAACAAGAAAAAAGTTGGTGCATTCACTGAAGGAAGCTGGATTATTCTTCGGTGGGGAAAGTTCTTTAACGAAGATTTTGAAGACCATTGGATTTCGATACAAAAAATGTAACAAACGCAAAATATTGATGGAAAGATTTGATATAGCGATGGCAAGGTATACTTTTTTACGGCAAGTGAAAGAAATCAAAAATTGGCAAAATGTTGTGTTCTTGGATGAAACATGGCTTAATGCTAACCATACTGTAGGCCGTTCTTGGAACGATGACACAGCAGCATCTACTTCCAAAGTTCCTGTAGGAAAAGGATCGCGACTTATAATTTGTCACGCCGGAACCATCAACGGGTTTGTCGAAGGTTCTCTCATGGCTTTTGCGTCAAAAACCACTGGAGACTATCATGAAGACATGAATGGAGAAAAGTTTACTGAATGGTTTACCTCAATGTTGTGTAGCCTCCCTGAACCATCTATTATAATTATGGACAACGCCCCATACCACTCGATGCAAATTGACAAGCCACCTGCCCAATCCCAAAAGAAAGCTGATATCGTCGCATGGCTTCGTAAAAATGGCGTAGATGCAAACATGAATATGTTAAAAGCGGAATTAGTACGTCTTTTAAAAGAAAACAAACCAACCAAGATCCGATACGTCATTGACGAAATAGCATTAGAACATGGGCACAGAGTTATACGGTTACCGCCTTACCATTGTGAGTATAATGCGATTGAGTTGGTGTGGGCTCAAATTAAGGGATATGCTGCAAGACACAATACAGAACCCCCATTTACCACAAAAAAATGCTAAAATTATTAGAAGAAGCTTGTGAACATGTGACTAAAGGAGACTGGGAAAAGGTTGTGAATAGAACTGTTAAATTAATAAGGGAAGATTATGAAAGAGATGTGAAAATAGATAATATTATAGAAAACGAACATATAATTATTAATGTAGGTGATGATAGCAGTGACGACAGTGAAAATAGTAGTATGGACGAATCTGATTAATTATGGCCTTTTGTGGCACCTTTTTTGGTATCTTTTGTATTCATATGTTTCTTGTGTGCATATAAAGTATGTATATTCATTTTCATTCAAATATTCAGTTCGTTCAAATAAATTAAATAAACATATACATTTTTGTTTTATTAAACCTATTTAATCAGGTACAAAAACAAAA
Organism: Oeneis ivallda; assembly: GCA_029955525.1. Taxonomy (NCBI): domain Eukaryota; kingdom Metazoa; phylum Arthropoda; class Insecta; order Lepidoptera; family Nymphalidae; genus Oeneis; species Oeneis ivallda. Next base: position 956,262 of record JARPMR010000020.1, on the reverse strand, counting down.
CTTAATTGTTTTTTGTTCGAGAGTAAATTGACATTCCACATCACTATTGTAATGTGTCAAACCGGCCATCATAGCGTGCCGCTAGTTTAAGAGCAAATTTAGCAACAGCACACCAAAGGGAAGATGCCTTGATACTGAGAAGTGTACACTAGGTGACGTTTGAAGTATCTGGTAAAAGTCATGCCAATAAAAACTAGACCTTTATAACTATAAGACACAAAGCGTATTGGAATGAATTTCCTTATCGGACGGTACGGACTTGGCAAATGGGGGCTAGGCCAAAAAAAGTGTAAGAATTTCCCATCACGAGTAGTGTAGACGGTTATCCATAGCGCAGCTATAATATTACGAGATGGTTCTAAAATGTGGCGAGAGATGGCGTTGATTCTAAAATTACCAATTAATAGGTAATAATTATAAGATACACCATAATTATAATTTATTAAAAGGAACTTTGTTCCAACCGAGTGTTCTACAATACTCACGAATTTTGTATTTTATGTTATATTATCATCTTTTTAATTATTTTTATTATTGCAGCTACTTTTACTGTGTTCCAAGCAATGTGCATCAAATACAAATATTATTGGTCGCTTATAAATCGCTAGATATTTGTTTTACATGTAAATAGTTATCATTCTTCACTAGGAGTATATTGTGCTAATCCGAAATGTTCTAGACTATATTAGCTAAAACTTTTCGCATAATTACAATGTAATTATCATAGATTTAAGATTGTTAGTTGCTTCGCCCAAGCTACCAATCCTAAATTTATGTGTAATGTACGTAATTTAGTAGTTTTGCCACCACACCCGAACTGCTACTTGGACATTCATTCGTTTGTTGTTACCTGTCCAAGAAACTTCAAATTGAGTGCCAATTCAATAATATCGTAGTAATCGAATCGCACTTGGTGCAGTTGTTTCTAACTTTCACATTTCATGTTTTTGAGGTTGAGGAGCTTCAAATATCAATTTTTTCTAAAATCGCGTACCTACAATCTACATCTATACCCAGTATTAAGAGAAGAAGATACCTATCGGTAATTAATATTTTCATCAATAACGGAAATGGATTGCAATCATTGAAATTAAGTCCACGTTTACTCATGTACCAATATTGCTTTTCTATTTATGCTCGATTAATCGTGCACAAACACCGTTTGAGTGGAGCGGAAATGAGAGCCAGCAGGGCCGGAGCTGGATTAAACAGTGTGCCGACCGCCTAACCGCAATCAAATGTGGCTGACTGGTTAAATCAGCTAAGCATCTTATGTCTTTAGCAAAGGCTATGCTTTAAGTACTCGTTTATAATACGCACCGACAAGATTTGTAATGAAATTGTGTCCAATTAATTCTAACTTGGGTACCTACCTATAAATCAAATGTAAAATATAAGCTTCTAGGCAAGTACACCATATTAGGTTACATCTTCACTTTCCATCGGATGCGACAGTAGTCAAATACTAGAAAATCTATAATTTTTTTAGTTGCATTCTGAAAACTTTGGTTCATAGATACGAAAAGTTTCTTAAAATATAATCACTATGTAGCTCAATGTATAAGTATTACTGTAAATGTATTTAACCTATTATAAGCAGTTAAAAGGAGAAAACTGGAATATCTGGGCCACATATTGAGAAATTCCAAATATGACCTGCTCAAACTCATTATACAAGGCAAAATAAAGGGCAAAAGAAGACCTGGCTGAAGACGAACATCCTGGCTTAAGAACCTTCGCCAGTGGTTTAACATGAGCTCAAAGTCATTGTTTAGGGCAGTGTTAAACAAGATACAATTAGCCTTAATGATTGCCAACCTTCGGTAGAAGATGGTACTGCAAGAAGAAGAAGAAGAAGCAGTTAATCAAACGTACCCTATGTAGAGGAAGAAGTTAATCAAATGCACCCTATATAGAGGAAATAGTTCATGAAACGCATCATAATTATGTAGAGGAAGCAGTTAATCAACGCATTAAATATAGGAAATAGTTAGTCAAACGCACCCTTTGTAGGGGCAGTAGTTAGTAAAACCCACCCCATGTATAGGGAGTAGTTAATCAAAGGCACCCTGTATAGTAATAGTATTAGTGAATAAGCGCGGATAGTCTTCTACTTCTGGTAAGTCACGTTGCGTTTGATTAATTAATTATTATTAAGATAATTGTATTATATTAGTATTAGTGTTTAGTGCACGTTTTAATTTTTAGTTTATAATATTTCTATGATACGACTATCTAACGATTTCATTTTTAAGCTATTGCATAGTTTATATCGCGGGCTTTTAACTAGGACAAACAGTTTGAGCGCGGCGACCGAATCAAGAAATTCCGTAACGAAAAAAACCTAACACCGTCGTTCAGTAAGCGTTCAACATTTTAGAGGTTCTCAAGTAGCTCTATTTGGCGCAGTGGGCGAGCGGCCGCTTTCGAGCGCCGATGTCGCAGGTACGAATCTCACTCGCAAAGTAGTGACAGTTCGCTTTTCTTGTCTGTTTGTTTTTTAATTTTTTTTGCATACTTTTTATTATGCAAAAAAAATATTGCATAAATATTATAATTGCATAAGTTGATAAAAAATGCTATGCAATAGATTTACCGCGGCAGTCCACGAGTGCTACTTAATTTTTATTTATTTAAGGATTCAAGTTATTCCAGTATGTAACTTCTAGGTCCGTGTAACAGACATGGCCTTTGGAAGTTTGCCAGCGCCCGCAGTTAGGGATGAAATTTAATACGGCATTGAATATTTATTTATGATAATACTTAATGATTTATATCCACTTTCTTTGGCTAATGATTCCTGCGCCTGATGTATCCTTGAGAGCGCAATCCTGTAATGTATTGTGATTGAAAACGATGGGAAACAATAATCTCGATACATTGAGTTGTATGACAGTCAATAAGTGGAGGAACGCGCTAATAGAATAGAATAGAATAGAAATGTTTTTATTCAAATAAACTTTTACAAGTATTTTTGAATCGTCAATGAGTCCACCACTTGTTCGGAATGCCGTTCCTGCCGAGAAGAACTAGCAAGAAACTCGGCAGTTGCTCTTTTCAAAATACTTTTACAATATACTTAATAGATATTATGCTATGTATGCAGAGTTTTCACAATGAGGGGAAGTTAAAAAAACATTGACGAACCATTTCTTTTGCATATGCGCCAAGAGTTTGTAAGAATCACAAGATTTTATGAGTTTTCCTCTCAGGCATGCAGGTTTACTCACGATGTAATTTAGTACATTTAACCGGAGCTGAACTCTGAACAAGAAGGCTGACATAAGAATTCAGCTGGGCTGGGCAGCATTTTCAAAGCTGCGTCAGGTCTTCGATTCGTCGATACCGCAAACCCTGAAGACAAAGGTTTTCAATGAGTGTGTCTTACCGGTAATGACGTATGGAGCGGAAACGTGGACACTGACGGTGGGCCTCGTTCACAAATTAAAAGTCGCTCAGCGCGCTATGGAGCGAGTTATGTTAGGAATCTGTCTCAGGGATAAAATTCGGAACGAGGAGATTCGTAGAAGCACAAAAGTGACCGACATAGCTCTGAGGATTAGTAAGCTGAAGTGGCAGTGGGCAGGTCATATCTGTCGCAGAACCGATGGCCGATGGGGCAGACGTGTTCTGGAGTGGAGACCGCGTACCGGCAAGCGCAGTGTAGGACGCCCTCCAGCTCGCTGGACCGATGACCTTAAGAAGGTGGCGGGAAGCGGTTGGATGAGGAAGGCGGAGGACCGTGTTTGGTGGCGCGCTCTTGGAAAGGCCTATGTCCAGCAGTGGATGAATACAGGCTGATGGATTGGAACTCTGAACTCCCCGAAAAGGAGACTGAATTCTTAACCGCTTTTACTAGTGTATGTTTATGTGCACTTTTACGGTGATATAGTTTGACCTTATTATAACTCTTATGAGTCAAAGTATGGCCTACATGAAATATTTTGAAAATTACTTACCTACTTTTTAAAAATCTTGTGCCGATTTTTCTTCTAGTGCCGATTTTGTAGAAACCGAGTAACGTTTACGGTTTAACCTTGAAATTTTGATATTATTCTTGCAGATTTTTAATATAAAACTATGAAAACGCCATCATGCGAGGACTACGAGAAGGTGAATTGATATAATTATTGTGTAAATACGTTATTTAAATTCCCTTCAAATTGTGAGGTGACTACTAGTCCAAACTCCTTTGAAAAAACATAATTAATATAGTGTGAATATTATAATAACTATTATTATATACTCAGGCAACTTTTAAGTAACAATGATCATACCAACTCGGTGACGAATGTTTTCATGTCTATTGAGCTTATTTTCTTCTATACACGGTAGGTATCGCGTAAAAAGATAAGATTCGGATTTTCAAAGAATTTCCCAGTGGCTTTTCGACCGAGCGAAGCGAAGGTCTTTGAGTTAACTAGAGCGATTTGCACTTGTCCGTCCGTCCGTCCGTCCGTCCGTCCGTCTGTCAGAGCCTTATAACTTTTGAATTACTGAACGTAATTACTTCAAATTTAGATATAATATGTAAACCGATGGCCTCCAGCCGAAAATGGCTTAAAAAGTTATAAAAATCTTTATTTCAGGGGGGCTCTCATAGAAGCGAATGCGAAGTAAAAAAAAAAATATCGCGTTACATAAAATTGTTACGTATCATTTTAAAGATAATTTTGAACTGAGTACAAAAATATTTTTTTTTTAATTTTTCCCTTAAAATTGACGAAATGGGGGGCTTTCAAAGTGGCGATTTTATACGCTCGCTTGAAGACGCTCCCTAAGAAAATCCGCTATGGATTTTCAAACTGATTTTATGTTTTTAGGTCACTTATATCCTGTACTTGAACAACAAATACTAAAATTATATGAATATTATAAAGAAACGAGATTATTTAATTTTTAATGTACATCAGTAATTCATATAGCATCAACATAGCTTCACAATAATGCTAATAGATGGCGCAGTCAGTAACTATTCCCATGGAACTACGAGTTACGACTAACGACCTATCCCAAAAACAGTTTTGCGTCGACCATTATTATTTAGTTACTTATTATAATACAATAATTGTATTGTAATTTTTTTTGTACCATATTATTCAATTAAAATTATTTTTTAGTTAAATTTTAGTTAAATATTGTATATTTTCTATTCGCGTCGATAGATGACGATTTGTACAGATGCCCGTAACCCGGTTTCACTCGTTAGTACCTACATAATAATTCAATGTTTTCACTAACGTTCCCTAACCTTTACGGGCTACCTATAAGTTAGGTGATTGATGTTTTCTCTCAACTTATTTATCACGATCCTGTACGGGACACCTAAAAGGATATTGGGACGGATGTTAGGACTTAGGATTGTATTTAGGAGCTACCTACGTTAAGAGACTCCTACTTAGGGGATGATTTAGGTATGTTTGGTGAAAACGGGCATAATAATAATGTCAGTTTTGGTTATCATGTATCGATTGAATGAATAATCATGGGATACCGTTACCGCGAGGTCTCAGTTCGGGGCGAACAACTAGTATACCCTTAAGTCATTCTTACTGAGGTGGTCCGCTCATACCTACAACGCATATTTTTTCTTTCTTCGCCGAATAGACTCATAAATAAATTTTTCGAACATAACAACACCTTAACATTAAAAGCGACTCGAAAAATAAACATTTAGACCTATAAATTTAACAATTTAGACAAGTTAAATAGTGTGCTCGCATGTGGAAGGCAATTGAGCCAAAATAAGACAAAAGGCACAAAACTTCGAAACCACTTTGAAAGCAATAAACTATAGAAATTAGGAGAAATCTGAGTAAAGGCACGATAAGAAATTTTAAACTAGGAAGTGCATCGTAAACTATATTTTTTGTGTCTTACAAGCCGTGCGAAACTTGGACATTAAAAATACCAGATGTATGGGAACAAACAAAAAATAGAAACTTAACCAATCACTCAATGACGAGGTTTGGCTTGGGAGGTGACATTTAGTAACGCGACAGGATTGGTCGAGAACAACGGGTGACGGATACAATTAGACCAATTATATCTTGTACAGTTGACTTTGGGCGTGTTTTAAATCCACAGAGGCTGAAGTCTGGAGAAGGGATGCGAAGGCGCGAGCGCATAGCTGGCGAGAGACGTGGACAGTTCATCTCTGAGGCCTCCGAGTGGCGGTTCAGTGGCTCACACTCGAGGGTCCTTTACAAGCTGATTGGCAGTGCGCGTATTATCTAAGCCAAGCAGCCCTAATTTAACATAAATTAGATTATCATTGTAAACCTTTTAAGAAAGAAATTGTAATAAAATAACTCAGGGTTGAGAATATAATTTAGTAAATTAAGCACTACAGTGATTAAGTGAGGCGATTGCAGTAAATTGGTAATGTACTCGATTCAATTTCGTAATTAATTAATAGACTGCTAAGATCCACAGAGACTCGAGTTAATTGTAGGACTTAAGTCGAGAGGCCTAGGTCTCAAAGGCTAATGGTAATGGACTCAGACAGTTCGCTGGAGCTTATGAGCCGAGCAATACAGAGAGATAGGAATATGGCATGGAACCCAGTAGATTGGGTAATTCTTTTCACAGGGGTGGTCTATATTTTGTACCTATTAATACTACTTTACAGACTAGTGTGGCGTGGATAATAGAGGGAGAAAGTCTGACATAAACCCGCCGATAATCTAGCACACCAGTAGACCACCTGTTCAATTATGTAAAATTATTTATCCTAAGGGAAAGATTGAATTAAATTGAATTAACTATCTGTGAATCTTAGCACAATATTATGTAAATATATGTTTGTTCCTACTGTAAAATTAAGGTGTGTGTGTGTCTTTTCTCTTCGAGACAGTTTAGCTAGCATTTTGTATTATAACCAATTCAGTATGTCTGACCATCTTAAGATAGAAGTGAGTCTGTATATATTCTTGAACTTTCCTCATTGTGGAAATACTACATATTTAACATAGTAATTACTGTATTGTAAATGTTTTGAAAAGAGCAACCGCCGAGTTTCTTACTGGTTCTTCTCGGTTGGAAGGCATTCCGAACCAGTGGTAGATTCATTGGTTATTCAAAAGCACTTGTAAAAAGTTAATTGAATAACAAAATATTTCTATTCTATTCTATTAATGGTTTAAGGTAATCTAGCGCCTTAAAACACGAGTTAAATATTCAAACAGTTTCTTTTCTGATAATCTTTAAGAAATTGATAATAAATCTCATTCTTTTATCCATAAACACTTCTTTTATTAATATAATTTATAAATTCCCTCATGTTACCTAGGTACGATCATGTATTTCATTTCAGAAAGCTAAGGTTAGATAACTATTAGGCGTAGAGATACGAATATTTATGCTTCCGAGATGGGTTCGACTCCCACAGATCATGGAGGTTCTGATTAAGGTCAATAACTTTATTTCAGGCTGATTACATACTCCGATATTATAAATTAAGTCAGGTCAAATATAGCTATGATATTTCTACATTTCTCGATGGGTTCGACTCCCAGACGAGAGAAATTCTGTGTTGTGAGTAATTAATTATTTCCAACTTGGACAATTACTGTAAGCTACTTTGATTTAAACAGATAAATACCTTTCATAGTGAACTAAACAGGTCTAGTTCGAAGAGCTACGTGACTATTTCAGAATCAAAGATTAAGCCTATAGTCTCTGAATTACTGTGCAGTCTATGAAGGCTAGACTTCATCTAGCTTAATACGATGGACTGATTAGGACATTTAATTAGGTATCTCAACGATAGTAAATACCCGAGGGAAGCCGCAGTTTCGTCGAATATTTGTACACATTCTACGCGCAGCGACTCAAAGCAGGTAGGAGACTTGAACCTTTTTTTTGTGTCCTATTGTTAGGCAGTTGCAAGGCACTAGGGTGACCATAGGGTATTGTGTAAAGGAGAGACTTTATTGGAAATGGCTAGGGTGACCACGATATTGTGGAATGAGAGACATTAAGGTTGATGTGGGCTTTTAAATATTAACTTGTTGACTTTAATAGTCAAAGATTGATACAATATCAGTACATGGCTACCAGTGTGGCGCACCGGCGGCGATTCTCCAACACAAAGATTACACGCCCTCTGAAATACAGACCAGCCCCGCTCTGGTTTGGCCAAACCACATATCAAATATAACAAATGAATATATCAATAAAACCATGGTAATGGGGCGAGCTACGGCTCTCAAAAGAACCTGTCTCTCGAAGACAAAGGCAATATACGCTTCGCAGCGCAAAAGGGTGATCTGGTCTGTGCCCCAATAACAATGTTTAAAGACCCCTGTGCTGGGTGTAGGGTTCCCCGGTGTTCGAGAGAATCGGTCGGCTTGCGATGGCCCAGAGAAGGCACTCATACATTCACCAGCTAATCATGCATTCTATACTGATCGTTAGTTTATATTCTTAATTAAGTCCTTCTGGACTTCCGAGTGTCGAAGTGACGCTATTCCACTGCTCTACTAAGGTAGGCCCATACAATACAAATGGGCCTCGCGTATCCAGATAGAATGGAATGATAGCCTGAATTGTCCACCCGCAAATGTATTGCCCAGGTGAGCGATGCGTCTCCGTTTGCTTTGGGAAATCCGCGAAGTTACAGATAACATGCCAATTACCAACGTGTCTCTTATTCCTGAAATATTGTTTTTTTTATGAACTTTTCTTCAAGTATACTTAATCACAAATCATCAAGCTTAGACGATCACACCGTACCACCACAGAATTTGGTGCCGTGACCAGGATGCGTGTATCATCCTGTGTCACATCTGTGACCCTGTTAGGTCACAGAATTTGTTGCCGATTGACCAGAGGTCTATGTACGTATTCGAAATAACGGTATGACTAGATCTATAATAGTATAAAAATAGAACACAACGTAGGAATCGTGACTAGGTATATGAGGAGAGTAGCAATAAAAAAAATGGAGTTAAGACACACACCGTGCATGTTATTATTATGTTGTACATTTATTCCGTGTATAGAGGGAGCAGAAATAAGCAGTATGTCTTATAAATGTACAATTTACAGGTTTCTAAGGAGGATATTGCAGTCTCGGAGATATTACTTTTGCTTATTTCTTAGATTTATTTCTCTGCCCTTGTTTTATTTCCTAGAATTTATTTTGAACCCAGAGACTTCACATAAAACAAGACACATCCCGAGCGTTTCCAAACATCTGGTATCGGAATTGTTCTATTGTCTAAGATTTTGTTCAAGTTTCGTGAAAGCGGCACAGTAATAAACAACTTATTTTAGCACTGGGCGAAGTTAGGCGGTAAAGTAAAAAGGGTTTAGGACGAAATAAAAATATGTCGACAGGTAGAAAGGGACGTAAGGCGAAGCAGGTAGCGATGAACTTATCAAGCGGCAGTACAGAGAAGGGTAGCGAGCAAACGGGAACCGTAGGTAGCTCGACTTTAGAGTTGATTTTGGAGAAAATCAGCGAGTTCGAAGGAAAGTTACAACAAATTAGTTCGAAAGTGAATCCGGTACCAAACGAAAACGTGAGTGTTACGTCACACGCATCGGTTGGGTTGACGAATAGTGAGGGTGATCGAGATGTTAGACAGGGGTCTAGTTATGAGTCCGCGAGTCACAGCATAGCGTCTTCTGAAACTCGAAACTTATATGTGGTACGGCCGTCGGTTAGCAAACCGAATTTCGATGGAAGACCATTCACGAACCCTATTTCATTTTTAAAACGGTTAAAGAAGTATATTAGGGCGGTAAATGGATTTGATCGCGAGATGGACATAGCGCTTGGGTGCATTACAGGTCACGCGAGACAGGTTATGGAATTATATTCAAAGGATTGGACTACTTTCGCTGATTTTGAAGTTGATTTTAGACGCACGTATTGGACCGAACAGATCCAGGAGTCTGTGAGGTATCGATTGATTAATGCCGTATATACGAGTAGCTCAGGAATGACGATGTCTGAACATTTTGCCGAGCAGGTTGAGTCGATGCAATCGTTAACTATTGCGTTTAGCGAACGTGATTTAGTAAACGCTATTATGCGTCACTATGCTATAGATATACAACGGTTATGGTTTACTAGGACCGAGGAAGTTAGCATTATGAGTGGGGCAAAGTTTCTAAGAAGTATAGAGCAAAATATTGTTGAGAAGCCTAGAGAAATTGCGAGAGAGGTAGCAGGTAGTAGTTTTAGAGGAAAAAGGTATAACGGACCACCGCTGGCGCGTCCCACTGTTGCTACTATGAATGCTAGGAAGTGGAGTACTAGAGACTCGAACAGAGGTCGGGGTTATCGACGAGGTCTGTCAGGCTATAGGGGTAATTCTAACAAGCCAGACTTGCCTGAAACCGAACGAGCCAGACAGGCTATCACTTTCGTGAAAGAGGGCGAAAGCCTTACTTCATCGGAAAATGCGGGGGAGGGAACATCAAAAAACTAGGTTCCCCTACACAAGCGAGGTCGAGTAAATTAAATTTGTGTAAATCAGGGAATATAGAGATCTCGGAGAGCGAACGGGCAGGTGTAGCTTATAATATTTTAACTAGGAGCGGATGGAAGCCAGGACAGAGTTTAGGAGTCGGTGGAAAGGGTCTGAAACGAGCACTAAAAGGCGGCGTAAATGACGTCAATTACAGTTGTCAGTCGGAAATTAGAGGCATAGGAATCTTGTTGGAAAACCAGTTTAGCAACATAATAGAGTGTAACGAACGGGGCGTTACGTGCGAGTATTGTGTTAAGCGAGGAGTGAGTTCAAATACGATGTTCCACGAACTCGATGAATCGATTGACGAAGAGGTTGGTTATTCTTTACCTAAGTTACCTGAAGTATGCGTGTCTTTGTACGGGAGAAGCATGAATGTACTTATCGATACGGGAAGCCAAATTAGCGGAATAACTAGAGAATTGTACGACTCTATTCTCAGTGAAAGCGGGTCTCTACCTGAGATCGCTATTCCGGCAATTCGGATACAGGGAGCATTTGGATCGCGAAGCGAGAGCGCGAATCTATTGGTGTTAATAGAGTTCCAATTAGGTAGCACATTAGTTGAAGCACCTGTGTTAATCATGCGACGCCTACCTAGATCATTAATATTAGGGTATGATTGGTTGGAAAGGGTGAAAGGAGTAGTGAACTGCGGTAGTGAGCGAACGTTGACAATTGAACACTTGGGAGTTAAGACTTGCGTTAAGCTAAACTCCGATTGTAAGATCGAAAGGTTAGGGGGAGAGGCGAATGCAATCACGATTAATTCTATATTGAGTCATAATCCTAGATCGGTGGGACATTGCTTATCGATTGAAGAATCGGACGGTAAACTCAACAGGGAATACCATCTGGACGAGTCAGGCATAAGCACAGAACAAAGGGAGATGTTATTGCCTATACTAGACAAGCATTGTAAGGTATTTACGGACAAGTTAGGGTTGGCTAGCAGGTACGAGCACGTTATCGAGTTAACCGATGAAATCCCTTTTGTGAAGCACAGCTATCCGGTACCTTTAGCGTATAGGGAACAGATTAAGGAGGAATTAGAGAAGTTGGAGAGATTAGGCGTAATCAGACAGGAGGCGACACCGTACTGTAGTCCTCTCACATTCACAAAAAAACGAGATGGGTCAATAAGACTCTTATTAGAAGCACGCGAGCTTAATAAGAAAATGATAGGTGATGCGGGATCACCTCCACTCACATCTGAGATTTTACAATCCTTTCACGGAGTGAATTATATCAGTTTGATTGATTTGAATAATGCATATTTTCAAATACCTTTGCACCGGGACTCTAGGAAGTATACAGGTTTCTCTTTTATGGGGAGAACTTATACCTATTGTGTCTTGCCTCAAGGATTAAAGACATCTGTGGCAGGGTTTTCTAGAACAATGGATTCTATATTAAAGGAAGTACGCGAGTTTTGCGTGAATTATTTAGATGACATTGTCATATTTACTACAGGGGATATAAAGTTACATTTAGAACACTTAGATCGAGTACTAGATAAGTTAGAGACTGCAGGGTTGACCGGCAGGCTAGAGAAGTGTCGATTCTTATGTGTAGAGGTGAAGTTATTAGGTCACATAGTGAATACTGACGGATTGCGTATGGATCCTGAGCGAGTAGAAGCCATACAGGAGTTCCCCATACCTCGAACAATAAAACAATTACGAGGATTTTTAGGATTAATAAACTATTTCAGGAGGTTTATCGCGAAGTACAGTGAGGAGGTTAGGCCACTCTGCGATTTATTGAAACAAAATACCAAATGGCGTTGGACACAGGCAGCAAACGATTGTTTCGAAAGGGTCAAGAAACTATTTTTAGACACAATGCTTCTTGTACACCCTAATCCGAAGGAAACTTATTACCTGCAAACCGATAGCAGTAATTTGGGGGTTTCCGGATATCGCCGTCCCCAACGAATAGTATGGTAATCAACATTACCATACTTTGCTTTTTAATACATCATGGTTCTCAGGATGTCCGAATACACCTTGTGATTTTTTTTTATAATTTTTCAGTTAGTATTCTCGAAATTAGACAAAACGTAATGTACTTTCCAATAATATTCTTTTAAAACAAGGACCAACTTTTTTCCACGAATAATATCATTATCGCTATTACTAGGCCGTTCTAAAAAAAGAAACATCGTAACAGCTTTTTACCATAATATTCCGGAAAATATAGTTACTAGTGGTTCGCCCCGAACTGAGACCTCGCGGTAACGGTATCCCATGATTATTCATTCAATCGATACATGATAACCAAAACTGACATTATTATTATGCCCGTTTTCACCAAACATACCTAAATCATCCCCTAAGTAGGAGTCTCTTAACGTAGGTAGCTCCTAAATACAATCCTAAGTCCTAACATCCGTCCCAATATCCTTTTAGGTGTCCCGTACAGGATCGTGATAAATAAGTTGACAGAAAACATCAATCACCTAACTTATAGGTAGCCCGTAAAGGTTAGGGAACGTTAGTGAAAACATTGAATTATTTATCAAACATTGAATTTAACTCGTAGTTCCATGGGAATAGTTACTGACTGCGCCATCTATTAGCATTATTGTGAAGCTATGTTGATGCTATATGAATTACTGACGCCCATTAAAAATTAAATAATCTCGTTTCTTTATAATATTCATATAATTTTAGTATTTGTTGTTCAAGTACAGGATATAAGTGACCTAAAAACATAAAATCAGTTTGAAAATCCATAGCGGATTTTTCTAGAGAGCGTCTTCAAGCGAGCGTATAAAATCGCCACTTTGAAAGCCCCCCATTTCGTCAATTTTAAGGGAAAAATTAAAAAAAAAATATTTTTGTACTCAGTTCAAAATTATCTTTAAAATGATACGTAACAATTTTATGTAACGCGATTTTTTTTTTTTTACTTCGCATTCGCTTCTATGAGAGCCCCCCTGAAATAAAGATTTTTATAACTTTTTAAGCCATTTTCGGCTGGAGGCCATCGGTTTACATATTATATCTAAATTTGAAGTAATTACGTTCAGTAATTCAAAAGTTATAAGGCTCTGACAGACGGACGGACGGACGGACGGACGGACGGACAAGTGCAAATCGCCCTAGTTAACTCAAAGACCTTCGCTTCGCTCGGTCGATTAAGATAACTCGTAAAGTTGAATGCACTTATATTCCAATGTTTAACTTCATCTTCAGAAATTGGTAATATTCTTTACAATACACAAATAATCAAAGCTAAAAGCGCGATGTCGATTGCCGAATATGCTCAATTTCTATTATATTGTAATAGGCTCTTACTATTTTAAACAGTGAAGCCTCTCATTGTCAACGAAGGCTTATTAAATGATACATTGTTCTCACTTTATTGACAATTAATGAAAAATAGTGATAGCACTATACCTACTCACTCGTGGTCGCGTTGTTGATGCTTTTAAGTCGTGCGGTATTAGTGATTTAATTGACCGTGATTGGTGTATATTCGAGTGATTTAGGTGACGTAATTTACCTATCTATAGCTAGTAAAACGGATAAAAACTGATTAATTATGCAAAAACGCAAACTGCAACATCCGTGAGATAGGAGAATGCTGGATTTAGTAAATATTAATAATAATCCTTGTAAGTAAGTGCTACGATATATTTCAAGTGATTTGATGATATATCAAAAGACATAAACGCCTCTACCACTCACTACAATGTTGTGATGGGGGATTTCAATGCAAGGCTGGGTGAGCGAAGCGGTGCAGAGACGAGAATGGGGCATTTTGGGTATGGGCGTAGGAACCAAAGGGGCCAAATATTGGCCGACTTCATGGAGAAGGAGGGCCTCTTTATGGTGAACTCCTTCTTCAGGAAGCGGCCACACAGAAAATGGACATGTTTGCGTCCCGCGAGAAGTGAGATCGACTTCATTATGTCGACCAAGCGGCATATATTCAATGATGTCTCTGTGATCAATAGGGTGAAAACCGGTAGCGATCACCGGATGGTAAGAGGCACGTTGAATATTAATGTGAAGCTAGGAAGGGCCAGACTGCTGAAGTAACTCTCCGACTTTCTCATGCTCATATTCAAAATCCCGAAAACTTACAACTCGAACTGCAGAACCGATTCGAGTGCCTAGCAGACTGCGTTTTCGTGGATGATCTAAACAACAGGTTCGTGGAAACTGTCCATACTGTGGGGTCTACATTCTTTAAGACCCATCGTAGGAAAAGAACCGAAAAGTTCTCTGACCATACTCTCAAGCTAATGGAGGAGAGACAAGAGATGAGGCTGTAGTCATCGGCAGACACGGCTGCCTACCGACGGATTAATAGGCAGATGTCTAAGGCACAGACTCGCGAACTCCGGGTCTTACCTTTAACACCAAGTGTATTAAAGATACCATCGAGCAGAACAAAGGCTCAAAAGTGTTCGCGAGAGATCTGTCTATCGAACAGAGCCAGCTGACGCGACTGAAAACTGATGACGGCCGTCTCGTCTCTTCTCGACCTGAGGTCTTGAGAGAGGTTGAGAAGTTCTATGGACAGTTATATACCACGACACAAAAACCTGTTGAAGATTTGGCCAAAGATCCCAGAGCCAAGCCGACCCGACACTATACCGAAGATATCCCGGACGTCAGCCTATACGAGATTAGTATGGCTCTCAAGCAGCTCAAGAACAGCAAGGCGCCTGGTGATGACGGAAACACTGCGGAACTCCTGAAAACGGGTGGTAAACCGGTACTTAAAATCTTTCAGCGATTGTTCAATTCCGTTATTCACGAGGGCATAACGCCGGAAGCATGGCACATGGTTATGTTCAAGCGTGGAGCCATTGAAATAGGCAGTTGTTTATTAAAATTTACTATAACAGAAAGGCAACGTGGTATCACAAGTCTATATGGATGCTCAGGTCAAAATAAAAACCGGTACATATTTGCCTATTACTTACATGCTTTAAACGTTCATAGATAAGAAAATATAACTCACCGCTTTTTTGACACTGGCCATTGCCAAAATGGAGGCGATAGTATGCACTCTTGTGTAGAGCGGGCTATGAAGAATAAACTTTTGTTCACTCCAGACCAGGTCTATGGTGTGATCATGAATGCCAAAGTATCTTGTGAAAGATATCTTGTAAATGAGATGGAACAAGAAGATTTTCTATGACATCAAAAGACTTATTACTGGAAAGAACTGGCAAACTGATATTCAAGGAAGAAAAGTGGCATGGAAAAATGTGATGGAAATTAAGATATCACATTTAAAACCGCATGTGGTTCTCTTTAGATAAGATTTTGAGGAAGAATATCGCGAACCGAATATAGATTCCTGTACAGGTTGACCTAGAAGGGGGCGAAGATCCACTGGTAGATCCACTATTGACTCAGTAGATTTCTTGATTTGGGACATGCTTATAATGAACCCATTCCAATAAGTAAAGCGCTGCAATCAGATTTACTGAGTCAATGAGCAGAACTAATGCAAATTCTGCTCATTATCATGAGCTTATTTATCACTCATTTTATAAGTCCCTTAAAAGTTAATAAGTTAAAAGTGATAATAATGCGGAAATGGAAATGTCATCTGATTTAGAGAATGATGACTAATCAATTTGTAATTTCATTTTGTGAATAATACAAAGAAAATACAAGAACTAGGAAATCCCTTTTTCCAGTTCCTAATTATGTTCACTAAATAATTATATTATGTAGATAGTTAATTTTGTTTTTATTCCATTATAAAATAAGAAGTATAATTTTCGTTATAAAAAATATTAACATAGAAATCATTCATAAAATGTTACAATATAAATGAGACAAATGTAGCAGTGAATAATACAGTACACTTGTATTACTGAAAATTAAAGTTAGTTTTATACCAGTGAAAAAGACTGTTATAGTTGATAACGATAGAGTTCGAAAGTACTAAATTTAAACGAATATTATTGCAAGATCCTATTACTGTAAAATAAATAGTCATTATTTTACCCGAACAACATGGTAATGTCGCTTTACGGGCAGAGTTTCTGTTAGTAGTTTATGGTAAAAATATTTTTGTTAATAACTATATTATAATTAAACATAATTACATATCATTAACATGGAATTATTTGTCAAAAAATAACCTTTCTGATGGTATATCACATGTACGTCTAAATTTAATAGTTAGTGACATATAATCAAAAATCAGTTTTTTATTTTTCCTGTAAAATTTACTTTTTGCTATTACCATACTATTCGTTGGGGACGGCGATATGTGTATCAGTTAGACGATGTAGGCGAAGAACGAATAATAGGATTTTGTAGTAAGGCATTAACGGAAACGGAACGGAAATGGACAGTCACAGAACAGGAACTGTGGGCAATCATCTTTAGTCTATCAAAGTTTGAGACGTATTTAAGAGGAGCACGTTTTGTGATTAGGACTGATCACAAGAGCTTGATATTCCTACAAACGTGTAAGTTATTAAGCGCACGAATGATACGATGGGTACATTACATAGGACGGTTCGATTATATAGTTGAGCATGTGAAAGGTAACCTAAACACGGTAGCGGATGTATTATCCCGCCATATAAAGGGGACAACGGACGTGTTAACTAATAAGGTTACGAGATCAGAGATGTATCTATTTAAAACGTCGTTAGGACGAGTAGTACAGGCGAAATGGAAGGAAATAGGTAGTTATCAAGAGCGTGACAAGGTCGCCAACGAAATAATTAGGCGTATGGAAGTAACGGGCACGTCTGAATCTAGGTATTATACGCTTAAGGGGGGTGTTCTTTACAGGACCGATGGGAAGACGAATACTTTACGGCTATACATTCCCGAGGACATACAGAGAGACTTGATCGTTAGTATACATGAAGAGATAGGTCATTTCGGACGATATAAGGTTTATGCTTTGATGAAGCACCGTTATTAATTTTCAAATATGTCTCGTATAATAGGTCGAATTGTGAGAGCTTGTGAGATATGTCATAGGTCAAAACACGAGTTAGAAACACATACGGGACCGATTAAGACTGTGGTGGCGAAAGAAATAGGAGAACGGGTCTTTTGTGACATTTATGGCCCTTTGCCAGCGGGTCGTTTCTGATACAAATACATATTCGTAATGCAGGACGCGTATAGCAAATTAATCAGGCTATACCCACTACGTGCGACAAGTGGAAAGGCTACGTTAACATGTGTAAGGAAGTTCCATAATCGAATCGAGATTAGGACATTATGTTCAGATAGAGGCGCGAATTTCACTTCGAGGGTTTTCGAGGCAGGCGTTCGTCAGTTAGGTATCGAACTAACGCACACATCTGTCAGAAATCCGCGGCCGAACTCTACAGAGAGAGTTAATAAAGAGTTAGGGAGGCTGTTTAGAACATATTGCGAGAAGACTCATCAATCTTGGGTAGATGCATTACCTAGTATAGAGGATTGTTACAATCAAGTGGTACACACTACGACAGGCTATACACCAAATGAAGTAGTGTGGGGAAAACGGACTTTATTATCAACTGACTTTGACAGAGGCATGGTGAAGGAAAACGAACTACAGCGGGAAATGCTAGAACAGATTAGACAGCAGGTGCGACGGAACATAGTTAAAGCGGCGGAAAGCAGAGAGTCTTACTAAAATAAAACGCATAAGCTAGTGCATTTCGAAATAGGAGACTTAGTAAAACTTAAGGTCTTTGCGAAGTCGGATGCCGACAAAAAGTTGACAAAGAAATTCATGCGGCTATATGAAGGGCCCTACATAATAGGAGCAGTCCCATATAATAATGTATACACCTTGATCGACGCTCGTACTAATAAGACAAAAGGAAATTATAATGCTATTCACCTATTCCGTTACTATAAGAGCGTGTAAACATTAGGGTTCTATTAGGAACTTAGTGAGTGATTACAGAGGAGAAATAGATTTCCAAACGACTAGTTCAAAATGCTGAGGCATTAGGGAAGACTAGGTGTATTAAAAATCTATTTGGGGGAGTGTGAGGTGGTCCGCTCATACCTACAACGCATATTTTTTCTTTCTTCGCCGAATAGACTCATAAATAAATTTTTCGAACATAACAACACCTTAACATTAAAAGCGACTCGTAAAATAAACATTTAGACCTATAAATTTAACAATTTAGACAAGTTAAATAGTGTGCTCGCATGTGGAAGGCAATTGAGCCAAAATAAGACAAAAGGCACAAAACTTCGAAACCACTTTGAAAGCAATAAACTATAGAAATTAGGAGAAATCTGAGTAAAGGCACGATAAGAAATTTTAAACTAGGAAGTGCATCGTAAACTATATTTTTTGTGGTCTTACAAGCCGTGCGAAACTTGGACATTAAAAATACCAGATGTATGGGAACAAACAAAAAATAGAAACTTAACCAATCACTCAATGACGAGGTTTGGCTTGGGAGGTGACATTTAGTAACGCGACAAGATTGGTCGAGAACAACGGGTGACGGATACAATTAGACCAATTATATCTTGTACAGTTGACTTTGGGCGTGTTTTAAATCCACAGAGGCTGAAGTCTGGAGAAGGGATGCGAAGGCGCGAGCGCATAGCTGGCGAGAGACGTGGACAGTTCATCTCTGAGGCCTCCGAGTGGCGGTTCAGTGGCTCACACTCGAGGGTCCTTTACAAGCTGATTGGCAGTGCGCGTATTATCTAAGCCAAGCAGCCCTAATTTAACATAAATTAGATTATCATTGTAAACCTTTTAAGAAAGAAATTGTAATAAAATAACTCAGGGTTGAGAATATAATTTAGTAAATTAAGCACTACAGTGATTAAGTGAGGCGATTGCAGTAAATTGGTAATGTACTCGATTCAATTTCGTAATTAATTAATAGACTGCTAAGATCCACAGAGACTCGAGTTAATTGTAGGACTTAAGTCGAGAGGCCTAGGTCTCAAAGGCTAATGGTAATGGACTCAGACAGTTCGCTGGAGCTTATGAGCCGAGCAATACAGAGAGATAGGAATATGGCATGGAACCCAGTAGATTGGGTAATTCTTTTCACAGGGGTGGTCTATATTTTGTACCTATTAATACTACTTTACAGACTAGTGTGGCGTGGATAATAGAGGGAGAAAGTCTGACATAAACCCGCCGATAATCTAGCACACCAGTAGACCACCTGTTCAATTATGTAAAATTATTTATCCTAAGGGAAAGATTGAATTAAATTGAATTAACTATCTGTGAATCTTAGCACAATATTATGTAAATATATGTTTGTTCCTACTGTAAAATTAAGGTGTGTGTGTGTCTTTTCTCTTCGAGACAGTTTAGCTAGCATTTTGTATTATAACCAATTCAGTATGTCTGACCATCTTAAGATAGAAGTGAGTCTGTATATATTCTTGAACTTTCCTCATTGTGGAAATACTACATATTTAACATAGTAATTACTGTATTGTAAATGTTTTGAAAAGAGCAACCGCCGAGTTTCTTACTGGTTCTTCTCGGTTGGAAGGCATTCCGAACCAGTGGTAGATTCATTGGTTATTCAAAAGCACTTGTAAAAAGTTAATTGAATAACAAAATATTTCTATTCTATTCTATTAATGGTTTAAGGTAATCTAGCGCCTTAAAACACGAGTTTAATAATCAAACAGTTTCTTTTCTGATAATCTTTAAGAAATTGATAATAAATCTCATTCTTTTATCCATAAACACTTCTTTTATTAATATAATTTATAAATTCCCTCATGTTACCTAGGTACGATCATGTATTTCATTTCAGAAAGCTAAGCTTAGATAACTATTAGGCGTAGAGATACGAATATTTATGCTTCCGAGATGGGTTCGACTCCCACAGATCATGGAGGTTCTGATTAAGGTCAATAACTTTATTTCAGGCTGATTACATACTCCGATATTATAAATTAAGTCAGGTCAAATATAGCTATGATATTTCTACATTTCTCGATGGGTTCGACTCCCAGACGAGAGAAATTCTGTGTTGTGAGTAATTAATTATTTCCAACTTGGACAATTACCGTAAGCTACTTTGATTTAAACAGATAAATACCTTTCATAGTGAACTAAACAGGTCTAGTTCGAAGAGCTACGTACTATTTCAGAATCAAAGATTAAGCCTATAGTCTCTGAATTACTGTGCAGTCTATGAAGGCTAGACTTCATCTAGCTTAATACGATGGACTGATTAGGACATTTAATTAGGTATCTCAACGATAGTAAATACCCGAGGGAAGCCGCAGTTTCGTCGAATATTTGTACACATTCTACGCGCAGCGACTCAAAGCAGGTAGGAGACTTGAACCTTTTTTTTGTGTCCTATTGTTAGGCAGTTGCAAGGCACTAGGGTGACCATAGGGTATTGTGTAAAGGAGAGACTTTATTGGAAATGGCTAGGGTGACCACGATATTGTGGAATGAGAGACATTAAGGTTGATGTGGGCTTTTAAATATTAACTTGTTGACTTTAATAGTCAAAGATTGATACAATATCAGTACATGGCTACCAGTGTGGTGCACCGGCGGCAATTCTCCAACACAAAGATTACACGCCCTCTGAAATACAGACCAGCCCCGCTCTGGTTTGGCCAAACCACATATCAAGTATAACAAATGAATATATCAATAAAACCATGGTAATGGGGCGAGCTACGGCTCTCAAAAGAACCTGTCTCTCGAAGACAAAGGCAATATACGCTTCGCAGCGCAAAAGGGTGATCTGGTCTGTGCCCCAATAACAATGTTTAAAGACCCCTGTGCTGGGTGTAGGGTTCCCCGGTGTTCGAGAGAATCGGTCGGCTTGCGATGGCCCAGAGAAGGCACTCATACATTCACCAGCTAATCATGCATTCTATACTGATCGTTAGTTTATATTCTTAATTAAGTCCTTCTGGACTTCCGAGTGTCGAAGTGACGCTATTCCACTGCTCTACTAAGGTAGGCCCATACAATACAAATGGGCCTCGCGTATCCAGATAGAATGGAATGATAGCCTGAATTGTCCACCCGCAAATGTATTGCCCAGGTGAGCGATGCGTCTCCGTTTGCTTTGGGAAATCCGCGAAGTTACAGATAACATGCCAATTACCAACGTGTCTCTTATTCCTGAAATATTGTTTTTTTTATGAACTTTTCTTCAAGTATACTTAATCACAAATCATCAAGCTTAGACGATCACACCGTACCACCACATTACGGAAATCCTTTTCCCGGGTCTTAATGCATGGCGATGGAAAATTTTCTTGAGAGCGTATATTTTCTAAAACCATATTGGATGAATGTGCAGGTACGATAAATAATTTGATAGAATTACTAATATTATAAATGTGAAAGTGTGTTTGTTTGTTTTTTTATTGGTTTGTCCTTCGAACACGCCGAAAAAGAGCTATGGATGGACGTGGTTTTTTAGACAGGTAAGTAGTATAAGTTCTAGGAGAGTGACACAGGCTACTTTTTATCCCAGAAAGTCAAAGAGTTCCCGCGGGATTTTAAACACTAAATACACGCGCACGAAGTTGTGGGTATCAATTAGTCAAAAATAAGGAATTTTAAGATTTTAAAAGATTTACCGATATAGCGGGGTATATTTTTTTATAGGCTTGCCCTTGACGAAAATTAATACTGGAAAGCACTGATGAGGTCTAGGTTGGAGCACGCTCGCCTAGAAAATGCCTATTCACTCTTGCCTTCAAGGTACTCGATACATACGTGACGTTCTACGTGGCCGGAAACACAGACGCTGGAAGTTTCGTTCCACATCTGGCTCGTTTCAGAAACGTTGAACTGAAACGTTTCGTGTGTGTAAGTAGCTCAGAGAACCGCTATATTAACTAAGGTAGACGTTTGAACTCTATGATTGTAGGGTTAAGGGGCAATGATAGTTGATATTTTAAAAACCACTCAACCGATTTCGATAAAATTTCAATAAGACCACCTGGGAAGTGAACCCTTTGAAACAAAAAAGAATTTTCCGAATCGGTTTAGGCGTCTTCAATTAGTAATCGGTGAACATATATATATAAAAAAAGATTCCAACGAATTGAGAACCTCCTCCTTTTTTGAAGACGGTTAAAAAGGCTGTAATGGTCGGGCGAGCGTGCGGTTCGCGACGGTGACGGGGGCGGAATTATTAATTTGACTTCACTTTCGACTGAGTATATACTCAAAGACTTTCGACGATTTCAGTCTTAAAAAGTTAGTGGCGCACATGTCACAAAACGTGAATTTATTGGATCTCGTGTGGTGGTGATTCTCTATCTAGTACGAATTTCACAGTACACACCTACATAATGTAATATGTTTTATCAAAGTCATAGTAGTTCTACAACTTTTTCAAGTTCTGCTGCTCAAAGCGGATTCTGCTGAGAAGAGCCGGCAAGAAACTCAGCGGTTGCTCTTTTCAAAATTAACATTTTACCATACTATTATGAAGCTATTACATTGTAATAAGTTTTTTATACTATTTATCTTATGGGCAGCTGGATGCCAAGCCGATTTAACCTATGCAACTTTGTTAGAATAAAATATTATAAAATTTCCACAATGAGGGGAAGTTCCAAAAAAAAGTAGTACAATTCAATTCATGGGCAGACACAAAGTAGCCCCATTCCCTCCGGCGGTACCCGTTCACGAGCATGACGCATGATCGAGCCGTTGCTTCGCTCGACCATATTTGAGGGACGTAGTGTGTCTTCAACTTAAGTTTTTTAGGAGGAATTTAGAGCAAATCTCCGAGTGTAGGATTTTATATAATATCGTCCACGCCAGGGCCTGCCGGCGTTCACACAATTGCTGACTCACCCGAATGGAAAAAGTACTTTCTTTCTTTTCTTGTACCTATTAGCAGAAACACTTATTGATGTATGTTTGACTTTTTGTTTACATATTTTTATTCTTATATCTAAATACGAGTTATTTCAATCCATTAGTGAGCTCAATATTGATAGCAAATATTTTGTTGCAAATAGACTGTTATTATCTGTTATCCAGCTAATAGGTAGGGAACTAAGGAAAAAAGGAAAAATGTATATTTTTTGTTATTTATTAAGTATACATACAATACATAATAGTATTATATATTATTTGACATCCATACGACAACGTTCATTATATTCTCTGATATTATCTAAATAATATATAAAAGGAAAGGGTGACTGAGTGACTGACTGACTAACCGACAGTGCCGAGAGATCTATCGACGCACAGCTCAAACCACTGGACGGGTCGAGCTGAAATTTGGCATAAAGATAGCTATTATGACGAAGGCATACGTTAATAAAGGATTTTTGAAATTCAACTAAAAATAGGGTTTGAAATTTGTGTGAAAATCTAACCTTTCGTGAGTGAAGTCGCGGGAAAAAACTTTATTTGAGCGAACCCCAAATTAAAGGAAATCGATGTCCAAACCACTAGACTACCTCAGCTGTTAACAAATAAAAATTTCTTCCTGAACCACCATTGAACTTGTAACCACACAATTTTTAACCCCCGACAAAAAAGGGGGGTGTTATAAGTTTCACGCATGTATCTCAGTATGTGTCTGTCTGTATAGCTATGTGTCTGTTTGTTCCCTCGTAGCAGCCTACCCAATGGACCGATTTTGACGCGGTTTTTTTCTTTTTGAAAGTTAATACTACATTAACTTTCTAACGAGATGGATCTTAGCTATTTATGAAGATCTGCTCAGGCGTTTGAAGATCATCAGCTCATTCGCTACTAGATTAAAGGGTATTACAAGCACTGGTGCGATTGATTTGTTTGGTGTACTGTTAGTTCAGATTATTTCCAAGCCATGGTAAACTTGAGCTGATGCTGCAGCATCAATTAGTAGAATATAATAGAATAGAAATGTATTTTATTCAAATAAACTTTTTTACAAGTGCTTTTGAATCGTCGATGAGTCTACCACTGGTTCGGAATGCCCTTCCTGCCGAGAAGAACCAGCAAGAAACTCGGCGGGTGCTCTTTTCAAAACAAGTTTACAATTCAATAGAATAGATAAACAGTTTAGTTACCACCTACTGTCTCATGAATCGCTGGAACGAATTATGTCCACGCTTTTTTATCATCTAAATAGTCTTCAATTGCATAATATACTTTTTTCATGAGATTACTTTTAACTGATTTCTTAAACTTGTGTAAAGGCAAGTCTAAGATCGACTGTGGAATTTTATTATAAAACGTCACGCCCATTCCCACAAATGTCTTTTGTCTTCGGACCCTCTTGAGGCGCAATCGAGGAATCATGAGCCTGCTTGGATCTCTATATTTGGATAGTCTGAAGGGTACGCAACTCCTCAGCAACTCAGAGCAGATTTAGTGTGTGTGGGCTCATTGGAATGGTCTCAATGAGTAGATGTTAGATAGATGACGATCGAGGATTAAAGATCGCGGAGGAGCATCTGTTGATGAAGCAGAAAACTGGGTAACAGGATGTCAGGTATATCGTACATACACTTATAAAATTTAATATAAAAAAAATATTTTTTTAAAACCGACTTCAAACTCCCGCGCCACTATACAAAGTATATAATTTATTGTTGATATTTTAAGAACCGCTCCACCGATTTCGATAAAATTTATATGGGACCACCTAAGGAGTATACCCACTATCGATTCTCTTCAGAATCGATTCAGGCTTCTTCGAGTAATCGGTGAACATACATTTAAAAAAATACGTGTGGCACTCGGGGACTGCCGCGGTAAAGCTATTGCATTGCATAGCATTTTCTAGTCGCACGCACACAAACACCGTGCCGAAGTCTGCCGTACTGAAACATTAGACGTGTGGGGTGTGTTAAAAACGCGATAAAAGCTATGCAATAGCTTAAAAAGCTATGCAATAGCTTAAAAAGCTATGCAATAGCTTAAAAAGCTATGCAATAGCTTAAAAAGATTCCGACGAATTGATAACCTCCTCCTCCACAGTGCTCTCCACTCTGTCGTGGAGGTCAAAAAGATGTCATAGGTTCTGTAGGTATTGTGTAACAGCAATACATTAGTGTTTTATAAGCTAAAGTCCACCGCAAGTGTCTGGCGCGTCGCCAAGGATCGTAATGTTTGTCGTTAGAGCTACTGATATAAATGTAGTACGTAGAACTCTTTGGTTACAGCGCTCTTGGAGACCTCCTGAGACTTTAGTAATTTGCTTCTAGGTTATTGAACGAGAGCCTGGGTTTGATTCCCGACTCCGATGGAATCTGTAGAATGGACCTATGATTGATTGCAAAATTCTCAGATCATCATCATCATCATTAACAACTCATCAAAGGCTCACTACTGAGCGCAAGTCTCCTTTCAGAGAAGGTTTATAGGCCATAGTCCACCACGCTGGCCCAATGCAAATTGGCGGACTTCACACACCTTCGAGAACATTATGAAGAACTCTCAGGTGTGCAGGTTTCCTCACGATGTTTTCCTTCACCGTTGAAGCAAGTGATATTTAAATTTTGCTTAAACGCACTTGACTCCGAAAAGTCAGAGGTGCGTACCCGGGATCGAACCTGCGACCCTCCGAATAGGAGACCACAGCCCTAACCACTAGGCTGTCATTCTCAGATACTTTTGACAAAATGTGTTCAATTATCTTCAACATTTAAATTACGGTTATTGTAGACATACTTTTATTAACATGTTTATCATCATTTTTGCTATCATATTATTATACCAATCATAAAACCGCACCAGTGAACGATTATAAGATCCTTGAATCAAGTAGGAACTGAGCTGATGATCTTCAAACGCCTGAGCAGATCTTCATAAGTTATAGCTAAGTTCCACTTCGATTACGTTAACTTTCAAATAAAAAAATTAAGTGGCACTCGGGGACTGCCGCGGTAAAGCTATTGCATAGCATTTTTTATCAACATATGCAATTATGATATTTATGACGACCTCCCTGGCTCAGTGGTGAACGCTGTTGCCTTATAACTGGGAGGTCTCGGGTTCGATTCCCGGCGGGGTCAATTTGGGAATTTATAATTTCTGAATTGTCTCTGGTCTGGTCTGGTGGGAGGCTTTGGCCGCGGCTAGTTACCACCCTACCGTCAAAGACGTGCCGCCAAGCGATTTAGCGTTCCGGCACGATGGCGTGTACATACCCCATACCCCTTACAAGTTAGCCCGCTACCATCTTAGACTGCATCGTCACTTACCATCAGGTGAGATGGCAGTCAAGGACTAGCTTGTCATCGAATAAATAAATAAATAAAAATTATGCAATATTTTTTTTTCATTAAAAAAATTATGCAAAAAAATAATTAAAAAACAAACAAACAAGAAAAGCGCACTGTCACTTCGCGAGTGAGATTCGAACCTGCGACATCATACACCATACGGTAAAGAAAGCGGCCGCTCGCCCACTTCGCCGAACAGAGCTACTTGTGAAACTCTAAAATGTTGAACGCTTACTGAACGACGGTGTTAGGTTTATTTTCGTTACGGAATTTCTTGATTCGGTCGCCGCGCTCAAACTGTTTGTCCTAGTTCAAAGCCCGCGATAAAAGCTATGCAATAGCTTAAAAATCGCATCAACATCGGTCTATTCGTTAGGGAGCTACAAGGGAACATACAGATACATATATACAAACATACACACGTCAATCTTATAGCATCCCTCTTTTTTGTCATGGATTGAAATTGATCCTACTCTTTTGTTTCCCAAGAAAGTATGCTTCCTGTTATGAGTCTAATGAAGTTTTACAATTTTTAATGTTTACAAAAAGTGGATGCAATTAAAAACGTTGTTGGCAACAAAGGGCCCCGTAATGAGGTTCGGAACAATCAGGGCTGCGTATCAATCTTTTTATTTCGCTCGAGAAGTGAATGGGGCATTAATGATCAAGGGAAACAACGCACCTTGTTACGGCGAGGGGAACATTTCGCCGGCTATTTTATTTATATTTCTGACTTACTTACTACGAACTAGCGGTTGTGAATCGTACTAATATTATAAATGAGAAAGTATTTGAGGATGGATGTATGTATGAATTTATGAATGGATGGATGGATGATGGATGGATGTTTGTTACTTTTTAACGCGATAACGAATGAACCGATTTGGCTGCAATTTGGAATGGAGATAGCTCATACCTAGGATTAGCATATAGGCATTTTATCCCGGAAAATTAAAGAGTTCCCGTGGGAATTAAAAAATCTAAATCCACGCGGATAAAGTCGCGGAATTCATCAGCTATAAGTACAAAATATTTTTATCTTATCAAAGTTTTTTTGTATTAGATAACTCTTGACTCTATTTTACTACCTGTAAGTAAGTGGTAAGTGAGGATGCAGTGTAAGATGGTAGCGGGCTAACTTGGAAGGGGTATGGTAGTGTTTGGGTAGTGTAAATTAAACCCATACCCCTAATCGTTCTCTACAAATCATTTTACTTACCAGAACACTGTTTCTAAACATAGATTTAGGATTCGTAAATGGTAATGTAATAGGTGGATTGGTTTTTATTGTATTATATTATAGTTTGTATCTATTAAATAATACTAGTAGGGCGCGTGGGTGCGCGGCCCGCAAGCGGACCGCGGTTTTTCTATCGTCAAGTGGACTTTCAGGTTCTGATCATTTTCTATCAAATAACCACTCTTCCATCTTTTATACTCTCCGAGATAGACACCGTTGAAGTTTGTATGGCCGCCATCTTAGATCCGCCATTTTAAAGTTTTTTTTCAGCTCACTTCCAATTGGTTGAGGTTTCGAGTGACTTTTGTTTGAGCACACCCAACCTATCTTCAATACCCTGGCCGTGCTCCTCACCCACCTTCCAAACCCTCAATCATCTTCTATCATCATTTGTCACAATGAAAATTCTTCTATAAAAACCTATTTCGAAATGAAACCGTATCAAAGTCTTGCATGATTCCCGGCTTATAGTCTCTTCAATATTCGCCATATAATTTGTATGAAGAAAAAAAAAATTCCGCCATCTTCGATTTTTTTCCATTCATCAAATAGACCTTTGGGTCCTGATCATCTTTTGCCAAGAAACCACTCTTCCATCTTTTATACTCCCCGAGATAGACACCGACGAAATTTGTATAGCGGCCATCTTTTTTCCGCCATTTTGAATTTTTTTTCAGCTCACTGCGAATTGGATGAGGTTTCTAGTGATATTTGTTCGAGCACCCCCCACCTATCTTCGATACCCTGGCCGTGCTCTTCACCCGTCTCCGAAATCCTCAATCATCAGCTCTCTCCATAATTTTCCTCCGAATGAATTTTTGTCTTCTGTACGAAACAATCAGTGAAAAAAAATTTTTTCATACAAAATTTTACAGGAGAGGTGATCAATCAGTCAGTGAATCAGTGAATCAGCACGAACAGCTATATATATATTAATATAAGCCTTTATTTTCAGATACAGAATTATTTACATATTTTATAGTTTTAATACAATTACAATAAAAAAAGAACAGTTACTAAAATTATCTCGTGTTTAAAGAACAATATCAGTTCCCGCATGCTTTGTATCTGTTTGCCCTCTGGCAAAGGCCTCCTCTAACCCTTTCCACACAGCTCTTTCCCTTGCCTTTCTACTCCAGATTTTGCCTGCTATCTTAACTATTTCATCTTCCCATCTAATTCTCTGCCGCCCTTTCTTTCGTTTTCCTATTCTAGGTTGCCAAAGTGTTACCACTTTGCTCCACTTATCTTTTCCCCTAATCATATGGCCCGCCCATTTCCATTTTAAAGTTCTTATTCTCCATGTTGCATCTTCCACTTTTGTAATATGCCTAATATACTGCCTTGTTTTTCTGTCCGTGATTTTTATGGCTGACATACTTCTTTCAATTGATCGCTGACAGACTTGAAGTCTATGCAGGTGCTGTTTCGTCATTGCCCATGTTTGGCAACCATATGTGAGGATCGGTAGTATACAGGTATCAAAAACTTTCTTCTTTACAGACATAGAAATAGTTTTGTCTTTCATTATATTTTTAAAGGACCAATAGCGATTCCATGCATTACCTACTCTTTTTTCAATTTCTTGAGTCATTTGGTTTTGAGTTGAAATAATTTGACCAAGATATGTGTAGTTATCCACGTATTCCACAATGTTATTTTCTACTATTATATTGACTTTTAGCCCATTGGTCATGACTTTAGTTTTTTCTAAGTTCATGCTTAAACCAACTTCCCTACTTCGAAGTGCTAGTTCATTGAGCATTACTTCTAGCTCATGAGCATTTTTGGCAAAAAGTATTAAGTCGTCAGCATATCTAAGGTTGTATCTATTAGAGTGTATGTAATTAATATTGATTTGTATTCCTGTGTACTTCTTGCGATTCCCCGTCTATCAGTACATTATGTTCTCTAGTATAGGGTACGAGCTTTGAGTATATAACCAATATATACTCAAAAGGTCCGAGAGAACATAAGAGAGCCTGGAAGAGATCACTATTAGTGATAAAGCCGCCTATTGTATTAAATCGTTTCTATACATATTTGATCTTCAAACCAAATAAAAATTTTCCAAATCTGTTCAGGCGTCTTCGAGTAATCGACAAACCTAATTAAAAGAAAATATTCCGATTTCCGATGAATTGAGAACCTCTTCCTTTTGGAAGTCGGTTCAAAGCGTTGAGAAAAACGAAGGAATAATTTACCTTATAAACTTTTGCTGGCCATGGCTGCCCGATCGAGGGGTTCCGGCCAACTGGCTGCGGTCGTTTATCTCCCGTGATGTAAAGAACTATCCGACGAAGCGACGGTAAATAAATATAGCTGACGGGGCGTAATGACGCGTGGAGATAGCGGCTATTGTGGGGCCATCTCGTAAATCTACGTGAACTATGTCGCGAGGGGAAAAATTAAAATACAAACCCACTTGCACATTAATATGGCCTAGTTACCGTAGGAGAAATTCAAAAAAATTCAAAATTCAAAATTATTTATTTCACGTAGGCCAACCTGTGGCTCTTATGACACGTCATGACTCTACCACTGGTTCGGAAAGCGGATTCTGCTGAGAAGAGCCGGCAAGAAACTCAGCAGTCGCTCTTTTCAAAATAATCATTTTACAATATTATTATGCAGCTATTACATTGTAATAAGTTTTTTATACTATCTTGTGGGCAGCCGGATGCCAAGCCGATTTAACCCATGCAACTTTGTTAGGATAGAATAGAATATAATATTTCCACAAAGACTTTGGTACTACAATTCAATGCATATCATGATGAGCAAACCGAAAGTAGCCCCATTCCCGCCGGTGGCACCCGTTCACGAGCATGACGCATGATCCAGCCGTTGCTTCGCTCGACCATATTTGAGAACCAAAGTCACCGGCACAGCTCAGCGAGTCGCGAAACTGAAGTGGAAATGGGCGGAGCACATGGTTCGAAGAGCTGATGGTCTTTGGGGAAGACATCAAACGAGTCTCAGGGAGTCGCTGGATACACGACGCACGGGATTTCCTTCAAGAGAAAAAGAAAATTGGTCAGTAGCTTCTCAATAAATATTTAATTCTATTCTATTCTATTCTATTACAAAAAATTGGTTTTCTGTAAAGTCGGTTTACAGACGATAGTTTTACGTGATAACGTCATAAAGAAACATTGACGATGACTGGCGGGCGGCACAAGCCAACGCTTCGGCCGATCGTGCCTCTCTATCGCTTGTTCCGCGCTCTCGCTTGCACGCACAGGCTCAGGCGAAACGTGACATTTTTTCGTGCGTGCAGCTGGTGTTCATCTGTTTCTATTTCTATGGATTTATAAGACGTTATCATATCACGTCAAAACATTTGATTTACATGATAGGCAAGTGAGAAATCCAAATTGGCTCGTGACGTCAATTACACCTCAAGAAAGTTATGGGACTGGGAGTCGTAACGTTCTATAATGAAGTTCTACAATCAATTTTAGACTTCCTTTTACACAAGTTAAAAAAAATCTATTAAAAGTAGGCTCATGAAAAAAAGATTTATTGAACAATTCAAGAATAAAAGAAAGTGTCGTTTTGTACTTGTTTCAACACATTTATTTTCGTGATAAGTATATCCAATTTGGGAATTTCGTGACTATTCTCTGTGCAAATCAAATAAAGGTAAAAATGAAATGAAATTTTATTCTATCGCTCAATCGGCAGCGCCTAATAACTTCAGTTATAAAATACTAGCTGATGCGGCGGACGAAGTCGCGGCCGCATGGACTTAGTTTTTAAAAATCCCGCGGGAACTCTTTCATTATCCGAGATAAATAGTAGTTCTCCCGGTCTGAGGAACCACTACCACATCCATTACTATACCCATGCAAAAAATCGCATCAATCCGCTGTTCTGTTGCGACGTGATTGAAGGACAAACCAACAAACAAACACACTTTCACATTTATAATATCAGTAATGCTTTATTATAACACTTTTTATAATTTTCAAATTTTTTACCATACCTAACCAAAGACAAAATTACGTTTAGCTGCCATTTACGTTTTGTTATTCCACTGTCATTTGCGTTTTGTTATTCCATGTCAGATGCGTTTTTGTTATACCACGTTTTATAGTGACTTGACGGAAACGCGGTCGAACGGGATAAAAAGTATCCTATGTCCGTCTCCTGGTTCTAAGCTACCTCTCCACCAATTTTCAGCCAAATCGGTTCATCCGTTCTTGAGTTATAAATAGTGTAACTAACACCACTTTCTTTTATATATTAGATGAGAATAATATTATTGGCTATATTACGAAGTGTAAGTAACACAATTAATGTTACTAAATATGTCTAAAATAAATGTTTGTGTTACACTAACATTTATTTTAATACATATTATATCACGTTGGTAACGTTGTTATTGCCTACTGTTGGTCGTATTTTAAAGTAATAGATGAAAATATTATACAGATTAATATAAATTACATTACGATACTGCAAGAATGTAATATAGCAATCATTTTAGTGATGGAAATAAATTTCAACTTGCTAGGTCCGCCCTTGCTGGGAAAATCGGTGGTAACACACGGACAGACGGACAAGAGAGTGATCTTATAAGGGTTCCTTTTTTACCTTTTGAGGTACGGAACCCTAAAAACGCTGAAAAATAAACTACCAAAAACCTTAGTAGTGCCCAATTCTGGACTTACTTGCCTACTTCCTACGGCGGTGCTATACCTTTGTGAGACTTGGCGGAGGGTAGAGTAGAATTTTAATGAAAATTGTAGAGGAGTCTACAATTTTCTTCCACCTATTTAATCTGTCCTAAGACGTTTTCTTACATGATACTAGTTTTCCATTTTCTGTTGATTGAACCTACTTATTTTCTGTCTTCAATCAATCGGATCCCTCTCAATTCTAGAGGCTCCACGAAATATTATATGTGAGAAAATATGAAGACATCGGTCTTTTTCAATAAAATCAAAAACGTGTAATCCAACAGCGCTAAATTACGAGTACGAACGAGGGGAAGGGCCTTTCCGTAGCTTTTATGATCGGAGCATACGTTGCGATAAACTTTTATTGCGGACTGCCGAAATACGCGTGTTATAGCGATTTTTGTATGAGGAAAGACGCCTAAATGTTATACAAGTATTATATAAGTCCAAGTCCCAGATAGGTTTCATGTATAGCATTACGCGTTAGACACAGATGTTCGTCTACAAAGGAGGCTGATTTCCCGAACTATTGTCAAAGTTGTGCTGACCGTTTTCTTAATGATAATAATATTATCAAAGGAGCTCTTGCAATCATCGAAGTGTCTGCATTGAGAGGGAATTACCGGAGATGATGGCATGAGATGATGAATTGATAAATTGAACCAGATAAAATCACAGATTCTAGTACAACGTACTGCTCGCGCTATGCACTATCGCTCTTCCAGCATTAGAAAAATCATAAAATGAATTTATTTTGGATTGTAAATGAAATGTATTTTGCTTTCTTTTTTTGACGTGATAACGTCTTATAAATCGATGAACACCGGCTGCACGCACGAAAAAGTGTCACGTTCCGCCTGAGCCTGAGCGTGCAAGCGAGAACGCGGAACAAGCGATAGAGAGGCACGATCGGCACAAGCGTTTATAGAGAGCGCCCGCCCGCCAGTCATCAATGTTTGTTTATGACGTTATCACGTAAAACTATCGTAAGTAAACCGACTTTACAGACAACCAATTTTTTTTTATACCTTAAACTCGATTTAAACTATCACCTAAGTCAAGCGAGAGCGCGGAACAAGCGATGGAGAGGCACGATCAGATCAAGCGTTGGCTTGTGACACGTAAAACTATCGTCCGTAAACCGACTTTGCAGAAAACCAATTTTTTTAGTAGTTCCCTGGCGACACTAGAATTTGGTTGAGATAGGTTATTGAAATCTGATCTATCTGTGTATAAAATCTGTCTTGCACTTAGCATTATGTTACAGCAAGCTGCAGGACTAGTTTTTAGTGGTTTTGTCATTTATGTATCTGCCTAAAGTCCGCTTGCAGAGAGGCCGGGTTAGGTTTAACCCAGGAATAAATTTGTAATTTTGACAGAAGCTTTATGCGAAATCTGTCAAAGCAGCAGCTCTGGGTTAAAGAATAATCCGGCGTTAATCAATCGGGCCTTAATTGACCGAGCGAAGCGAGGTCTCTGAGTTTACTAGAGCGATTTGCACTTGTCCGTCCGTCCGTCCGTCCGTCCGTCCGTCCGTCCGTCCGTCCGTCCGTCCGTCTGTCAGAGCCTTATAACTTTTGAATTACTGAACGTAATTACTTCAAATTTAGATATAATATGTAAACCGATGGCCTCCAGCCGAAAATGGCTTAAAAAGTTATAACTAGTGGTTCGCCCCGAACTGAGACCTCGCGGTAACGGTATCCCATGATTATTCATTCAATCGATACATGATAACCAAAACTGACATTATTATTATGCCCGTTTTCACCAAACATACCTAAATCATCCCCTAAGTAGGAGTCTCTTAACGTAGGTAGCTCCTAAATACAATCCTAAGTCCTAACATCCGTCCCAATATCCTTTTAGGTGTCCCGTACAGGATCGTGATAAATAAGTTGACAGAAAACATCAATCACCTAACTTATAGGTAGCCCGTAAAGGTTAGGGAACGTTAGTGAAAACATTGAATTATTTATCAAACATTGAATTTAACTCGTAGTTCCATGGGAATAGTTACTGACTGCGCCATCTATTAGCATTATTGTGAAGCTATGTTGATGCTATATGAATTACTGACGCCCATTAAAAATTAAATAATCTCGTTTCTTTATAATATTCATATAATTTTAGTATTTGTTGTTCAAGTACAGGATATAAGTGACCTAAAAACATAAAATCAGTTTGAAAATCCATAGCGGATTTTTCTAGAGAGCGTCTTCAAGCGAGCGTATAAAATCGCCACTTTGAAAGCCCCCCATTTCGTCAATTTTAAGGGAAAAATTAAAAAAAAAAATATTTTTGTACTCAGTTCAAAATTATCTTTAAAATGATACGTAACAATTTTATGTAACGCGATTTTTTTTTTTTTACTTCGCATTCGCTTCTATGAGAGCCCCCCTGAAATAAAGATTTTTATAACTTTTTAAGCCATTTTCGGCTGGAGGCCATCGGTTTACATATTATATCTAAATTTGAAGTAATTACGTTCAGTAATTCAAAAGTTATAAGGCTCTGACAGACGGACGGACGGACGGACGGACGGACGGACAAGTGCAAATCGCCCTAGTTAACTCAAAGACCTTCGCTTCGCTCGGTCGAAAATCTTTATTTCAGGGGGGCTCTCATAGAAGCGAATGCGAAGAATTTTTTTTTTATTTGCGATTCATAGGTTTTCTGTGTATTATTTTAAAGACAATTTGGAACAGAGTACAACCGTATTTTTTTTTTTATTTTTTTCCTAAAATTGACGAAATGGGGGGCTTCCAAAGTGGCGATTTAATACGCTCGCTTGAAGACGCTCTCTGGGTAAATTTTCTATATATTTTCAAGTTGTACTTATTTTCTTACTTCACTTGTATCCTGTACTTGAACAACAAATACTAAAATTATATGAATATTATAAAGAAACGAGATTATTTAATTTTTAATGAGCATCAGTAAATTTCACATAGCTTCACAATAATGCTAATAGATGGCGCAGTCATTAACTATTCCATTGAACTAGGAGTTACGACTACGATTTATCCCAAAAACAGTTTTGCGTCGACCATTATTATTTAGGTACATAATATAATAACATATTCAATTAAAATTATTCTTTAGTTAAATATCATTTTGTATATTTTCTATTCGCGTCGATAGATGACGATTTGTACAGATGCCCCTAACCCGTTTTCACTCGTTAGTACCTACATAATAATTCAATATTTTCACTGACGTTCCCTAACCTTTACGGGCTACCTATGATAAGTTATGTGATGATTACTGTCAACTTCTTTATCACGATCCTGTACGGGACACCTAAAAGGACATTGGGACGGATGTTAGGACTTAGGATTGTGTTTTGGAGCTACCTACGTAAAGAGACTCCTACATAGGGGATGATTTAGGTATGTTTGGTGAAAACGGGCATAATAATAATAATGTCAGTTTTGGTCGTCATGTATCGATTGAATGAATAATCATGGGATACCGTTACCGCGAGGTCTCAGTTCGGGGCGAACCACTAGTATATTATATAAATTACGTGTCACGTTGTTTGTCCGCGATGGACTCCTAAACTACTTAACCGATTTCGATCAAACTTCGTAACTATCTCTAATTTGGTCCAACTTGAAAGATAGGATAGTTTTTTTGGATTAGGATAGTTTATTTGTTTTATTTATATAGATAAGTTGGCGGTACGAAGTTCGCCGTGTCAGGTAGTGTTATATAGTTTGAAGCTCACGTCGTCATATTACGGGCGTATTACGTCATCATGAAACATTCATCGCGTTTAACCTACGAGTATAAGCGGTTAACTGAATAATTCATAATTACCGCAATTAATAATTCATGATCGAAGTCATCTTACACGGATTGAGGGGATGAGCCGGGTGAATATATTAATTGTTGTTTAGTATTTATTGTTGCTGGGAATTGATTTCTACCACACATCTCCTCTCTTCGCTAAATATTGTAAACAAATACAGCAAATTAAAAGCCATAGTCATAATGCAATTATCTTTCAGATAGTTAGAAAACTTTAGTCTAAGCAAAGCAATTTTATCTTTTTATCTCAAAATTTTATCTTTAGAATAGAATAGAATAGAAATGTTTTTTATTCAAATAAACTTTTACAAGTACTTTTGAATCGTCAATGAGTCTACCACTGGTTCGGAATGCCGTTCCTGCCGAGAAGAACCAGCAAGAAACTCGGCAGTTGCTCTTTTCAAAATACTTTTACAATATACTTAATATAGATATTATGCTATGTATGCAGAGTTTCCACAATGAGGGGAAGTTCCACAAAAGCATACGAAATTATTTCTAATTATAATTCAACACATGTCAAGACGGGCAGACAGAAAGTAGCCCCATTGCCGCTGGCGGCACCCGTTCACGAGCATGACGCATGACCATATTTGAGAGAACGTAACAACCCGCATCACACGACACCACCGCAGAAATGTTAAAGAGAGTGTGACATACTTAGGCTTTAAGAAACAGCAGTAGTTATGACTCTTTTCCTACAACCACAATAGCCATCTTTGAGTCCCATGACTACAGTGAACGGGTTTATTGTGCGAAAGATAGGTTGAACACTTTTTGAATTTTGTTCTTTGATAATTATATCAACGCAATATCCTTACTAATATTATAAATGCGAAAGTGTGTTTGCTTGTTGGTTCATTGGTTTGTCCTGCAATCACGCCGCAACAGAGCTACGGATCGATGTGATTTTTTGCATGGGTATAGTTGACCTGGAGAGTGACATCTAAGGCTACTTTTTATCCCGGACAATCAAAGAGTTCCCGAGGGATTTTGAAAACTAAATCCGCCCAATGAAGTAGCGAGCATCAGCTAGTTAAAAAATAATCTGTAATCCTTTAACTGTATCCTAAAATTTCGTTTGTCTATTGTATTCGCTAACTTTAAAAACTTCTGTGATTGTGTATATCAATAGCCAATCTTGAAAAAAACAAGGTTAATAATGCTATCTTTTGAACCCTTCGTTTTTTCTTTACTCTCTCCCATGACATTTTCTAGGTTCTAACTTCTAACTAATAAAATAAATAAACAAGTGCATAGAATCAAGTCAATCAGTTGCTCTTTTTCTACGTGACTGAAGGACAAATCAAGGAACAAGCACACATTTATAATATTAGAAGTAAGCATTTAAAATTCAAAATTCAAAATTATTTATTTCACGTAGGCCAACCTGTGGCTCGTATGACAAGTCATGATTCTACCACCGGAAAGCGGATTCTGCTGAGAAGAGCCGGCAAGATACTCAGCAGTTGCTTTTTTCAAAATAATCATTTTGCAATATTATTATGAAGCTATCACATTGTAATAAGTTTTATCTACTCCAGCATCGAAAAGTTCCAATTTCGAGTTTGACAGCTGAATCGAAATGAACCCTCTTTCGATTTTGCTTCTCATTTCGATGCAGCTCGTTGTATGGGAGCTGAATCGAAATGGTTATCTTCTTAAAATAGGATACTTAAAGCTATGGCTCTGAGTTCTGGCATTTTTGTACCGTTCATATGACAGAGGCGCCACAGGCGGCTGGTGGCGGCTTACGGAGTTACTTTTTGTTTACAGAGGCGCCACAGGCGGCTGGTGGCGGCTTACGGAGTTACTTTTTGTTACTTTATTGAGCCTACGGCGGCGTATTTTGTTAATGATTTTACTTCCTTGTCGTAGATAAAATCTTGTATGCAACTGAACGTAATTAGTCATTTTAATTCTCGTACTATCCTATTTTGATACTCGGCAAGCCTCGTATCAAAAAACAGCACTCGAATTAAAATGACCCTCATTACGATGCAGTTGCATAAATAGCTATTTAATACTATCATGTGGGCAGCTGGATGCCAAGCCGATTTAACCTATGCAACTTTGTTAGAATTGAACATTGAATCATCCCGCACTATGAGCGGAGATATTTTCAAGTGAAAACAATGAAGAATTAAACAGGCGAGTATAAAGTAGAGATAATACGCTTGATATCCCCTTAGCGGCGAAATTAAGGATCTAGAGTATAATACAAAAAAGATTGATAACACTCGGCCGATTGTTTACAAAACTCATTACAGGAGGCTTTGTTTCAGCGCCGCTTATAATTGCCTTCTCCCGTAATTATAATATAAAAAATGTTACGGCGCGGGCCCTCAACAAATATTAGCCGAGGAAATCTTAATGTTTGTAATATTACTTGTTATACCTTAACAGGCAATTTGGACGTCTTAATTCAGTTTGATATAGGTCGCGTGCCTAAACAAATAAAGTTCTATTTTAGTTGCAGAGTTGAATGTAACAATGTATTACACACTACCACAGTTACCTGGGCCCTTTGTTGTTACACATGGAGTTCATTTATGAATATCAGTTGTGATTAATTGATCGGCGCCATTTTTGCGTGGGTTTATTAATATGCAGGGTACATTCAAGTACCACTCACTTTAACTTGGTCTATCAATTAAGTCAATTAAAGGATCATTATCGTCATCTCAACGGCTCACTACTGATCACAGATCTCCTTTCGGAGAAGGAGGCCATTGCCCACTATTATAGGCTGACCACCACCACGCTGACCCAATGTGAATTGGCAGAGTTCACACATCTTTGAGAACATTATGAAGAATGGAGTGAACATTATGGAGTGTGCAGGTTTCCCTGCGATGTTTTCTTCACCATTGACATTTTTCTTGCTGGTTCTTCTCGGCAGGAAGGGCATTCCGAACCAGTGGTAGAGCCAGACGATTCAAAAGCACTTATAAAAAGTTCATTTGAATAAAAAATATTTCTATTCTATTCTATTGAAGAAGGTGATATTTTAATTCCTTAATCGTACATAACTCCGAAAAGATTGAACCTGCGACACCCCGAATTTGAGATCACAGTCCTAACCACTAGGCTATCACTGCTTATTAAGGGGTTGTTATCTGATATATTGGTAACACAGCTACGATAATAGAGAATGGATTTAAAGCATATTTTGCTCATATTTCGTATTAGAACGACTGTCGCCGCTTGATTCTTGATTCCCACCGTTTCTATAACCAATTATAATATGCAAATTATATACCTACCTATCTACAGTTATTTCGCACACAAGCAAATCACACACACATAAATCTCAATAACATCACATATATAAATCTCAGGGCTCACACTAGCACACTTTTCATGGGAACGTTCACATCAACATCGCCGATTCAGTCTTCTATAGGGTTAGTACAAGATTGGATAATAAACTATGAATAGTAAACTATGACATTACCATCAAAGTAAAATAAACCATAACAGTATTGGGTCAGAGCTCAATTTCGTGTATGTATTCTTATACGTTTACGTAACGAAAACGCTCGAAATTAAAAGCGTCTGTATTGAATTTTTGACATTAAATCGATACCATTATGTTTCATTTTACTTTGATGCTAATTTCATAGTTAACTAATAGTTAACTACGATCAAATGAATTAAAACTCGGATTAACCACCCTGTACCTATTCCGTGTTTGGTAAACCATGGTGCAGTGAGTTCGCTTTTGGAGTGAGTTGGAAATTTAGGGAATAGCCTTGCTGGAGAGTGACATAGGTGATAGGCTACATCGAGTTTAAGGTATATAAACTAGGCACAAGATAATATAAATTGGATATCCAAGTTTTTTGGAAAATGTCAACTTACAAGAGGCGAATAAAAAGCAACTGTCGCTTCAGACCCTCACCTTGGCGTAACTTTTTAATTACGTCACATTTCAAGCTTGCCCTGTAATTTCTTCGGGCCATTTATACGATAAGACTAAGATCTGATCAACATTAGTTATAGTCAAACAGTTCAATTAAACAAGGTGTAATGTATATATATGTCGGAGATCAGTTGTATGATGAGTGATGACAGTAGACAACAGCGCCATCAAGTTCCGGTAATCTTGTAGCGATGATGTCATT
Source organism: Oeneis ivallda (assembly GCA_029955525.1). Taxonomy (NCBI): domain Eukaryota; kingdom Metazoa; phylum Arthropoda; class Insecta; order Lepidoptera; family Nymphalidae; genus Oeneis; species Oeneis ivallda. Next base: position 915,753 of record JARPMR010000020.1, on the reverse strand, counting down.
GGTCTTTGAGTATTACGTCACGCTCCTCACTCGTTCAGTGCATAAAATTCAGGAGATGTACAGCGTGTATCGTGGCTTTTCCGCATTACGTATTTTGAATACAATAGAATAGAAATGTTTTTTATTCAAATAAACTTTTTTACAAGTGCTTTTGAATCGTCGATGAGTCTACCACTGGTTCGGAATGCCCTTCCTGCCGAGAAGAACCGGCAAGAAACTCGGCGGTTGCTCTTTTCAAAACAAGTTTACAATTCAATAGATACTATGCTATGTATGCAGTGTTTCCACAATGAGTTCCAAAAAATATTTTGATTCGGTCTCTTGTCGCAGTGTGGTGTGCAGTGTTGTTGGTCTTGTGTTTAGTTTGGTGTAGTGTTGTTGCCTTATGATAAGCCTTAAGTGAGTAGAATAGGAGCTTGGTTAGGGTCTTCAATCTTGGTTGTTGACGGACGGCTAGAAGAATAGAATAGAATAGAATAGAAATGTTTTTATAGAATAGAAATGTTTTTTATTCAAATAAACTTTTTTAAAAGTGCTTTTGAATCGTCGATGAGTCTGGGATGAGAAGGGAGGTGGAGGCCGCATCTAGGCTAGGATAGTTAGCCGGGTTCCTCTAGGACATGGAAATATTGGATTCCATACTTGTTACGTAACGATTATTATGTACCCTCCTTCTTGTGGGTAGGTATATTATTGAATCAAAGTGATTGCTGATAATGATTTTCTGTTCTGAGATAAGTAAGCCAATCGTCGAAAAAATTATAGTAAAAACGAGATAGTGTTTGGAACTAACAGCCTAAGCACAATCAGTGCGACAAAGCTTTATTTTTGTGATCTTAACCTACTTACTCTGCACTCGAAATTATAGACATACCTGGGACATACAGTCCAGCTAGGTAGGTCCAATTTCGAGGAAGAGATTAACCGCCGAATCCAACTCGGCTGGGCAGCGTTTGGGAAGCTCCGAGATGTCTTCTCGTCCAAAATCCCTCAGTGCCTGAAGACTAAGTTGCCAGTGATGACTTATGGATCCGAGACATGGTCGCTAACTATGGGCCTCATAAGAAGGCTCAGGGTCACTGAGCAAGCGATGGAGAGAGCTATGCTCGGTATATCCCTGCGAGATCAAATCAGAAATGAAGAGATCCGTAGGAGAACCAAAGTAACCGACATAGCTCAGTGAGTCGCGAAACTGAAGTGGAAATGGGCGGGCACATAGTTCGAAGAGCTGATGGTCGTTGGGGTCCCAAGGTGCTGGAGTGGCGACCCCGCACCGGGAAGCGCAGTGTTGGCAGACCCCCCACCAGGTGGACCGACGACATCAAGCGAGTCGCAGGGAGCCGCTGGATTAAGACCGAGGCCTGTGGAAGTCCATGCAAGAGACCTTTGTCCAGCAGTGGACGTCCATGGGTTGATAAAGAACCTACCTACTCTATAGGACTCGTTAATCTTGGTTCGATGGTAATCATTATTTCAGAGAGTTTTCGTATATGACAACATCGGTGTAGATAAAAAAGCGTTGACGTGAACGAATAGGCTGAATGTTAGGGTTATCAGGAGCCAAGCGTCGGCGGCTTAAATAATTAAAACAGCTATATCTCCTATGGGACACTATGGGATAGACGAGAAAAAAAATTCATCCCCACTTTACATGTAGGGGAGGTACCCTAAAAAAAATTAGTTTTCACAATTTTATTTCACCACTTTGTCGGCGTGATTGATATTTATACCCTTGTCAAATTACAGATTTCTAGTACCAACAGTCTCTGAGCTAAACCGCGGACGGACAGACAGACAGACAGACAGACAGACGGACGGACATGGCGAAACTATAAGGGTTCCTTGTTTACTACGGAACCCTAAAAACCAAAACAAAATGTTCTAAAGTTTCTCAAAATTTAAGTCATAAAAGTAGTAAAAATATAAATAATTATTTTAAATAAAAAAAAGTATCGTTAAATGTAAAAGGTCTAACTCGGAGCTAAATATTTTATGTTAATAGAGTCTAGCTCAAAGGCTCCTAACTCTCCGTGTAGCGAACAGGTAGCTAAGGAAAGGGTTGCTTTTTAAAAAATAAATTAGATTTCGTCTAATGAATTCTTTTATGGCTGTATTTTTAATAATGATTTACGCCTTCGCTTGCTTGTTGGGGAAAAGGTTTTATTTTTCAGTACAGATTTGGAGAGATTAATTTTATTTGCAAGTAAACAACTTTAACTATATAATATATACAGTTTATTAATGCTTCATAAGAAAGTTCATTGACACACTGTGGGCGATCAAGAAAGCTTTGATTTGCGAATAACCGATTAGGTATAAAGAAAAGGTGACTGAATGATCGATCAATGCACAACTCAAACCACTGAACGGATCGGGCTGAAAGACATAGAGGTAGCTATGACGTAGAAATTTGCTAAGAATGGATTTTTGAAAATTCAACCCCTAAGGGGGTAAAATGGGGGTTTGAAAAATCGAATTAAACGTGAGCGGAGCCGCGGGCAAAAGCTAGTAATTATTAAGTTGTTTGAGTCAATAATTATTATTAAGTAGTTGGAATTATTGTACCCTTTCCGACTTGGTCCGTTTTCAGATAAATGTTTCAGCCATGTTTAACATAGAAAATTATCTTTGAAATAAAAAATTCAACTTTTTGTAATAAAAAGATCAATATCTCACCCTTTCTTTGGTTTGATTCCTTTGTATATCTAGTGAAAGGGTCTTTTTCTAAATAAGATCATGTTGTAAGGAATTCCAACAGAAACGATAAGAAAGACGGATGGTTGAGTAACATTAAAAAAAATTGCTAGAATTTTTATTTTATTTTTTATTTTTTTAAAAAGAATATCACGCAAGTTGAAATTGACTGATATTCTCCTCTCCCCTCCAGATAAGCGAAAAGCTTGTGTTAGGAGTGGGTACGACAATAGTGCAACGGTTGGGATTCGAACCTGCGACCTTTCAGTTTTCAGTCCGGATCTTTAACCGTTGGGCTGTTGAGGCTTTAAATGGAATGGAATAGAATAAAAAATTTTTGTTACAGACAACCATTTTTAATTTTAATAAGTTGGTTTAGTTTTACGTGATAACGTCATAAAGAAACATTGATGAATAAATGTGTCTCAAGCCAACGCTTGGGCCGATCGTGTCTCTGTATCGCTTGTTCCGCGCTCACGCTTGCACGCGCAGGCTCAGGCGGAACGTGACACTTTTTCGTGCGTGCAGCCGGTGTTCATCGATTTATAAGACGTAATCACGTCAAAACGAACTTTATTCGATTCAACTTTCAATACTGAGCATCGATCCCTGGGTCAGGAAGGCGCATTCGGGCTCGGTGCGGGCAAATTGCTCCAGCGTCCATTTGATGGCAATTTGCCGTTATTACAGCCACGTCTTGTGTCACAGTCAATTTAATACGTGCGGTGCGCGCACGCTGTATGGAGCAGCGGAATCGAATTAAGAGGATTATTACATTTAGAATAGAATAGAATAGAATAGAAATGTTTTTTATTCAAATAAACTTTTACAAGTACTTTTGAATCGTCAATGAGTCTACCACTGGTTCGGAATGCCGTTCCTGCCGAGAAGAACCAGCAAGAAACTCGGCAGTTGCTCTTTTCAAAATACTTTTACAATATACTTGATAGATATTATGCTATGTATGCAGAGTTTCCACAATGAGAGGAAGTTCCACAAAAGCATAAGTAATTATATCTAATTATAATTCAACACATGTTAAGACGGGCAGACAGAAGGAAGCCCCATTCCCGCTGGTGCACCCGTTCACGAGCATGACGCATGACCCAGCCATTGCTTCGCTCAACCATATTTGAGGGAACGCAATTTCGCATCCCTCTCTCTCGCACATTCTAATATTTTCAATGATTGTAAAAATTTCAGATACTCTTGACAAAATGTGGCTAATTATTATCTTCGAGAATTAAATTACGGATATTTTTGATATACTTTTATTATAATATACCTAGATTTTGAAAGAGAAAAAGGGTGAAAACTACAAAATAGAAAAGTGAAGTTGTATCTGAGATAAAGCAAGAGACAAAGTATCAAAGACTTTTACAATCATTGAAAATATTAGAATGTGCGAGGGAGAGGGATTCGAAATGTAATGGTCCTCTTATGAAGCCTAATGGCCGCTTTCACTAACCATACATAAATCATCTCCTAAGAAGGAGTCTCTTTACGTGGGTAGCCACTAAATACACTCCATTGTACTCAAACAAACCCATTGTCCCTCTAGGTGTTCCCTAAAGGATCATGAAAATGAAATTGATCGAAAGCGTCACCTAAATTAGCTTAGGGTGCCTGTAAAATTTAGGGAACTTCGGTGAAAAGGGGCTTAGTATAATATGTCGATTTAAATTCTGAAAATACCCCCAACGTCATCCTAAGCCCAAGTCAAAGCCTCACAGAAAGGCTTTGCCCTCCTATTTCCGCAAGTCCTAGTGCTCAACATACAGACTATACTTCGTGCTTTTAACGTTCTTTTTTTCAGAAAGGTTAAGAGTAAAAGTTGCACAAACTTTCGTCGGTAAGTATAACTCAAACGATGGTTACTGGCACGGATAGAAATAGAGCACGCTCGCCGCATTTGGATATATGCGCCGCTAGGTAGCAACTGCCAGCGACTCAATACAGGCTTTCTTCGTATTGTGTAAAAAAGGGCATATTCCATCTCCTTCTTCTTTGTCAACCGATAGACGTCCACTGCTGGACAAAGGTCCACCTGAGCCTTCTTATAAGGCCCATAGCTAGCGACCGTGTCTCGGATCTGTAAGCCATCACTGGCAACACGCACTGTACGCATATTCCATACTGAACTTGAATTACATTCCCCTCTGCCTCTGAAAAGTACAACGTTAGGGATTAAACCATCAACCTTTCAATTTTCAGTCCACACGTTCAACCGTTATTTATATTATTGAAGCATAAAACATCGAACTCGACTCTCTCAAAAACTTCGTGTACTCAAAAATTACGTTTTCAATGTTGATATAACGTAGTATGATTTTCAGGAAATCCGCTGCCGCTTATGAATGTGACCTCTCCGCATATTACCGAACATAGCATTGAGTAACTGTTATCGCTGTTTTCATATATCCCGGCGCTGGTTTCAAACTGTTCCATTTAATATGTCCTCGAATAAAAATGAAATTTCATGTTTTGACACTTCTATTGATTTGTAAGGCTTTATCGATAGTTTGAAATAAATTGAATTCGTTTTACTGAATACTAAAGGGTTTAGGGTAAAGGGTACTGAAAATTAAAGGGTTTCCGCGGAAATCAAAAAAATTGGTGGTCTATAAAATCGGTTTACGGACCATAGTTTTACGTGATAACGTCATAAAAAAACATTGACAATGACTGGCGGGCGGCGGCGCGGTCACAAGTCAACGCTTGGGCTGATCGTGCCTCTCTATCACTTGTTCCGCGCTCTCGCTTGCACGCTCAGGCTCAGGTGGAACGTGACACTATTTCGTGAGTGCAGCCGGTGTTAATCGATTTATAAGACGTTATCACGTCAAAACCTAAATTCACGCGGTCGAAGTCACGGGCATCATTGAGTTCAATAATATTAGTTCCAGAGACACTCGTATGTCAAATGTGGCGCTTCAAATTGATCCATATTCAAGCTGTCCTTTGTATAGGGATAGCCAGTCCAGTCTTAATCATGGATCAATTATACAGATCAATGGCTTCGATCACAGGCACGCTTTTTCTCTTACTTTTCTGTAGGTACTGTTTTAACAAAGATATGAATGCTTTTTATAAAAGAAAAAATCGGCCAAGTGCCAGTCGGGCCTCGCTCTTTTAGGGTTCCGTTAAAAAATAAATATTTCCATGTACCCTTGGAAAATTTTTATTTAATTTTTTTTATTTAATTTAATTTTTATTATTTGTTCTTATAGCGGCAATAGAAATACATAATATGTGAAAATTTCATCTCTCTATCTATTACGGTTTACGAGATACAGCCCGCTGACAGACGGACGGACGGACGGACGGACGGACGGACGGACGGACGGACGGACAGCGTAGGCTTAGTAATAGGGTCCCGTTGGTACCCTTTGGGTACGGAACCCTAAAAATTAAGTGGCACTCGAGGACTGCCGCGGTAAAGCTATTGCATAGCATTTTTTATCAACTTATGCAATTATAATATTTATGCAATATTTTTTTGCATAATAAAAATTATGCAAAAGAAAAATAATTAATAAACAAACAAACAAGAAAAGCGAACTGTCACTACTTCGCGAGTGAGATTCGAACCTGCGACATCTAAAGAAAGCGGTCGCTCGCCCACAGCGCCAAACAGAGCTAAATGTGAACCTCTAAAATGTTGAACGCTTACTGAACGACGGTGTTAGGTTTATTTTCGTTACGGAATTTCTTGATTCGGTTGCCGCGCTCAAACTGTTTGTCCTAGTTCAAAGCCCGCGATAAAAGCTATGCAATAGCTCAAAAGTTTATTATTTAATTTAGGTCCAGATTTTAGTAAGTACAACTTATTTAATGTACCTAACTGTTGTTAATTGTTATTCTTAAAATGTCTTCTAAAACAGTTTCTATAAGACACTTTAAGAACAACAACACCTAGCTTAAAGTAGAGATTATATACCTGAGAAGAAATAGGACCATAATTAATTGAGTCCACCAGGCGGTGACAACTTTAACGACCTTGTTAAATTTAAAAAAGTTACAACGGAAAATCTCCGTTTTCAAGGAAAGTTTACTTAACTTGAAGTTTGAAAATGTTTTTATCGCCTGGGGCGTGATCAGTGCTTCAAGTTTGTTTTATTTCATTTTCAATACATTTGTTCGTGAAAGGAATCTAACTACATCGCTGTCAAAACGGTAAAGTAGACTTATCGCACGCGTGAGATTATAATACTACAGTTTGTTACTTAAAACAAGTGTAAATTAAAAACTTAAAAAGTAAAAATTTCAAACGCCCCCGACATGTAAAATTATGGCGGGACTATGTACGATATACCTGATATCCTGTTACCCAGTTTTTTGTTCTACCATCAGATCCTTTGCCTTGATCCTCGATCATCATCTACCTAACACCTACTCATGACTCATTGAGACCATTTTAATGTACCCACACATACTTTATCTTCTGTAAGTTGCTGAAGAGTTGGGTATCCCGCAGACTACTTGATGCTGCAGCATCAACTCAAGGTTACCATGCCTTGGAAATGATACGGAGAAACACACTAAATTTCGAATTAATCGCACCAGTGATAGCTTGTAAGACACTTTAGTCAAGTAGGAAATGAGCTGATGATCTTCAAACGCCTGAGCAGATCCTCATAAATTATCTGATGATCTTCAAACGTCTGAGCAGATCTTCATAAATTATAGATAAGATCTACCTATAGCTTTCAAACAGAAAAAACCGAATCAAAATCAGTCCATTGAGGAGGCTGCTACGAGGGAACAAAGAGACACACAGACACACAGATACACAGGTACATACGTTAAACTTATAATACCCCTCTTTTTGGGTCGGGTGTAAAAAAGGATGGCGTGCTGAAACCAATTAAAGGTATGGGTTTAATTTAGACTGGCATATCCCTTCCAAGTTTGCCACTTACTCCTTAGACTCCAACAAATCATCACTTACCATCAAGTGTGTAAAAAGGTTTTCTTAACAGTTATAGATGTAGTCTCAGAAGTGCATCTAACTAGGAGCCTAATTTGTGTCGAGTTACATCTGCTCGGTGTAAATAAACTTCTGGACGAACTTACTCTGTAAGGCACGTCTCGAGTGAGAGGATTACAATATAACTAACTGACTGTGGTACAAGTTCGCCAAAGGTTTAATAAAATTACTATATTGGTAACCCATCTTAAGATGAGTGGTATTTCTAATTTCATCATTGGCATTAAGGCATATAGGCATTAATCTTCTTAATAAATATAAATTACGTGTCACGTTGTTTGTCCGCGATGGACTCCTAAACTACTGAACCGATTTAGATCAAACTTCGTAACTATCTGTAATTTGGTCCAACTTAAAAGATAGGATAGTTTTTTTGATTATGATAGTTTATTTGTTTTATTCATATAGATAAGTTGGCAGTACGAAGTTCGCCGGGTCAGCTAGTCTTAATATATATAAATTACGTGTCACATTGTTTGTCCGCGATGGACTCCTAAACTACTGAACCGATTTAGATCAAACTTCGTAACTATCTGTAATTTGGTCCAACTTAAAAGATAGGATAGTTTTTTTGATTATGATAGTTTATTTGTTTTATTCATATAGATAAGTTGGCGGTACGAAGTTCGCCGGGTCAGCTAGTTAATTATATAACCTATTGACAAAGTTTTCCTTAGCGTGTCCCTTACACCCTGTGTAATATAGTCATATAAAACTGGCTCTTTAGTCTTCAGGCACTGAGGGATTTTGGACGACAAGACATCTCAGAGCTTCCCGATCTCTGCCCAGCCAAGTTGGATTCAGTGTCATCGATCAGCTAGCTGTTTAAAAAAAAAGTGTGTGTCAGCTCCGGCCTCCGACGCACGACTGGAGTTTACGCGCGACTGGAGTTTCCTTCTAGATGCGCGCGACTCGGGTCCGAGCGCGCCCCGACCGACTTTCGAAAGCTCTTTCGCACGAAAACCTACCTTATTTACTCAAAGTTAGGGTAGAAATTTCAACGTTGTGAAAAACGTAACAGAAAAAAGATAAATTGATTTTACTGCCCGGATTTTTCTCATACCGGGCTGCTAAAATCGATTCTTAAGGAGTAAACTCCAAAAACGCTACCGCCACAGCTTCTGCCTCGGCCCCGTCCAACCGACATCCCGGATTACAAGCAACACTCGCCTTCTCGCATCCACTATTTATACGTAGACAAAGTGATCGCTGAATTTCATTTGGTTTTACGCGAAAAAGATAAAAACGCGGGCGAAAGAGCATCTTACTCCCACATACGGAAACGTTCGGAAAAGGTGTGTTATTCTTTATTAATGTTCTTTTGCCTTGTATTTTTGTCTGTTACTTAATTCTCAAGTGTATGTGTTTCTACTTTAACTTACTATTTTCCTGAATAGTGACGAATGTGTAGATTTAAGCAGTCCTCACAGGTTTTGAGAGCAAGTAGGTTTTTAGAGCAGGCAGGTTTTGGTGACCTCCATGGCGCAGTGATGAGCGTGTGGTTTTAAAGTGGGAAGTCTTGGGTTCGAACCACACTGGAGACAATTTAGACTCTATAATTTCTCTAAAATGTCTTTGGTCCTGTCTGGTGGCTTTGATCGTAGAAACGTTCAATCGCGCGTTTCGGCGTTTTTGTGATTAAAAATAGCTGAAACGCGATGCAGTTTGATTTTTGTGATGATATCGCATAGAGCCTTAAACATACGCTAAAAGTAGCAATAGTACCTAGTAAAAGATCGATGGTAGAAAATTGCTGTAGTGAGAACAGCAATTTAAATATAAATTGTCTTCTTCAGTTGAGCTTCGCAACTCAACTACTAAGAAAATACTAGGAATTTAATATTATACAACAATTTGGAGTTCAAATCGACAAAGGAATCGTTTAGGACGCCTTTTCCCCCAACTGAAATAAAAACGCAAGCGTAGCGCCCCTGGCGGAATTATAAAGAATTTAATATAAAACTATGGTCCAGAGCGGCCATATTTCAACTCGGGACACATCTGTGACGAAGTTTGGTTGTATTTTTTTAAAATTGCAAATTCTCTGAACTCCCCGCGTCCGAGTTGGGTGGAATCGTATTAACAGTGAAATATTACTATTGTTGAAGGCCAAGTTAAAATTAAAAATTTGTGTTTCCGTTATAGGTATTAATAATAATTGTTAATTCTCCATATTGAAACTTGAAAACATATTTAATTTTCAATGTAGTACTAAATATTATAATATAGGTATGTATATAAAGCAGTTATAGCCTAGAGGTTAGGATGTGGTGTCCTATTCGGGAGTTGCAGGTTCGATCCCGAGCAAGCCTCTGACTTTTCGGAGTTATTTGCGTTTAAGGATTTAATTCACATACTTCAAACGCGAAGGAAAACATAGAGAGCAAATCTGCACACCTGAGAGTTCTCCATATTATACTCAAAGGGTTGTGAAGTCTACCAATTCGAGTTGTACCAGTGCTCAGTAGTGAGACGATAGTGGGTTGCTCATGATGATGATGACGATGAAATTATTCCGAAAAGTCGGTTCAAATCCGCGACTCTCCGAATAGTTGACTGCTGTCCTAACCACTAACACTAGGCTATCACTGCTACTATACTGATGCAATAAAGCACAATTTATATAAGAGCTAGGAAGTTCACATCTTTATCTAAGCTCCATTTGAAATGAAACCAAAATGGCGTTTAATTCACAGTGAATATGTGAGGGATTGAGCGGATTACATGAATGCCCGCAACCCCTATAACCATTTAAAACTGTTAACCAGAGTGCCTCCGAAACTATCTCTGGGTAATTACATGATTTCACGGAACTGTTTCAAAAGCAGTATTACCTTTCGTGATTAAGTCAGTTTGATACCATACCCCCAAGTATAAATTTCTTCTAAAATAATTTTTCTTTATCTAAACAAATAAATAAAATTGAAGTGACTTATACTGACTATAAAGACTGAAAAAAGCCGGCCAAGTGCGAGTAGGACTCGCGCACCGAGGGTTCCGTACTGCAAAAGTAAAAGTAAAACGATAATATTATATTAATTGCTTATTTATCGTTAACTTTGTTCGTAGAGGTTTAATGTTCATATAAAAAAAAAATATGCTAGTTAGAGCGTTGGTTTTATTTTTCCTGTAAAATATACATAAACCTCTATTGACAATAATTATTTCAGATTTTTCGATTGGTAAACTTCAGAGATAAGGGGGGGAACGGTATTTTTTTCGACATTTTGGCCGATTACTCAAAAACTATTACATATAGATATAAATGAAAAACTGTTTTAGAATGCACAAGTAAAGGCCTTTCATAAGATACCCCACTCGGTATAATTATCTTACTTTGAAATTTCAAACCCCTGATTTTTCCCCCTTTTTTAATGAAACTAAAATAATTTTCGCGTTGATTTTATTTTTCCTGTAAAATATACATAAACTTCTATTGACCATAATTATTTCAGATTTTTCGATTAATAAAATTCGGAGATAAGGGGGGGGGGGGGGGGGAAGGTATTTTTTTCGACATTTTGGCCGATTAATCAAAAACTATTATATATAGAAATAAATAAAAAACTGTTTTAGAATGCACAAGTAAAAGCCTTTCATATGATAACCCACTCGGTATAGTTATTTTACTTTGAAATTTCAAACCCCCGATTTTCCCCCTTTTTTAATAAAACTAAAAATAATTTTCGATTTTCTTTATTCCAATGATGTTGGGCCACTATAATACATAACTGTGCCAAATTTCATTTCTGTGGCGGGTGCAGCGACTACTAGCGCCGAACAGGCTAAGAGGCGCAAATATGAAAAACTTGACAGTGGTTTCATATTTGCGCCTTTTGGTGTAGAGACCCTGGGGCCGTGGGGCCCGGAGGCTCGCGCACTTTTTTTAGAGATATCAAAAAGTGTGATCGAGTCTACCGGCGATCCAAGAGCTGGCAGCTACCTTGGCCAAAGGATTAGCTTGGCCATCCAAAGAGGTAATGCTGCCAGCATCTTGGGTACTATGCCACACTGCGGTGGCTTGGATGGGGTTTTAGATTTTAATTAGTTTTTATTTTAGTTTTAATTTTAGAGTAAATTTAGGTTTTTTATTTCTTTCTTGTTAGGTACTTATATTGTTTGTTGTCAAATAAATTACTTGAAAATATACCTAATCGAACATAATTTCACGTCGATAGCTTTAATAGTTACTGAAATAATCGACTGTGACAGACGGACGGACGGACGGACGGAGAAAGTCTCACCATAAGGGTTCCATTTTTACCATTTTGGTACGGAACCCTAAAAACTATGCAGTTTCCAAGCAAAGTATGTACCTAACGTGTATGTGGATATTTATAAAAGAAATGCGTATTATCACATCACACTTCACACTATTACATCACATCACATCACATCACATCACATCAAATCACACTATCACACTATCACAATTCACATCACATCACACTATCACACTTCACATTACATCACATCACACTATCACATCACATCACACTATCACACTACTTCACACTACTAAATATTATAAAGGCGAAAGTTTGTGTGGCTGTGTGTATGTTTGTTAATCTTTCACGCAAAAACTTCTGGACGGATTTGGCTGAAATTTGTAATGGAGATAGCTCATACCCAAGATTAACACTTAGGCTACAATTTATCCCGGAAAAGTAAAGAGTTCCCGCGGGAATCAAAAAACCTTAATCCACGCGGACGAAGTCGCAGGCACCGTCTAGTATGGCCATAAAGGTATTTAATATGCTACCTCAGTCAATACAGACCATGCCTCTACGAATTTTTAAAGTCAAACTTAGAGAAAGAGACTGGCTTTGGAGTACGTAAAATATGTTTTTATAATTTGAATGAATATATCATTATCGACCGAGCGAAGCGAAGGTCTCTGAGTTTACTAGAGCGATTTGCACTTGTCCGTCCGTCCGTCTGTCACAGCCTTATAACTTCTGAATTACTGAACGTAATTACTTCAATTTTAGATATGATATGTAAACCGATGGCCTCCAGCCGAAAATGGCTTAAAAAGTTATAAAAATCTTTATTTCAGGGGGGCTCCCATATGAAATGGGGGGCTTTCAAAGTGGAGATTGTATTCGAGGCTAGATTTCTAAAACCACTTTGTTTTAAAACTTGAAACTTAAAACATAATTTGAGTTATATTCTGTACTTGAACAACAAATACTAAGATTAGATAAATATTATAAAGAAACGAAATTATTTGAGTTTTAATGGGCATCAATGTTTTTAACAAAACTTCACTATACTGTTACTAGATGGCGCTGTCTTTAATATTGTAAATATGCATCCCATCCACGAAAGCAGATGACGATTGACGTCATCAGATTCGGCGCGTTTTAATTACAATATAATATAGTTAAAACTACCTTATGGGAATTATGGGATACCGCGAGGTCTCAGTTCGGGGCGAACCACTAGTGACTTAGAAGTAAAGAAGCTTTAAGAGTTGAAATTCCAACTAGGCAAGTTGTTCACTACCCCATACACTACTTTAATACTCAAAGGAATTGCTAGATTTGCCACTGCACAAATTTAAACAATGCGTAAAAACTCACTTACTGAGTCGCGCTTATTACAAAGTTAATGACTTTCTTAATGACAAAGTTGCATGGGATCTTAAAATTAGTGTTTGAATAATATTATTCAAGTCGATGCTTTGATACGGGTAGACTAAGTATGTCACGCTCTCTTTAAACATTTCTGTGGTGGTGTCGTGTGGTGCGGGTTGTTACGTTTCCTCAAATATGGTCGAGCGAAGCAATGGCTGGATCATGCGTCATGCTCGTGAACGGGTGCCGCCGGCGGGAATGGGGCTACTTTCTGTCTGCCCGTCTTTGACATGAATTGAATTGTAGTACGTTTTGTGGAAATGTCATATTCTATTCTAACAAAGATGCACGGGTTAAATCAGCTTGGCATCCAGCTGCCCACAAGATAGTATAAAAACTTATTACAATGTAATAGCTACTTATTAATATTGTAAAATGATTATTTTGAAAAGAGCAACTGCTGAGTTTCTTGCCGGCTCTTCTCAGCAGAATCCGCTTTCCGAACCGGTGGTAGAATCTTGACGTGTCATAAGAGCCACAGGTTGGCCTACATGAAATAAATAATTTTGAATTTGAATTTGAATTTTGAATTTGAATTTGAATTTGAAAGACTAAAACCTACTTAACAGATAAAAAGGTAGCCTTATTCGCAACATGACACTGACTTTGACAGCAATTAAAAGTTATGTTTTAACGTAACAGAGAATCGGAGTAAAGCAGGTACTGTTATCGTAGTGGTTATCACGAAAGGTTAAGTATAGCGAAGCGTAAGAACTCCATTTGGTAGACGCATTTCCCGCGCGGTTTGAAATATTCTTGTCATTTGTCACTGTCCCCCCTTCCCAGTTCCCACCTCCCACTTTTAGGAAGTTTTCTCAATTGGGGATAGTTAATTGGAAATTCGTTGAGCCATCGACAGCAATTTTTCGCTTTTTTTACGTCAAAAATCTTTTAATACTGTAACGATTGTTATTAATATGGCAATTACTAAATGCACTATTTGGCGTGTGCTGAGAAAATTATTGATGATACATAAAAATTATGTTATACATTATTAAAGTACGCATCATTCACTACAAAAAAGTCCCTGAGGGAATATATCTAACTATCATATTTAATTCAATAGTAGCTTTTGTGATCTAAAATTTAATTAGATCGCCTTTATTATCGTAAGTATTAATTTTTCCTTACTAATACATAGTATAAAATATGCGAAAGTGTGTTTGTTTGTTGGTTTGTCCGTCAATCACGCTACAAAAAAGCTACGGATTGAGGTGATTTTTTGGATATTTATAGTTGAGAACCTGGAGGGTGACATAGCCATCCCGGCAAATCAAAGAGTTCCCGCGGGATTTTTAAAACTAAATCCTCGCGGACGAAGTCGCGGGCATCAGCTAGTTATTAATACAAAAAGATACGAATTTTAAAAATTTCGTATTTACAGCACAGAGAAGCTGATTAAATGAGATTTTAATAAAAGTAATGCATTCCGAAAACAATCGTTGACGTAAAATAAACAAGGTTTTATTTGACCAATTACGCGCTCACGACAGGCGAGGAATAATTGATAATTGGCTCGTTTACGGCTTCGAATACGCGTCCTACATGCTCGCTGTTCGGGAATATTCTACGAATATAGCGGCCATTTTGGGAAACTTGAAAGGAATAAGGCCAGCCAAACAATACATCAATCAAACAATACATCTGAAATCAGAATCTGAACTTCAGATCCAATTTTTTTATTCATCCATTCATCTCGATCTCAGGCTTTTTACGCTAAATTAATAACGGATTGGGCTTGATAGGGCCCATTCTATTGGTCTATTTTTAGTTTATTTTAAAAAAGGTGGAGGTTATCAATTCGACGCGTATTTATAATGATTTATTTGCCACAAAAGAATGTACATTAGGAACAATAAACGTAATGCGGCCCTGGCAGCTAAACTGAGTTTATATACTCGTATGATAGCTGCCAGTGCTTTCCCCGCTATAGTCAAGCATACAAACATTCGTAGGTCTAATATAAAAAGCATTCAAATTCAAATTTGAAAAAAAATGGTACGTACTCACCACGGTCCATGAAAGTAGATCGGAACATCTACAGTTTCAACAAAACATAGTGAAATGGCACATTGTAACATCATTATACCTCGATATAAGTCTAAAATCATTAAAAGATAAAGCGTCATAATATGGTTTAAGTCTCAGTTATTAACTAAATGACCATAGACTTACTATATTACCATAGACTTATTGGAACCGAGTTCCTTATCGCGCGTTGCGAAAGGGGGCTAGTCGGAAATTAAGACCAAAAGTTGTAACGACACTTTCGACACTTTTTGATGGCCTAAAAATACCTTATATAATAATTTCAACAAGTTGTGCATCGCTCCCGTGGCTCAATTGGCCCGCGCGCGGCCGCCAACCGAAAGACTGGTGGTTCGAGCCCACCCGGGGGCGCGCAATCCTATTTTCATTTTTTATGTTAAAAAATTATTTTTTAATTTTAATATTTTATAAAATCGATATTTAGGCTTCCCTGGGGTCATTTTGATTTTTATCGATAAAAAAAATCACGATAAAAAATGTATACCCGAATAATTATTTTCTTTATACCTCGAATAGAACTTGAAATTAATATTTTTATAATAATAACTTCGTTCCTATCTGGTGTCCCACGACACCACACGACTTTTTATATTTACTACCGTAAGTATATTACAAGTGATTACAATGTTATAGTAAAAGCCAATTTAAAAAGTTTTCCCTCAGAGGAGATAGTTAATCAGAAATTCCTTGAGTTATCGACAAGTTTTCGCGTAGGTATATTATAATTGTTTTTAACCGACTTCAAAAAAGGAGGAGGTTCTCAACTCGTCGGAATCTTTTTTTTACAATGTCAATTGCGAAAAAACTTTTTTTACTGTAAAGAATATTAATTGGCATTTAAACTAGCACCTTTCTTTTCTTTCTTCCTTACTAATACATTAAGATTATCTCGCAATCTAACATCGTTCGAGATTTAGGTTACCTAGCAAAATAATAATACTCGTAATAACATCGTTCGAGATTATTTGGTTGCTAGGTTGCCTAGCAACCTAAATCTCGAACTGTTTATATGACTTTCGTGTAATTAACATATTTTAATTTGCAATAACAAATATAGATGTCAATAATTAAGATAAGAAACTATCCTATCTTGTAAGTTGGACCAAATTACAGATAGTTACGAAGTTTGATCAAAATCGTTTCAGTAGTTTTCGAGTTTATCCCGAACATACATCGTGATTCGTGACACGAGATTTTCAGATGTATATAGATTATTAAATTATTGAATATTATAAGTATTTATAAAGAATAAAATACAATGAAACAGTTGTAAGTAACATTGACGTTCAAAGTGTCAAAAGAATGTGGAGAATAGTCGGAAGGAAGCAAAAGGATCAAAGGGCCGATCCAACAAAATATATTGAAAGAAGATTGAAAGGCTTTTTGATTGTTCAAAGCTTTTACTGAAAGTGTTACAAAATGCTCTTAAAGCGATATTATTTAAATGATTGAGGCCTAACACATCTAACTTAACTATATTGGTTTGGGGAAAAAGTTCCTCCATACAAGTTTTATGGGAAAGTAATTACTGAACTTTTCCTGTTCAGACTTATGTACCTACTTGCTCATGTCCGCAACTTCGTTCGCGCAAAGATCTTACGGGAATGCTCCTGCACTCTCCAGATCCTCAACTATATCCATGCAAAAAATCTCGTCGATTCGTTGCTCTGTTGCTACGTGATTGAAGGACAAACCAACAAACAAAGCGCAGTGTTGGCATATCCCCTTTAGGTGCACTGTCGAAATCAGACGAGCCGCAGAGAGTCGATGGATATAGGCGGCGCAAGACCGAGAGCTTTGGAAGTCCTGGACGTACATCAGTGGATAAAAATATGAACAAGTAATTTTTATTTCCTGTAACCTGAAAATAAAAATCGGCCAAGTGCGAGTTGGGCGTCGCTTTTTTAGGGTTCCGCACATATGACCAAATCACTTTTTTAGTCTAACTAGATATTTAAATATCTTAATTCTTAGATTAGATCTTAGATTAGATCTAAATTAGCATATATTATGGGGAAAAATGCTTGTTTGTTTTGGCCACAATTACAAAACTGCATCGTAAATCGGTGTTTATATACACTATATAGTACATAATATACAGAAATTTCAAATTCCCAGGTAGTTTAGTTTTTGAGATAGACCCCGTAACAAAAGTAGTCTAAAACCGAAAACTTTGACGACCTCCCATTTCTTCATTTTTGTAGTTAAAAAATAATGAAAATAAAATAAAAATGAATGTTGGTAAGCGCATAACTCAAGAATGGATGGACCAAATCGGTTAATTTATTTTTTTGTATGTTCCTTAAGTTCCACGGAAGGTTTTAATACAAAAAAAAACTAAAAACTAAATTCACGCGGACGAAGTCGCGGGCATCAGCTAGTGAAAAATATATCTGAACTCTACTTTACTAGTGGTTCGCCCCGAACTGAGACCTCGCGGTATCCCATAATTCCCTTATGGTAGTTTTAACTATATTATATTGTAATTAAAACGCGCCGAATCTGATGACGTCAATCGTCATCTGCTTTCGTGGATGGGATGCGTATTTACAATATTAAAGACAGCGCCATCTATTAACAGTATAGTGAAGTTTTGTTAAAAACATTGATGCCCATAAAAACTTAAATAATTTCGTTTCTTTATAATATTTATCTAATCTTAGTATTTGTTGTTCAAGTACAGAATATAACTCAAATTATGTGTAAGTTTCAATTTTTAAAATAAAGTGGTTTTAGAGATCTAGCCTCGAATAAAATCTCCACTTTGAAAGCCCCCCATTTCGTCAATTTTAATAAAAAAAATAAAAAAAATACTTTTGTACTCTGTTCCAAATTATCTTTAAAATGAGGTACTGCAACCCTATGAAATGCAAAAATTTTTATTTTACTTCGCATTCGCTTCTATGAGAGCCCCCCTGAAATAATGATTTTTATAACTTTTTAAGCCATTTTCGGCTGGAGGCCATCGGTTTACATATCATATCTAAAATTGAAGTAATTACGTTCAGTAATTCAGAAGTTATAAGGCTCTGACAGACGGACGGACGGACAGACGGACGGACGGACAAGTGCAAATCGCTCTAGTAAACTCAGAGACCTTCGCTTCGCTCAGTCGATGAGTTCTAGACAATGACACCCCACATGCTAGGGTAAAAAATAAAATTTTATTTCGACTCCTTTTCTATGTATGGGGCGCTCCCATTTCCCCTTTATTTTTTAATTTAATTTAATTTTTATTATTTGTTGTTATAGCGGCAATAGAAATACACATTCTGTGAAAATTTTAACTGGTCACCTATTACGGTTTACGAGATACAGCCCGCTGACAGACGGACGGACGGACGGACGGACTGACAGCGGAGGCTTTAGTAAACTCGTATCTATTTTAAGTACCTAGTTGTTTCTATGTTCTTCTGGTTTACAATTTCCCAATACCACTCCGGTTCACAGTGTTAAATGAAACACTGTGTAATTATTATTATTAAGAATAGAATAGAATAGAATAGAATAGAATAGAAATATTTTTTATTCAAATAAACTTTTACAAGTGCTTTTGAATAGTCGATGAATCTACCACTGGTTCGGAATGCCTTTCCTGCCGAGAAGAACCAGCAAGAAACACAGCGGTTGCTCTTTTCAAAACAAATTTACAATACAGTAAATACTATGTATAGAGTACACATGTACACATGTACTCTATAGTACGTAATAGCACACACACACTTCACTTGCGTACTACTCTGTCCGTGGCTTACACACGACTGAGTCCCCCCACCTAGTGGTGCCCGTATTTATGCGCCTCTATGTTTTGCTTCTACCCACTATTTGCTGTATGAGCAATGCAGACATTATGATGTCTACCGCCTATATACTACATCCCTTCCTTGTTTAAATAATTTTTACTTGTTATGTCAGTGGCTTATTAACAAAGTCACTAATATGAATATACTCGTAGTAGGTATTAACTTAACCATGGTCGCCAGAAAGTTCCTTCCTTTCTTTCCCTTTTTTTTTTTTTTTTTTTTGTACTGGAATTTTTCATAACAAAGATCACATGATTAGTAAATACCTGGTCTCAAACAATGAAAATATTTCAGAAAGATGAGAAAACTAAAGGCTTTGAAATTGAATATGAATTTTCTGATCACTAATAAATGCCTGTAATTGCACTGCTACAAAATGTCATAATCTGAACCCCGAAAGTAAAGTTATTACCCCTATGTTTTCTGATATCATTTTAAGATTGAGCATTTGTAAATAAAGAAGATGTCTCAGAATGGTATTGTAAAATGAAGGATTAATGAATGTTATAAGGATGGAGATCCCTTAACATCGTAGTTAAAATAATGAATAAAGTTATTTTAAATGTCGCCAATTTTGAGAAAATCCCGCCTTATTGAACCTTGCCTCTCAGACTGAAACTTAAGTTGACACCTGTCACTCTTGTCAAAGAAACTTGTCAATGCCAATTATGTCAATAAGTAATTGTCACCAGTTACCATTTTTTTTACATTAGTGCTATTTCAATAACTAAGAATTAGAATAAGAAAACTTTCCATCTATAACCATGCATCCGAAGCTTAACAGTGACATTTGTCTACTGACTGATTCTGAAGTAAAAAGATTCGAGTAGCTATTTGGAATTATACAAATTCCAATCAATGAATACATCAAATACTAGCCACTATACTGAGCTGGGACATATCCTTTCAATAAAGATCCACGAAACTACTTTAAATAATCGAGGTGTGAATAACTGGTCCGCAACTTCTCAAACCCACGACTAATTAAATTTTAATCTAAGCACATGAAATCAATAGAACAACAAATTATTGTTGACCTGGTCATTATACAAGACAAATCCGTATCCAAATACCTACCTGTTTGAATTTGATTCACTACCAAAATGGATATAATTATTACGATAACGAATTTCTCATTTTCTTTATAATACTAAGAGTAAATGTAAAATATGTTCGTTTTGAAACGTCAATTAAGTTAATAGATTACTGCTAATACTTTGTGTAGTAGGGACTCTTTAAATTACTTATTAGAACTTTTCGAATTTATATTATTACCAAGATAAACAAAACTTAAGGTAATGATTTGAAACCTTTACTGAAACTAAAAATCAGAATAAATCTTAATCTACATTATGTTGATAAAATATGAAGATTTTTTTAAAACTTCGAAGCAATCTTTTACGGATTTAACTGAAGGTCCTGCCTATTTGGGGAAAGTATTTAAATGTTACCAGGTGATACTTGAAAATTAATGTTTGAATCAGGTCAACATTTATATATAGCAGCGTTCCTTAGCTGTTTCTCTAGCTTCAGGCCACTCATATTCAATCATCGATCGTTTTAAGATTGCAATGTTGAATCCCTACCATACCTTTGTGAATTACCTGCAGAGTTTGCACCCAACGTTTCAGGAACACATCAGAATTCTCTCCAGATTTTGTGCTGAGGACTTTTAGAAACTCGTAAACATACTCACGACTATCAGCTGCCTTTTCTCCTTTTCTTCTTTTGCTTGACCATGATAGGAGGAAAAATCTAAACAATACTTACAGAGCACCTTTCCTCGTTCTCCTCGCGAACCCTCCTTGTGGTCTATTATTACTACTATACTTAACTGTGAATCTTCAGTACAACCTAGATGACCAATCGCACTGCTTCAGCTTCAGTCTTTGTTTACAATCATTGTTTGTCTTCTCTTGTAGATTCTGAGACTACACCAATAACTTTAAAATCGGTTAGATTATGTTTAACAAAGCTCAAATTTTTTTCATTGAGTCCTTGTTATCAATCGTATACCAAATAATTCTCGATACCAAATTTGTGAGCTCAATATTCCCAATATACAATAAGTACCTCAATTAGAAGCTAACTAAGAAATTGATAACTCCTTAGGCTGTCCTGATTATAACCATATGCTGGCCAATAGCTCATAAGTATTGTATTACGAATATCAGTCGGTCTGACAATAGTGAGCATGATTAGGGTAGGTTGTATCAATAAATTTTTTTGATGAACATAACGCAACCATTAAACATGGCGCTAATTAGTCAAAAATGCTTTGGACATTGCAATTCACCATCTGCTAGAGCTTACTTTCGCGCTAAATTAACAAACATTGAAGTAAATATGTAGGACAGATTTTCATATAGACTATAAAAGAGACAGTACTGAATAGCAATTATTTAAACTTAGAGCTGCATTAAATCAGTCCAATTTTGTTAATTTGTATTTATGTTAATCATGAACGGGAAGAAAAACTGGTTTCCCTGGGATAAGGCATTTTCCAACCCTTACTTTAGGATTAATATTTTCAAATTATATTTCTAAATTTTTTGTAGCCCCTGTCACATTTCCATTTGTTTTTTCGAATTTATGAATTTATTTGACTGTGGTAAATTCAGCCTAAGTAAAGAAAGTTTGTGGTCTCTAAGGGCACTCTTTAACAATTAACAACAAGGGCAATGGAAACATTTCTATATGGAAGTTTTAGATTAAGATTTTTATTTTTAATTATGTTATTTTGTGATTTGAGATGAATTAATAATAAAACTTTATAAAATATAAAACTATTACAACTCATTAATGCAATCTAATGATGTTTATATAACTTCGATACTTGATTTATATTTCAGAAAACAACTGGCAACTTGTTGTTAATATATTCTTTCCAAATAATTAAATAATTGATTGATATGGGTTTCTAATAATATGATTTTACAAATTTTTTGTATAAATAAACTTTTATATCAATTATGCTCCCTGGGAGTTAACAGGAATTCAAACTAGCATTAAATGTGAAATATTGACAACAACCGAGTTGAACTATAATATTTTTATATTTGAGTTGCTAAGATTATGTTTATTTGATTGGCGTGAGATTGCTATCGTTACCACTTGACCATACGTCACAACTAGCATGAAAGCTACTACTATTCACGTGATTCAATATAGCAGTTAAATGTTGAGATGGTAGTGAGCCATATATATATTTAATTTAATTTCCGAAAAGTCTTTATATTATGACACAATACATAATATTATCTTCCTGGTTGGTAGGAGTTTATTTTAATATTCTTTTAACAAAATTGAATAAATAAAATATGGCTCCGATAGCAACTCATTATAGAAACTAATCAACTACGTTAGAGGTGTCAGTGCACACGCGTGCGCGTAAACACTACGCACTCTTTTGTAAATAAGGCGCAGGGCCTGAATAGGCAGCACGCTTGTCTGCTTATTCAGTCCTAACTTAGGCCAAATTCACATTCAAACTTCAACATTCACATCTTTGGGCTATTAATGAGAATTTATTGATCAAAAGCTCATTAATTTCACCCACATCGGGACTTGAACCCGGAACGTCATTAATTCACAGCCGAACAAGTCAGCCACTAGGTTCAGTAACTAAATACAGGGAGAACAGGAATCCCAAGCAAGTAATGCACAATACGCAGCAAGTAGATCGTCACTTCCAGCAGGCAGACCGTCACTTCCAGCCGCGGATCGTCACTTCCAGCTGGCGCATCGTCACTTCCAGCAGGCGCCTCGTCACTTCCAGCAGGCAAATCGTCACTTCCAGCAGGCAGATCGTCCCTTCCAGCGCAACGCTCGACGGATTGCACTTACGCTCGACAGCTCGCACTTACGCTCGACAGATCGCACTTACGCTCGACAGACCGCCCTTCCGCTCGACAAATCGCCCTTACGCTCGACAGATCTCACTTGCGCCACGACTGCACTTCCGCGTTGACAATGATAGATCGCCCTTCCGCACTGACTCTTCCATCGCCACTTCCAGCTTTGTCTGATTGCCACTTCCAGCTATGACCGGGTATTAGCCGAATTGCACTTCCAGCTACAGATTGCCCCTTCCAGCTTTGACAAATTGCCATTCCACTTGGCTACATTGCACTTCCAGCCTTTGACGCATCACACATTCCAATTTGAAGGATCACCATTCCATTTACCGGATCATCGATCAGAACGCAGATCATCATCGGCTCGCAAACAGTCTAAGCTGGGCAGATCGTTATTAGCTCGCAAACATCATAGCTCGGCGCAGTCAAAGCTCGACGATCGTCTTGCCGCGAATCGTACCATTATCAAATTCCGCCGCAAGTCATTTATGTGGCTGACTGTGTATTGTGCTTCCAGAGTTATAATATACTACACTATACCCTCTAGGGCTCATTAAAATCCATTAAAACAGCAAATGTAAATGCAATTATTATTAAAATATTATTTTTTCTTCTCTTTTACATTCATTGTTAAAGAGTGAGTAGAAAGAAGGTCTACAGGAGGGAAATTAATTGTAATTTTATTGTAACTATGCAACCTCCTGATGGGGGCCTCATGTAATCTAACAGAGTAGAAAGAAGGTCTACAGGAGGGAAATCAATTGTAAATTAATTGTAACTATGCAACCTCCTGACGGGGCCTCATGTAATCTAACCCCATAATATTAGTAGATATATGAATGCAAACTGTAGTGAATGCAGTCACTCAACGACTCCGGCACAGAATATATAATAGTTACGCCGGCCTCTGAGTCGTCAGTCGTGTGTTGACCATCGAGCAAACACTATAATTCCGATCGATTAGAACAAGTGTTTTATTTAAATACCACAAAAGTGGCGACGATGCGAGGATCGAACTATGTGAGTAATTCAAATATTTTTTTTGGAAGTACATAATATCAGTTTTCAAAGGACTGAGTGTTTACATTTACTTGTTATTCGAACAGTTGTGTTCCCACACAATAATTATTTTTTGTGATGATATAATTCAATAAGATTGATTATTAATTATAAATTAAAATATAATATGTTTTAACATAATATTTTTGAGCAATTAATTTAAACGCCTACCTACATAATTACTGGCTAAAGTATTGGCATAATTATAACTTTTGTTGTATACCGACACAAAATATGAGTGTTTAGTTTATCACTAATCCTATAAGTTGAAGGCGTAAATAATAGGGTAAAGTACTGTTCGGATAACCAAGTTAAAATACTTAACAGTTATTAATAAAAATAGAAAACAAAAGCAAAACTATTCAAAATCTAATGAAGTTAGTTTTGTGGAATTGTACCTAAATAGTAAGTTGGTAAACATATTGCTATAATATTACATGGTCTACACTCGATAGCATGCAAATATTAAAAAGTACCTCCCTAGGTACTCATTTAACAAAAAACTGGACGAACTTAATTAAGTCAAGGCGAGTTTTGAAACAAAACCCATGTTAAAAATATATCGGTTGTGCAGAGATTAACTACCGTCAATGCATTGACAAACAAAAGAAGAATAAGCAAAAGAAGGTTATTATTGTATCGTAGTGATTACCTAACTTAACCTACAGATAGTTAATTTCCACGTTAACTTCATTTATTCATTCATTTTAACCCAAAATAATACGAAGTAATAAAAATCCACTTCCAACTCAAAAGCAATACCTACCTATGATAGGTAGGTTAACACATCATTGAGTGGTGGATGTGGGTACTTTTATTTCTGAACATACCTATTGCAAATACCTGATACAGTTAGTACCAGCTGCGAAATGGTCTATAAATGATTGCTACAGTGTAGCGATCGTAATCAACTCCGATTGGCTGACACTCTGTCGATATTGGCTAAAGTTGCTGTGGTGAGGAGAATATGCCATATAAATTGAGATGCAATGAAAAGCAATGATATTGTGGCGCAATAATTGCTGCAAATTTTTCCGAAATCGACCAACTGTTACCATTTTATCCTTTATTTTATCAGTAAATCAGTGTAATTGGAATGTTTTAAAAAAAAATGTATTTATTTTGCATTTTGTTATTCCTACCTTTTAATATCGTATTATGTATTAATTAAAATACAAATATGAATAGAAAATTTGTAAAGTATTTATGTTTTATGGCTAAAGTCTCCAGCCAAAGGCCCGTGAAGGTAATTTAAAGGTAAAATTAAATTTAATAATAAGACCCCAAGATAACAATGAGCTAATGCTCACGCTATTGCTAATAATAAATAATTTATTAGAGGGTCATGCTTGATACAAAAGGGCTATGCTAGTTACAATACTATTGCTTAAATGTAAGCAAAGAGCCACGCACATTGCTTGATACCAAAGGGCTATGCCAGTTACAATACTGTTTGCTTAAATGTCAGCAAAGAGCCATGCACATAAAATAATAATGGTATCTCAGGGCTATGTTGCTTAATGTAAGCACAGAGCCACGCACATAAAATAATAATAATGGTATCTCAGGGCTATGTTGCTTAATGTAAGCACAGAGCCACGCACATAAAATAATAATAATGGTATCTCAGGGCTATGTTGCTTAAATGTAAGCAAAGAGCCACGCACATAAAATAATAATATTTAATCGTATCTCAGGGCTATGCGGTCGATTAAAATGTAAGCAAAGAGCCACGTATACAAAATAATCAAAATATCCATTATATTCAGTAAGATAATATTGTTACTGGAAAAACCACACCATAAATATTGTAATTTAAAGACTTTTATAATTGCAATGGTGACTTAGCTGTCGATTCGCGATGACAAAGTTTATGTATGTTTTGAAACATCAAAAAAAAAATAGGCGAGCTATTTTCTTCATATTACTACTGTAGTATCACTACAGGTGCCAGAGATTTATTTTAATTTGCTCTAAACTCAAAGAAACAAAGCCGTAGTTGCAATTTATTGAGGTTTTAACCATTGAGAATAAGAATGATTTCTCATTGTTAGTAAAAAAAAAGGAGACATTTGATATTTTAATTATAATTCAACATTATTTTGTATTTCCTTTTCATATTTAATATAGAAAAGGAAATTTTGAAAGGCTCCTTTTAATCATAAATTGTGAACAACTTATTTTAAATAAATTGAAACAGCCTTTACCTGGCCTGGCCGGAAAAAAAAATACTAAAATTTACAATAACCAAAATTACTTGATCTTATCAAACAATAGGTACTATTAAAAAAATGAATATAAAATTAAATAAAGAAAGGCAAAATAATAATATTAATAATAATTTTAAACCTTATATTTCATTAAAAAAAAAACAAGAATGAAATTTTTGGATTGCTGTGATCAATGTATAAAATCGTAAACACGATAAATAAGAATGTGAAAGTCTTATGATAAATAAAATTGTATACTACATATATGTAGGTATTTTCATATTATGCTGTAATGAAGAAAGATGAAAGAAAAAAAAAAAAAAGAAAGATGGGCGATATTTTAATAAACCAATTTAGCAATTTAAGATTGCATTCTACACACAAAAGAAAACAAAAATATTAATAAGAAACAACAAGTAGGCTGTTTACATACATTATGAAAAATTGGAAAAAAAACAACCTTCTCGATAGATCTACCCACCGTTGGGTGGTGAACTTGACAAATTGTTAATTATTTAAAAATTGAGATTTTTTTTATAACATGGCAATGCAAACAATGTCGGTGGATGAATTAATCACCATACAGGCCTGTCAAACAAATCGCTAGAGCAAAGTTATGATAAGATAAACAAGTAGGCGATAATTGGGGAAAACCGTTCGCGTACGATTGATTATAAACGAGCTATTGGGACGTTGTATTGCTCAGATTAAGTTTTTTCCAAATTAGATAAAAATATAGAGATAGATTTTTGAAATCTCTTGTACTCAAAAATGCACGTTTCAAAGTATTTTAATTAAGATGCTGGTAGAATACCGAGTAAGAGTACCACTGGATGTTATGGATTACAGTGCATAATAGAATGATTACACTAATTTCACATAGATTTTATTCAATAATTAATGCTCGGCAATTCCTTAAGAGAAAGTATTGGTATACTATTATATTAAATGTAATAATTGTTCTCGAAGATGTGTGAAGTCCGCCAATTCGCATTAGGCCAGCGTGGTGGACTATGGCCTATAACCCTTCTCTGAAAGGAGACCTGCGCTCAGTAGTGATCTATTGATGGGTTGTTAATGATGATAATGATGAAATGTAATAATGATTATAAACATGAATATTGCCACGATAGTAACCAAAGATAAAATTTTTAAATTGTAAAATAACTTCCATAATGAATTACTCACTCTTAAAATAAAAGAAGTAACTAGGAATTATATATTATGTCATAATCCTTTTTATAATAATTAAAAAAAAAGACCAGCAGCGCCATCTTTTCAAGCGTCTCTTGTAATGGCCTAGATTAGCGAAAGTAATCTAGATGAGGGTTGTTTATGGTTATGTAAGCTCTAGCCAGTTAAGAATAAGAACTTATAATATAGTAGCTATATAATAACTACAAATACAAACAAATAATTAGCTACTAAACTAGTTACAGTCCCATTAATTAAAATTTTAATGGGGTTCATCGAAACTCCAATTATGTACTTATAATATCTGCATAATATTAAAAAATTTCCCAGAGCCGTTTCTTAATCCACTTCGCTGATCGATCAGTCATTTTATGTTTACGTATTGCAAAACTTGCAGTGACCTGTTAATACTTATAGTTTTATTAAGTAATCATTGATGTGTTCATTTTACGATATTTTGATAATCAATAATATTGCATCTGGAAGTTAAAGTTAAAGATTTTCTCGGGGTTCATCTATCCTGCAACCATACCCGTGAAAATGGCAATCGCTACCAGTAGCATTTTTATTTGGATACCTCATAAAGCTTGAAATCAGACAGCCTGAGTGGAAAAGAAGGAAGGAGGATAGAGGAAGGAAGTTAAACATTTTGTAACAAGAGAAATAATATTTTCCAATATAAATGTTTCACCGTACATAGCCGACCAAGTCCGACCGGTCATAATCTAAAGGTAGCTTGTTACAGTTTAATGATTACTGAATTTAAAGATCTTGTAACATTTTCTCTGATATAGTGTGTACACTAAAGTTATGTTTCCTGTTATACTTAAAATGAAATACTAAGATGTTATAAGTTGTTTCGACAATATTGTTAATGTAATTTTAATTACTAGGTCAAAATAATTAATAAACAGTTGTTGACAAAGTTGCATATAAGCAATCAGCTTTGTATTCAGCTGTCTACAAGAACTTGTTATATTTAACTAGCTATCTACTTAATATTTGTAATATTTTGTTTTGAAAAGAGCAACTGCTGAGTTTCTTGCCGGCTCTTCTCAGCAGAATCAGCTTTCCGAACCGGTGGTAGAATCATGATGTAACAAGAGCCACAAGTTGGCTTCTATAAAATGAATAATGTTGAATTGAATTAATTATTGAATAGAATTATATTTTCTATTAATTACATTGTTACATACATTTAAAATTGAAATAAAGAAGGGATGTAGTGAATGCAGTCACTCAACGACTCCGGCACAGAATATATAATAGTTACGCCGGCCTCTGAGTCGTCAGTCGTGTGTGACCATCGAGCAAACACTATAATTCCGATCGATTAGAACAAGTGTTTTATTTAAATACCACACAAACAATAACAAATTAAGAATTCTACTTGACAGTCTGTCACAGTAGGATTCTTTTTCTTTGACAGATTAAGAAGTATTTCACTGTGTGGGTAGTTTTATTAGACTTCTAAACTTGCACAACACTAGCACAATCATCTCATCTTCCTTTTCGATAAAGATTAAAATTTATCTTTATATATATTAAAATTCAAAATAAAATATAAGTACTTACGTGAGGTTCATTTTATTTAACTCGTCGCCAATATAGAGTACACATGTACACATGTACTCTATAGTACGTAATAGCACACACACACTTCACTTGCGTACTACTCTGTCCGTGGCTTACACACGACTGAGTCCCCCCACCTAGTGGTGCCCGTATTTATGCGCCTCTATGTTTTGCTTCTACCCACTATTTGCTGTATGAGCAATGCAGACATTATGATGTCTACCGCCTATATACTACACTATGCTATATATGCAGTGTTTCCACAATGAGGGAAGTTCCAAAAATGCATACCGACTAACTTCTATCTTAAGATGGGCAGACATAAAGTAGCCCCATTCCCGCTTGTGGCACCCGTTCACGAGCATGACGCATGACCCAGCCATTGCTTCGCTCAACCATATTTGTTATGGTTGGTATAAGTTCGGAATAGCTATGGTGTGGGACGCGAGGCGAGCGGTACAGGCTGCATTCAATTTCCTCTTTGCCCGAAGCGAGCATATATATTTGGATTTTGTATTTTGATCGGGAAGCCTCCGAGCTACCACCGAAAACCCATATAGATAGATACGTCTATCGAGGATCAAGTGGAGTGGAAATATAACACTTGCCTACTGGCGCCCACTTCACACGTTATTACAAAGTTCATACGTACATAGTCATAAAATTCTAAATTATTTGTTTTGTCAAGGCAAACCAGTCTCTTCAGCGATTTCAGACCAACTTATTTTTTCGCGCGTATAAGCTCGTATCGGCAGACAAGCTTACATGCGCGCCATATTTTGCGCTTCAAAAAACCGACACAAGCTTTTCCGGTGTGTTCGCTCGAAACGCGGCAGCGCGGCGCGGCGCGGTGGTTTGGACGAACTCGGCTCGGAGGCTTATAGAATAGAATAGAATAGAAATGTTTTTGTTCAAATAAACTTTTTTACAAGTGCTTTTGAACCGTCGATGAGTCTACCACTGGTTCGGAATGCCCTTCCTGCCGAGAATAACGAGCAAGAAACTCGGCGGTTGCTCTTTTCAAAACAAGTTTACAATATAATAGATATTATGCTATGTATGCAGTGTTTCCACAATGAGGGGAAGTTCCACAAAAGCATACCTAAAAGTATAACAAAAGTATAACCTTTTTTTGTTTAATATATATTAAAAGAAAAAAAAATAAAAAAAACTTATTATAATTCAACACAATATGTTAAGACGAGCGCGACAACTCTTGTACGAGTTGCGAGTGTGGCAAAGGGCGAGCCTATACGCGCTACCAAAAACGAGCTTAAACGCGCCGAAAAAACTCTAATCTGAAACCGCCCTCCTGTCAAATAAAGACTCTACCACTGGTTCGGCACGGAGATTTTTCTTTACCTATGGAATCCCTAAAAAACATTTCTATTTTCTGCTATGTAATCACGTACAAAAGCAAGTATAATATATTAACAATATCTGTAGCATCAAAAGCAACGTAAATAAGACTATACTAATACATAATATTACACTGTAACAGCACTACAACTTGGCTACCAAGATACTTAAAAAGGAAACAAGGACGACCAGCACTACGGTGGAGAGATGAACTAGAGACATTCGAGGGAAAACTATGGTCCCGCTCAGCCCAAAACAAGAAAGAATGGAAGAAGAAGGGGGAGGCCTTTGCCCAGCAGTGGGATGACTTGTAATTAAAATTAATTAACATGTGTAAATATAATAATAACAATGTAATAATAAAGGCTTATAAATAAATAAATAATACATAATATTTACTATGCTCACTTTAGCTTCGAGAAAAGTTGACGATTCTTTACGATTTCTACCTACTTGTATAGTATACCTACTTATTCCAGCGTGCCTTTTACCAACGATTGAAGTTGAGAGCTAATATTCAAAGTCCATTAAAATATGAGATCAAGGACTTTCAACTGTTGTTAATGGAAACTAAGTAATAGACATCGATTGTATTTCTATTAGTAGTTAGAGATAATTTCATTGCAGTCAATTAATATTTGTCAAAACAACTTAATCCTAGACAATAAATTGGATTTAAAGCCAAGTCGTTCGATCTCCAAGGGCATAGCCACCTAGTCAGGACATACCCAAGTCGAATTTATAGGTACTAACGAATAAAATGTCCCGCAATCACACGAAGCTAATGACCAGACTAAAGCAATCAATGCCATCCCTTATAACATTGTTTGCTTCTTGGATTGTCTTTCAATCACGCAGTCTAGGAGCAACGGCTCGACGTGACGTGAAGTTTAAAAGCTTCAACAATGTGTACCCTATATATTTTATGCTTTTGCTAGAATATACGACGTAGATAAGCAAAGGATTTTCGCTAACGTTCAGAATTATTATATTTGCCAATCGCCT
Source organism: Oeneis ivallda (assembly GCA_029955525.1). Lineage (NCBI taxonomy): Eukaryota > Metazoa > Arthropoda > Insecta > Lepidoptera > Nymphalidae > Oeneis > Oeneis ivallda. The sequence goes on along the minus strand of JARPMR010000020.1, from coordinate 884,319 downwards.
AAAATAAGAAAAACTAGTTTAAAAATTGTATAGTAGGTAACTACTATGCAATGTTTAAATTCGATTTTCTTATGGATTACATTAGGTGTTACCCATTATTACTCGTACCAATTTAAGTGCCGATTTCACCAGCGTCGAGTGAAATTCATCCGAGGAATAAATTGAATGTTCTGACAGTTTTTGTATTGAAAATCTGTCAAAATATCCAATTTACGCTTGGTTAAGACTTACGAGTATTTTACGATGGTGAAATCGGCCCTAAATAGATCAAAGTGTAGACAATTTTGACACCCATATTTATTTGCACCCATACCTACCTTAGTAAGGTACCTACCTACCATTTATGTCTACATAGTACCCATCAGGTTGATTGGATCAGACGAAATCTCTTAGACTAAAGAAAAAATACGCACAGAGACACTGTGAGTCAAATGTGTCCAGATGTGAAGATACTTTTAAACATCCTAAGAGCACATCACGCCCACATCACTTAGCATAGCATCGCTAAAACGTACACCACAAAAAGCTTCTGATTTAAGCAATACCTGACTAAGTACTCCGGCTTAGGATAATAATATATTAAGCTTTTTTTCCAACTTTATGTTTTTTTGTAACTTACAAGTGCGGGCCATGCAGTTGTCAATATTTTATTTCTACTGGAGAGCTTTGAAGCACCGTATGTATGAAATACTTCATACCTATTCAAATTCAAAAGAGTAAGAAGAAGACCTTGATTTTTAAACAATACAAGACTTTATCACCGTTTCGGATACGATTCATAAAATTTTTTACTTACTATAAATCATCATCATCATCATTAGCAACCCATCAACGGCTTACTACTCAGCGCAGGTCTCCTCTCAGAGAAGGGTTATAGGCCATAGTCCACCACGCTGGCCCAATGCAAATTGGCGGACTTCACACACCTTCAAGAACTATGAAGATCTGTCAGGGGTGTGTACCCGGGATCGAACCTGCGACCCCCCGAATAGGAGATCATAGTCCTAACCACTAGGCTATCACTGCTTCAACCACTAGGCTATCACTGCTTCAACCACTAGGCTATCACTGCTTCAACCACTAGGCTATCACTGCTTCAACCACTAGGCTATCACTGCTTCAACCACTATAGGCTATCACTGCTTCAACCACTAGGCTATCACTACTTCAACCACTATAGGCTATCACTGCTTCAACCACTAGGCTATCACTGCTTCAACCACTAGGCTATCACTGCTTCAACTACTAGGCTATCACTGCTTCAACCACTAGGCTATCACTGCTTCAACCACTAGGCTATCACTGCTTCAACCACTAGGCTATCACTGCTTCAACCACTAGGCTATCACTGCTTCAACCACTAGGCTATCACTGCTTCAACCACTAGGCTATCACTGCTTCAACCACTATAGGCTATCACTGCTTCAACCACTAGGCTATCACTGCTTCAACCACTAGGCTATCACTGCTTCAACCACTAGGCTATCACTGCTTCAACCACTAGGCTATCACTGCTTCAACCACTAGGCTATCACTGCTTCAACCACTAGGCTATCACTGCTTCAACCACTATAGGCTATCACTGCTTCAACCACTAGGCTATCACTGCTTCAACCACTAGGCTATCACTGCTTCAACTACTAGGCTATCACTGCTTCTACTATAAATAATAATAATTATTATATTCTTATAATTAGTGGAATCACGAGACTAGATAAGGATAAATTAACCGGTAATATTTTTATTAATTAAATAGATTGGAGTGAGACAGTTAACATAAAGACAGAAAAGCTTAAATTAAGAGTAACTAGCTGATGCCCGCGACTTCGTCCGCGTGGATTTAGTTTTTAAAGTCCCTTGGGAACTCTTTTATTTTCCGGGATAAAAAGTAGCCTATGTCACTCTCCAGGTGCTCAACTATACCCATGCAAAAAATCACGTCAATCCGTAGCTCTGTTGCGGCGTGATTGAAGGACAAACAAACAAACACACTTTCGCATTTATAATATTAGTATGATTTATAATTATGGAAAGAGGAGAAAGAGAAGTGAAACATATTCAAATATGTTTTCATCATACCTATTCGAAAAATGAATGAATATTGGCTTCAGAGGATAGCGGGAGCAAAATTTTATTTTAAACCCATGGGACTTTTCATTTCTCTCTTCTCAATGGTCAGCGTTCGTGGTTTAGTATGTGTCGAAATTCAAAAATGTTTGTGAAGCTGTTGTCTTCGATAAGTCACGTGATCTTTGTCGATCAGATATACGCCCATACTGTATCCAACATAAATATTAATGTTTAATTATTTAATAATAATTTATTTGTATTTTATTTAAACTTTTAATATACGATGTCTATACAGAGTAGGTTTATACTCCTAGCTTTTTCTCATAGGTAATGATGAAAAATACTGTGTGTCATTCGGGGCCAAAATATTTTGTTCTCGGGCGGCTTATATTGAATTCCTCGCTACGCTCAGGACTCTACTTTAGAATCCCTCGCTGCGCTCGGGATTCAAAATGTCGCCCTCGGGGAACAAAAAATTTCTTTGGTCCCATATAACACAAATAACTATTTTTACATACCTCTTCCATATCCAGGCTTCGAATCCAGTGCACGACCCTAGGAATCTTCAGCCGATTACATCTATTGCATATTTCCTTTAGTCTGAGTGAAATTATACGTCGTCGAAAACAATCACTGCGCAAAATGGAATAAGTTTCATTTTTCCAATTACCCTCACACGGGTGGGGAATGGGATAATTGATAATTGGCTCGCGACAACACAGGAAACAAAATTGGACAAATATGGCAGCCATTTCAAAGGTACGCGGGAGAATTTCGCGGGAGACAAATTGCTGTGTAACGTGGTTATTTCATTGCAATTTGTGACAGATTTACGGCGAAATTGTTTATCATAAAAAAAAATAATAAAGCAAAGCAAAAAGGATTTTAACGATTCAAGTTTGTCAGTACCTACTTACTAGTCTAACAGCACTTGTCGAGCCCGTTTCACCACCTCCAAATAAACTTTAACCGACAAATGAAGTTGAAGTGTTGACAGCTTTTGTATGAGCAATCCGTCAAAACGTCAAATTTATTTGTCGGTTAAAGTTTACTTGAAGGTGGTGAAGCAGGGCCGAAGAAAGAATCACCTCACCGTATTTTACGCGTAGCTTATCGCTCATTATTTTTAACCGACTTCCAAAAAGGAGGAGGTTCTCAATTCGGCCGGTATCTTTTTTTTTTTTTTTTTTTTTTTTTCTATGTATGTCCACCGATTACTGGACCGATTCGCGTGGTTTTTTTTTAATCGACAGAGGATGTTTGCGAAATGGTCCCATAAAAATTTTAACCTTCAACTCCTCAAGCCTGATGTTGCAGGCTAAAACTATGGCGATTTAGGAAATTTCGATTACGAATTGATATTGTAGGTAACAAGTATGGACTACATCATGGAGCTCCAGGTCCTAGCTCCTCGATCATAGGATACTACACTTAAAAGCTTAAAATAAAAATTCTTTTCAAAAAACCGACTTCTAACGCCACTACAAAGTATAAAAATAATTTTAGTTTGTCCACGTTTGTTGAAGTCGGGCGGGCCTAAAATACAAACTATGAAACCGACTCGCGATGCTCGCTCGACTTCTACAAACGAGTCTATCATATTCTGTAGCGTCGCGCATCGGTTTCATAGTTTGTATATAGGCCCGCCCGACTTCAACAAACGTGGACAAACTAAAATTATTTTTATACTTTGTAGTGGCGTTAGAAGTCGGTTTTTTGAAAAGAATTTTTTGATCATTATGTGCCGATTTCACTAACGTTGAATAAAGTTTAACCGTGGAATAATTTTAATATTGTGGAAGATTTTCAGTATAAAAATTGTTAGAATGCGTAATTTGTTCCTCGATTAAACGTCACACGACGTTAGTGAAATCAGCACTTAAAATCTTAATATATATATAAATTACGTGTCACGTTGTTTGTCCGCGATGGACTCCTAAACTACTGAACCGATTTTTATCAAACTTCGTAACTATCTGTAATTTGGTCCAACTTAAAAGACAGGATAGTTTTTTTTGGATTGGGATATTTATTTTATTTGTTTTATTTATATAGATAAGTTGGCGGTACGAAGTTCGCCGGGTCAGCTAGTTAAATATATAACCCAAAAACATGTATGTCATCATGGTTATTGTATATTCCTTGAAACGGTTGAATCGATTTAAATAAAGTTTTCAGTAGGCAGAAAAATATACTCGAGGTATCTAGACTAAGTTTTATCCCGGAAAATGAAATAGCTCTAATGGGTGTTTGACTTACACGCTTATGAATTTGCGAGCATAAGCGTTATGTATTATCTTAAGCGATTCTTAAAGGATACATACGAGTATGCAACTCTATACGTACGTAGAATAATATGTATTAAGTATATTGTAAAAGTATTTTGAAAAGAGCAACTGCCGAGTTTCTTGCTGGTTCTTCTCCGCAGGAACGGCATTCCGAACCAGTGGTAGACTCATTGACGATTCAAAAGTACTTGTAAAAGTTTATTTGAATAAAAAACATTTCTATTCTATTCTATTATATAGTAGCATAACAGCTAATTATATCTACCGACAGAGTTGGCAGCTCTAACGATCAACCCTTTAAACTTAATCGGGCGTAAGGTGGGAAAAGTCGCTTTCGTCGGCGCACTTACAACTCTATTACTTTGAGAATGTTTAGTTTCAACCGGCACCCGGCAACCGGCAACCGGCACCCGGCAACCGGCAACCGGCAACCGGCAACAGACATTCGGTAACCGGCGACCGGCACCGGCACCGGCATCCGGCGCGGCGCTCGATATACTCCAATCGGGTAAACAGAATTTTCTTCTACGCAGTTTGCACTTCCCCTTTTACAACTTTAATTTGTAGCCTTAAAGAAATCCTTTTCTTCCACTCTTCAATGCGTAAAGGAAAAGGAGTTCGATATTTCTTGTATCTACATTTTAATGGCCTGCTTGTTTGAGTAGGATCTGTGTCAATAAAAAAACTCAAGATACTAATAGGGTTCAATTGAGTGGAACGGGAGTAGATTGTTTTTTGAAGACAATCATAAACTTTTTAACATCCCGGGCGCAGTGGTACGCGATGTGGTATTTTGTGGTATTCTTGTATGTGGATCGGAAGTCTACATGGAAGTCTACCTTTATGCTGTGGCTAACACCCTACCATAAAAGAAATGACGCCAAGAGATTAGCATTCCGGCACGATGGCATGTATAAAACGGTATTTGTTTAATCTATGTTGCCAAACCCCTTTCAAGTTAGCCAGCTTTTAGACTGCATCGTCTCATACTAACCGGTGACATCGCCTATCTTCTTCTTCTTTGGATAAAATCAGGCGTTACTTTGCGGAAGTTCATGATTAGCAAGAAAAGGTTAGAATTAATTTGCTATGCTGGCGGATTATAGCAAAATAATTCTAAACTTTTCTTGGTTTTCTTCTTCTTTGTCAACCGATAGACATCCACGGCTGGACCAAGACCTCTTGCATTGACTTCCACAAGCCTCGGTCTTACGCCGTCAAATCCAGCGGTATCCTGCGACTCGTTTGATTTCGTCGGTCTACCTAATGGGGGTCTGCCAACACTGGGTGCGGGGTCGTCACTCCAGCACCTTAGACCCCAAAAATCATCACCTCTTCGAACTATGTGCTCCGCCCATTTATATCCATAATGCCATTGAATGAAAAAAAAAATATTTTTAGTGTAAAAGTGTTTCTATTTATTAGTTGGTTTGGTTGGTGTTGGTATCCTTCAGTGCTACAAGAAATATGTAGTTAGAATTAAAGAGTGGAAAGCATCTTATTTATCCGGGAACAACAAAGGGTTCCTGCGTGATTTTGAAAACCTATAACTCCACGCGGAAGAAAACATAGACAAAAGCTAGTCCTTGGTGTTATCTAACCTTAGTATCTAACTCATTAGTGACATATTTATTGCGAGGAAAGCTGCAGACAACATTCATCTTGATCGAGCTATTGATAAGGGTCAATGAATACAAATAGCCGCTTGGAATCTCGGATATTCTGCGTGTATTTAAATAAGAAATCTTTTCATATAAAACTTTTTTTTAAATATTGGATAAAAAAGAAACAGGCTTTTAGTTGGGTGAGTTAATAATACACGAGGAAACTTGATAAAATACGCCAAATTAGAAACACCCCTTGACTCTCATTTCTCACCTGAGCAAAAGTGAAGTCAGCTAGATGGGGTAAGGCAATGTCCTTTAAAATCATACCCACAATCAGTTTCTACACGCCATTGTGCTGGAACGATCAATCACTTGGCTGGCTTGGGTGGCATTATTTTAATTAGCAACACCTAAAACCTTCTACCAGATCAGACCAGAGACAATTCAGAAATTATAAATTTCTTGCCACTTGCCACAATATCTCGCACAAAAAGCTCACCAGTGCGCCATGCAGGTAGTCAAAATTTTATTATGTGGCTACTCCATAACCATACTAAAAAAAAGGGTGATTTACACGATAGGCAGGTTAGAGATCCAAACAGGCTCGTGATTCCTCGATTGCGCCTCAAGAGGGTCCGAAAGACATTTGTGGGAATGGGCGTGACGTTTTATAATAAAAAAAAAATCCACAGTCGATCTTAGACTTGCCTTTACACAAGTTTAAGAAATCAGTTAAAGCTAATCTCATGAAAAAAGCATATTATGCAATTGAAGACTATTTAAATGACAAAAAAGCGTGGATATAATTCGTTCCAGCGAGTCATGAGACAGTAGGTGGTAATTAAACTGTATAACTATTATATTGAATTGTAAACTTGTTTTGAAAAGAGCAACCACCGAGTTTCTTGCTGGTTATTCTCGGCAGGAAAGGCATTTATTCCGAACCAGTGGTAGACTCATCGACGATTCAAAAGCACTTGTAAAAGTTTATTTGAATAAAAAATATTTCTATTCTATTCTATTCTATTCATATTTAAGCAAGCTAAACTCATAACGATGATTCTAGATGGCCATAAACGAACCATTACAATATCCAAAGCAAAAACCACACTACAATAAGCGATCCTACATCGCAATACGATCGCGCACTGCCAGTCATCGGCAGGGCTTCCATTCCTACATCGTTGATATACCATCCACGCGCACGAAGCGGTTCACGTCTTCATTTCTGATTCGCACGGCTAGGGTCTGGAACGCTCTTCCGAGATCTGTGTTTCCTAACACGTACAATTTGGGTATATTTAAAGCAAGAATGAATAGGCATCTTCTAGGCAAACGCGTTCCTGCCGGAGCCATTTGGCTACGGAGACGCAATGTTGTATCGCGAAAATACCGAACACAATGCAAAATTCCCATTCAACAAATAAGTGTCGGTTTCAAAAATGTGTCGAGTGTCGGTTCCTTAATTTTTTCCGTCTAGCCCCCTTCCGTACCGCGCGATAAGGAACTTACGTTCCAAAAAGCGATAAAATTTATAATCATCGATTTTAAACAAATTCTAAGAAGAAAAGTGTGGACCAATCGGTCCCTGGGCGCAAAACTATCCAGAAGGAAGATCTTTTCGTTATATATAATATGTACATGCTACATGTACATATTATATATAACGAGTTCATAGAGTATGAGTAATTGAGTATAGATATAGAATCTAGGTATAACAAAATAAAGCTATGTGACTCGATACCCTTTTAAATCCAAGGAAACGTATCTGAATGTGCAAATACATCGAGTCACAATTCACGTTTTCGAATTATCCGCATAAATAGGTTCATGCGGGATATATGTCAATAAATTGCAATGAAATGACCGCGGTAATACATATTTATTCCTCTCGCAGTTTCCGCTTCGAAACGATAAAATGGCCGCGATATTTGTGTGATTTTCTCTTTATAGGGATGTGTTGGAACTTTAACATCGATGTCGATGTGAGACAGTTAACGATAGTTTATCATCATCATCAACATTAACAACCCATCAACGGCTCACTACTGAGCGCAAGTCTCCTTTCAGAGAAGGGTTATAGGCCATAGTCCACCAAGCTGGCCCAATGCGAATTGGCGGACTTCACATATCTTCGAGAACGTTATGAAGAACTCTCAGATGTGCAGGTTTCCTCAGGATGTTTTCCATCACCGTTGAAGCAAGTGATATTTAATTGCTTAAACGCACTTGACTCCGAAAAGTCAGAGGTTGAACCCAGGATCGAACCTGCGACCCTCCGAATAGGAGACCCCAGTCCTAGCCACTAGGCTGTCATTGCTTCACGTTAGTTCGATAGATATAATGTCGAAGATTTTTCCTCAATAGAATCATCATCATTTTTTTCATTTGCTGAAAATCAGCGTCTGGAATGCATTTTTTGGCATATGACGCAGGGCATAGTGCTGAGCTGTACACCCTTTCTGAGTGGTGTCACAGACGAAAGTGCTACTTTTGTATCTAGTTTTGTCTGTGACACCATAGATGAACAAATAGATTTTCTTTCTTTCTTATTTATATTTCTTTATTCAACAAACTGCAATGCAGGACTTCCCAGGGGTGTAAAATTAATAAAAATCCTCCAACGCGTCGGCGGTTACGTTGGAAATACTGATATTCATGGGTGATTTTTCGTTTTTCATAACTTGAAGAACCGATAGAGATGTTGCAAAGACTTCGCACCGCAAAGAGTAGTGTTGGTGGTCTCCCCACTAAGTGGACATACGATGTTTAACGAGTCACACGGAGCTGTTGGATTCGAACGGCGCAAAACCGAGGCGTCTGAAAGTCTCTGTAAGAGACATAAGGTACGTTTATGCACACGTGGGACATTGCGCGGCGCGTGGTGCATCGTGTCGCGAGGTTAACTCAAACATATGGCCAAGTATTAGAGCGTTCATGCAAAAGCGTTTGCTTTGAACGTGGCGGCGCACGCGGCGGGCGACGCACAACGCGCCGCGTGTGCATAAACGTACACTTATGGCTCAGCTACACACGGAGAGTTTCTTGAATGTGAGCGATATTTTCGACACTCGCATTCGAGCATTGATTAACTGATACGAGTTTTTGTCATAATTTATAGTAATATTATAATGTAATGTATTATCGCGAGCGAGATTTGTATGGAGAGTAACACTAATATTTGATATCCTGCCGCTCGCATTCGAGAAACTCTCCTTGTGTAACAGACGCCTTAGGGTACGTTTATGCACACGCGAGACGTCGCGCAGTGCGTGGAGCGTCGTTTCGCGCGGTAAACTCAAACATATGGCAAATATGAGAGCGTTCATACAGAAGCGTTCGCGTCGAACGCGGCGGGCGCCACACAACGCGCCGCATGTGCATAAACGTACCCTTAGGTTTATCTAGTAAGAACCAGCTCGCTACCCTTAAGGATGATTAGACGAGTCTGCCCGCGAAATTCAAATTTAATTTGGTTTTACGCGATTTGTAAACTAATAAGACAAACTAGGCTAATGGCATTCTAATTGCGCCAGTAGAATTATCATCTTCACAGGTTTACATAAAAATCTTTACTTGAAAGTGACCAGTTTAAGAAATTAATCAAAATACTGAGTTGGACGTGAGTTACTTACAAATTAGTCGATATTTTGATTAATTTCTTAAACTGGACACTTTCAAGTAAAGATTTTTATATAATCCTGTGAAGATGATACTGCCATTGTCGCAATTAGAATGCCATAAGCCTACTTTGTCGTATTAGTTTACAAATTGCGAAAAACCAAATTAAATTTGAATTTCGCGGGCAGACCCTTGTCTTCCGCCTTAAAGAGAACGCCTAGAAGGTATTTATTATTTTCAAGTACTAGGATATTTCCTAGACTCAGTAGCGTACAATCGTAAAACACGTCGGTGTTTGAGAGGTATGTGCAGTAATCCGAGACGGTCGATTTCCCAGATTGTATTCAATTTCCCGCCGAAGCCGAGGCGGGCACATATTGTATTGGGATTTCGTACTTTGCCAAGCTTTAGGGCAACATCTTTTAGATTTTGGAGCTTTTTGTTCATAATAGCAGAACTATTCCTGGTACTAAGTATTTGTGACGTAGTTTTAAAACAATTTGACGTAAATGTAGATTAAGTAATTAAGCTTTAGTTGAGCTTTAAAAAGGGAAAAGTCATTAACGCGAGTTCTAGGTTTTCTAAGAAAAAACCGAAATATGAGATGGAAAGAAAGGAGTGTGTGTGTTGTGCGCACACTTGTGCAATATATTATCTCCTTCATCATCATCATCATCATCATCATCATTAAACTACGGCCGTTCAGAGAATGCGTTCCTGACACGTCGCGATTGAACTGACGACGTAACTTTGTAATGGCGTTGCAGTTACGATAAAAATATTATTGCTGGTTGTTTACCGTTTTAACAATTGATGAGCATTAAAACAACATTATTATATGAATAATCAATTAATGTTATAATTTTGTGCCAAACTGAGTGTCGAATAACTTGGTAAACAATATTTTTCTAAATCTAACTGATAGGTGTCAGGAACGCATTCTCTGAACGGCCGAACTTTAACAACCCATCAACGGCTCACTACTGAGCGCAGGTCTCCTTTTAGAGAAGGGTTATAGGCCATAGTAGAATTGGCGGACTTCACACATCTTCGAAAACATTATGAAGAACTCTCAGATGTGCAGGTTTCCTCACGATGTTTTCCTTCTCCGTTGAAGCAAGTGATATTTATTTGCTTAAACGCACTTGACTCTGAAAAAGTCAGAGGTGCGTACCCGGGATCGAACCTGCGACCCTCCGAATAGAAGGCCACAGCCCTAACCACTAGGCTATCACTGCTTCATAGTATCTCCTTCATAGTTAGCTATTATCCATTTGTTAATTGACTGCCATGGCTGGGCTTTCAATCAGGCGGAAAATTACAGTTATACCTACAATATATTAATCGTTCTTAATATCTCATATCCATACTTTTTTAACACACCTAAAAAATCATAGTAATATCATAAATGCGAAAGTGAATTTGCTTGTTGGTTTGTTCTTTAATCACGCCACAACAAAGCCATGGATCGACACGATTTTTTGCTTGGGTAAGGGTATAGTTAAGGACCGGAGAGTGAAATAAGCTATTTTTTAACCCCCGACGCAAAAAGAGGGGTGTTATAAGTTTGACGTCGATGTCTGTCTGTCTGTGTGTGTGTGTGTGTGTCTGGCTGTGGCATCGTAGCTCTCAAACGGTTGGATCAATAAGATGCGGTTTTTTTTTCATTTGAAAGCCAGTTTCCTTGCGGTGGTTCTTAGCTATGTTTGGTTAATATCGGTCCAGCAGTGTAAGAGTATCAGCTCTTCCAGAATGATGTAAGGCATTTTTGGCGTATAATTACTCGATTAAGTGCTTCATGTGTGCCAGTATAATCGTTAAATGACAATTAATTGGTAACTTCGACCTGATGCTGCAACCAAAATCATACATAGTCCGGCCATAGATTCACATGTCGGGGGTGTTTCAAATTTTAAATTTTTATCCAAGAAAATCAAAGAGTTCCCGAGAGATTTTAAAAACTAAATCCACGCGGACGAAGTCGAGGGTATAAGCTAGTATTGTAATAAACGAGTAAGTAAGAATTGTTACGTCACTCGGGGGTTTAATCACCGATTTAACATAAAGAAGAAATAAAGAATCGCAAAGAAGTCATTAGACCAGTCTCTTAATGTCGGTTTGCCATTTCCACCAAAAGATCGTCGAAGCTCTTAAAAGCCGAATAAATTATAAAGTTACAACAAAGCAACCCGACACCGGCGCCGGAAATCATTCGCGATACTTTCGGGGACGCTCCTGAAACTGGCTCGTTAACACCATATTAATTACTGACTACCGGAGATAAAGTCGCCTTAGTAGCAGATAGGACAAAGCGAGAAAAGTCACCTTGTCCCCGACAGTTCAACGGATTGCGGTGCTGAAGGACTGGTCCCAAGGTAGTGGAATTGCAACACCACATGGGAAATGTTGGCAGAATCCCCACAAAGTGGATAGCTAACAACCTTAAAACAGTTAAAAGAGGCACTGGATACAAGCAGTATAAGACCGCGGTTTGTGACAGTCCCTACAAGAGACCTTTGCACAGCATTGGACATCAATAAATTGACAGTGACGTCGAAGACAAAATCCCTAGGACTACAATCGGTGCAAATAAAATTTTGAACGCAAAAATTGCAAACAACTTTTTTTACATTTTTCTTATATCTTATATCTTAATTGATTATTATTATTCAACTATATAGCAGATACAGGTAATTATTATTACATATTTACATGTAGTCGCCGCAATCTACAAATTATTTTGAACTTTGATAAAAAGGTATTCACAATAAAAAAAACGAGTGTGCTTTAGACCACACGACTGAAGTAAAACTTACGAAACGCAGCTGGCTATGAAACAAAGAGAGAAAGAAAATGTGTGCTCGCATCTCTCTCTCTTGCCCCTACAGTACACTAGCGGCACGCTATGATGGCCGGTTTGACGTTTGTCCGCTCATGAAGTTCCGTATTAATTGATAACGACTTTGAAGGAAATAATTGTATTACTTTATTGACGATAGTGATGTGCAGAGATTCATAAATTTTATCGATTGTAGTTTTAGGTTTAGGACTCAAAATTTATTTATTAAATTGATTTCTAAAATGTATACAAGTGTAGAAAAATCAGTTTGCACCATTTAAGGGGTGAATGTACTTGTGAATATGAACAATTTTCACTATGTGGACAAACCTCTGAAATCGCAAAAAAATATCAGCTGTTTCATACAAAAGGTAAAATTTTTATTTTTGTATGATATATACCACAACTCGGCATTTGGTTTTCTAAATTGAAAATTTTTAAAAATGGAATCTAATACGATCGTCACATAGGATCGCTGGCTAGCACAACTACTACCTCCGGCAAACTCGCGTCAATGCTCAATGCAAAACAAAGCAGTTTCGAATTGACGTTGCTTCGAAAAGTATAAACTGTCAGTGCAATGCGATTGTGATATAGTTTTGACCTGGCTTTGGATTTCAAATATTGATACTGCATTACTGTTGACCCTTGCTCGTTAATTTGGACTCTGTTCAAGCCCTTTGTTGTGGATTTCGTCGATATGACCGAACGTACGCAGAGAACTGTTCTAAATAGTCAGACACGTGAGTTCGTAATACGCCTTCGTAACTATTTCGATCGTGAAGCTCAAAATGGAGGGCCAATTTTACCTATAACGTCAGTGGTTGAACGCGTAGCTGATGCGCTTAATATTGGACAACGAACTGTTAGACGGATAACTAAAAAAAAATATGGCGAGACTGGCACAGAAGAAAATAAACTTCACACACCAAAAAAGAGAAAACGAGCAAAACCAGTCGTAGGCATCGATAGCTTTGATGCCGATGCTATCCGAAGACATGTTTACGGCTACTATTTACAGAAGGAGTATCCAACAAGAAAAAAGTTGGTGCATTCACTGAAGGAAGCTGGATTATTCTTCGGTGGGGAAAGTTCTTTAACGAAGATTTTGAAGACCATTGGATTTCGATACAAAAAATGTAACAAACGCAAAATATTGATGGAAAGATTTGATATAGCGATGGCAAGGTATACTTTTTTACGGCAAGTGAAAGAAATCAAAAATTGGCAAAATGTTGTGTTCTTGGATGAAACATGGCTTAATGCTAACCATACTGTAGGCCGTTCTTGGAACGATGACACAGCAGCATCTACTTCCAAAGTTCCTGTAGGAAAAGGATCGCGACTTATAATTTGTCACGCCGGAATCATCAACGGGTTTGTCGAAGGTTCTCTCATGGCTTTTGCGTCAAAAACCACTGGAGACTATCATGAAGACATGAATGGAGAAAAGTTTACTGAATGGTTTACCTCAATGTTGTGTAGCCTCCCTGAACCATCTATTATAATTATGGACAACGCCCCATACCACTCGATGCAAATTGACAAGCCACCTGCCCAATCCCAAAAGAAAGCTGATATCGTCGCATGGCTTCGTAAAAATGGCGTAGATGCAAACATGAATATGTTAAAAGCGGAATTAGTACGTCTTTTAAAAGAAAACAAACCAACCAAGATCCGATACGTCATTGACAAAATAGCATTAGAACATGGGCACAGAGTTATACGGTTACCGCCTTACCATTGTGAGTATAATGCGATTGAGTTGGTGTGGGCTCAAATTAAGGGATATGCTGCAAGACACAATACAGAACCCCCATTTACCACAAAAAAAATGCTAAAATTATTAGAAGAAGCTTGTGAACATGTGACTAAAGGAGACTGGGAAAAGGTTGTGAATAGAACTGTTAAATTAATAAGGGAAGATTATGAAAGAGATGTGAAAATAGATAATATTATAGAAAACGAACATATAATTATTAATGTAGGTGATGATAGCAGTGACGACAGTGAAAATAGTAGTATGGACGAATCTGATTAATTATGGCCTTTTGTGGCACCTTTTTTGGTATCTTTTGTATTCATATGTTTCTTGTGTGCATATAAAGTATGTATATTCATTTTCATTCAAATATTCAGTTCGTTCAAATAAATTAAATAAACATATACATTTTTGTTTTATTAAACCTATTTAATCAGGTACAAAAACAAAACTTAATTGTTTTTTGTTCGAGAATAAATTGACATTCCACATCACTATTGTAATGTGTCAAACCGGCCATCATAGCGTGCCGCTAGTGTAATATACTTTCTATCTTCACTAACTTATATCTCCCTCTAAACTTCCGTTCGCCTCGCCCGATCACATTTTTTGTAACGCATTCACCAGCTTCCTCTCCAAGTCAAGCGTGCGTGAAGAAGTTTTACTTGAAAAATATCGCTCAAAAAATATCACAATGACCTTATTGTGTTCGCGTAAAAAGTAGTGTATAAATACCAATATAAAATCAAGAGCCACTCTAATGCATAAGTTTAGATTGAATCTCTCTGATTTTGAGTGTAGATGCTTTAATTACTGCCGAATTATTATTTTTATTGCTACTTTCTTTTGACTTTACTGTGTGACTTTAGAGTTATGTTTGGAGACGCCATTATACAAGTTTATTATGAATCAATCAAATTAAATTAAAATATAATGTTATTTTATATCACACATCGTATAAATTAATTATTCTCTAAAATAAACCTATATTTCCACGCGATATTTTATTCACAAAATATTATTAATTTTATCTACTCCAGCATCGAAAAGTTCCAATTTCGAATTTGACAGCTGAATCGAAATGAACCCTCTTTCGGTTTTGCTTATCATTTCGATGCAGCTCGTTGTATGGGAGCTGAATCGAAATAGTTATCTTCTTAAAATAGGATACCTAAAGCTAAGGCTCTGAGTTCTGGCACTTTTGTACCGTTCATATGACAGAGGCGCCACAGGCGGCTGATGGCGGCTTACGGAGTTACTTTTTGTTACTTTATTGAGCCTACCTACGGCGTATTTTGTTTTGTCAATGATTTTATTTTCCTTGTCGTAGATAAAATCTTGTATGCAACTGATCGTAATTAGTCATTTTAATTCTCGTACTATCCAATTTTGATACTCGGCAAGCCTCGTATCAAAAAACAGCACTCGAATTAAAATGACCCTCATTACGATGCAGTTGCATAAATAGCTATTTAACGCTTGACAATGCTTTCGATGCAATCAATGTAAGATTGAGTGCGCTTGCCTAGAAAATGCCTAATAACTCTTGATTTCAAGGTTAATTGGAAAAACCGAGACCTCCTTCCAGCATACTTAACATCTACATAATTATGATATTATTTAAGTTCCTGTTAATTTTAAGTATTACTTATTAAGTAGTGTCTGCAGTAATATTGTACCAGGCTAGCAGCAATTGCAAGGAGTGGGTACGTGCAGTATTAATCGGCGCTCAGGTGCGCGGAGAGTGTGTAATTCACAGCTAATGTTTGTTGAGCAAATAGCCGCCGCCGCGTTGCAGCGCAATGGTAATTGCGCTACTCTCTTGCTGATAGTACCTATACGTCGCGGCACGAAAGTCTAGCGCTGAACAAAATAGCTGCGCATGGGGTACTGTCGCGCAACCAATGACGACGGTCGGAATGCGACTGGAGAGCCAATCAGCGCCATGATACCTTATTTTCGACTTCTGCGTAATAACGGTCACCGCTAGACTTTCGTGCCGCTACCTATACCTACTGTAGCGATAGATGTTGGTGCTGCATTGAAGCAATTTCAGAGTGTTTTCATGCAATTAATAGGAGGTATAAGGAGAACTAGCTAGCTCTCACTAAGCTGTGATAGCCTAGTGGTTACGACTGTGGTCTCCTATTCGGGGGGTCGCCGGTTCGATCCCGGGTACGCACCTCTGACTTTTCGGAGTTAAGTGCGATTAAGAAATTAAATATCACATGCTTTAACGGTGAAGGAAAACACCGTGAGGAAACCTGCAGGTGTGTGAAGTCCGTCAATTCGCATTGGGCCAGCGTGGTGGACTATGGCCTATAACCCTTCTCTGAGAGGAGACCTCGCTCAGTAGTGAGCCGATGATGGGTTGATAATGATGATCATGATGAGAAGGAGAACTTGTTAAAATTAGTTTTTTAAATAATCTAAATATTTAAATGGAAAAGGTGACTGACTGACTGACTGATCTATCAACGCACAGCTCTAACCATTGGATGGATCGGGCTGAAATTTGGCATACAAATAGCTAATATGACGAAGGCGTCTAGTTTTGAAAATTCAATACCTAAGGGGGTAAAATACGGGTTTGAAAAATCGAACTTAACGTGAGCAAAGCTGCGGGTAAGAACTTAAAATAGTTATTTGTGTTATATGGGGCCAAAGAAATTTTTTGTTCCCCGAGGGCGTTATTTTGAATTCAGAGCGAAGTGAAGGTTTTTATAGTAGAATCCCGAGCACAGCGAGGGATTCTAAAGTAGAATCCTGAGCGTAGCGAGGAATTCAATATACGCCGCCCGAGAACAAAATATTTGGCCCCGAATGACACATACTATTTTTCATCATTACCTATGAGAAAAAGCTAAGAGTATCAACCTACTATGTATAGACCTATACGTATATTGAAAGTTTAAATAAAACACAAATAAATTATTATGAAATAATTAAACATTAATATTTATGTTGGATACAGTATGGGCGTATATATCCGATCGACAAATTGATCACGTGACTTATCGAAGACGACAGCTTCTCAAAAATTTTCGAATTTCGAACGGAATGAGCGATCGACAGGGGTTAAAATTGAATTTTGCTCCCGCTGTCCTCTGAAGCCAATATTCGTTTTTCGAATAGGTATGATGAAAAATATATTGCCCTTCTATAATTATTTATAGATAGCGCTTGACTGCGATCACATGTGATGGTGAAGACACAGCTTTAGATGGAGCGCGCTTGCTTAGACGATGCCTTATCACTCTTGATTGAACCGGTAGTAGAGTCTCAACTTGTCAAACGAGCCCCAAGTTGGCCTAAATTAAATAAATGATTTTGAATTTTGATTAAGGTAGCCAAGTTAAAGTTAGGTGGCAAAACGGAAACCGGAAGGGCATTCCAAATCTTTTTTCGTCTATTATAGTTTTTAGTTTAGCTAAGCAGAAACTTAAGTAACAAAACTTAACTAGATGTACTTAACATTATAATAATATGTGCTTAAATGTATTACTACCCTAGGTTTAATAAAAGATTGATCTGTGTTATATTTATTTATTTATTCTGTACTCCAACTTAAGCTAAAACATAAACTTAATAAATAAATCACGTGCAAAAGGGCACCTTGCCTCTAAGGCGCGCTTGCAGAAACGTCTTAACCCAGAGCTAGCAGCTAACTCTAGGTTAAAAGGACAGATTTGACAGATTGCGTATACAGCTTCTGTCAAATTTACAAATTTATTCCTGGGTCTTCTAGCTCGGCGTCTCTGCAAGTGGGCCTAAGAAAGAGATTTGGATGTTATATGCATGAAATATGAAACGTTGGTATTATGATAAAATATAATACCTACTTATAGGTATACCTACCTACTATAATATATTTTATGTAAAAAAAAATGCGCAAAGACATTCGTTGGCAAACTGTATCATTGCCAGGCTGTGCTCTCACGTCGTTCTTTTATATTCCGTCGGTATTTCCGCCCTTTATTCCTCTCACGAAATAAATCCCTCCCTTATTTATTATTTCCACAGCCTATTGTTTTTTTCTGGGTATTCCCGATTACATTGCATATATACCAAGTACTGCTTACTGAGGGAATATGTTTAAATAGCTCTACAGTGCAGTGATTTTGGAAGTTTTTTTAACATTTTGGAAGTTAAGAGCTACAGATTCCTTTTCCAGTCGAGACAATTTAGAAAAAATGGATTTTCGTCCATGTGATTTGTGTCGAAATTTATTTTATAAGTTCTAACAGATTTTCATCAAAATTGGTGCAACATTTTAGGTCTGATTATGATAATTATGTTTTCGAACTGTGAAAGTTTTATCAAGCCTCTTCATATCGCTTTATAAGTTTTCTTGGTGCTTTTGTGGCTTGTTGCTTTGTTTTTCAATCACGCAGAAACGGAGCATCGTATAAACGAGATTTTGCATGGTTAAAGTTGAGCACCTGGAGAGTAACTTATGCCATTTTATTCATTTATTTATTTATACAACTTTGTTGCATACGCTATCTTGATAAAAAAAATATATTTATCTACCTAAAGAAACAATTAATACAAAACGTGGCCTTAGTCTATCTAGAATGTTCCCGTGGGATTCTTAAACCCAATCCCACGAGGTCGAAGACGCGGGCAAAAGGTGGATAGACATAAGTGCTTTAATGATTTTAAAGATACCAAGTCATCGCAGGTGATTCAAGGTTTATTTTTAGCCCCCGACGCAAAAAGAAGGGTGTTATAAGTTTGACGTCGATGTCTGTCTGTCTGTTTGTCTGTGTGTGTGTGTGTGTGTGTCTGTCTGTGGCATCGTAGCTCTAAATGGATGGACCGATTTCAACGCGGTTTTTTTCATTTGAAAGCCAGTTTCCTTGCGGTGGTTCTAAAATATGTTTGGTTAATATCGGTCCAGCAGTGTAAGAGTATCAGCTCTTTTCCAAAATGATGTAAGGCATTTTTGGCGCATGATTACTCGATTAAGTGCTTCACGTGTGCCAGTATTATCGTTAAATGACAATTAATTGATAACTTAGACCTGATGCTGCAACCAGAATCATACAAAGTCCGGCCATAGATTCACATGTCGGGGGTGTTTTAAATTTTAAATTTACACTTGTTTACTTACAATTTCATTTAGGTTGAACGCAGTTTATATCAAGTTTGCGATGTATCAAGAATGTGAACAACGCGTGATGAGGTAAAGCGAGCCAACTATGCCGTTACTTTGCTCACGACAACTATGTAATGAGTTTCGCAACATCCATGGCTCAGCTTTGGGAAAATTCGCCTGTTATTTCGCAGGCGAAATATATCTTAGGTTTGATTCTTGAACGTGTATAGAAAATACTTTTTTTTTTCATGTAAGAAATTTTGTTTTTAATTAAGAGGACTATTTTTTTTTTTATCATTTATTCTCTATCAAAATCTAGGTATATCATAATAAAACTATATCTAAAATATCCGTAATTTAATTATTGAATAATAAATAACTGACCACATTTCGTCAAAAGTATATGAGATTTTTACAATCATTGAGAATATTAGAATGTGCGAGAGAGAGGGATGCGAAATGTAAGGCCCAAATTAGACAGTGCATCGTTCATCATTCATCGCTGCGAAAATTTTGAAAAATGAACCGTCTTTATTCGCCCTAAGGGTGAATTTTCTACGGTTAATTTTTCGAGTTTTTTGCTTTCATTTTCAAAGGTCATCCATCGGTGAGCTATCCGTCTAAATTTGCCCTTAGGGCAAAGGGCCTTAGGGTTCATTTTTGCAAAAAATATTCGAAAAAATGAACGATGAACGAGGCACTGTCTAATTTGGGCCTATGAACCTTACCTTCGTTACTCTGTGCTAATAGTCTTCTTAACTTGACGCTTTGAAATGGGACTATATTTTTTTTAAATTTTGTAATGTAAAATACTATCGACTATCACCTTAGTCTAAAATGGCATGAAATGTAACCTAAGTTAGGCCTTTTATAATCCTCTAACAAAAGTCCTCTGTGAAAAGTCATTCAAAATTAGTTCAGCCATTCCAAAGATTAACTCTGCAGAGATTAACAGACAGACAAAAAAAATTGGTTATCTGTAAAGTCGGTTTACGGAAGATAGTTTTCATAAAGAAACATTGATGCGCGCTAACCACAGCGCGCACGCGATGACTGGCGGGCCCGGCGGCCGGCGCTCTGCCAACGCTTGGGCCGATCGTGCCTCTCTATCGCTTGTTCCGCGCTCTCGCTTGCACGCGCAGACTCAGGCAGAACGTGACACTTTTTCATGCGTGCAGCCGGTGTTCATCGATTTATAAGACGTTATCACGCGTAAAAAAACCGGGTTGTGACTTGTTTAATAAGTTGTACCGTCTGCCTAAATTGCCATATAAAGTTTATCTGTAGTATTTTTATTTTGTATACGCTGAAAGTGTATTTCATTCATAAATACATTCATAGTTCAGCAAATAAAGAACACTTTGATAGTAGGAGTCGAAACGTGACTAGCCTCAACAAAACTCAGGTAAACTAATGCAGTGTCCGCTTGTGACGTCCGAAATAAAGGAAGCTTCCCTTCCCTTAGCGACACGGCGTTTTATATCCGCGCCATTTGTCACTGCGCGCGTAATAATAAGTATTTTTATCGTTATTGACCTTTACACTTCACGACAATTATGTCGTGTACAAGATAAATCTATTATTTTAAAAATAACAACAGAATCCAAATCACATCACACTTCACATCACATCACACTAATATTATAAAGGCGAAAGTTTGTGTGTCTGTGTGTATGTTTATTACTCTTTCACGCAAAAACTACTGAACGGATTTGGCTGAAAATTTGGCTGGAATGGAGATAGCTCATACCCAAGATTAACACATAGGCTACAATTTATCCCGGAAAAGTAAAGAGTTAATCAAAATTAAGAGGGAATCAAAAACCTTAATTCACGCGGACGAAGTCGCGGGCATCGTCTAGTTCAAAAATAACTTCAAAGCAGCTTTTGTTCAACGACTTTTTAATTAAGATTTGGTAATGAACGCCTCACTTTGGGCGCCAAATTATCATAGTAATATTATAAATGCGAAAGTGTGTTTGTTTGTCCTTCAATCACGCCGCAACAGAGCTACGGATCGACGTGATTTTTGATCGTAATCGCAGGCATCAGCTAGTCATCCCATAAACGTCTCAGTACTGAGTACAATGTCACTTCTCAGAGAAGAGCTATGGGCCATAGATCCGTAGCTCTGTTGCAGCGTGATTGAAGGACAAACCAACAAACAAACACACTTTCGCATTCATAATCTTATTAAGGATAATGATGACAGAGTAACATCAGACGGATATAACTTTGTATAGTCGCGTCTGAACATATGAAGCGGTTTAACTCCGTACATACGGCCGAATCTCTTTTGTCGCGCCAAATAATGTGCCAACTGAATGGTCTTTTAACAGACTGCCAAGACGCCGGCGTTACTTAGCCGGGTTAGGCTTCAGTAAGCGAAATCCTTATTGATTGGTCGACTTGAATTAACTTGAACTCCACTAAATCGCCGATCCCACTTCACTTCACTTTACTTCGTTCGCTCTCACAAAGGGATTCATAACCAACTTATCGCACTTGAGATTTTCTCTTTTTGTAGTCGCTTCCCCTTCTGTCTTTTTTAAACTTATTGTTTCTTATTGTTTCTTTTACTTTTAAGTGGCCAATATCATCAATTGTGGTACTTATATTATTTGAATTTTTTTTGTTTATAAAAAATTTATAACTCATTTCCATTATTTTTACGACAAAAGAAGCTTCTAGTATTATGTTGTTTTGAGTTCTAAGTTAATAACTTCTAAAAAATAGCTTCTGAACTGTGAAAGCTCAAAATATTTTGTTGTTGCATTTTTATACAAATAAAGAGAACAGAGATTGGAAGTCATGAATATCATCCTTACTAATATTATAAATGCGAAAGTGTGTTTGTTTGTTGATTTATTGGTTTGTCCTTCAATCCCGCCGCAACAGGGCTATGGATCGACGTAATTTTTTGCATGGGTATAGTTGAGGACCTGGAGTCCTCAACTATACCCATGCAAAAAATTACCTGTTATTTTTTACGTTTTTTACGTGTTAATTAGAGTGACATAGGCTTCTTTTTATCCCGGAAAATCAAAGAGTTCCCGAGGGATTTTAAAAACTAAATCCAAGCGGACGAAGACGTGGGCATCAGCTAGTAAAATAATATGTGGAAGTTTCAGAAGATTTCTAAATAATAAAAAAAATTAAGTGGCACTCGGGGACTGCCGCGGTAAAGCTATTGCATAGCATTTTTTATCAACTTATGCAATTATAATATTTATGCAATATGTTTTTTTGCATAATAAAAATTATGCAAAAAAAATTAAAAAACAACCAAACAAGAAAAGCGCACTACTTGGCGAGTAAGATTCGAACCTGCGACATCATACACCATACGGTTAAGAAAGCGGTCGCTCGCCCACTGCGCCCAACAGAGCTACTCGTGAACCTCTAAAATGTTGAACGCTTACTGAACGACGGTGTTAGGTTTATTTTCGTTCCGGAATTTCTTGATTCGGTCGCCGCGCTCAAACTGTTTGTCCTAGTTCAAACCCCGCGATAAAAGATATGCAATAGCTTAATAACTCTAACTCTATATTAACGAAGTCGCGGGCGATAGATAGATATATATTTTCACTCGCCTAAAAGCCTAACTGATGCTTATTTCGATGAATGAAGTGTCAATCAATTCGTTATTATGTCCCGCGTGACATAAGCTGCATTTTATGTCCCGCGTGACATAGGCTGCATTTTATGTCCCGCGTGACATAGGCTGCATTTTATGTCGCGCGTGACATAGGCTGCATTTTATGTCCCGCGTGACATAGGCTGCATTTTATGTCCCGCGTGACATAGGCTGCATGATGTCCCGCGTGACATAGGCTGCATTTTATGTCCCGCGTGACATAGGCTGCATTTTATGTCCCGCGTGACATAGGCTGCATTTTATGTCCCGCGTGACATAGGCTGCATTTTATGTCCCGCGTGACATAGGCTGCATTTTATGTCCCGCGTGACATAGGCTGCATTTTATGTCCCGCGTGACATAGGCTGCATTTTATGTCCCGCGTGACATAGGCTGCATTTTATGTCCCGCGTGACATAGGCTGCATTTTATGTCCCGCGTGACATAGGCTGCATTTTATGTCCCGCGTGACATAGGCTGCATTTTATGTCCCGCGTGACATAGGCTGCATTTTATGTCCCGCGTGACATAGGCTGCATTTTATGTCCCGCGTGACATAGGCTGCATTTTATGTCCCGCGTGACATAGGCTGCATTTTATGTCCCGCGTGACATAGGCTGCATTTTATGTCCCGCGTGACATAGGCTGCATTTTATGTCCCGCGTGACATAGGCTGCATTTTATGTCCCGCGTGACATAGGCTGCATTTTATGTCCCGCGTGACATAGGCTGCATTTTATGTCCCGCGTGACATAGGCTGCATTTTATGTCCCGCGTGACATAGGCTGCATTTTATGTCCCGCGTGACATAGGCTGCATTTTATGTCCCGCGTGACATAGGCTGCATTTTATGTCCCGCGTGACATAGGCTGCATTTTATGTCCCGCGTGACATAGGCTGCATTTTATGTCCCGCGTGACATAGGCTGCATTTTATGTCCCGCGTGACATAGGCTGCATTTTATGTAAACAAAATCAAAATCGAATGCGAAAAAAAATGTTACATTAAATTTTCACATTTCACAATTTGATAACAGTTTTTAGGGTTCCGGAGTAAACAAGGAACCCTTATAGTTTCGCCATGTCCGTCCGTCTGTCTGTCTGTCTGTCTGTCTGTCTGTCTGTCTATCAACGGTTTAGCTCAGAGACTATTGGTACTAGAAATCTGTAATTTGACAAGAGTATAAATATCAATCACGCCGACAGTGGTGAAATAAAATTTTGAAAAATAATTTTTTTTTAGGCTACCTCCCCTACATGTAAAGTGGGGATGAATTTTTTTTTCTTGACTATCCCATAGTGTGGGGTATCGTTGAATAGCTCTTTCAAAAATATTGTAGGTGTGGGAACACCATTTTACAATTCAGGGATCCGTTTGTGAAATATGATATTGTAAAGTGCTAAATTTTATTAGAGTCAAGTGTCCCTCCCCTCTGCCAGCTAAATGGTTGTTATATACAACCAAGAACAAGACAAAACACACAAGACAAGGTTACAAGAAAAAATTCTCAGCAGTAGTATATATAATGAATTTTAAAGGAAAACTAAATAACGGCTAAGTAGGGTTCATTAGTTAAGGAGTTATATCTGTTTTTTCTAAGTTAGGTATTACACGTATTGTAAGTTGCATATTTTAAATGTATTCAATATTCATATCTATAATATAATAAAACTGTAACAGGTCCAATTCTGTACATTGAAGATATTTTGAAAATTTTTGTTTGAGGGCATTCTATAATCGATACTGAAGCCAAAACAATTTTTTTTTAATTTTTTGTCTGTCTGTCTGTCTGTCTGTCTGTCTGTCTGTCTGTCTGTCTGTCTGTATCTTGGCCGCGCATCACGCCGAAACTACTGGACGGATTTAAATGAAACTTGGCACGATTTAAGTTAATACTACGAGGTATAATATAGGATACTTTTTATCCCGAAATTCAGCACCGTTCCCTTGGGAGAGGGGATGAAAGTCAAAATGTGTATTTCGCTGTAATTCATTAAGGCGTATTCCGATTTAATCCATTCTTTTTTTGTTAGAAAGCAGGTTCTTTAGAGATTGTCCTGTAATTATTTCAAGGTCGTCAATTTCGTAGTTCAGAAATTATAGACATCACAATCTTCAGTATAGGTCCAAATAACTTGAACCCCGGAATCTACAGGATACTTTGAATGAACGGCTCATCTTAAGCTGGCATGCGTAATTTATCGTATATAGCCATCGTGGATACTATTTTGTCAAAGTCAAACTACTCCAAAGGCGTCAGATTTTGCCAAACGATCATTATACCTACATACTACATAGTAGGTATGGATGTAATACATCGTATGGACGTAATATTACAGTGTTTTCCTATGTAATTTAATATCCTAATCATAATTACTAATATTATAAATGCGAAAGTGTGTTTGTTTGTTGGTTTGTCCTTCAATCACGCCGCAACAGAGCCACGGATCTACGTGATTTTTTTACATGGGTATAATTGAGGACCTGGAGAGTGACATAGGCTACTTTTATCCCGGAAAATCAAAGTGTTCCCGAGGGATTTTAAAAACTAAATCCACGCGGGCGAAGTCGCGGGCATCAGCTAGTATAAAATAAAAGCACTATCCTAGGTCAGCAAAAATATTTGAGACTTTCAACTACGGAACCCTACACTGCGCGTGGCCCGACACGCACTTGGCCGGTTTTTAAACTTTATCTCGTTATAATAGCAGAGACAAATGTGAGTACTGAGTATTCACAAGACGAGCGTGAATCCAGGTGACGGATGATGCTGCGACGTGTGGCGATGAGATAAATGGCCAGCTTTGTCTGCGGAGCCACATCTTATTTGTGCCTCTTCTGACTACGCTCAAATTGTTCCGCGAACATACGACAAGCAGTGTGTTTGCTTTGGTCATTTATTACAAAAAGTTGATGGAAAGATTTTTAAGCTATTGCATAGCTTTTATCGCGGGCTTTGAGCGCGGCGACCGAATCAAGAAATTCCGTAACGAAAATAAACCTAACACCCCCCGCCCACTCCGACCGGCACAGCGGTGCGGCGTTGAAAGCCGTGCATCGTCTAACGTCTAACTGAAACGCAGTTCGGCAGACTTCGGCACGGTGTTTGTGTGCGTGCGACTAGACGTATGCGTGTAGACTGTATTAATATCAAAGAAAAAAAAATATTGCATAAATATTATAATTGCATAAGTTGATAAAAAATGCTATGCAATAGCTTTACCGCGGCAGTCCGGGGGAGTGCCACACGTATTTTTTTCTTATTTTTTTTTTAATTTAATTAATCAGATTGTGATCATTGTGATTCTTTTTAGGGACCCTATTACTAAGTCTCCGCTGTCTGTCCGTCCGTCTGTCCGTCCGTCTGTCAGCGGGCTGTATCTCGTAAACCGAAATAGATAGACGGTACAAATTTTCACATATAGTGTATTTATATTGCAGCTATAACAACAAAAATAATAAAAATAAAATAAAATTACTAAATAAAGGGGGCTCCCATACATTTAACACACCGATTTATGATGCGGTTTGTAAGTTGTGACCAAAACAAACGAGCATTTTTTCCCCATATTATGCTAATTTAGTACTTCCTAAGAACTAAGATATCTAAATATGTATCTAGTTTAAAAAAAATGATTTGCTCATATAATGTACGGAACCCTAAAAGATCGAGGCCCGTCTCGCACTTGGCCGATTTTTATTTGCTACATTGACTTCATGCTAGGGAACAGTAAAGGTTTTATCAAGATCGGTTCAGTAGGTTAAAGATATGGACACTTTTCCATTTTCACTGTTTGGCATACAGATAGCTGTAATGACGTAGGTATCCTCTAAGAAAGGATTTTTGAAAATTCATCCCCTAGGGTAAAATATGGGTTTGAAAAATTGAACTTAAAGTGAGCGAAACCGCCAGAAAAAGCTAGTCCTGAATAAGGTTTTAGGTACTGTTACACACAAGGAAAATTTTAAAGGTGTCCTGGCTTAAGAGATTGATGATGCTGCGACAGTGAGGGAGATGTGGCGATGAGATAAACGGGACCGCTTTGTCTGCAGATCCGCCTTGTTTGTGGCTCCGGGGATCATTGCCATATTTATCCTTTGAAGAATGGCCGACAGAGACGGTAATATTTTGTTACTTTATTGAAGTGAAAACTTCTTTAGGCGCACCGCACACACATTTTTACGTGGGTAGTAAGTTAGGCTGATCCGTCACGCTCAGTCTCACTTCACTCACTCTCACTTAGTGAGAGTCAGTGAGCCTGAGCTGTCATATATATATATATATATATGACATATATATATATATATATATATATATATATATATATTATATTACGTGTTACGTTGTACTTTGTCCGCGATGGACTCCTAAACTACTGAACCAATTTTGATCAAACTTCGTAACTATCTGTAATTTGGTCCAACTTGAAAGATAGGACAGTTTTTTTGATAAGAATAATTTATTCGTTTTATTGACCGAGCGAAGCGAAGGTCTCAGAGTTTACTAGAGCGATTTGCACTTGTCCGTCCGTCCGTCTGTCACATCCTTATAACTTCTGAATTACTGAACGTAATTAGGTACTTCAATTTTAGATATGATATGTAAACCGATGGCCTCCAGCCGAAAATGGCTTAAAAAGTTATAAAAATCTTTATTTCAGGGGGGCTCCCATACGAAATGGGGGGCTTTCAAAGTGGAGATTGTATTCGAGGCTAGATTTCTAAAACCACTTTGTTTTAAAACTTGAAACTTACACATAATTTGAGTTATATTCTGTACTTGAACAACAAATACTAAGATTAGATAAATATTATAAAGAAACGAAATTATTTGAGTTTTAATGGGCATCAATGTTTTGAACAAAACTTCACTATACTGTTACTAGATGGCGCTGTCTTTAATATTGTAAATATGCATCCCATCCACGAAAGCAGATGACGATTGACGTCATCAGATTCGGCGCGTTTTAATTACAATATAATATAGTTAAAACTACCTTATGGGAATTATGGGATACCGCGAGGTCTCAGTTCGGGGCGAACCACTAGTTAATATAGATAAGTTGGCGGTACGAAGTTCACCGGGTCAGCTAGTTAGAGTATATAAATTGATTGAGATTTCCAATGAAGTTTTCACTTCTGCCGTGCGGTCTTAAGCACACTGTTTTTTTTTCAAAGATTGGCTCTTGCCCGCGATTTTCGACTTAAACAATTTCATTATTGCAAATTTGTGTAATATACATGACGACATGATGCCCGCAACTTCTATGCGGGAACTCTAATTTTTCGGGATGATTAGTATGTATTTGTCCTGGGTATGAGCTATCTCCGTACCAAATTTCAGCCAAAACGGGTGATTCGTTGTGGCGTGAACAACATCGTAACAAACATCCATCCGTCCATCCATACATCCATCTATCCTCACAAACTTTCTTTATAATAATTATAACTAGTAGGATTTATAGCAAACCAAGTAAGTAATAAGCAAACACACTTTCTCTTCTCTTCTTTATCTACCGCTAGACGTCCTGTAGACTGGTGGACAAAGATCTCTTGCATGGATCTCTACAGGACCTAAGTCTTGCGCTGCCTGAATCCAGCGGCTCCCTGCGACTCGTTTGATTTCGTCGGTCCACCTAGTAGGAGGTCAAAATGCTAGCTAATCTGAACTCATATTATTCTCATCTCCCCTCAAAATAAGCGGGAAGTATGTGTTAGGAGTGGGTATGATACTATTATCATACCCACTCCTAACACATACATATTTTGATGGGAGATTTTCACTATTGAATAGAATAGAATAGAAATATTTTTTTATTCAAATAAACTTTTTACAAGTGCTTTTGAATCGTCTGGCTCTACCACTGGTTCGGAATGCCCTTCCTGCCGAGAAGAACCAGCAAGAAACTCGGCGGTTGCTCTTTTCAAAACAAATTTACAATACAGTAAATACTACACTATATATGCAGTGTTTGCACAAAGAGGGAAGTTCCAAAAATGCATACCGACTAACTTCTATCTTAAGATGGGAGATTATTGCAACGAGCAACAGGCAACCCCTGTTGCAACTATTGCAACATGGGTTTGCACTATTGCAACGAGCGAGGATCGAACCTGCGACATTTCAGTTTTCAGTCCGCACTTGCAACTGTTGGGCTATTGAGGCTACAAACTTTGGCATTAAATAGCCCAAAACTACAATAGGTAGAAAAACTTGAGAGGTGTCAAGGGACACCCGGATGGAACGTAGTTCCTTTCGATTACAATAATTTCTACATTTCGAATTTTTCCCTAATTTTTTATAACTTAAAAAATTAGGGAAAGGTTCGACATGTAGAAATTGTTTAAAATAAAATTGAAAATGGAAAATTCGGTCTGTCGAGCTAGCATTCGCACCATCGACTGAGAACTATTAGGCGACTGCCGGAGCCACTAGGCTACGGAGACGCCGTGTTGTATCGCGAAAATACCGAACACAATGCAAAATTCACATTCAACAAAAAAGTGTCTGTTTCAAAAATGTGTCCGAGTGTCGGTTCCTTAATTTTTTCTGTCTAGCCCCCTTCTGTACCGCGCGATAAGGAACTACGTTCCAATAATGATCTACCTACTGTAGTGTAATAGATCAATAGATCCATATTTGCGCCGTATCGCATAACTCATGCACACCGCGCGTATCTCATCGCAGTAAATCGCGAATGTGCGCATATATTGTTGCAAATGTGATGTTTTTCCGATGCTTTATAGCCTTCCGATACGCGTGTTAGCGGGAACAATGTGCGTGGAATAGGTATTAGCGTCCTGTTGGACCAGGTGGGAAATAAAAATAAAAATAAAAACCGGCCAAGTTCGAGTCGGACTCGCACACGAAGGGTTCCGTACCATCGTACAACATCCCGCTGGCCTCGGAATTTTTGATATCTTAATATCTATAGGTATTTCTTGTGTGCGTGTGTATGTCGCTGAACTCCTCCTAGACGGGTGGATAGATTTTGATGAAATTTTTTGTGTGAGTTCAACGGGATTCGAGAATGGTTTAGATTCACAATTTGGTCCACTGGAAAATGTTTATTCAACTAATTTTTCATTTATAAGTAGTGGCGGTACGAAGTTCACTGGGTCAGCTAGTGTGTTTATAAATTTATTCTGATCGTACAAGATTAACACCAGCTATTATTAAGACCGAGCAAAACCAAAATATTACTGTACGGAGACCCGTTTTAATATTTTTACTAAATTTTGTTGTTATATATTCTAATAGAACTAAAATAAATCTGTAAATTTCAAGTATCTACATAATATTATTACGGTAAATGAGGTACAGCCCGCTAACTGACAGACGGACGGAAAGCGGAGGCTTCGTCATAGGGTCCCGTTGGTACACTTGGGTACGGAACCCTAACGTGATTTTACGTGAATCACGTCAAAAGCGGAACCCTTACTAAAATTGTAGCTTGTACCCACGAATCATTCGCTAATTCAAACGGACTTTTCCATCCCTTTTAGAGATATTAAATTTCAAAAAATATCTCCTTGTAATTATTCAAAAAAGTTCTACCAATTCGAATTTGTGAATGGGATTGCTCTGGAATTGATTAATATACGAGACTAGCTTTTGGCCACGGCTTCGCTCACGTTAAGTTCGATTTTATAAACCCCTACTTTTACCCCTTAGGTGTTGAATTGTCAAAAATCCTTTTTAGCGGATCTGTCAGTCTGTCAGTCACTTATTCCTTTTATATAATTTAATTACTAGATGATGCCCGTAACTTCGTCCGCGTGGATTAAGGATTTATAATTTCGCGCGGAAACTCTGTAATTTTTCGGGATAAAAAGCCATAGCCTATATTTTAATCCTGGGCATGAGCTATCTCTATTCAAAATTTCAGCCAAATTGGTTCATTCGTTGTGGCGTGAAAGAGTAACAAACATCCATCCATACATCCATCCTCACAAACTTTCATATATTTTATAATATTATATTATTAGGATTAAGAGATATCGCAACAATCGATCGAAGAGAAACACATTACGCGGTATCATAAATTACCCCTATCATAAAGCATAACAGAGGTAGAGTGAAGCGAAAAAAGAGGACACTTGACCGCAGACAAAAAATAAAAGCCCTTTCCGAACGGTCTCTTTTGACAACTGCGAGTAGTAACATTACGGCGCCACGATGAGTAGGCGAGCCGGAATAATTTAATAGAGTGCTGGCTTCAGGCTGCCTGCTCACAGGTGTGCGGGATACATCATCGTCAACATGATCATCATCACTATTAAGTAGTGTGTAAGATACATCACTGTCTATGGTTCACACTGCACCATACTTCGACAATTTATAGTAGGACGTGCCTTAGAGCAGATTTAGTACTAAATAAATTCTGCCACTTTCGACGGGAGTTTACAAACTCACTACGTCTCCATGAGCGCACACTACTCAAAAGCTGTCACACTTAAAATGAGCACACAAGCAAATAATTACACGTACATCGTACATGTAATTCGGCAGAGGGGAATGCGTGCGCTTGGCAAGTCATCTGTCTCGTCCAAGGCATCATAGTTAAAAAATGACATAAAAACCTTTTTGTCTCTGGCTTCAACATGAACGCAAGTCTTTCATTTTTCCAATGTCCTTGATAATATTAAAATCATAAAACAAGGCCACATAACTTGGTGTCAGAAGTGGGATACAACATTTTCTGGTCTGGTAGCTGCAATGTATTTTTTTTAATCATAATCATCATCATCATTAGTAACCCATCAACGGCTCACTACTGAGCGAGGTCTCCTCTCAGAGAAGGGATATAGGCCATAGTCCACCACGCTGTTATACCACGCGTAGTGAGACGTTATAATGCTCATTTTGATGCTATTATATTTTCTTCTCCTCGTCATTTTTTCAACTTCCTCGCGAGTCCCCGGTGGAAGGCCAGCTTTACAGCCCGCTCCATTCCCGTTGCTTAACTTCGCCTTTTTGTGAAAATGTTTCACAGTACGATTTTTAACTTTACACTTTTTTGAAATAAGGTCAAGCGCGCACTGCGGTTTACTTACGGCTTGGCGGTTCCAAGTTAACACTGCGGAGCTTATTTCGTGGAACCATCATACCATGTTACCATTAACATGTTAGTTTTCTTAAGGAAAAATATAATTTATTTTAGACGTAATATCCATAAAATTGTACCTTTTTACGGCACAGTCACTAAACCGATCTTTATAAAACTTTCCACATACATAGCTTGCATTCTGGAGATTGACAAAAGAGGATAAAGTTCATGAAAATCATAGTTTTTTTGCAATTGCAAAATCTATTGTACTCGCATTGCATACCACACTTAAATTCAACTTGCTTGCAACAACGTTTATTCATAAAACACAAAAATTACAATTTGCGCGCTTATCTTAAATGTTAATTCGTTTAGCGCTTTTTGTTTTTATTGGGTCGAAAATTATTTTACTGATATTACATGCGCAAGTAACTAACATTCTTCGTACTGCGTTGAGATAGAGATAGTAGAGTAGAGATATCCACAAACTGAGGCTATATTTTTATCCTGAGAAATTAGGGTTCCTTAATAATTATGTATATTAAAGCCAATGTGGTCTTACCACGCGTTGAACTGAACTACTTAGGATAAATTCGGCACAGAGATAGCTTGCATTCCGGAAACTGACAAAATATTTTTAAGCCGGGATATATATGATGAAACCTTTTTAAGAATCCGGTGGTATTACTTATACTTGTTTATTTTCGTCATCAGCCAATAAACGTCTATAAGACTTAGGTCTTTTGAAGGAATTTTCAGTAATTATCATATCATATCATACAAATATTATAAATGCGAAAGTGTGTTTGTTTGTTCATTTGTTGGTTTGCTGGTTTGTACTTCAACCACGCCGCAACAGATCTACTTATCGACATGATTTTTTGCATGGATATAGTTGAGTACCTGGAGAGTGAGATAAGCTACATTTTACATCCCGCACTAAGCGTTTTGCTTCCTCGTTCCTAATACGCACCGCTAAAATTTGGAATGCCCTTCCGGCTTCCGTTTTTCCAACTGACTTCCTTTAAATCAACCTTTAAATCAAGAGCATCTTCTAAGCAAGCGCGCTCCATTTTAGGCTGCATCTTCACTTACCATCAGGTGAGATTGCAGTCAAGCGCTGGTCTATATATTAAAAAAAAAAAAATTTATTCCGGAAAATGAAAGAGTTCCCGAGGGATTTTCAAAATCTAAATCCATGCGGACGAAGTCGTAGGCATCAGCTAGTAATTATATAAAAAGATTTTTATTTCGTCATGATTCTTAAAGTTTAAAATAAAATACAATAAGAACCCTTTTTCAGGTCAAGGCCTCCTCCAGAGAAACCCATTGCTGCTTTTGTTTTGCCTTCAGCCTCCAGTTGGGTCCAGCTATATACACACATCAAAAGTGTCTAGGGATCAAGCATTTTTATGCGGATTTCTTGAGATTGAGATGTGGCTTTGTAATAAATTTATGATTTTATAAATTTATATGGATCCTTTTTGGTGCATTTCATAATTTGAATCAGGAACTGTCAATCAAATTCGAGTAAAAGATGAAAATCAGCTGTCAATATTTTCCCTATAAAAACATACAACGTATTGAAGACATTATTAGTGCTACTGTTTCCCTACTACTGATTAAAACCAACGTTATTATGGAGCGGCGACGTCATTTAAGCAGGGAAGAAATGCTCAGAGCCGTGGGAATGATAGAAGCTGGTTCCCGGCAACGTACTGTGGCTTTAGCTCTGAATACAAGTCAGAGTGTTATCAGTCGACTTTGGACACGTTACCGAAGCACTGGTACCGTGGCTGAGCGCCATGGAGGACGGTATCGCTGCACCACACGGAGACAAGACCGATACATTCAAATCTTAACTCGAAGAGCTCCAACAATAACCGCCATGATGTTAGCCGTGAGGCTTCATCACTCTTCAGGGAACTTAATTAGCGACCAAACAGTCAGAAACCGCTTGCATGAAGTGAACCTTCATTCCCGAAGACCGCTACGGGTACCACCTATAGCAATGCACAATCGTAGGATTCGATATCAATGGGCTCTTGAACACAGAAATTGGGCAGAAGAACAATGGCGTTTCGTGTGCTTTTCTGATGAGTCTCGTTTTGGTATGAGACCGGATACAAGACGTATACGACACTGGAGAACCCCTGGACGCCAACAGCGATTAAAATCCTGCCAGGAAGTCCATCCTTATAGTGGTGGAACCATCATGGTATGGGCGGGTATTTGGATCGGCGGAAGAACTGAGTTGATTTGGATCAGAGGCAACCTCAACGCTCAAATTTATGCTGAGACGATTGTATCAGACGTCATCATTCCTCTACAAGTGCAAATCGGTCCCTTATTTCAGTTAATGATAATGCACGACCGCACACCGCAAGAGTTGTAAGACAGACTCTCGCCGCAGCTAACATCAATGTCCTGCCCTGGCCTGCTCAGTCGCCAGACTTGAACCCGATTGAGCATGCATGGGATATGCTACAGAGAAGAGCTCTGCCGAATATGGAGGGTATCCAGTGGCAAAAAGACCTTTTTTTGTTGTTGCAACGAACATGGGCGGCCATTCCACAGCGTGATTTGGATGAACTCATTTTGAGTATGCCAAACCGATGTTCTTGTGTTGTTAGTGTTCGCGGTAGAAACACGGATTATTAATTGTTTAAGTTACCCAATAAAATTTTAAAGAAAACTGTTATTTCAGTCTTTTTTTCGAACTTTAATGTTAGTGGTTCAAATGTCAAAAATCCCTTTATTAGGAAAATGGCAAATTTCTTTATTAATGCAAAGGTGACTTGGTTTATCGTTACTGTGACAAACGAAAACACTTTATTTGATGAATCCTTAAAGAAAATTTTAATTAATATCAATCAGGAGAAAAGTTATTGCAAAAATATATGTTGATCCCTAGACACTTTTGATGTGTGTATTTAATGCCATCGTCCCAACGACAAACAGTTCTACCTCTGCCCCGTGTACCTTTTGGACCTGGCCAGCTCGTTAGCATTAGTGTCCATCTATTGTCAGTGAGTCTAGCAACATGGCCTATTTCCATTTGGCTCTTAGTGCGTAGGTTAGAGCATCGGTTTGCTTGGTCTGTTGTCTAATCATCATCATCATGAGCAGCCCATTAACGTCTCACTACTGAGCACAGGTCTCCTCTCAGAGAAGGGTCATGGGCCATAGTCCACCACGCTGGCCCAATGCGAATTGGTAGACTTCACACACCTTTGAGAACATTATGGCGAACTCCCAGGCATGCAGGTTTCTTCACGATGATTTGCCCCGAAAAGTCATAGCTCGGGATTGAACTTGCGACCCCTCGAATACGAGACCGCAGTCCTAACCACTAGGCTATCACTGCTTCATCAGCATTATCATCATCATCATCATTAACAACCCATCAACGGCTCACTACTGAGCGCAGTTCCCCTTTCAGAGAAGGGTTATAGGCCATAGTCCACCACGCTGGCCCAATGCGAATTGGCGGACTTCACACATCTTCGAGAACATTATGAAGAACTCTCAGATGTGCAGGTTTCCTCACGATGTTTTCCTTCACCGTTGAAGCAAGTGATATTTAATTGCTTGAACGCACTTGACTCCGAAAAGTCAGAAGTGCGTACCCGGGATCGAACCTGCGACCCCCCGAATAGCAGACCACATTCCTAACCACTAGGCTATCACTGCTTCATCAGCATTATCACTAGCTAGTAATTGAATAAAAATAAACGAATGCGAGGTGCTGAAGCCGCTGTCGGCGGGCGCCATGTTGTGACGTCACACAGTTAGTAGGCCACGTCGCGCGGACGCCGGGCAGCTGTTTTCAGCTCGTAATCCGAGCTGTCACTGAGCCACATTCATCAAGGCGCATTAACGCGTCAGGTGCCGAGCGGGCCACGGAAATGATCATACGAGCGTTTTATTCAGATTTCTGGAGTTAATAATTTAATATTGGCTATCAGAAGCGGATTTATTTAAATGTTATCAGAAGCGGATTTATTCCTCAAAAACTAATCAGGCTATATGAGAACGTATCTCTTAAAACGCTGAAACCCTTTATTTATTTCTTTATTTATTTGCATTCATGTATCCACTTACACTTAATTATATAGTTAGATTACATGAGGCCCCGTCAGGGCGTTGCAAAGTTCCATTTACAAAGTAATTAGGTTAGGTTAGTATGAATTATTATTTACTATAAGGCGAGTATTTTATCGAAACTATTTTTATTTCAGTATTTTTTTTTTAGGTATTAATTAATATTGATAGTGTCATATGTAATTAATAAAATTAATTAATAATAATATTATGTCATTATAAAAATATTTTCGATTTCATGTTAAATAAAAGTCCGATTAATATTATTCATTAACAGATTGGAATACAATATTATAGGTTAACGATTTGAATTTCTAGGAAAATGATAATCAATCAATATGTCATTCAATAATATGTCAAAATGGTTCGTCAGCTTGATTAAGTCCATATGTCATAATTGGTCATAAGCTCTATCACATATTAGCCTGATGCGCAATTGAGGTCTTAAAGTTTACTGCTATTTTTGGAATAGTTCGTCTATCTCGTAGAAGCTATTTTTTACTAGCCATTCTTTTAATTTTCGCTTAAAGGTTCTAATATTATTTTCATCTGTAATATTATTTGGGATTTTATTATATATGTTAATTGATCTATATAATGGGCCGCGGGTAGAAATTTTTAATTTGCATTTGGGATATACAATACCCTACCTAAGCCGTCTCCACCATCCCCAATAACGGCCCCTTTCCACTCAGCTAATAACCACAGCACGACAGACAAACCACCATCTGAACGTGAGGGTAACTATCAAAATGCACAAATCAACTAATGGGCAATTATTATGACTCAGGCGTGATCCCATCACGATTAAGAGATGTTGACGGTACGCTCGTCCCAATAAAAAGAGAGCAAACAAATAGCACGCTGCGCTTATAAGGCCGACGATCGCTCCATCGTCGCCTCTCCCGACTCGTAGATTTGCTCGGTGTTGCTCGTGCGCGCGCTCGATAGCACCTTTTTTTGGGTACCCTCCTTTATCTCCTATATTAATATAAAAAAATATTTTTAAACAACTGCTTTACTACTACATTACACACACACACACTATACAAAATATTTAATTTATTGTTGATATTTCAAAAACCGCTCGACCGATTTCGATAAACTTTATATGGGACCACCTGGGGAGTATACCCTTTCAAAAAAAATAAATTTTCCAAATCAGTTCAGGCGTCTTTGAGTAATCGGTGTGCATACATAAAA
Organism: Oeneis ivallda; assembly: GCA_029955525.1. Taxonomy (NCBI): domain Eukaryota; kingdom Metazoa; phylum Arthropoda; class Insecta; order Lepidoptera; family Nymphalidae; genus Oeneis; species Oeneis ivallda. Next base: position 847,037 of record JARPMR010000020.1, on the reverse strand, counting down.
AAAAATCCGACGAATTGATAACCTCCTCCTTGTTTGAATTCGGTTATAAATGGTCTTCAGGCCTTGAGGTGTTTTGGAATAGTGCATATTGCTAGTGTTATATAGATCAGAAACATAGTCGCTAACTATGGGCCTCATTAGAAGTCTAAGGGCTACAACAGACGATGGAGAGAGCTATGCTCGGATTATCCCTACGAGATCTAATCAGGAATGAGGAGATTCGGAAGAGAATCAGAGTTACCGACAGCTCATCGAGTCATGAAGCTAAAGGGAAAATGGGCGAGGCACGTAGTACGAAGAGCTGATGGTTGTTGGGGTCCCAAGGTGCTGGAGTGGCGACCCCGCAACGGGAAGCGCAGTGTTGGCAGACCCCTCACTAGGTTGACCGACGATACTAGACAAGTCGCAGAGAGCCGCATAAAGGCGGCGCAAGACCGTGGCAGGTGGAAGTCTATGCATGTGACCTATGTCCAGCTGTGAACGTTTATAGGTTGATAAAGAAGAAGAAAGTCAGTTAAAGCAGGTTACCATACCATGGAATTTGAGGACACGCGCAGAAATCTACCTCTTTCACACTAACTTCACCCTGAAGGCGTGTTCACTCTAAGCTCACAGCTCAACCGACTTAAGAGTGGGTGTACAGTCGTCGAACAGTAAACAGATTTGATTTTTACAGTAGTACATCAAGTTTCAACTATCCGAAAAAAAACATGCAAAAATTACATCATACTGCCAAGGGACGTGTTTGGGCAAAAACATAAAATGATGAAATTTGTTCGATAAAAAAAATCGCGATGTTAGGTCTAATTTTTAACAAATATTCATTTATTTTCAACTAGCTGATGCCCGCGACTTCGTCCGCATGGAATAAGTTTTTAAAAATCCCGCGGGAACTCTTTCATTATCCGAGATAAAAAGTAGCTCTCCCGGTCTGAGGAACCACTACCACATCCATTACTATACCCATGCAAAAAATCGCATCAATCCGCTGTTCTGTTTTTTTTTTAAAGTATCCTATGTCCGTCTCCTGGTTCTAAGCTACCTCTCCACCAATTTTCAGCCAAATCGGTTCATCCTTTCTTGAGTTATAAATAGTGTAACTAACACCACTTTCTTTTATATATATATATAGATATATAGATATATAGATGTGTTACGTATTAATCTGCGCTGGTGAAATCTGATTTTTTTTTGGGTTATACGCGTTCTTAAACGACTCTGAGGCTACTTCTCTGCTTAGATTCAAGACAGAGTTTCAGCGAGACACATTAACATTACGTTTTACCTCTGTCTTAGGATCGTTGAATCTACCATAGATTACATACAAAATTATCATAATATTGTGTACTTAATTTGAAAATAATATAAAATGGTAAATTCTCCCAGTTAGTAGCCCCGCATGAAACTCAGCGTAGCTTTTATTTTACGCCAATATTCCCGACGTTAGTTGCCCGACAGGTTTTTACTTCGAATTTTATAAAAAAGTTGTAATTGGACGATATTTTTCCACCAGGCGCAAATTGCTAACATTTAACTTTTTAACCGTTCTGCAGCGTTTATTCGATACCTCGACTACACCGAAGAAGGTGAACGAGACCACTTAGTTTACTGCTTACAAACTTTTAAAACATCCCATCATGAGCCACTCATTAACGTCTCACACTACTGAGCGTAGGTCTTCGTAGCGTAGCGTACACAAGCGTAGGTCCCAGAGAAGGCTTTCAGGCCACAGTCCACTGCGCTGGCCCAATGCGAATTGACAGACTTCACACACCTTTGAAAACATTATGGAGAACTCTCAGGCGTGCAGGTTTCCTCACGATGTTTTCCTTCACCGTTGAAGCATTTTTTTTTTTTTTTAATTATTACATCCATCTGCCATCGGCTTCTCCAGCCTTTATCAGATATGGGGTAATGGTTAGGTCTTAGTTGATTATAGGTGGTATTTCAACAAATGTCCTCCCCTTTCATGTTGTTAGTTGGACAGTTCACCTCCCATCCAGCTCCAGTATATGCCATCTTTTAAGGCGCTTTGTATTTGTTTGTTTGTCTAGCAATCTCTGTGCCAATGCATTGGGATGTTTTTCTAATCTTAGTTTGTATCTCTTGCTGTACATGTTCACTTCTTCTTTAATTGTTGGCATTCCAAGGTATTCATGGATTTCATTATTTCTTGTGAACCAAGGTGCATCAGAGATTGCTCTTAGTACAATGCTTTGAAACCGCTGAAGTATTTCAAGGTTGGAGTTACTGGTTGATCCCCAGAGCTCTATACCGTAGGTCCAGATAGGTTTTATTATAGTCTTGTAGACCAGCAGTTTGTTGCTTAAGGATAGAGATGATTGCCGTCCTATAAGCCAGTACCAGTTTTTATATTGTAAATTTAGCTCTTTGCGCTTATATTTTATGTAGTTTGCCCACGTTAGCCTCCTGTCCAGATGTAGGCCCAGGTATTTGATTGTGGTTTCAGTTGGTAGCTCTTGTGATGGACAATTGCCTTTGCGCAACGTAAATGTGATGTGTTTAGATTTGGTGACGCTGGCATTAATCCTCCACTTTGCAAGCCACTCATCCATTTTATCTATTTGTATTTGTAATTTTTGGGACGCTTTCTCAGGATGTTTATCGCTTGCAAGACATGCTGTATCATCAGCGTAAGTTGCTGTTTCTACACCTGGTGTGGTCGGCAAATCTGCTGTAAAGATTGAGTAAAGGACCGGTCCAAGTACAGATCCTTGTGGTACAGACGCTTTAATTTCATGGATATTAGATAATTCATCTCCAAATTTAACTTGATATTTTCTTTGGCTGAGGTACGATTTCAAAACCATGTACAATGAATTTGGCAGCAGGGTTTTAAGTTTATACAAAAGCCCCTCATGCCAAACTCTATCAAACGCTTGTTGTATGTCCAAAAACTGTCCTAAAAGTAGCTATAACCGGTGAGTGGTCAGATGATGTATCGAGACAAGACTCTACAGTAAAGTAAATATGGGGAAGACCGTTGAGGATAAAAAAGTCCAACAGGTCAGGTGTCTTATTAAGGTCTGTTGGCCAATAAGTTGGTTCACCCGTGGATAGGGCGATTAAATGGAGATTGTCCATACATTTTTTCAATTCACGACCTCGTGTAGTGATTAATCTTGACCCCCAGTAGGTGTGTTTGCTATTCCAGTCACCCCCACAGATATATCTGTTTCCCAGACCGTTAAAGTATTGGACGAAATGTTCTTCCTTCACTTTGTTAGGGGGAGGACAATAAACAGCACTTATATTTATAGGACCCATTCTATCCTCAACTGTGACAGTTGTTGCTTGCAAGTAACTCTCTTTACATTGACTATGCATGTGATGCTTAAAATTATTTTTTATAATTATTGCTGTTCCCCCATGTGATCTACCATCCGGGTGATTTGTTGTGTACACACTATATCCTTTAAGTTCAAAGCACGCTCGATCATTGAGGTGAGTTTCCGATATCAAAATGATATCTATTTTGTTTGTCTTAAGGAGTACATCTAGTTCTTCTTTATTTGGTAATAAACCATTAATGTTCCATGTTGCTATCCTCAAAGAACCTATTAGGGCAACTTATTTAGTAGTGCAGTGATAAGACTCATCAGAGTGCCCATGTGTTGAAGAAGTTGATCTATTTTTTCCGCTTGTTTGATGATGAGGGTTTCTAGCTTATCTTTTGGCTGTGAATCGTCTGATTCAAAGTGTCTACTCTTAGCTTCTGTGCTAGAGTGTGTGCGCTGTGACTTTCTATTGTCAACGTTGTTTTTCTGACTTTCATCAAAAGTTCTTTTTTGCGTTTGTGGTTTTGTAGGAGACTTCACAACTTCACTATAGAGATGTCTTTGTTGGTCTTCTGCTTCGAGGAAGTTTACTATTCTTTGTGTTTCCGTAGTTATTTTGCTGTTTTCAGATATATGTGTTTTGTTATATTTTTGCTGTTTTAGTTTTTGTGGTCCCTGTGTTTTCCTTGACAAAATTTCCTTATAGACTTTACATCCCTTATAATTTGCGGGATGACTTCCCGTACAAAGGCAGCATACAGCAGGGGTACTGGCGCTTTTAGTACAAGTTGTTGTTTTATGGGGTCCGGCGCATTTGACACACCTAAATGGTCTCATACAGTTATTTTTGGTATGCCCGTACTGTTGGCACCTTGTACATTGGGCTATACTAGTTTTTCTTCTAGGATCTTCTATTGAAACCTTTTGGTTATAAATGTACTGTATTTCTTTGATACGTTTATTATTTTCATGTGGTACTATATTAACGAAAAATGTGTTAAGAGGTATTTTAGTGCCTTTTTTCCGAGCAGTTACGATTTCTCCTTTGACTTGGTTTCCTGTAATTTCTACAGCCTCTATTATAGCTTCTTTAGGTGTGCTGAAGTGTAAATTTTTGATGACTATCCTTTGACATCTCTCATCTTTTCTAGTAAAAGTATGGCCAATTAGGTTTCGTTGTCGTATGTGATCAATTATTACTTTATATTTTTGTATTGATTTTGATGTAATGACAAGTTGATTTTTAGATACAACTTTATAGGTGTAGTCTTGTTTATCAGCCACTTCTTCAATAAGCTTTGAGAGTTCCTGTAAATCATCAATACCATACAGGATTATTGGAGGTGGTTTCCAAGGCTTTTTGGTGCTTTTGGTAAAGTCGTCATTTTTTTTTCATGTCTTCATCCACATCTAGAACTGAAAAACTCTTGAACGTTTCAATGTTTTCTTTACCGAGATTTAGTTCCTCATTTATGGTTTGTTCATTTTGATTTTCACTTCTCTTAACATGCTTTGATGACGATTCTGTGTTATCTGGTGACCTTATCCTCTTTTGGTTTGATTCTGGAACTCTTTGCCAAGGTGCATCAGGGTTTGTAATAATATTGTTGTGCTTTTCTTGGGAAGTTAGGGTATCTTTTACTTTTTGAGGTAGGTCGCCGACAGATTGGCTACGCTCTCTTATTATAAACATGCTTTTATGAAAGGTCTGTTGCATATATTTTGGTGTATGTAACTTTTGAGTGGAACCTCTAGCTGTTGAAGTCGAAGGGGATACTTGGCTTATTATTTGATTTGTTTCAGATGTTTTAATTTGATTAACCTGAAAGCCTAGATGGGCGGCTTGTTGTACTAAAGTTTTCTTTCCAGTAGTAGAAACTGGCACAGGAGCCTGGTCACTCACTCCTGTGGAGTCTTCGGTAACATATTTCACACTATCAGGCCCGGGTACCCGATAGCGCCGAGGGCTAGTCGGATTGCAAGGCATATCGCTTTCGTTTATTGACATTTCCATATCGTTGAAGCATGTGATATTAAACTGCATAAACGCACATAACTTCGAAAAGTCAGAGGTAGCCCGGGATCAAACCTGCGACCCCCCGAACAGGAGACCGCCGTCCTAACCACTAGGCTATCACTGCTTCTTCTTTCAGTCGATCTTTCAGTGTTCAGCCCACGCCTTTAACCGTTAGACTATTGAGGCTTCAAAATATTAGTTAAGCAAAGAACTGCGGGCCAAAGTCAGAAATCAAATCGGTGAGCTGAGTTTTAGGGTCACGTTCCCACGTTTTCTTTGGAGAATTATGTATCGTAAAGTAAAAAAAATCGGCCAAGTGCGAGTCGGGCCTCGCTCTTTTAGGGTTCCGTTAAAAAAATTAAATTAAAAAATTTCCATCTACCCACCTACCCATTTTAATTTAATTTTTTTAATTTAATTTAATTTTTATTATTTGTTGTTATAGCGGCAATAGAAATACATAATATGTGAAAATTTCATCTGTCTATCTATTACGGTTTACGAGATACAGCCCGCTGACTGACGGACGGACGGACGGACGGACGGACGGACGGACGGACGGACGGACGGACGGACGGACGGACAGCGTAGGCTTAGTAATAGGGTCCCGTTGGTACCCTTGTAACGCTTTGTTTTAGAGGTACAGGTTGCAGGACGCAATTGTAACGGTTTGTTAGGGTTTGGTGGGTGATTTAGGTCACCTGAGTCAATTAGGCGTTACAGGTAGGGTTACCTTGGCACGGTAGGGTGTCAAGGTAACAATTTAGGTAGACTAGCCAGGTAGTAAATGATGAGACTGGATGAGTAACATTAATTTAATTAGTAAAGGGAGAATAAATCTTAATTCTAAAATTATTTACAGAAATGCAAAATTAGGTTGGGTGGCTGAAGGCCTTACAATTTTAAATAATAGCTAGAACAGAGGGTTCTCGTTAATTAGTGCAAAGTAGAATTAATTTAGAAATTAGATAGATAGGTAAGTGTAGGGGCTAAACGGAACAGTCGGAGAGCTAGGTGGGGATCGTCGCCAGACACAGACAGCAAAAGTGAGTTAGGTCTCAAGTGGCGTAGTAGTAGTAGATTCTTGGGAAATCACTATCAGGCTCTTGTGGTAGTTAATCAATGGTACTGCCCTGTCATCACTGGTGGCTCAGCGCACTCGACTCCTCAGGTAGTCCATCAGCGCCATGCGTGGGTGGCAGCAACAGGTTATAGTGCAGCACCAGGCGTCGCTCACACGTCGCAGGAAGTCCTTAGATACTGTGCTTAGGTCCTGAGCTTTGATTCCGTGTTTAGGTCCCTGAGCTTAGATCTTGTGTTTAGGTTCCTGAGCTTAGATCCCTGGAATCCAGTGAATTGCAGATGTAAGTATAGATTCGTCCATCCTCCACCGTTCCGTAGCTCTGAGTCCGCACTGATCTGTCCAATTTGTAGTTAACGCAGTGTCGCCTTGTACAGGGCAGTATAGGGCAACCAGTGTGGACTCAAGTTGACAGTGAACAGATGTAAGATTAGACTTATAGCTACTAATTATGTCAGTTAGATACAATAAATGACATATCAGGTTGCTTAATTCATTAGTAGAATCGTTTTCCTTAGTCTAAAACGATATTACGCCTGAGGGGCTTATATTTTATTAATTGTTAGAATGTAGGTCAAAGGTCATTGTTCAAATGTACATCTACAAGGTTATATCCTATATAAATGAGAAAATTGTAATTTATACACCGAAATATTAATAAAATCTACAAGCATGTTCAAATTAGCAGTAGAATTAAAGGGATTAACAAGAGATGTGTGTGGATTAAGTTTTACAATGGATAGGTACACGCTAACGTTTTTGACATTACAGTAATTTCATACATACCTTTAAAGGGTTAATGTTGAATTCGTACCACTGTGTTGGATCTTAGTTTTTATAATTAGATATGAAACATTTGACTTGAATTAAAGTTGATTTGGAAGATTGGTATAATTTTGAATTTTGAAGAGGAGGACTACACTCTTATTTTTTCCAAGGCGGCCGAGAAAGTAAGTCAAAATGTCATTCTCATCCTTCGAGCATAGAGTTGCCATTTTTTTTCACGACATTTTCGGCTCTGGGTTCTGGGATTTTATGAACCTTTTGCATGGAGCTAGTGAGGATGCTTATTTGCAGTCGCAATTTAAATAAATCACTACACCCTTTGGGTACGGAACCCTAAAAAGACCATATTAACCAGTATGACTGCATCTGCACTCTCTTTAGCTTAAAAATCTTGAATGATTTTTCGACTGATATGAGTCCACTGTTACAATAATGATCCAAATCTATTATCAAATCGATTGGTTATATATTTTTCAAATAGTTAGTTGAGTGAAGACTGGTCTTAATACGCTTTACATTCCCACGGATAGCATAAAGACGCTTTCCAACACAACAGTAAATCAGGATAATCTTATGGGATCAGTACGGGCCGTACCTGTACTCTCTATTGGGCACGCGTGGCGTGGGGAGAGCTGGAGAGATGGAGGGCTTTCCGGAGCGGAGAGATGGAGAGCTCTCCGGGGCGGAGAGTCTCGCGCTAATGCGTGCGTCGTGTCGCCTCTCCACGCTGGACTATTTGTTCTGACTGACTGAGAAATGTAGCCTTATTCTGATCACCCAAATTTTATGGCCAATGAGAAGCTTGAGAAATTTTTGGGCTAAATTTTACTAATATTATAAACTGGCTGATGCCCGCGACTTCCACAATGAGTTCCACAAAGGCATTCCTAATTATAATTCAACACATGTTAAGACGGGCAGACAAAAAGTAGCCCCACTCCCGCCGGTGGCACCCGTTTACGAGCATGACGCATGATCCAGCCATTGCTTCGCTCAACCATATTTACTCTCTCTCTCGGAATACTCCTCAATAGACTAGTTGACCCTCGTGAGCCCTAGATAGCGCAATGGAATGGCATTTAGGGTTAATACGTACGCCACGTCACACTAAGTGTTTACTGAACTCAATTGCTCTGGACGAAGCCTTATTCCGGATTTAATGATTAAACAGCTTATCTAACTTACCTACCATATTGTTACCGTATAATACCGTAAACGTATTATTCACCTTTAGATTGTGGTTCTCACGCTTTACACCAAATTAACTGTATGTTTAATTTGCTTCATTAACGCACGATATCTGCTGTAAGTTGCCGAGGAGTTGGGTTTTCCGCAGATTACATGATTCTGCAGCATCAGTTCAAGGTTGCCATGCCTTGAAAATAATCTGAAGTAACAGTACACCTTTCAAATTAATCTGACCAGTGAAAGCTTGTAAGACGTAGGAAATGAGCTAATGATCTTCAAACGTCTGAGGATATTTTCATAAATTATAACTAATATAGCTTGATTATGTTAGCTTTCAAACAGAAAAACCTCATCAAAATCAGGGTAGGCTGCTACACAGATACACACGTCAAATTTTAAACACCTCTCTTTTTTGTCTGGGGGTTAAAAAAGAGAAAGTTCATAATGTTCAGTAGGTGTACCCTAATGAACGGTTTTATGATTTCTAACTTTTAAGGTGGAAGACACCGGTCTGCCCGCAAAATTCAAATCTAATTTGGTTTTTTGCAATTTTTAAACTAATACGACAATGCGACAATGGCAGTATCATCTTCACAGGTTTACATAAAAATCTTTACTTGAAAGTGTCAAGTTTAAGAAATTAGTCAGAATATCGACTAATCTGTGAGTAACTCACGTCCAACTCAGTATTTTGATTAATTTCTTAAACTGGTCACTTTCAAGTAAAGATTTTTATGTAAACCTGTGAAGATGATAATTCCAATGGCGTAATTAGAAGGCCATAAGCCTACTTTGTCGTATTAGTTTACAAATTGCGAAAAACCAAATTAAATTTGAATTTCGCGGGCAGAATCGTGTCTTCCACCTTAAGAGTAAACTTAAAAAGTTTTGTAAAAATACCTAAGCAAATCTAAAACTATTTTAGTTGCTATTAAAGAGTCACCATTTTTGTATTAATGTATATAATATTATGTTAGATCAGTTTGAATTTTAATTTCTCTATAAGTGAGCATGTTATTTATGTTCTTAGAGAATAAATTCTTTGAACCTAAACCTAAACCTAAATGTCATGTCATACAGGCGCGGCTCCAGTTTTACTGATATCTTTGATACTATAGAATAGAATAGAATAGAATTTTTTTTTATTCAAATAAATTTTTACAAGTGCTTTTGAATAGTCGATGAACCACTGGTTCGGAATACCCTTCCTGCCGAGAAGAACCAGCAAGTAACTCGGCGGTTGCTCTTTTCAAAACAAATTTACAATACAGTAAATACTATGCTATATATGCAGTGTTTCCACAATGAGGGAAGTTCCAAAAATGCATACTGACTAACTTCTATCTTAAGATGGGCAGACATAAAGTAGCCCCATTCCCGCCGGTGGCACCCGTTCACGAGCATGACGCGTGACCCAGCCTGACTGACAATGACTGAGCGCAGAGATCGGTTAATTTCGGTAAACTCAGGTTGCTTCTAGTTTCCAAACCCAGGTATTCTCATCAAGGACAAAAACGTATCGATATCGTTTACACTATCCAGAATAGTCCCGCGGGAAGCGGACAAACGGCGAGTGGGTTCCATTAAGGTCGCCAGAGCTTAGCTTTAGATCTAGTGGCCGGCTATTACGTTTGTATGGGCACGCTCTCAACAAACACCTCTGTTTGAAGCCTTAATAGACGTCACAGTGGAAGCGCGCGTACGCGTGTTAGAAATTTTATGACGCAGAACATAACTGTTTACTATATTTGGCAATCTTCATAATCACAAATTAAGCATATTATATAAGCAGAGATAGCCTAGTGGTTAGAACTGTGGTCTCCTATTCGGGGGGTCGCAGGTTCGATCCCGGGTACGCACGCACCTCTGACTTTTACGAGTCAAGTGCGTTTAAGCAATTAAATATCACTTGCTTCAACGGTGAAGGAAAACATCGTGAGGAAACCTGCACACCTGAGAGTTCTTCATAATGTTCTTGAAAGTGTGTGAAGTGCCCCAATTCGCATTGGGCCAGCGTGGTGGACTATGGCCTATAACCCTTCTCTGAGAGGAGACCTGCGCTCAGTAGTGAGCCGTTGATGGGTTGCTAATGAATAAATGAATGAATTATCACAAATTTAAAAGCCTCAATAGTCCAACGGTTCAAAGTGCGGACTGAAAATTGAAAGGTCCCAGGTTCAAAACCCACCCGTTGCACTATTGTCTTAACCACTCCTAGCAAAAGCTTTCCACTTATTTGGAGGGGATAGGAGGATATTCATCATCATCAGCAACCCATAAACGGCTCACTACTGAGCACATGTCTCCTTTGAGAGAAGGCTATATGCCATAGTCCACTACGCTGGCCCAATGCGTATTGGAGGACTTCGCACACCTTTGAGAACATTATGGAGAACTCTCAGGTGTGTAGGTTTCCTCACGATTCAAGTTAAAGCAGGTGACATTTAATTTCTTAAACGCACATAACTTCGAAAAGTCAGAGATGCGTACCAGGGATTAAAAAAAAATCGAACCTGCGATCCCCCGAATAGGAGATTATAGTCCTTACCACTAGGCTATCACTGTGTCTCTCTATAACTAAATACTTGTAACTCCACCTAAAAATGATTGCATTAATGCTGTGTGACGATGTCAATAATCTCTACGCATGCATACGCACTGTTGAAACTTGTGTGTGTCAGGCATTAATGGTAGGTGCCTAGATTTAGTAGCCGCACCTATTATGTACGTATGTCCATCCTCCCTCAACATACACCTCTGTTTAATTGTTGGCAAATGTAAACAGTTTATGCCTACGTACTGAGAAGTGAGATATCCTAGAGGCCGCCTGTGGCCTCTACCTCGACATGCGAAACTAAAATTGCCTGTAACGGTTGAACAAGAGAATCAGTCGTAGCTTTGTCATTCTGTAAATTGTTATACTGAAACTGCTATTAATTTATCCGGAAAATGTTGCTGTTATTACATGCTTCATTAAATTTTAATATACTAATAGTGTTTATAATATATGTGTGTTTGTTTAGAAGCAGTGATAGCCTATAGTGGTTAGGACTGTGGTTTCCTATTCGGGAGTTCGCAGGTTCGATCCCGGGTACGCACCTCTGACTTTTCGGAGTCACGTGCGTTTAAGCAATTAAATATCACTAGCTTCAACGATGAAGGAAAACATCGTGAAGAAACCTGTACATCTGAGAGTTCTCTTCATAATGTTCTCGAAGGTGTGTGAAGTCCGCCAATTCGCATTGGGCCAGCGTGGTGGACTATGGCCTGTACCCCTTCTCTGAGAGGAGATCTGCGCTCAGTAGTGAGCCGTTGATGAGTTGCTAATGATGATGATGATGATACGTGTTTCTTTCATGTGTCAAAAATCCATACGATTATTCACAAACCACAAGCTTTCTAGCATATATTGAGGATCCTACATCTATACTTTCTAGGTACATTCATAGATTTATTTAGATTGGTAGCTTAGTCGCTACTAGAAACCGCCCTTCCTACAAACGATAGCTCCATAAATGCGCCAATGTAATAAAATAGTCTCTTTGCAAACGTCAATTAATATTGATTGCTATGCGACAATGTGGGTGCGTCAGTTCAGGCGTACTATAAATTGCCGCAATTTACTTTTACGCTAAGGGTATCTACTATCTAGTAGTGTGCGAAGCGAAAAGGACTAATCCTTTAAGTTAAATCAATTGCAATTTAACTGTACTATTACAGTCTGTTATCACATAGTTCGAAGAGCTGATGGTCGTTGGGGTCCCAAGGTGTTGGAATGGCGACCCCGCACCGGGAAACGCAGTGTTGGCAGGCCCCCCACCAGGTGGACCAACGACTTCAAACGCAAACATCAGCTGATTGGTACTAGTTCTGCACCTCTATGCTCTAAAACTCAATGCATTTACGTGCTTCATGGAGTACGTTAAGCTGTCAGCCCCGGTCATTATCACTAACAAGTAACTAGCACTTTCGAAGCTTCTACAAAGCGAACATTTCCATAGGCTTTGTTATAAAGGCCTCTCAATCTTTGCTTTATAATAATACTAGCTGATGTCCACGACTTCGACTGTGTGGATTTAGTTATTAAATTCCCTCGGGAACTCTTTGATTTTCCGGGATAAAGCCTATGCCACTCTCCAGGTCCTCAACTATAACCATGCAAAAAATGAAGTCGATCCGTTGCTCTGTTGCGGCGTGATTGAAGGACAAACCAACAAACAAACACACTTTCGCATTTATAATATTAGTAAGGATAAGTAGTCTATTTGGGGTAAGACTATCTCGCAATCTAACATCGTTTGAGATTTAGGTTGCTAGGCAACCTAAATCTTGAACTCTATTTAGGACTGTCGTGTAATTAACATATTTTAATTTGTAATAACAAATATTTATGTCAATTATTAAGATAAAAACTATCCTATCTTTTAAGTTGGACCAAATTACAGTTAGTTACGAAGTTTGATCAAAATCATTTCAGTGGTTTTGAGTTTATCCCGAACATACATCGTGACACCAGATTTTTTATATAATAGATGTCAGCCGGACAATAAACCGGGAGCCGGTAAAAAAAATTTCTTTTTTCAAAAATTCAAACAAGTTTTGTCGTGTTCATTTTTTGCAGTGCATTCGAAAGAAAATTTCTTACACTTTCAGGAAAAAATTACGCAATATTTTTTATATTACTTACATTGTTTCGGCTTTGTTTTGTTTCCCCGGACACTCTGACAACACCCAAGAATGAAAATGACATTGGGTAAGCGATTGTATTTAAGGGCTACCTACTTAAAAAAATCTTACTTAGGTGATGATTTAGGTATTGTTGGTGAAAACGGGCAATATTCTTCAGTCTTATCCATGAGAAAGAAAGCTAAGGAAACATTAGAAATCTTAGATTCTTCTCTCAAAGTCACGGCATCGGCAGTGACAACAAAAGCAAAACTTACTTAAAAAGGGGTCGACAGAAACGAATGCAAAAACCGGGTTCACTCGAGCAAAAACAGATTGGGGTCAGCGATCCATCAGCAGGGATTAGTCACTCGGCTCCCGTCCCGCTTGCTTGATTCCTTAATCCTGCAATCCTTGCTTTTTCCGCGCACGTCTTAGCTGAGATAGACAGATATGTTCTTTACTTGAGCGATAGAGGTTTGTTTATTTATCGCTTCGGTTACATCTTCTTTATCAATCGATAGACTGCTGGAAAACAATCTCTTGCGTGGAATTCCACAGGTTTCGGTCTTGCGCCGCCTGAATCCAGCGGCTCCCTTGTTGTCGTCGGTCCACCTACTGGGGGGTCTGCCAACACTGCGCTTACCGGTGCAAGTCGCCACTCCAGCACCTTGGGACCCCAACGACCATCAGCTCTTCGAACTATGTGTCCCGCCCATTTCCACTTCAGTTTCGCGACTCGCTGAGCTATGTCGGTGGCTTTGGTTCTTCTACGGATCTCGGTTACCTAGACATGAGAAATATAGAAAGGTTCATTGTCACAAGATTCTAAGGCTGAAATCTAAAGATCTTACTCTGGCTCTGCTCAAAACTCAAGATAGAGTTAAAATGAGACACAAATATGTCCTGACATAAATCTATCTCGTTCTAACTCAGTCTTGAGTCTGAGCTGAGTGAGAGTGTCATCTAAAGATCTCACCCTAAGAGGCTACATAATTATCATCATCATTATCAGCAACTTATCATCGGATCATTACTGACCGCAGGTCTCCTCTCTGAGAAAGGTTATGGGCCATAATCCATCACGCTGGTTCAATGCAAATTGGCAGACTTCGAACACCCTTGAGAGCATAATGTTTTCCTTCACCCTTGAAGCATGTGATATATAATTGCTGAAACAAACATAGCCCCGAAAAGTCAGAGATAGAACCCGCGACTCCCCAAATAGGAGACCGCAGTCTTAATAATTAAAAAAGAAAAAAATCTATCACAAAAAAAAATTATAAACTGCTTCCCGACTACAAAAAATTGAATGCCACGTCGGACATATTGACTTTGTTTTTTGTGTGTACTTTGTGATTGAAAACTCATTTATCAAAATCGGCTCTGTTGTTTAGCAACTACGATGGAACATTCATAAAGAGTCACATACACATAGACCGCTAAAATCAAAACCCTTCGTCAGGAAAGCTCGACATTTTAGAGGTAATAAGATCTTGATTCGCATCCAAATTTTCAAATACGGAACAATCAAGAGCTGAAGCATTTCCATAATATAAGACGGTGGAATATCGCCGATTGCTAATTAACACAGCCTCTACTCCGCCGCTACAGCGACGCGAGCAGCGAGTTGGGGCAAACTTGCCTGAACTTATACAATAAAATTGATGGGATGGAGTTTGCCAAACAGCGTTATTGTCTCAAGCAAGTTTTCATCCGTGGTACAAGTTGAAGACTGTTGTAATGTATTTTCAACTAGCTTTTGCCCTCAATTTTGTTTCGTTGTTGTCTAAATCCCTCGGAAAAACTTTGTTTCAATTATTAGTATTCTATGACACTGTCCAGGTCCTCAACTCAGCGAATTGGCGGACTTCACACACCTTCAAGAACATTATGAAGAACTCTCAGATGTGCAGGTTTTCTCACGATGCCTTCCCCGTTGAAGCAAGTGATATTTAATTGCTTAAACGCACTTGACTCCGAAATCAGAGGTGCGTACCTGGGATCGAACCGGCGATCCCCCGAATAGGAGAACACAGTCCTAACCACTAGGTTATCACTGCATTTATAATATTAGCAAGATAATTAGTACCTACACGAAAAATGCACATACATACTTTATAGATGCTTTGTCTTTACAGTTGTTAGTAGAAGAAGTTAGTAGAAGTTTAGTTTCACTAGTGAATTAGGAAAAGTCCTGTAATGCTAGTTGTAAGTTGGGAAATAAATAAATAAATAAATAAAATAAATAAATAAATAAGTTTGGTACGGTGGAAGACTTCAGCAGTTGTTAAAATAGTGATGTAGCGCTTCGGTTCGATACCGCGTAGAATGACCGTACCGCGAATTTGTTTTTTTAACAACGATACCCCAACCAAGATAGCCTGCCCAATTGTATCTTGTCTTCACTCATTAGCAGGTACGATTGGTCAAGTGCTAACTTATAATCGAAAAGAAAAGTTAATACTGAGTGGTGTGAAAACTGAGTGGAGGAAAAAAACTCAAGTATCACCTGAAACCTTCTAGCTTTCGACAGCTATCACTGTGCTCTCACAGCAATCAATGGTTATTGTAAGCACTGTGACAGGTAGACAGAAGATTTTGGTTTGAAAAGTAAATTCACAAGAAACTGGTTACTCTTTTAAAAGGCAACTTTATTTATGTAATCGCTTATCGCTTTAACCTCAGACCACATCATTAGCAGAAAGGCGAGCTGATCTAAGTTTTGTATTTTAATCGTTTTATTCGGGCTTATTTCAAATTCTACGTGTTGCAATAAAGGGGTTCATTATTTCCTGCTTAATTGTGTTTGTTTCATTAACTTTCATCGTTCTTCTCGAATTTCATACTTCTTGTTTTTTGATGGCGACCGTTAAAAGTTACAAGTTCACACTTGAGTTATTCTCCGATTTCGTCGTCGCGGCGTCTTCTATTTTATTTTATTTTAAAGAACCTTGAACGCATTGGTCGCACGCGTTCAGAGAGCAGTACAACTGCGCCATTTGGCAAATATTTGCTGATTTTTGTGGATTTTGTATGAACATTAAAGTTGATAAGAAGATTGATTAAGTAAGTAAGTCTTTGTTGCAACAAATAGAAAGAAGAATTTACGTTAACAAACGTTACATAAGTACGCACATAGCGTAGTACAGTACCCGGCGATATATATTACACATCGGCCTTTGGAATAAAACGCTATTCTATTCTATTCACAGTTCGACTGCATTTTTTTTATATATGTTACGTGATGTGCTCGCCGATTGTGAAGAGATTTCAGTAATTACTACGTGAATTTCCGGCTAGCTTTCCTTGCAATATAATAAAAATAGGGTTTTATTCCAAAGGCCGATGTGCAATATATATCGCCGGGTACTGTACAGTATTTTAGAAATTATTCTTAGTTTAAATACAATATTGATAACAATAATAAGTACTCATTCGATCTTAGAAAAAACAAAATTCGAATAACTTTATAAATAATATGAAACAGTAACTACGTTTTATTTTTCTTTTCTCTGATAGATTAACAAATTTGATACCATTAACTCTATTTTAAATGACATTAGAAATGCAAATAAAAGTTTAGAAATGAAATGAAATTTACATCTAGTGAAAAGAAGCAGCGAAAAACACAGCATGTCTTACTCGTTTCAATGTAATATTAAAATGTTACAACACAGTTTGATGTACTTAACATAATGTTACATCACTATCAGTAAAAAGCGCCAAGGTGAGTGATAGCACCATACATCACATCGAGACACCTGCGGCCTATCGATCACCTAATACTCTCCTACAATAACATCGTTCGTGGAAATAGGCTATGGAGTGAACTAAAATTGAGAGAGTTAATTCTAGACTGATGTTTTTATAATATTTTTAACTATAATATGAAATATAAGTACTTACTTCCGTGCAAGACTTTATCCGGAGTAAGTTTTTTTATTAAACAAGTGTAAATTATAAAATTTAATTTTTTAAAAACAAGCTTTTAGTAGTTGGCTACATCATCGGATTCTGGATATCATCTAGGACCAGAGTCGTCAAGACGAATCCAAAGAGCCCATATTCATTGGGCTTACGTCGTTTTATTATAGATTCAGCTCCATCATCAGATCAGCTCCATGTCACAAAAATATTGCATTGTTATCTGATTTACATATACATGAAATCAGCTCAATCAGAAACCGGGAAGTGGTTCTAATTTAATATTTAATTTATTATATCTTGCAAGATTTGACCTAAACATATACACATACATACTACAAAAAGCTTGTTAAAACAGCATATGCCACTCCCCAGATCTTAGGCTATACTCATGCAAATATCACGCTAATCTGCTACTCAGTTCCTGTGTGATTGTAGGATAAACCAACAACCTTGGAATGAATCCTAGTGGCGACAGTGCCTCACTCTTACAATTACTATCAATCAATTGTGTAGATTAAACAAAGGTAATACAAGTCAGCAATTGAATGTGTGATCGACTAAGGAATAAAATAGAATAGAATAGAAATGTTTTTTATTCAAATAAACTTTTTTACAAGTACTTTTGAATCGTCTATGAGTCTACCACTGGTTCAGAATGCCCTTCCTGACGAGAAGAACCGGCAAGAAACTCGGCGGTTGCTCTTTTCAAAACAAGTTTACAATACAATAGGTACTATGCTATGTATGCAGTGTTTTCACAATGAGTGGAAGTTCCACAAACTTTAACTTTTCAATGTTTCAGAAAACACCATAATTCGTCATCCTAACTTGCCCACCAATCCAGTAACCTAATTGAGTCAACATTGCATAACCAGCGCAATCGATTGATTGCAATGTCGCAACGAAAGCCTTGAAGGCTACACTCGGTAGAAAGGTAAAGAGCGTATTCACATATAATTTGCCCAATTTGTTCCCTTATGAAAAGATAGTTTCTCGTAGGAACGAGTTGGTAATTTATTTGGGTAATTGGGTAATTTGTCGCGCGGAATTGGGGCGATTCGTCCCCAGGTGAGTGACTCGTTATGCCTCGTTATTAGGATAATTTGTACAGAGGTCATGTATGCGAAAAATGTTTATTGGACAGTTAGTAGTTTAGTTAGTTATTGGTAAGAGTCTAGTAGTTTACCCTTTGGCTGGACCTGGGTTGATAGTTTGGGTAGGGTTGGGTTCGTCTTTGCGGTAATCTCTTGTGTGTTGTGATGTCTGTTCTTGATAACCTTTATGATAAGGTTTCAATGATCGTAGGAATTAGGTAATTTGTCCCTGATAGGCGCTGGAAAAATGACTTTGACACTGTCACATTACTACACAAGTTTAATGACATTATTACACAATATGACAATTATTACACAAGTGTAATGACGGACTTGTGTAATGTTGACATACACATAAAGTTAACAAAATTTTATGTATTTAAAATACATGATTAAATTACCTATTGAAACAAATATGTAGTAATAATTATTGCGATTATTAATCAAGTTTAGTTGTTTTTTCTCTCTTCACTCCATTTAACAAAACGATGCTCAGTACCTTGCTCACTCCCTTCAGAAGTTAAGATTCGTTATAAAGAGTTTATTGAGTAGTGATCAATATCGTGGTAGAAGCAGACTGTACATAATTATTACATATGAAATGATTCGAAAACAGAAATATAGTCTTTATAATGAAATAATAGCACTAATGAAAAGGCAATAATATATGCCTATAACAAGTGAACGACGCCCTCAACGCGTCTGTAAACACGCCGGCTCGTGTTAACAGAGTTAACAGTGTTGAGTGGTGATTAACGGCGCGCGAGCCGGGCAGCATTGTAGATATTATAGAAGAGTCATTCATAAGCCACGAAAAAGTCTGTCAGTAGTCGGACTGAATTTTTAAATTTTATTTGTAGATTATAATCGATGCCGAGAATTTGACATGGTGGCAATCATAAAAAATGTCATCAGTTCAGGTCATGTATATATCATTCCCCAAAGAAATTAGGATGAAACCTATGAAAGGTCACATAGATTCGTTTCATAAAATTGATAGATTTAATATTAGTATGTTGGCATAGTAAACATAATATTATTTTGTTGTTCATATGGAAATTGTCGTGACGTCATAATATACACGACGCATTTATGGAACGCGAATTGTTGAGAACGAAAGCTGGCAAATCCCCTTAAAAAGTTATACCTAAGATAAAAATCTATAAATTTCTGCTTCATGCATGTTTTTTACAATCGAGATAGACTTTAAATATTATGGTTTTGCAAACTTATTCCAGTGACTCTCTAGAGCGGTGTACAGCGATCGTAAACCTTGGGTTTACAAGCTCACTGTAAACTGGCCTATGATTTACGACAGCGCTGAGTGCGCTATAAAAATGTTTAGCGACGATCACCCGACGGGTTTATCGCTATACGACGAAGTACCGTTCGCATTGTACGGCGATGTACTCGTAATGTTTGGAGAACTCATTTAACTTGTGCCCACTTCACCGTATTACCACAGAACTTCGAAAAATCGTGAGCGTTGGCATCCTTACGTGGTTGAAGTCCAACCTGCTCGCACAAAACGCTTCAGTTCAACGTTTCTGAATCGTACCGCTAAGGTGTGGAACGCACTTCCAACAGGCATGTTCTAGGCAAGCGCGCTCCAACCTAGCCCTCATCAGTGCTGTCCAGCATTGATTGTCGTCAAGCGCAAGCCTATCCCAAAATTAAAAAAAAAAAACTAAAACTATAGGTTGGTGATTGAGACGCGATAGTCTTTTATTTCGAAAAAAGTTTCAAATCCTAATTTAATAACTATAATTTTTGATGCATTAATAGGGTATTTGACTATAATAAAAATATCGTTTCAACTGGTGTCATCCTAAAAGATTATTATCTAAAAACATTATTCCATACGACAAAACTAAAAAATAAAGCTTTATTTAATTAGAAAACATTAAATAAAATTGCTATAATACTGGCCATGGTCACGTGATCGAAAACGTTCCGTGATGTCGAATGACGTCACAGTCCACACCACCTATGGAATTCTCATTTTGTCAATACATTTCGACGTGTTTGTGCGGCGTAATAGGCTAATTTCGTCTGTTTTTCATCGTTACTATTTTATTAAATACCAAATAGTATGCGACACGCGGCCTAAACACATATTATAAAATTGTCATTGTTTGAAATGTGAACTGTTACGTCATGAGAGCAAATGGAACGTTTCGGCGGCAATTTATTTTTTTGAATTTATTTCTCGATTTTTATGAAAAATAATGAAAATTATGCCGAAATATATGTTTTGTTAGCTTCAGCATAGCATTATTAACAATTTAAGATGATTTTCTAAAAGTAGTCAAATAGCCTATTCTGAGCATTAAAATGGCCGGTGGGATTCGTGCCCACATCTATCGGGAATCTATTCTATTCGGGTGGTCGCGGGTTCGATACCGGACACGCACGCACCTCTGACTTTTTTGGGTTATGTGCCTTTTTCATTTTTAAGCAATTAAATATCACATGCTTCAACGGTGAAGGCAAACATCGTGAGAAAATCTACACGCCAATGCAATCTCTGCCAATTCGCATTAGGCCAGCGTGGTGGACTATGGCCTATCCTTCTCAGAGAGGAGACCTGCACTCAGTAGTGAGACGTTGATGGTTTGCTGATGATCAATTCAAATTCAAAATTCAAAATCATTTATTTCATGTAGGCCAACCTCTGGCGCTTATGACAAGTCATGACTCTACCACCGGTTCGGAAAGCGGATTCTGCTGATTTGATTGATTGATCATTAATAATACTAAGCCGACGACTTAGGCTGTAAGTTTAAGTAAGTGTTAGGCTGTTAGGCTGTGTTAGGCTGTAGGAATAAGGCTGAATTTACAAAGCTGACTGCCAACCTTCGCTAGTCGGAGAGGCACGCCAAGAAGAAGAAGATTAATAATACCTACCCAAATAACATACAAAATCATAAAGCATGTGTTGTAATGTTTACCTGAAATCTCGAGGCAATCACGCAGAAACGAATACCTGCAAAAAATAATTAACACCCTAACGTAATAACACACTAGCGCAAAACAAAACTTCTAACAAATATAATCGCCCGGAGAAGTGGATAACTTTAGGGGAAAATATCGAAACAAACAAAGCGTGATCGCCTCCACTGTATTTACTTTTATCACAACTTGCTCCAACTTGTACTGGAACTACTAATTTAATTTTTCTTCCACCCACCCTTCTGGCACACATCAGTATTCATATCGTAATGCACATTGCTCCTTTTGCTACTAAAATCATCATCCACTACTTCATTTCTCTCAAATAGAACTTTGTAATACCCATATTGAGCCAGCAATGGATTGGACTCAACTGTATATTGTTCTGTAGATTTATCGAAGCTACATGATAGAATGAATGCCGCACGCGGGAGGATTTGGCCAAAAACTATTTTGTATTCTTGGTACAGCATCCACTATTTATCCGTAAGACATTCAGAGCACGTAATAAATCGGAGTTATTTAATCTACTGCGAGATATCTACGGTCTATACTACCTTTTATTATTGCTTATGAGCTTTTTATAGGGCTATATCTTGTTTTTGGAACGAGATTTGGTCGCATTTCTCGCTTTCCGTAAAACCTAGCTACTTCAAGCGACCATGTGGATTGATTTGTGAGAATTTCCCTTCCGGCTTCCGTTTTTCCAACTAACTATAACTTAGGTCATCATCATCATTAACAACCCATCAACGGCTCACTACTGAGCGTAGGGTTCAGAGAGAACTACTTCTACTTCTCAGAGAAGGGTTATAGGCCATAGTCCACCAAGCTGACCCAATGCGAATTGGCGGACTTCACACACCTTCGAGAACATTATAGAGAACTCTCAGATGTGCAGGTTTCCTCACGATGTTTTCCTTCACCGTTGAAGCAAGTGATATTTAATTGCTTAAACGCACATGGTCCGAAAAGTCAGAGGTGCGTACCCGGGATCGAACCTGCGACCCCCGAATAGGAGACCACAGTACACCACTAGCGAACTTAGGTACTTTAAATCGAGAGTGAATTGTCATCTTCAAGGTAGGCGTCCATCTTAGGCTGTATCGTCACTTACCTTCAGATGAGAACACAGTGAAGCGCTGGTCTTTATAATATTATTAAATAAATGCTTTTTTAAAATTGTATTTTATTCATGACTGGTTAGCAATTGTCTGCTACTTATACTGGTTAGCAATTAATTATACTAACAATTTTAAGGAATCGTTAAAGTGTATAAGATAATACACAAAATGAAAAAACCTAGATACGACTAAGTTCCTGCAATGTTGAGAGTAAAGTATTTGTAGTAAATTGTAAAAATAATAGGATATTAGACGTATTTGGAATAGAAGCAATCTGACAAATCCCTACCCTACTCGTTCCTAGCAAAAACTAAATCGATGCTCATACATTAGTTACATTGAAGGAATTGCGGTTTCTTCTAACTCCGTTTTGAGATTAAGGGACCTCGTACACTACGCGTCTACTATCACTGATCGTTGTCGTGATCTCACTCAATTCATTCGCTTATACGCTCAAGTGGACGCTCATAGTAAAGTATACAAAGTTTGTTCGCAACCACTTTTCACGGCACGTGCGGCCAGTTGACTGTCGGAGCCAACGTTGCAACGCATATTAGATTACAATAATCTACTAGGACGCTACTAGGAAATGCAATCTCGTAACAAGATCGCTAAGTCAAGATCTCGAGGGATCAGAAATTCGATCTCGGCATTTTCGAGATCTCGAATGGATTTCGAAAAGTATTGTTTTAATTAGATAACTGAAATATGATTGAAACTGCTTAGTAGTTGTGATTATGATGCGAGTAAGATACAACATGAATTTTATAGAGTAGAAGAATAGAAATATTTTTTATTCAAATAAACTTTTACAAGTGCTTTTGAATAGTCGATGAATCTACCACTGGTTCGGAATGCCTTTCCTGCCGAGAAGAACCAGCAAGAAACTCGGCGGTTGCTCTTTTCAAAACTTTACAATACAGTAAATACTATGCTATATATGCAGTGTTTCCACAATGAGGGAAGTTCCAAAAATGCATACCGACTAACTTATATGTTAAGATGGGCAGACATAAAGTAGCCCCATTCCCGCCGGTGAGACCCGTTCACGAGCATGACGCATGACCCAGTCATTACTTCGCTCAACCATATTTGAGGGAACGTAACAACCCGCATTGTTGAAAGCTGTTGTATGCAAATTGCAAAAACATACCCCTCGATCCTCCACACTCATAGAGATCCATCTCTTTTTTAATCACGGACTCTAGCCTGTCTAATAGTAGCAACCGGCAAGAGAGGACTTTCGTCGCTGACTACTACCGCTCAATTTCGGCCGAGATCTCGTCATTTTATGCTTCGAGATTGATCTCGAAAAATGAGGCGAGATCTCGGATGTTCGGGATCTCGCGAGATCGAGATTGCATTCCCTAGACGTTACGGTATACTTGTGCCTAAGATACTGCAGCCGGTGGCACCTATAAATACCAGGTGGTACCTCATACACATCGCGCATCGAGCAGCTGGTCGCACGAGACAGACACCAGACATGAGTCGGTCGGTTGGTGGTTGCGACTAAACTTTGTTACAAGCGTTCGCTTGAGCGTATTAGAATAGAATAGAATAGAAATGTTTTTATTCAAATAAACTTTTTTACAAGTGCTTTCGAATCGTCGATGAGTCTACCACTGGTTTAGAATACCCTTCCTGCCGAGAAGAACCAGCAAGAAACTCGGCAGTTGCTCTTTCCAAAACAAGTTTCCAATTCAATAGATACTATGCAATGTATGCAGTGTTTCCACAGTGAGTTCCACAAAAGCATACCTAATTATAATTCAACAGGTTAAGACGGGCAGACAGAAATCAGCCCATTCCCGCTGGCGGCACCCGTTCACGAGCATGACGCATGATCCAGCCATTTGCATTGCTTCGTTCAACCATATTTGAGGGAACGTAACAATTAGCTTCTATGACCAATGTTGTGACTACGGCTACAATCAGTCATGGTTGTGATCGCATAGTGCGACGAGACTTCAGGAGATTGTATTCTTCAGATACAGATTTAAGAGTAGTATATTACACATCTAGGGCAGTAAAATAAGAAATGTCTCAGATCACATGTAATTGTTGTCTGAGGCGAAGCCGAGGTCAATAAACATGTGATCTGAGGCTTTCTTATTTACTGCCCGTGGTGTGTATACTATTTTTCTCCTCGACGGAGGCGGAAAGCGACATTTTCGTTTAGCGCAGCGGGAGGAAAATTGACGCTTTCCGCCCGGAGGTGAGAAAAGACATTTTGCCATTAGCAGCGTATTGCGACGAAAAAATTTTCAAGTAGGGTATAGAGTGGTAGAGTCACGTGTCATAAGAGCCACAGGATGGCCTACGTGAAATAAATAATACTGAATTTTGAAGTAAATGTTATATTAGAGTTGACAGCTTTGCTGCTGCAATTAGCGTTTCTGAAATGCGACTAATGCGTACCTGACTCTTCCTGCGTATAACATATATTCAGCTTTTAACAATAGAACAAACAAAATATAAAAGAAGACAAAAACTTAAACACTAAAAATGCTGAAAAAGCTACTGTTGCGTGTGCCTCTTGTTATACTGGGGCGAAGAGTTGAGGTGATGATGATGATGAATATGTAATTAGAATCAAGGTACATAATTTCAATTTTAAATAGGTACCTGCCTGAGTATTTCATCTTCATAACATTACATACATAAGTATTTCCGGTATATTTTACAAGGATCGATTTTAAATAGAGGACAGCTAATAGATTTTTAAAAATAAATCTACCAAAATTACTCTCCTTCGCTAAAAAGAAAGTGCGAGAAAAGCGGATCGGCAATAATGCTCTCTAAATCACCGGCGGAACTTTTCTTTTTCTACGACTATCTTGGCGCGGAGTTGCAATAAAATTAAAAGAACCACCCTGTATCGCCGCGGAATTAAAAATAGTACAGGAAATGGGCAAGTTAACGGTTATTTATACGTTAGTATTTTCCTTTAAGTGTAATGTACTTTTAAGAAATAATGGTGTAGATGAAACTCTATCGAATACAGTTTTCCACACCATAATATTAGTAATCGTCTTCAGTCGTGATATTTATGTCCACTGCTGGACAAGATAGGGACTTCAAAACTGTTTGGATCCAGTAGCTCCCTGCGACTCGTATGATGTTGTCTACAATTATTTATTAGGCTTGTGATTCCTCGACTGCGCCTCCAGAGGGTCCGAAAGACATTTGTGGGAATGGGCGTGACGTTCTATAATAAAATTCCACAGTCGATCTTAGACTTGCCTTTACACAAGTTTAAGAAAGCAATTAAAACTTCTCTCATGGAAAAAGCATATTATACAATTGAAGACTATATTAATGACAAAAAAGCGTGGATATAACTCGCTCCAGCGATTCATGAGACAGTAATAATCAACCTGTGTAACAAAATTATCCTGTGCTATTCAGTGTTTCTACTTTATTTGTGTCTAAGTGATGTCTTAAAATTAGCATTTGAATATTAGTTTTCAGTTTGATGCCTTGACATGGGTAGCATAAGTATGTCACGCACTCTTTAAACATTTCTGTGGTGGTGTCGTGTGATGCGGGTTGTTACGTTCCCTCAAATATGGTTGAGCGAAGCAATGGCTGGGTCATGCGTCATGCTCGTGAACGGGTTCCACCGGCGGGAATGGGGCTACTTTATGTCTGCCCATCTTAAGATAGAAGTTAGTCTGTATGCATTTTTGGAACTTTCCTCATTGTGGAAACACTGCATATATAGCATAGTATTTACTGTATTGTAAATCTGTTTTGAAAAGAGCAACCGCCGAGTTTCTTGCTGGTTCTTCTCGGCAGGAAAGGCATTCCGAACCAGTGGTAGATTCATTGACTATTCAAAAGCACTTGTAAAAGTTTATTTGAATAAAAAATATTTCTATTCTATTCTATTCTATTCTATTCTAATTACACAGTAGTACAACAGAGATTTTTTTTACACAATGAGAAGATAGTCCTTGACATCGCATCTCAACTGATTATATGTGACGACGCAGTCGATGCAAGATGGTAGCGAGCTACCTTGAAAGGGGTATAGCAGTGTACATTCAACCCATACCCCTTATCTGTTTCTACACGCTATCGTGCCGGAACGCTAAATAATTTGGCACCTAGCGCTATGTCTTTCACGGTAGGGTGGTAACTTGCCACGAGCAAGGCTTCCCACCAGACCAGACATTAAATAAACTATGAATGTATAGTGCAACAATTTTAAAGTCCTTTCCACGGAAGGAACCATGGGCATTAGCTAGTTAGAAGAAAAAATATTACCTTCCTCGACGGGAAGCGAAAATATGTCTGACATATAAAATCACTGGCATGAACGATGGTCCGGGTTACGGCATACGCTCACAACAGAGCCGGCCACAATGCCTGCCATCGTCGCGCGCCGCGAGGAGTCGTTTGGTTATCTGAATAACATCGATAAGTGGTGTAAAGATGACCGGAGGAGTTAACCAATAACCGACTTCAAAAATAGGAGGTTGTCAATTCGACACGTATTTATTTAATGAATGCCCGCCTGATGCCCGCGACTTTGTCCGCGTGGATTTAGTTTTTAAAGTCCCTCGGGAACTCCTTGATTTTCCGGGATAAAAAGTAGAATAGATGTTGACCCGAGTAATACGCTACCACGGTATAAAATTTTGTAGAAATCTGTGCGGTAGTTTTTACGTGAAAGAAGGACAAACAAACAGACAAAAATTAAATAAAAATCTGTTTTGGGCTCAGTATCGATAGTAAAGCATCCCCCAATTAAAATTTTCAAAATATATTAAATGTACAGAAATCTTCCAGTTACAGTTTTATTATATGTATAGATTAATACATAAATACGTGTATTACGTAATATTGTTGGAACTGCAAGATATTCACATCATACTATTATTATAAATGCGAAAGTGTGTTTGTTGGTTTGTCCTTCAATCACGCCGCAACAGAGCTACGGATCGACGTAATTTTTTGCATGGGTATAGTTCCCGAGGGACGTTAAAAACTGAATTCACGCGGACGAAGGGGGCATCAGCTAGTAAGATTGTAATAATTTTTTTATTTGCTTACATTTACTTCTACTTAGAACTATATCATGTTATGTTATACCTAACTGTAATATTATACAATTAGGTTTCAGTAAAAAGGAAAGGGACGGAAAATAGGAAAAGAGGTTAAAATAGTTTGGAGGGCTTCAGATAAATCTACGTCAAACGTTAACGTAATTTCGATGGCATCACGTAAAAACTTTGACCCGTACACTACTTAGGCGAGGGAATTTGATTACCCGCCAGACTGGACCGGGTACTTCGTTATAATCGTATAGTTTTTAATTTGGTGCATTTCACGAGCGATAGCGTCTTTATTGTTTTTTCACCCCAGGTAGGTTTTTTCAATTTTTACTCGATTTCGATACGTGATCGACTATCGACTCGATCGATACTCGGTAAAATTTTAACTGACTTCAAAAATGGAAGAGTTTATCAATTCGTCGGAATATTTTTTTTTATGTATGTCCACCGATTACTCGAAGACGCCTGAACCGATTTGGAAAATTCTTTTTTTTTTGAAAGGGTATACTCTCCAGGTTGCCCCATATAAATTTTATCGAAATTTTAAGTTAGTTTAAGTTTTTAAAATATCAACAATAAATTATATACTTTGTATAGAATTATAGAGAACTCTCAGGCATGCAGGATTCCTCACGTTGTTTTCATTCACATTAAAATGTGAATGAAAACAAATTTACTGAAATAAGTATTATTTCAGTATCTGAATCAATCATGAAATCACTGAATGAAGCTGAATTACTATTCTGTGTTTTTAGAGAGATGCTTTGAAAAGTTTATGACATTTTAATGTGTTTATTAAAAAACCTTTCAGTAACGAGAGACCTTCGCCTTTATTAAATTCGACCTCAAGCGATTTCCGATAGAAGGAGCCTTGACGGACAGACAGACAGACGATCACAGAGGGATTGGATTCGATATGTGTTCTGTTTTTTCCAGGGCAGGATCTCCGGGCGCAGTAGGCATTTAGAGCAACCTCAGTCCCCGCGCGGTGAGGTGCGCGTAGGCGCTTTTCAAATGAACTCACTCACCCCAAATTTTACATCATAGATTAAATAACTTTATTGTACCTAACAGTACAGGGACACTTGTAAGTTTTAGAAACATTTATTTTATTTTTTATTCATACATTTATATTATATAAGTGTGATTGTTATTTTGCATATTACGTACATAGGTACATTTACCTACTTTTTTTTTTTTTTTTTTTTTTTGTTATTTCTTTCGAACTCGATATCTGGGGTTCCCTGTACTTATAAAATACGTAACCGTTGCCAAAATGTCGGCCATTTTCTCTTTTTTTGTTATTGGGCCGATTTCTTTCAAAATCCATATTTGGGGATCCTTGTACTAATTAAAGCGGTAACCATCGTCAAAATTAGAAAAATTGGTGGCCATATTCTTTTTTCTTGTTATAGGACCGATTTCTTTCAAAATCGATATCTGAGGATCCCCGTGCTCATAGCAGTGGTAACCAATGTCAAAATTAGAAAAATGGAAAAGTTTTTCCCTAACCTATTTGGGACGAAGTTCCTTAGACATTTTTTTGTTATTGGACCGATTTCTTTCAAACTCGATATCTGGGGTTCCCTGTACTTATAAAATAGATAACCGTTGCCAAAATGTCGGCCATTTTCTTTTTTTGTCATTGGACCGATTTCTTTCAAAATTGATATCTGGGATTCCCAGTGCTAATAAAATAGGTAACCATCGTCAAAATAAGAAAAAGTGGTGGCCATTTTTTTTCTTGTTATGGGACCGATTTCTTTCAAAATTGATATCTGAGGATCTCCGTGCTCATAGTAATGGTAACCGATGTCAAAATAAGAAAAATGGAAATTTTTTCCCCAGCCTATTTTGGACAAAGTTCCTTAGCCATTTTTTTTGTTATTGGACCGATTTCTTTCAAACTCGATATCTGGGGTTCCCTGTACTCATAAAATAGTTAACTGTTGCCAAAATGTCGGCCATTTTCTCTTTTTTTGTTATCGGACCGATTTCTTTCAAAATCCATATCTGGGGATCCTTGTACTCATAAAAGCGGTAACCATCGTCAAAATTTGAAAAAGTGGTGGCCATATTATTTTTCTTGTTATGGGACCGATTTCATTCAAAATCGATATCTGAGGATCCCTGTGTTCATAGCAGTGGTAACCGATGTCAAAATTGGAAAAATGGAAAAGTTTTTCCCCAACCTATTTGGAACGAAGTTCCTTAGCCATTTTTTTGTTATTGGACCGATTTATTTCTACCTCTATATCTGGGGTTCCCTGTGCTTATTAAATAGTTAAGCATCGTCAAAATAATAAAAAGTGGTGGCCATTTTTTTTCTTGTTATGGGACCAATTTCTTTCAAAATTGATATCTGAGGAACCCCGTGCTCATAGCAGTGGTAACCGATGTCAAAATTAGAAAAATAGAATAGTTTTTCCTTAATCTGTTTGGGACGAAGTTCCTTGGCCATTTTTTTTGTTATTGGACCGATTTTTTTCAAACTCGATATCTGGGGTTCCCTGTGCTTATAAAATAGTAACCGTTGCCAAAATGTCAGCCATTTTCTTTTTTTTTGTTATTGGACCGATTTCTTTCAAAATCCGTATCTGGGGATCCTTGTTCTCATAAAAGCGGTAACAATATTGTCCAAGAAAAAGTGGCGGCCATTTTTGTTCTTAATATGGGGCCGATTTCTTTCTAAATCGATATCTGAGGATCTCTGTGCTCATAACAGTGGTTACCATTGTCAAAACTAGAAAAAGTGGCGGCCATTTTATTTTTTCTTGTTATGGGACTGATTTCTTTCAAAATCAATATCTGAAGATCCCTGGGCAAGTTTTGGCAACATTTACCTGTTATGACACAGTGGTAACCGTTGCCCGAACAAAAAAATGGAAAAGTTTTTCCCCCAACCTATTTGGGATGAAATTCCTTATCGGAATAGCAAAGAATAATAAAAACACCTATTTAATATTTGACAAATGTTTATAGTATAAAAAAAAATTGCCGACACTTTTTCTAATTTTGACGACGGCGACCTCTTTCATGAGTATGATGAATCTCTGATATTGATTTTGAAAGAAATCGGTCCAATAACAAAAATAAATAAAATGGCCGCCACTTTTTCTTATTTTGACGATGGATACCTATTTTATTAGCACTGGGAACGAACCCCGAATATCAATTTTGAAAGAAATCGGTACTATAACAAAGAAGAAGAAAATGGCCGCCTTTTTTCTTATTTTGACGATGGTTACCTCTTTTAATAGCACTGGGAACCCCAGATATCAATTTTGAAAGAAATTGGTCAAATAACAAAGAAAAAGAAATGTCCGCCTTTTTTGTTTATTTTGATGATGGTTACCTCTTTTATTAGTACTGGGAACCCCAGATATCAATTCTGAAAGAAATTGGTCCAATAACAAACATAAAAATGACCGCCACTTTTTCTTATTTTGACGATGGATATCTCTTTTATTAGCACTGGGAACCCCAGATATCAATTTTGAAAGAAATTGTTCCAATAACAAAAAAAAAATTAACCGCCACTTTTTCTTATTTTGACGATGGATACCTCTTTTATTAGCACTGGGAACCCCAGATATCAATTTTGAAAGAAATCGGTCTAATAACAAAGAAAAAGAAAATGGCCGCTTTTTTTTCTTATTTTGATGATGGTTACCTCTTTTATTAGTACTGGGAACCCCAGATATCAATTCTCAATGAAATTGGTCCAATAAAAAAAATTAAAATGGCCGCCACTTTTTCTTATTTTGACGATGGATACCTCTTTTATTAGCGCTGGGAATCCCAGATATCAATTTTGAAAGAAATCGATCCAATAACAAAGAAAAGAAAATGGCCGCCTTTTTTTCTTATTTTGATGATGGTTTCCTCTTTTATTAGCACTGGGAACCCCAGATATCAATTTTGAAAGAAATCGGTCCAATAACAAAAATAAAAATGGCCGCCACTTTTTCTTATTTTGACGATGGATACCTCTTTTATTAGCACTGGGAA
The DNA here is from genome assembly GCA_029955525.1 of Oeneis ivallda. Classification (NCBI taxonomy): domain Eukaryota; kingdom Metazoa; phylum Arthropoda; class Insecta; order Lepidoptera; family Nymphalidae; genus Oeneis; species Oeneis ivallda. The sequence continues at coordinate 815,827 of JARPMR010000020.1, read as the reverse complement.
CCCCAGATATCAATTTTGAAAGAAATCGGTCCAATAACAAAAATAAAAATGGCCGCCACTTTTTCTTATTTTGACGATGGATACCTCTTTTATTAGCACTGGGAACCCCAGATATCAATTCTGAATGAAATTGGTCCAATAACATAAATAAAAACGGCCGCCACTTTTTCTTAATTTGACGATGGATACCTCTTTTATTAGCGCTGGGAATCCCAGATATCAATTTTGAAAGAAATCGATCCAATAACAAAGAAAAGAAAATGGCCGCCTTTTTTTCTTATTTTGATGATGGTTTCCTCTTTTATTAGCACTGGGAAGTGGGAACCCCAGATATCAATTTTGAAAGAAATCGGTCCAATAACAAAAATAAAAACGGCCGCCACTTTTTCTTAATTTGACGATGGATACCTCTTTTATTAGCGCTGGGAATCCCAGATATCAATTTTGAAAGAAATCGATCCAATAACAAATAAAAGAAAATGGCCGCCTTTTTTTCTTATTTTGATGATGGTTTCCTCTTTTATTAGCACTGGGAAGTGGGAACCCCAGATATCAATTTTGAAAGAAATCGGTCCAATAACAAAAATAAAAATGGCCGCCACTTTTTCTTATTTTGACGATGGATACCTCTTTTATTAGCACTGGGAACCCCCGATATCAATTCTGAATGAAATTGGTCCAAAAACAAAAATAAAAATGGCCGCCCTTTTTTCTTATTTTGACGATGGATACCTCTTTTATTAGCACTGGGACCCCCAGATATCAATTCTGAATGAAATTGGTCCAATAACAAAAATAAAAATGGCCGCCACTTTTTCTTAATTTGACGATGGATACCTCTTTTATTAGCGCTGGGAATCCCAGATATCAATTTTGAAAGAAATCGATCCAATAACAAAGAAAAAGAAAATGGCCGCCTTTTTTTCTTATTTTGATGATGGTTTCCTCTTTTATTAGCACTGGGAACCCCAGATATCAATTTTGAAATAAATCGGTCCAATAACAAAAAAAAAAAAGAAAATGGCCGCATTTTTTTCTTATTTAGACGATGGTTACCTCTTTTATTAGCACTGGAACCCCAGATATCAATTTCGAAAGTTTTCGTAATTTAAATCAAGATATTTTGTTCTTTCTTCCATTTTTATTCCCCATATTTACTTTATTATATTATTCTTATATTATAGTTTAACACTTACTATACAATAAGACTCTAAACCTAAAACCTATAATACTAATATTTACAGATTTATTAATAAATACTAAAAATTACAACAATATTAACCCTCTGATTTGATTTAATCTATGATAAATGAATACGGAATGAAAATAATAGGTATCTATGCAATAGATCGCTTGATCAGGGGGGGGTCGCAGCGAGCCAGCGAAAGCGATACGTCCTACCTCGATGATACTTTGCGGGCTACTGAAGTGAAGCGCACGAGCCACTTTGTTATATAAAAAGTAAAAACGTCGTGATTAAAAAAATACAAATTTTTTAGAGAAAAAGTAATCACAAAAGAATCTTCTAAAAGTGTTTGCCTATTTTATGAAATTTGTTTTTTTAGTCTAACTTTAATATTCTATGAACACGACCTGAAAAACGATAAAAATTACACTGTTTTCGAAATTATTTTTGATCGGGTGAAGTTGTAAATATAGAGTTTTGAATCACAAAAGAATTAAGAACATACATTAAACTACAACATAATTATATTTTTAACCGATCAAAACAAAGAATATTTCATTGTTTACGATTCAATCAAAAATAGGTCGATGTCGAAGTTCCCGCCGTTAGGATTCCTAAAACCAATTATCCCAATTCCGAACACACATTATACATGATTTTCGTTCCCTAGTCTCGGAAAATTCTATACAAAATGCCATACAAAAAGCAAAACTTGCTGAGTTTGGATTCAGTAAGCACTATTTTGTTTTACTATTTTGTCGTTAAAAAAAAATTAAGTGGCACTCGGGGACTGCCGCGGTAAAGCTATTGCATAGCATTTTTTTTCAACTTATGCAATCATAATATTTATGCAATATTTTTTTTTGCTAAAAATTATGCAAAAAAAATTAAAAAAAAAACAAACAAGAAAAGCGCACTGTCACTACTTCGCGAGTGAGATTCGAACCTGCGACATCATAGACCATACGGTAAAGAAAGCGGTCGTTCGCCCACTGCGCCAAACAGAGCTACTTGCGAACCTCTATAATGTTGAACGCTTACTGAACGACGGTGTTAGGTATATTTTCGATACGGAATTTCTTGATTCGGTCGCCGCGCTCAAACTGTTTGTCCTAGTTCAAAGCCCGCGATAAAAGCTATGCAATAGCTTAGTATAAATTATCGCCTTTCACTTGTCACTGGGACCGCGCCTGCCCAGCGGACCATCCGTGCGCATGTGTTTCGTGCGGGGAAATTCGCTTCGCAGTAAACATTTTAGCGAACGAAAATCGAAATTGATTTCGAAAGTAGCATTTCACGATCTATCCCATAGAGTATTTTTTACCATTAACGGATCGGTGTCAGTAGGCTATCAATTTTAATTAGTGTTCGGATTCCAATGTACGTTAAATTTTTATGCTTAAATAAATTCAAAATTCTGAAAGAAAATAGATTTCATGCTGCAATTTTTAAACAAAAAAATTTAAATAGCCTTTGATGTATTAGAAAATAGTTGATGCCCGCAATTTCATCCGCGTGGGTTAAGCTTTTTTAATTACCGCGGGATGTCTGTAATTTTCCGGGATAAAAAGTAGCCTATTCTATAATCCTGGGTATGAGCTATCTCCATTCCAAATTTCAGTCAAATCGGTCTATTCACTGTGGCGTTAAAGAGTAACAAACATCCATCCATCCATACATTCATCCATCTTCACAAACTTTCTCATTTATAATATTAGTAGGAAAGGAAGGTGGATTAAGTATTAGCGTAGCCAAACTATGAACCAAACCCTTCTCTGATAGCGATACCAGTGCGCAGTAATGTTGATGGGTTGCTGATGATGATGATGACGTTGGAAATTGAACCAAGCTTCACCCGGACAAAGCCGCGTACAAAAAGCTATTTTTTGATGCTATGTATTTAGTTAGTTTTATTGTTATTCATAGTCATTTGAACTTAAGCGAATCAAGTCTTTTGTTGTCAATTGTATGAATGACCCCTAGAAGTCGAATATTTTCTTGCAAAATCAGCTCAACTCGAAATCCTTCTTATCTCGAAGTCTTGGCGTCTTCCTTGAAGTTCAACATATAGAGGTTCTTCTCTATTATTCAATCAAAATATATTATATAAAAGTCCGACTGACTGATATATCAATCATCATCATCATCACTAGCAACCCATCAACGGCTCACTACTGAGCGCAGGTCTTCTCTCAGAGAAGGGTTATAGGCCATAGTCCACCACGCTGGCACAATGCGAATTGGCGGACTTCACACACCTTCGAGAACATTATGAAGAACTCTCAGATGTGTAAGTTTCCTCACGATGTTTTCCTTCACCGTTAAAGCAAGTGATATTTAATTGCTTAAACGCACTTGACTCCGAAAATACAGAGGTGCGTACCCGGGATTGAAACTGCGACCCCCGAATAGGATACCGCAGTCCTAACCACTAGGCTATCACTGCTTCTAATAATATATCAATGCACAGCCTAAACTACTGGAGGTAGAAGCTTTTAATAACGGCATTAATTTTTTTTAAGACGTAGACACCCACTGAGTAAGTATTTTTTGAAGCTTCGCCCCTAAGGGAGTTAAATAGAGGGTTAAAGTTTGCATGCAAGTACGTTATTTTTCAAGTTATATACAAGAACCTTGGTATTTCGGCTTTAGATTTAAAATATGTCTGTCGCAGTTTTTGAAAGTTCCACCCCAAAACCTAATTCCACGCGGAAGAAGTCGCGGGGGCAAAAGCTAGTACAAAATAATATTATCGTGCACTCACCCAAAATACACCCTTCAGGTAAACATTGTGCGTAAAAGCATTTATCACTGATTCATATATCAAAGCATTGATGTCGAAAAGGTTATTATTCGCGCGCGTCGCGTCGCCACTTGACAAAAGATCGAAGTCTCGCAGACAAACTACTTTCGCTTCCACTCTCTTGGACTATTTAAGGCTCTTTGTGTACACGTGAAAAGGTTCCCGAGTTCGCGTTTGTTCAACTTGTTCGACGATGATTTGTTGTCTTTTTATGAACAGTGAAGAAAAGAGTAGGCTTAACCTTTTATTATTTTCCCGTTATATACCTACCTACCTACAGTGTAGAAACGGATAGTGATTGTTTTGTGAATAAAACAGTGAACTACTTGACATAAATGTGGAATAAAAGCAAGAAAATAAATGCTTGAAATACTAAAACTTAGGTTTTATTTAAAAAAATTGATTGTCTGTAAAGTCGGTTTACGCACGATAGTTTTACTTGATAAAGCCATAAAGACAACACATCCGCTAACCACAGCGCGCACGCGATGACTGGCGGGCGGCGGCGGGCGCTTTCTATTCACAAGCCAACGCTTGGGCCGAACGTGCCTCTCTATCGCTTGTTCCGCGGCCTCGCTTGCACGCTCAGGCGCAGGCGGAACGTGGCACTTTTTCGTGCGTGCAGCCGGTATTCATCGATATATAAGACATTATCACGTCAAAACACAACGCACCGGACACACCCCGACGCCATATCTTATTACACCCAGAGACTTCTTAACCCATCTCACTTACACACATGCTTGCATACATCTTCCTTCTCATTCCTTTCAACTTAAATTCTGGTTCCACACAAATAATTTAAGACAAGATAGAAGAGAATTCGAAAATTAAAGAAAGACAGAAAATTGTACGTAACATCCGTCATATTGATTTTGTTCATAAAAAATGTAGTCTATCACCCAGACCATCATACTAATATTATAAATGCGAAAGTGTGTTTGTTTGTCCTTCAATCACGCCGCAACAAAGCCACGGATCGACGTGATTTCTTGCATGGTTATAGTTGAGGACCTGAAGAGTGACATAGGCTACTTTTTATCCTGGAAAATCAAAGAATTCCCGAGGGATTTTAAAAACTAAATCCATGCGGACGAAGCCGCGGGCATCAGCTAGTAATAAATATGATAATAGCGAATCGATTGAAATCTCATTAATCAAGATCTACTTAGGGCCGATTTCACGAACGTAAAATAAGTCTTATCCGAGCGTAAATATTTTGGCATATTTTCAATACAAAAACTGTCAGAACGCCCAAAATATATCTGGGTTAAAGGTCACGACGTTGGTGAAATCGGCATAATTTAAACGCTACATTGGAACTACAGTGTCTCAACATACTCAATTACTGATTATATTGTAACTAACGCTGAAATTTACAGAATTTACTCTGGCTCTGCCCAAGACTCAAGATAGAGTTAAAATGAGACACAAATATGTCTTGACATAAATCTGTCTCGTTTTAACGCAGTCTTAAGTGTGCGCTCAGTGAGAGTGTCATCTATAGATCTCAGCCTCAGACCTTATTCCAATTAATAAAAACTAGCAAAAGCTGAGCTTTGTGAGGGCTCGCGTAGGTTTCTAACGGGTAATAAGTTCTGTTGCAACGATGTTAACTCTTTGGTTTTCTAACAGATGGCGCTAGTAGTACAATAAATATATATAATAATAAAAATAATGAATATATTTTTTTAACGGTTATAAAGTTATATTTTTTGGACAGATAACACATCTGGATATAAAGATAAATTACTATGTTAAAGCACAAATCTATAGGTGCGATAGTTTTTCAGTAAAGTGTACCACAAAATGTTCAGGTTGTTGGATAGTAATAGGGCTCGCTTCGCTTGCCCTAATAATAAATCTTTTAAATTAATCTCTGCTTAGCAACCTATAGTTAGATATTCATGGACTACCTACTAGTATTCCATTTGACTTTTTTTTGGCGTAGCCGAATAAAAATGATTCTAGAAAAAATAAAAATCCAGGATCTCTTTCCTGTACGAGGAAGTAAAAAAGACAAAGACGGGTTATAGTTATTTATCAGAATATTTTACACAACGAAAAACACACGCGACAGAACTGTATCATAACTCATATGACAAGCGGTAGGTAGTAGGTACATAGGAACATCCACTAGTGATTAATGACTCCAACGGAATATTTGCATGAGTAATAAATTAGATACTCGAGCATAAGGACGCAATTATATCATACTAGCTGATGCCCGCGACTTCGTTCGCGTGGAATTGGTTTTTAAAATCCCGAACTTATTGATTTTCCGGGATGCCTATGTCACCCTCCAGGTTCTCAACTATACTATCCAAATAATTATGTCAATCCGTAGCTTGGTTGCAGCGTGGTTGACGGACAAACCAACAAACAAATAGACTATTTATAATATGTATTAGTAAGGAAGAATTAAAACTACGATAGTAAAGGCAATCTAATAAAATTTCAGAACACTAAAGCTACTACTGTGACTTAAATATGATAGTTAGATATATTCCCTTGAGCACTTTTTTGTAAAAAATAATGAGTACTTTAATCGTGTAGTACATAATTTTTATGTATCATCAATAATTTTCTCAGCACACGCCAAATAATGCATTTTATAGGCAAAATTTTGCTACCTTGGGTTGCATTATTGAAACTTTCTTAAGGATCTCTAATTTTTTTGAAAATAAATTATAGCCTATGTTACTTCCTGATAACTTATCTTTCTATTCGTGAAAAAATGGTTAAAATCGGTCTAGTAGTTACAGAGCCTATTGGGTACAAACAAACAAACAAACAAAAAAATATTTTCACTTTATAATATTAGTATAGACAATTTATTCTGATGTAGTATTTAGAGCCGGAAATTTCAACGGAAAGTCAAAACTTTTTCAGCGAAATAATAAATATTATAGTTTTGATTCTTTCTTGAAGTCCTTAATGGATAATGAAAGACATTGAACATAATAAAGAAAGAAAGACATTGAACAAAAAAGTTATTGGGAGATTTAGTAATAGTTGTTGCAAAAGGTTTACACCACGCGGAGTTGGGTTTTGGGTGCGAGAAAAATACCGCGGGGACATGGCGGGGACCCTTTATTTCACCTGGATAAAAAGAAGCCTATCTACACTTGGAGAGTGACATAGGCTACTGTTGACTGTGTGTCTGCCCGTCTTAACATGTGTTGAATTATAATTAGGTATGCTTTCGTGGAACTTCCCCTCATTGTGGAAACACTGCATACATAGCATAGTATCTATTGTATTGTAAACTTGTTTTGAAAAGAGCAGCCGCCGAGTTTCTTGCTGGTTCTTCTCGGCAGGAAGGGCATTCCGAACCAGTGGTAGACTCATCGACGATTCAAAAGCACTTGTAAAAAAGTTTATTTGAATAAAAAACATTTCTATTCTATTCTATTCTATTTTTATCTCGTCCTCAAATACACCCATGCAAAAAATCACGTTGCTCAGTTATTGTGTGATTGAAGAACAAACTAATATACCAACTTAGCGACCATAACACAGCTTAAAATTCTTTCTAACGTGTGTAAAGCACTAGGCTGACGCACTATGACCTAAAATTTTCTCATTCTGAAAGGAGAAGCGTGCCCAGTAAGGTGGGTCAATGATGACTTCAGATGACGATGATGATGATGTGGCATATTAATATAAACCTTCTAACAAATAATCAAACTGGAGTGGAAATGGGCGGCGCACATAGTTCGAAGAGATGATGGTCGTTGGGGTCCCAATGTGCTGGAGTGGCGACACCAAACCAGGAAGACCGACTAAGTGGACCGACGACATAAACGAGTCTCAGGGAGCCGCTCAATTCAAGAGGCGCAAAACCGAGGCCTGTAGAAGTCCATACAAGAGACCTTTGTCCAGCTGTGAACGTCTATCGGTTGGTAAAGAAGAAAGAGAAGAAATAACCATCAAAACTAAAGGCTTTACAAAAAAAATAAAAAAAAAAACTCAAAATTATTTATTTCATGTAGGCCAACCTGTGCCTCTTATGACGCTTCAAGATTCTACCACCGGTTCGGAAAGCGGATTCTGCTGAGCAGAACCGGCAAGAAACTCGGCAGTTGATCTTTTCAAAATAATCATTTTACAATATTAATAAATAGCTATTACATTGTAATAAGTTTTTATACTATCTTGTGGGCAGCTGGATGGCAAGCTGATTTAACCCGTGCATCTTTGTTAGAATAGAATATGACATTTCCACAAAACGTACTACAATTCAATTCATGTCAAAGACGGGCAGACAGAAAGTAGCCCCATTCCCGCCAGCAGGTCCCATACCCGTTCACGAGCATGACGCATGATACATTTGGGTATCATACAAAAAGCCGTCATATTTTCCACAGTAGGTACAAAGCACCACAGGCCACGCTCGATTCCTTGGACGCAAAACAAAGTCACATATCAACGTATCCGGTTCCGACATGGCGGCCATTCTGCCGACGGCGGGCGCTTTGTCCGCGGATTATTGTTATTGGTGTTACCTACGATGGATACTATTATTACTAGACTAGCCTTACCCCGCGACTTTGTCCGCATGAAGTTATGTTTTCAAAATCCCTCGGGAACCCTTTGTAATCTATTTTTCTAAATATATTTAAGGAAAAGTGACTTATTGACTGACTGACTGGTCTATCTCAAATCGCTGGTCGGAGCGGACTCAAATTTGGCATACAGATAGCTTTTATGGCTTAGTCATTCGCTAAGATAGGATTTTTGAAAATTCTTCTCCTAAGGGGGTGAATGAGGGGCTTGAGAAATTGAATTTCACGTGAGCGAAGCCTCTGAAAAAAGCTAATTCCGGAATAAAAAGTAAGCTTATGTCACTCTCCACTCTCCACCAGGTCCTCAAAATACATAATATAAGTAAGCCATGCAAAAAATCACGACGATGTGTTGCTCCGTTGCAGCGTGAGACAAACCAACATCCAAGTACCAATAATAAACACGGTTTCGTACACAAGTTTCATACTTATGATATTAGTAAGAATTCAGGTTCATTAGGGCTCCATACCCAAAGGGCGCCAACGGGACTGTATTACCTAAGCTTCCACAGCTGTCCATCCGTCCATTTATCAGCGGGCTTTATCTCCTTCTATATGTACAGTGTGTCCGGACACGAACTAGCGATATTTTAAATACTTATATAACAACTAATTTTAAGTACAAATACACTCTAAACTTGGGCCCAATCCACTTCCCCTCTATGTGGCAGCCATTTTGTTTTTTTGCTGAAATATTCTCTAAGCATGTACAAAAAAAATCATATCTCTCCAAGTTTTGGTCTTACTGAGATAAAAATGGGCTTATTCGAAGCGCAACAATACCGTTCTACCGTCTACATTACAAAACAAAGTGTTCACATTTCCATAACCTTTGAAAAAATATGAAACCCGAAAAAAATTATCGTAAAATCATGCAAATCAACAAATTATTGTAAATAACTGCAAAAACACCCCCGACAACCCTTTTTATTTTTTTACTAGATCAAGAGATTTTGAGCTAAGCTATAATACAACATTTAATTTATAACTGTATGTCTAATACTTTCTGAGTTATTGTTGTTTGAACATAGCGCATACGCATGAATGTTATGTGTTTTTAATGATTTCCTGTTTAGGGTTCCGACAAAGGCCTTTTGTGCTTGCGTATGCGCTATGTTCCAACAACAATAACTCTGAAAGTATTAGACATACAGTTATAAATTAAATGTTGTATTATAGCTTAGCTCAACATCTCTTGATCTAGTAAAAAAATAAAAAGGGTTGTCGGGGGTGTTTTTGCAGTTATTTACAATAATTTGTTGATTTGCATGATTTTACGATAATTTTTTTCGGGTTTCATATTTTTTCAAAGGTTATGGAAATGTGAACACTTTGTTTTGTAATGTAGACGGTAGAACGGTATTGTTGCGCTTCGAATAAGCCCATTTTTATCTCAGTAAGACCAAAACTTTGAGAGATATGATTTTTTTTGTACATGCTTAGAGAATATTTCAGCAAAAAAACAAAATGGCTGCCACATAGAGGGGAAGTGGATTGGGCCCAAGTTTAGAGTGTATTTGTACTTAAAATTAGTTGTTATATAAGTATTTAAAATATCGCTAGTTCGTGTCCGGACACACTGTATATCTACCTTCTACATACCATCTTTTAGTGAATTGTGGCTATTTATAGTACGCTTGAACGGGCGTACCCACATAGTCTCGCAGCAACCGATATTTGACGTTTTCAAACAAACTATGATATAACGTTGCCGCATTTAAGGAGCTATTAGTTTCAGTGCGGAGACCAATCCTAAATGTACGGATGACATGTTGAAACTAATTAGTGATTCGAAATAACTAAAATACCTAAACTATGAACTGCCATACAATTTCTAAGTTAGTTCGCATATAATATTATTATCTTAAAACTTCTTGCATCTTCGCTTATCAATATCACCCGGATGGCCAGGTCACATCGGTATGTTTCTATCCTCAATCCACGAACATAATATTATGTATCCATTATGCTCTCCTGATCGGATTTTGACAGCCAGTTTCAGTTGGATATTATAGTGCGCATCATAGGTGCAGTTTCTTTTGAGTGTGCGCAAACATGCTCACCCTTTTCACGAAATTTACGAAATAACATTTTCTCTTACCCTACTTTCTTAATACAACCCCATAATACAACCCAATTGAATCTTAGTTCGCCGTTTCCGAATAAAAGTTGTATAGACACAGTTGACACGTCGCTCTCACCTTCGGGACACGTTTGAGGCCTCTCAGACAAATCTATTTAAGGGCTTCACGCAATCCAATTGGGCTCCTTAGCTGAGAATTTGTTAAAACATCTTACCTTTAGGTGTGTCTTTAGATTTAGGTTGATACAATTTAATAACTCATGCTCGAAAGAGATTTTTTTTAGGATTGGTTGCTTATTCGTCACTTGATACCGCCCTGCCTACAAACAATTTTAAATTGCTTGACGGAATTCTTTGCTGAAAAAAACTGTGAAAGGGCTGTGAAAAAAACCAGACCAGAGACAATTTATAAATTCTATAAATTGTTATTGTAATAGACATGATGACAGTAAATAAGAATCAATGATAATAATTGTGAATTTAACTAATGAAATAGGATTCATGTATTTAATTTACTATTTTGAACGAGATTGATATTTATTTTGATAAAATAAAACTATAAAAAATCGGCCAAGAGCGAGTCGGGCCTCGCTCTCTTAGGGTTCCGTTAAAAAAAATTAAATTAAAATATTTTCATGTACCTACCCATGGAAATATTTTAATTTAATTTTTTTAATTTAATTTAATTTTAATTATTTGTTATTATAGCGGCAATAGAAATACATAATATGTGAAAATTCATCTGTCTATCTATTACGGTTTACGAGATACAGCCCGCTGACTGACGGACGGACGGACGGACGGACGGACAGCGTAGGCTTAGTAATAGGGTTCCGTTGGTACCCTTTGGGTACGGAACCCTAAAAAGTGACACGTTCCGCCTGAGCCTGCGCGTGCAAGCGAGAGCGCAGAACAAGCGATAGAGAGGCACGATCGGCCCAAGCGTTGGCTTGTGACTAGAGAAAATTGTAATTTTCAATTAACTCCTTCTTTGTATTATACAAAATAATGATAATTCAGTGATAATAATTCAATTAAATTCATAAAAGTATGCAATTTTTCATCAATGTTTCTTTATGACGTTATCACGTAAAAGTATCGTCTGTAAACCGACTTTACAGACAACTGTGGTATTTAAATAAAACACTTGTTCTAATCGATCGGAATTATAGTGTTTGCTCGATGGTCAACACACGACTCACGACTCAGAGGCCGGCGTAACTATTATATATTCTGTGCCGGAGTCGTTGAGTGACTGCATTCACTACAACAACCAATTTTTTTTGCTGAAATAAGATATTTTTTCGAAATAGTAGATACGTACGTAGTACTTCCGAACATCATCCAATAGTTTTTCAAACTCGGTCATCATGCCTAGGTATTCTTGCGCGAGCAGTAGGCATAATAACGCGTTCAGGAACCCGGACCTAACTGTGCCAGAGAGGTCGATGTGATCTAAGTTAATTCTATTGTAATCTCAAGCGGGTATCACGTACTCAGTAGGGCACGTGTTCAACCCGACATGCCGCGCTAACAAAGGGAGTTCACATCGCGAATCGGTGTGTCTCAGGACTCAAAGGACTATTATTTAGCTGATAACATCTCTTACAAAGAATCGTGCTGTAATGTTGACATTTACAAAGAATGGGGAGTTAGTCGACTTTTATTTTAACAAGAAAAATCTTTTCGGGTGTTTTTGTCGACATTAAAGTCGCCACGGATCCAAGGTCGTCTCGGGTTAGAAAAGACTTATTAAAACTAATAATCTATACCTACCTTATAATAAAACTGTAACTGGACGATTTCTGTACATTGAATATAATATTTTGTAAATTTTGACCGGGGGATGATTTAGTATCGATACTGAGCTTAAAACGGATTTTCATTTAATTTTTGCCTGTGTGTCTGTTTGTGTGTCAGCGCATCACGCGAAAACTACTGAATGGATTTAAATAAATCTGTATTTACAGCCTACCCGTGCGAAGCCGGTACGGGTCAACTAGTAATATTTCAAATGCGAAAGTACCTACTATAATTCTTTCTGTCTGTGGGTACTTTTTTTTGACTTAATCGCTGAAGAGATTTTGACCTTTTTAACGGACTACAAAAAAGGAGCAGGTTCTCAATTCGTCGGAATCTTTTTTTATGTATGTCCACTGATTACTCAAAGACGCCTGATCCGATTTAAAAAATTGGAATGTTCCAACTTTGAGAAAATTATGAAGAACTGTCAGGTGTACAGGTTTCCTCACGATGTTTTCATTCACCGTTTAAGCATGTGATAGTTAAATGCTTGTAAGTGATTAGTATGGTAATAAACAGGTTCAAATGCAAATTCCGGAAAATTATAACTCGGTTATTAGAGTTAAACGTTACAGCATAATTAGAGATGCGCTAATCCCCACGGCAGTTAGCCTTTGTATCGCCAGCACACATTAAACTCAATACCACCCGCCTGGGTATATTTACTACTGTATGGCACAGTAGATATAAACATTTAGTATTGTATATACTGTCTATTTCAAAATGTTATGCTTATTAATAGCGTATTTAATATTTTGTCTAAACTAGGCAGTAATATCGCATACAGCTTCGAAGTCAGAGATGCGTGCCCGGAATCGAACCTGCGACCCACCGAATAGGAGACCACAGTCCTAACCACTAGGCTATCACTGCTTTTGCAATTGAATATCACATGCTTCAACGGTGAAGGAAAACATCGTGAGGAAACCTGCACACCTGAGAGTTCTTCATAATGTTCTCAAAGGGTGTGAAGTTCGCTAATTCGCATTGGGCCAGCGCGGTGGACTATGGCCTAAACCTTTCTCTGAGAGGAGACCTGCGTTCAGTAGTGAGACGTTGATGGGTTGCTGATGATGATGATGAGGCAATAATATTAATTAATATTAATAACTAGCTTATGCCTACGACTTCGTCTGCGTTGAGTTAGGGTTTTAAAAATCAAGTTCCCTCTGCTTTGCTTCAAGATAAAAGGTAGTTTAAGTTACTTTCCTCGTCCTTGACTATAACCATGCAAAAATGCAATGGATGACGTTGATCTACAGTTTATTAATACTTATAGTATACAATTTCTGTCTTATTGTATCTATATTATAAAACGAGTACTAATATTAAGTCAAGATATTATGTGGATGAGTAAGAGATGTGGGTTCGAATCCCGCTGGCCTCAGAATTTTTTATGTGTTTATAAATTTATTCTGATATTTCCTTAAGTGTAGGTTAACACATTAATAAAAATAGTAAAAAGCAATGTGGCATCTCTAGTTCCTTATGAGCTCCATCGCAATATGGGGTCTTGGAAAGTAGATCAACAACTGTAACCTGTTGCTCCTAGATGTCGCTAACAGTTGCTTAAACTGAAAAGTAGATACGTCATATCACTTATAATTTCGATGCTGACTGTAGTTCGACCGTGGCTATAGTGTAAACGGCTAACTCACTCGGGCGCGATTCCCAACAGATGTGGGTTCGAATCCCGCTGGCCTCTGAATTTTTGATATGTGTCTATAAATTTATTCTAGTATCAGTCAATTTTATTAGCAAACAGAAATAAAATTCGTAATTCTTCTTCCTTACAAACATTTGTCTATTCAACCTAAACACCAGCTAGCAACGATTTTAAATATTCTAAAATGCAAGGTTAGTATCAGAACTAGGCCATGGCGAAGTATTAGTTTGCTTCATAATACAACCTTTACTAAAAATAATATTATATAACTTATATACAGACATTTAATGCATGCAAATGGATTCCGATAAGTAAATTATCGGTTAAGTTGAAAACAATCGGGGAGGTTGTAAAATTTAAATTAAATTATGGAAAATTTAAAATCTCTGATAACGTATTTAACCAGAATATTTCGACTTTAAAGTATTCTCACATTATTATAGTGTACAATTACTTGTGTTCGTAACATATAAATAATTAATACAGTTTAATCCAAGAGCTTCATACAGAACCCATACATAGTTCATAGGGGTCCCAAGGTGCTGGAGTGGCGACCCCGCACGAATGAAGCGCAGTATTAGCAGACCCCCACCAGGTGGACCGACGACATCAAACGAGTCGCAGGGAGCCGCTGGATTCAGGCGGCGCAAGACCGAGTTCTGTGGAAGTCCATGCAAGAGACCTCTATGTCCAGCAGTGGACGTCTATCGGTTGATAAAGAAGAAGAAGAGAATCAAAGAGCAACCGCGGAGTCACTTGTTGGTTCTTTTCGGTTGGAATGGCATTCAGAGCTAGTTGCAGTGGTTGATTCACTTCACGATTCAAAAAATACTTTGTTAAAGTTTATTAGAATAAAAAATTTTTATCGTTCTATTTTATTCTATACCAAGTTAAGGATTGACTGGTGTATTAAAGACTAGTATCGAAATCGGACACGTATATGGACTCGTCAGCGTGAAAAGGGCCACCATTGGGACTGAACGTAGTCAAGATAAAGTGAAGGAATGTGAACTGATGTTCAGGCAACTTTATTCCTTTTTCCAACGACTAGGATTTTGTTTTTTAAAAATTTTTTTGGAAACCGAAATGTTTGCACAAAATTACAAAATGTTGTGGAATTTTTCGAAAACTTAAGTTCACGCGGACGAAGTCGCGGGCAAAAGCTAGTTTGTGAAAATACCTATTAGGTATATTAACCTAAACGATGAACTTACCCAACCCTTAACGATATAATTGCCTGATATAACAAGGCAATTATTTCGTTCATAAAGTACACAGATTGTACCTACGGTGTCCTGATATCTCGATGTTATGATTCAAATGTTCGAATCGAGCTATCGGTTCGTGTAAACCTTTGATTCAATAACAAAGAGGGTCCAATGCTCGCAAGCCGCTTTGATAGCTCGTAGTATCGCATGCAGATATCGACGCATCGGATGCACATGCTCCTGCAATCCAATTTGCTACAACATACCTACCCTATGACGACAAAAGCTACTGTGGGTTACACGGAATCATTGTGCATGTTTCTATCAATATGAATACAGTTCAGTAACTATTAGCTGAATACACTTAAATAACTATAAACTTCCTTTTTTACAAGATTTTATTTAACTTGTAAGAAAAAGTTTGAAAACTACTACATATTAACTTTTATCGCTCTTATTCTCTATCAAAAAGTAGGTAGGTATACGATAGTTTAAAATATCCGTAATATAATTGTCAAAAATAATAATTTGATTCCACCACCACCATCACATTGAGTCCAACATATCTGAGATTCTTACAATAATTGAAAATATTAGAATGTATGCGAAATGTAATAGTCCTCTTAAAAAGTTTTATGATAAGTAGGTGTTGTAGCTACATTTTCACATAGGTAGTTCAAAAACAGTAGATAATTCAAGATGGCCCACAATAGTTCATTCGCTCACCCCTGACCAGGCAATTGAGGAGTCAAAGTTTTGATAATTACAATAATTTGTGACTCCAAATTAGAAGCCCGGGGCAGGATCTAAGCAATAACACCGCACGTGTACCTTACGACTGCCCCAAAGTTGAGCCGATGGTTAGTACTATAAATTAGTTTTAAGTGTCCCGGCATCCCTCAGGGACCATTTTTGGCACCCCTGGTCTTTTTAATGTTTCAAAATGGCAGTGAGTCTGTTACAGTTAGATGTTGTCAGTATGTGGACCAATTCGATGAAACTACGATACTTTATTTGTTGAAAATAAAACTATTGCTTTATAATTAATTTATTGCTTGTAATGAGGTATAAATTTTCATGATTTTATCAATAAAGTACTTCTGGTTACTATACTGGATTTTTTTTTTTATTATTCGATGACAAGCTAGTCCTTGACTGCGATCTCACCTGATGGTAAGTGACGATGCAGTCTAAGATGGTAGCGGACTAACTTGGAAGGGGTATGGCAGTGAACATTCAACCCATACTCCTTATTGGTTTCTACACGTCATCGTGCCGGAACGCTAAATCGCTTGGCGGCACGTCTTTGACGGTAGGGTGGTAACTAGCCACGGCCAAAGCCTCCCACCAGACCAGACCAGAGAAAATTCAGAAATTAAAAATTCCCAAATTGACCCTGCCGGGAATCGAACCCGGGACCTCCCAGTTATAAGACAACAGCGCTCACCACTGAGCCAGGGAGGTCGTCAAAATGGATTGAGTGGATTAATGGAATATTTGAATTTATATAATACTATATTATATTTTATTTTAAACCAGTTTAATTTTCAATGAAAAAGGTTTCAATATACCTACAACACAGTATGTGAGTTATAAAAGCATAAATACTCGTCCGCCGTCTGGCGAGCTTCCAAATTGGCCAACTTTTGTTCTAAAATTGTGTCGAAATCGCCATGAAAATTGAGTTTCCAAATCGATATTTTATAAAAGTTTTATCACCCCTAAATGGTAATAAGTATGTTGCTTGATACAACTTTTTACTTTAATAATTAGATGGCATGTAAAGGAATACTGGGAGTTTTTTAAAGAAAGTATCTACTTGCTGTATTTTATAAGTTCTGTAGATAAAAAGTATTATGTAAGGAAGCTTTATGCATGCAAAAATCATACGATACATTACGAGTATGTTGCTGCAAGATTGAAGGATAAACCAAAAATATTCGCATTAATGATATAATTCTAATTATAGTATGAAGTTTTATTGAGTAATATACATCTAAATTAACAATGGATGGTTAACGTAACGTTAGGTGCACTCGCAATCTTCTCATTATTTAAGAAATCTTAATCAACTGTGAAAAACCTTAAAAACCTTGTTATATTAGGAACGAACCAAACAATAACCCTTTTCATATTATTATGCACAACAAAATGTAAGGTTACAGTAAAATAAAATCAATGATATTGTAATAAAGATAAACCAACCAGCAGAAATATAGCGCAGAATACTGTGCGGAAAAAGTAACGTTACATAAGAGAATCAAACATTGGATTTACAGCATGTTAGCCACTCAGATGCGGTGAAAGCGTGGTTCCGAAATAGCTTTACAGCATGTAAAAGTCGTGCTCATAACAGTAGGTATGCTCATAACGTTAGAGTACAGTATCCGATACGGTTTTATCACTATGAGAGGTTCAGCCGTTCGATATCTGTCATATAATGTGTACCCAATAAGTAGATAGGTACAAATGTAACACAACCTTTGAGCATTATTATAACCAAGAACACAACGCACGATGCTTCTGGGGAGTGTCGAACAGTCCGCGGAGTGACGAATTAGTATTTTCATGATTTTCTAAGATTTTATTTTTAACTAGCTGATGCCGGCAACTTCGTCCGCGTGGATTTAGTTTTTAAAGTTCCTCGGGAACTCTTTGATTTTCCGCGATGAAAAGTAGCCAGGTCCTCAACTATACCCATGCAAATCACGTCGATCCGTAGCTATGTTGCGGCGTGATTGAAAGACAAACCAATAAACCAACAAACACACTTTCGAATTTATAATACAAGTATGATTTGAATAAACAAGTTTGAACGCTTAGCTTTTTAGTATGTTTCACACCTTATTAATAAACACATACTAAAAAAAATGGTGAAAAGAAAAGCCATAAGAAAATCCGAAAAATATCAAGATTAAAAGGAATCTAGGTACATTATTCAAGATGGAAGATCTTAGCTCATTTCCATCTTAAGCTGGAGACTGACTTGTACCGTTTGTTTGTAATGCCATTCGAGGCGATCTTGTTACGTGACTTGTAGCGTGTGTTTGTAACGTATCATTCGTGTTCTTGGCTCAAGCGTGCTCCATTTGTGCTTGTGCGTTTGTTGCTCTGCACTGACTTGTCATAACACTCGAAGGGAATTCGTGAAAAAACCGACAGTCGAGTGGAGCACGCGGCGCTCGCCGCCAATGATACATTAAAAACTAACGTTCAGGTCAGTCTTTGGTTTGAGTTACATTAACTCGATACATTTGTAACCAAAATGTTACAAGTCAGTCTCCAGCTTTAGAAATACATCGTCACTTACCAAGCTTATCACAGTCAAAAGCTATCAGCTTGCAAGGATATTAGGAAAGCTATAAAGGGTATGTTTGTGAGGATACACTATAGTAATATTTTTCCTCAGTTGTCTTAAATGGTGAAAAATTTTCCTCACAGAAATGCATAAGCGACGCGCTAAGCACGGTGCATAAGATGTTCTTGCCCACTGACAAAGAAACCATGCTACAAGTGAAAACCAAACTCTAAAACATCGTAAGCGCCCGGCAAATGGCATCGGTTGTGCGTTTCGCCCGAACGTTTTCTGCGATTTATTTACCTTTTATGACCGCTAAGGAAAATCTAAATATATAAAAGGAAAAGGTGACTGACTGACTGATTGATTGAATAATCTAATCAACGCACAGTTCAAACCACGAGACGGATCGGGCTGAAATTTGGCATACAGGTAGCTATTATGACGTAGGGGGTAAAATAGGGGTTTGAAAAATCGAACTTAAGCTGCGGGCAACAGCTCGTAAACTATATAAGTTTTGTTCACTATGAGAGTTAGAACACGTTTGTTTAGCAACCATTTGCTGTTAAAACTTAAATAGGTGTATCTACTTTTGTTTTAAAGACAATTATTTTTATTCTACTTAGTGAATGTATTTTTTTTTGCGTTTTTTCTATACTAATATTATTAGGCTATAATTTATTTTCAAAAAAATTAGGGGTCCTTAAGAAAATTGCAATAATGTAAAGCAAAGTAGCAAAATGTTGCCTATAAAATGCATTATTTGGCGTATGCTGAGAAAACTATTGATGATACATAAAAATTATGTACTACATGATTAAAGTAATCATTATTCGCTATAAAAAGTCCCCAAGGGAATATATCTAACTATCTAAGTCACAGTAGTAGCTTTTGTATTCTAAAATTTAATTACATCGCCTTTATTATCGTAGTATCAATTCTTCCTTGTTTGTTGGTTTGTCCGTCAATCACGCTGCAACAAATAATAATAATAATATTTATTTGCTGGAACATGGGTACATAATATAGATCTTATAGTAAGTAAATAGTATTTTCCATACATGTTCTACCATACAATGGTGTACAAATTGTGAGGTATTTTTTTTAAGTTACCTACATTATTTAAATGTTTACGTCACTAATTCGAAAAAGTCAAGTTATTAGCACAATATTGTTGCTAATGAATCTTACAAAGCTATGGATTGACGTGAATTTTTTGGATAGGTATAGTTGAAAACCTGGAGGGTGACATAGGCATCCCGCAAAATTAAATATTTCCCGCGGGATTTTAAAAACTAAATCCACGCGGACGAAGTCGTGGGCATTCAATATAATGGTATCGGATGATATAAAAATAATCTCGGGCATATTACTCGGTACAAAGGCGAGCCAGTAAAGCGTATGGACAAAGAATGCTTTCAAATAGAAATGTCGGTCGGAATATAAATTCGTTGTGTCGCCCCCGTGAATCGGGTCCAGCGACCCGATTCACGGGGGCGATTTCACGTTGTAACTCCTATCGGGTTGGACTTGCAAATGAATCTTAATTTAAATACATAATAATAAAATAGCTTATACGAGTAGGCCTTTTTTAACCCCCGACGCAAAAAGAGAGGGGTGTTATAAGTTTAACGTGTCTGTCTGTGTATCTGTGTATCAGTGTATCTGTCTGTGGTAGCGTAGCTGCCAAACGGATGAACCGATTTTCGTTTAGTTTTTTTTGAGTCATAGGTAATTTTATCCCGAGTGTTCTTAGCCATGTTTCATGAAAATCTGTTCAGCCGTTTGAAGATTATCAGCTCTTTTCTAGTCGATGAGGGGATCTGACTAACTTCCATAGGTCCGATCGATTCGAAATTTGGTACCGTGTTACTTCAATGATATTGAAAGTATATGGCAAGGAAACCATGACCTGATCAGCCGTTTGAAGATCATCAACTCTTTAATATTTGATGAGGGGATCTGTCTACCTTCGATATGTCCTAACGATTCGAAATTTGGTACCTTATTATTTCAATGATATTGAAAGTATATAGTACGGTAACCATGACCTGATCAGCCGTTTGAAGATCATCAGCTCTTTAATAGTTGATGAGGGGATCTGACCACCTTCCATATGTCCTATCGATTCGAAATTTGGTACCGTGTTACTTCAATGATATTGAAAGTATATGGTAAGGTAACCATGACTTTAAATACATGTTAGAGTAAGGTTTAGATTTCGAAGGTGGGTAATTAAATGGGATCAATTAGACTCAATTACCACTGCGCTAACTAATCACTATAAATACCTTCCTAATATTTATACCTACTTTAAAAAGGACTAAATAAAAGTAAAATTCAAAATTTTAAAAACCCCCGACACAGAAAATAAACTCTAAAAAATCGGCCAAGTGCGAGTCGGGCCTCGCTCTTTTAGGGTTCCGTTAAAAAAAATTAAATTAAAAGATTTCCATCTACCCACCTACTCATTTTAAAATAATTTTTTTAATTTAATTTAATTTTTATTATTTTTTGTTATAGCGGCAATAGAAATACATAATATGTGAAAATTTCATCTGTCTATCTATTACGGTTTACGAGATACAGCCCGCTGACAGACGGACGGACGGACGGACGGACGGACGGACGGACAGCGTAGGCTTAGTAATAGGGTCCCGTTGGTACCCTTTGGGTACGGAACCCTAAAAACTAACAAATAATATTTTAAACCTATATAATATAATTTTATACCTATCTATATATAATTATTATCGTCACATATATTATGTAAGTTCAAATATTTTTATTTTCCAAGCGTCGTCGTCACGTCGGGGGACCGCTAAGTGAGAAAAACAGGTGTAGTCGCAGATTGCAACAAAATAATTTACTCCGAAAAATTCGCAAAATCGACACAACCGTCAACGTCGTCTGCCCTCACGTGTCGCGCGCGGCATTACGTAGAGCGTAGACTATATGCATGAAAGTTAAGATCGCTCGTACCTAAATGTAATTCGTAATAATTAATTAGCTGTTGGAAAAATACTTTATAAACTTTAGCGGTCCCCCGACGCGACGACGACGCTCGGAAAATAAAAATATTTGAACTTACATAATATATGTGACGATAATAATTATATATAGATAGGTATAAAATTATATATAGGTTTAAAATATTATTTGTTAGTTTTTAGAGTTTATTTTCTGTGTCGGGGGTTTTTAAAACTTTTAATTTTACTTATTTTATATTTTGTGGTGGCGTTTGAAGAATTTTTATATAGGTATTGTTATTAAAATAAGAATCTATCTGGAAAAAGTGCTTTACTTTGAGCTGCATCAGCATTTCTCAGCAATATAAATGTTTAATCAGTATTTTATAAACTTGCGGCACTATTTCAATCTATACTTATAAAAAGACTTGTCCTGACTGACTGACTGACTGACTGATCTATCAACGCACAGCCTAAACCACTGAAGCTAGAAACTTGAAATTTTGACAGTGGGTTCCTTTTATGACGTAGGCGGGCACTAAGAAAGGATTTTTTGAAATTCCACCCCCAAGGGGGTTAAATGGGGGGTTAAAGTTTGTATGAAAGTCCGTCATTTTTCAAGTTGTACCCATGAAACTAGGTATTTGGGCTTTAAATAAAAAATAAAAAATTACGTGTTTCACAGTTTTTGAAAATTCTACCCCCAAAGGGGTTAAATAGGGGTTGAATGTTTATGTGATGGTTTTTCATTTATCAAGTTATTTTTCAAGTTGTGTCCACGAAACTTGGTATTTTGGCTCTTTATTAAAAATAAAGAAGTACGTATTTTACATTTTTTGAAAATTATACCCCCGAAGGGGTAAAATAGGGGTTGTTAGTTTGTATGAAAGTCCGTCATTTTTCAAGTTATACCCATGAAACTAGGTATTTGGGCCTTATATTAAAAATAAAGAATTATGTATTTCACAGTTTTTGAAAATTCTACCCCTAAACAGGCTAAATAGGGGTTGAATATTTGTATGATAGTCCTTCATTTTTCAAGTTATGTTTATGAAACTTGGTATTTTTGCTCTTGATTAAATATAAAGAAGTACGTATTTTATATTTTTTGAAAATTCCACCCTCTAAGGGGTAAAATAGGGGTTGATAGTTTGTATGAACGTCCGTCATTTTTCAAGTTATGTTTATGAAACTTGGTACTTTGGCTCTTGATTAAAAAATAAAAAAGTACTTATTTTACCTTTTTCGAAAAATCTACCCCCGAAGGGGTAAAATAACTGTTGATAGTTTGTATGAAGGTCCGCCATTTCTCAAGTTATGTATACGAAACTAGGTATTTTGGCTCTTGATTAAAAATAAAGAAGCACGTATTTCAGAATTTCTGAAAATTCTATCCTCAAATGCATAAAATAGGGGATGAAAATTTTTATAACAGTCCTTTATTCTTATAGTTATTTTTCAAATTATGTATGAGAAACTTGGTATTTCGGCTCTTGAGCAAATGTAAAGAATTACCTACGTGTTTAAATTCTACCCCCAAAGGGGTTGGAATAGGGGATGGAAATTTGTGTAAAAGTCCGTAATTTTTAAGTTATATCCACGAAACTTGATATTTTGGCTCCAGAGTGCAGTGTTACAGCTTACTTTTATCTCGATAAAACCAGGAGTTCCCACGGGATTTTCAAAAAACCTAATTCCACGCGGACGAAGTCGCGAGGGCAACAGCTAGTAGGTATTATTATGCGAGCAAGTTAAAGCTAAATAGTAAATAAAACAAAATGATGCTGATCATGATCTTTTATGTAAGTTCTCTATGCCCAAACAAATACAATTGCCAAAGAGTTCATGCTATAATTTAGTTATTAATACTAAACTAAAGCACGAAGTTAACAATGTATTGCAAAACAATCGAATTACAAACAAAACAAACATGGTGAAGGTAATGCTACGTTCACTCCTAACTTACCTATGCTACACGGAAATGTACAATTAACATAAGTACTTCAACATAACATAATAAGCAAACTGTTGCTTCAGCAAAGAATGTTGTTAGTGCTTCGGACCTCCACTGCAATCCAGAAATCACAAGTTCTAAATCAACAAATTTTCCAAGCAAAATTGAGTTCTATGTTAATGTATAAGAGTTCAATATAAATAGAGGAAGACGTGCTGCTACGTGTAAATGAAGTTGTGGTGGTAGCTGATTCCAGTCGCTTTATCGGTCCAACTGTTTACATAGCAAAAACTAAACTGGGCTTTGCAGTGCTTAAAACTTTTGCCACATTCGAAGTTGAGATCAACTCAGGAGCCCAACGATAATGCTATTGGTTTTGCAAATACGATTCGCTTAATACTTGTGTACTTACTACTGTAATACTCGGTTTAATACGAGTACTAATGAACTGCGGGAGTACTTATCCGGGGTTATTTAAATTGAATGCAATAAAAACACTGATTTCAATGCAATTTAAATGTTGATTCAACGCAAATAGTCTGGGTGTCGATTTGACCTATATACAATTTAATCAATTGCAGTTTAATCAATAATTTTGTTGTATTGCATCATTTTTTATGGACTTCTTCATCCATTAAAACTCGTCGAAGCCACCGTGATACTTTTGATTGGTTGGAAAATATATTCCCTGTGTGTGGTTAAAACAAGTGTTAATTTAAAAAAATATTTTTAAAATACAAGCTTTTATTAGCTACCTACATCATCAGACCCTGGATATCATCTAGAACCAGAGCACTTGTCAAGACGAATTAAACGAGCCCAGACTCGGTGGGGTTACTCGTTTTATTACAGAGTTCCCTTAAGCACCTTTGAGTTCCATCATCAGATCAGCTCCATGTCACAATAATATTGCATTGTCATCCGATTTACATGTACATGCAATTTTGGATAGTAAAAAACTTGAGAGGTGTCAAGGGACACCCGGATGGAACGAAGTTCCTTTCGATTAATTAATTTGGCATTGTGTTCAATATTTTCACACTACAATATTAGATCTCCGTAGCCTTGTGGTTTCTACAGTCGCTAAACAGTTAAAGGTCGATGGTTCGAATCCCAGCTCGACAGACTGAATTTTCTATTTTCAATTTTATTTTAAGTAATTTCTACATGTGGAATTTTTCCCTAATTTTTTATAACTTAAAAATAAGAAACCACAAGTCTACCGAGATCTCATATTGTACTGTGAAAATATTGAACACAATGCCAAATTCACATTCAAAAAAGTGTCGGTTTCAAAAAAGTGTCGATCAGTGTCGAGTCTCGGTTCAATTTTGTCTTAATTTTTTCAGTCTAGCCCCCTTCCGCACCGCGCGATAAGGAACTACGTTCCAATAACTCACTAAAGTGCCACAGCTGAAGTGGCAGTGAGCGTCCCACATAGCTAGAAAATCCGTTAGACGTTGGGGTCAGAAGGTCGGTCGTTCATTTCTTCATTCACTGATTTCTATAATTTAATGTCCTTTATACAAATGACAACATAATAATTATGGATTTTTTTAAGCGACATTTGACATACGAATGACTGGAACATACAAGTTAATCATAGACTAATTGTAGAAATTAATCGTAGAGATTTTATTAATAAAGAGGTCGGTTATGAAATCATAGATTAATGATAAGAGTTTGGTGGGCCATTTCCAATATTATATTAGTAAGTGACACTCGTATCTATGCATATAGCGCCAAAATGGCGTCAATCAAGTAGGTTCAAAAAATATGATCCTCTCCAGTGTTAATCACAGATTAACTTTGACGACCTCCCTGGCGCAGTGGTGAGCGCTGTGGTCTAATAACTGGGAGGTCTCGGGTTCGATTCCCGGCGGGGTCAATTTGGGAATTTATAATTTCCGAATTGTCTCTGGTCTGGTCTGGTGGGAGGCTTTGGCCATGGCTAGTTACCACCCTACCGTCAAAATTGTGCCGCCAAGCGATTTAGGCGATGGCGTGTAGAAACCGATTAGGGTTATGGGTTGAATGTTCACTGCCATACCCATTACAAGTTAGCCCGCTACCTTCTTAGACTGCATCGTCACTTACCATCAGGTGTGATCGCAGTCAAGGACTATCTTGTCATCGAATAAAAAAAAAAAAAAATTTAATAATAGAGCTTAGTGCAGCTATTTGACATAAGTAACACGATATCTAGTAATGTGGTGATCCTTGTCAGAGATATATGTCCAGAAATGGACGTTAATCAGTTGATATGATGAATTTATTAACCTGATAGTATGGTAGGAAAAATCATTGGTATTGTTAGATTCACTTCACAGTTTAAAAGCACGGTGTACTTAAATGTTTATTTAAATAAAAAATAATAATGTCCTCCCGACCGAATCCGATCACGCCGGCCAACCTGCTCAGAGATTAGTCATCTGTGCGGGAGATATTATAGTGCACAAGTGTGTGCCCAGACACAGGTGCACTCTCTATTCCCTCACTCTCATAGTCCAATGGGACGGAAAATCCGACACGACCGGAGAGAGATCAGGCGCAGGACCGACTTCTTTACGTGCTGCTCTCCGAGGCACGGGGGTGACTCACCGCTAACTTTCCTAACTCGGGGCTAGTAATGAGAATTTCTTGACGGAAAAACCCAATACCTTTCTTTTTTTTGTCCCGACCCGGAATCGAACCCGGGACCTCGTCATCCGTAGTCGAACGTGCTCACCACTAAACCAACGAGGCATCGAATTTGAATAAAAACAATGTTTCTATACTGTTGACTTGTTTATTCAAAGATTTGAAAGCGTCAACAATATTATGGTAAATCAGCATACATCATCATCATCATCATTAGCAACCCATCAACGGCTCACTACTGAGCGCAGGTCTCCTCTCAGAGAAGGGCTATAAGCCATAGTCCACCACGCTGGCCCAATGCGAATTGGCGGACTTCACACACCTTCAAGAACATTATGAAGAACTCTCAGGTGTGCAGGTTTCCTCACGATGTTTTCCTTCACCGTTGAAGCAAGTGATATTTAATTGCTCAAACGCACTTGACACCGAAAAGTCAGAAGTGCGTATCCGGGATCGAACCTGCGACCCCCCGAATAGGAGACCACAGTCCTAACCACTAGGCTATCACTGCTTCTCTAAAATTTGCTAAATCAGCATACGCAATCCGCTAACTAGCTACAGCTAACTGCATCCCATGCATAAATCCTCATCCAAGTTTGTTCTGTTAGACTTGTACTCGTATATATACCAACGGAACGCCTCCCCACTAAACTTGGTGCTCACTAAACTTGGTGCTCACTAAACTTGGTGCTCACTAAACTAAACTAAACTAAACTAAACTCCCAGTGCACGCGCTTGTATTATTGTCAGCGGCATTCAATTATACAAGTTTCCGCCGCGAAATGAGGTTCCTCCATTACCATCTATTACTGCGAGCTACAGCCGCCGAGGCGGGCTACAAGCATCGCTTCACAAATTCCCATCATCAGTCTGATGCTTTGCAATTCCTTCAATCAATTAAAT
This sequence comes from Oeneis ivallda, assembly GCA_029955525.1. Taxonomy (NCBI): domain Eukaryota; kingdom Metazoa; phylum Arthropoda; class Insecta; order Lepidoptera; family Nymphalidae; genus Oeneis; species Oeneis ivallda. The sequence continues at coordinate 788,746 of JARPMR010000020.1, read as the reverse complement.
TATGGGTATTGCAGTTATTTATAATAGTGATAGAAATGTAGGAAAAAAAGGTTTATAAAATGGTTTAATCACGACTTTGTCTGCGTGGAGTAAGTTTTAAAATCCCTCGGAAACCCTTCGTTTATTCCAAAAAAAGTAGCAATAAAAAAAATAACAAAAATCACATCGATCCGTCGTCGCCAACACTTTTCCATTTAAAAGGATTAGTAAAGATTGTTATAAACTTTTTTATTAATTAGTTTTTTGAGCAATTTTAGTTGCCCAGGGGTTGGAGTATTGTTTTGATAAGTCATACTATTTACGTCTTTATATAACACGAAGATTTTATTGACCGAGCGAAGCGAGGTCTCTGAGTTTACTAGAGCGATTTATACTTGTCCGTCCGTCCGTCCGTCCGTCCGTCCGCCCGTCCGTCCGTCCGTCCGTCCGTCTGTCAGAGCCTTATAACTTTTGAATTACGGAACGTAATTACTTCAAATTTAGATATAATATGTAAACCGATGGCCTCCAGCCGAAAATGGTTTAAAAAGTTATAAAAATCTTTATTTCAGGGGGGCTCTCATAGAAGCGAATGCGAAGTAAATTTTTTTTTGCTATTCATAGGTTTTCTGTGTATCATTTTAAAGACAATTTGGAACAGAGTAGAAACGTATTTTATTTTTAATTTTTTTCCTAAAATTGACGAAATGGGGGGCTTTCAAAGTGGCGATTTAATACGCTCGCTTGAAGACGCTCTCCGGGAAAATTGGCTATATATTTTCAAGTTCTACTTATTTTCTTACTTCACTTGTATCCTGTACTTGAACAACAAATACTAAAATTATATGAATATTATAAAGAAACGAGATTATTTAATTTTTAATGAGCATCAGTAAATTTCACATAGCTTCACAATAATGCTAATAGATGGCGCAGTCATAAACTATTCCATGGAACTACTCGTAGGAGTTACGACTACGATCTATCCCAAAAACAGTTTTGCGTCGAGCATTATTATTTAGGTACATAATATAATAACATATTATTCAATTAAAATTATTCTTTAGTTAAATATCAAACTTCAATAAACTATTAATTGCTGCATTTTGTATATTTTCTATTCGCGTCGATAGATGACGATTTGTACAGATGCCCCTAACCCGTTTTCACTCGTTAGTACCTACATAATAATTCAATGTTTTCACTGACGTTCCCTAACCTTTACGGGCTACCTATGATAAGTTAGGTGATGATTACTGTCAACTTCTTTATCACGATCCTGTACGGGATACCTAAAAAGACATTGGGACGGATGTTAGGACTTAGGATTGTGTTTTGGAGCTACCTACGTAAAGAGACTCCTACATAGGGGATGATTTAGGTATGTTTGGTGAAAACGGGCATAATAATAATGTCAGTTTTGGTCTTCATGTATCGATTGAATGAATAATCATGGGATACCGTTACCGCGAGGTCTCAGTTCGGGGTGAACCACTAGTTATATTTTGATGACCTCCCTAGCGCAGTGGTGAGCTCTGTGGTCTTATAACTGGGAAGTCCCGGGATCGATTCCCGGCGGGGTCAATTTGGGAATTTATAACTTCTGAATTGTCTCTGGTCTGGTCTGGTGGGAGGCTTTGGCCGTGGCTAGTTACCATCTTACCGTCAAATACGGCACTAAGCGATTTAGCGTTTTGGCACGATGCCATACCCCTTCGACTGCATCGTCACTTACCATCAGGTGAGATCGCAGTCAAGGACTTGTCATCGAATTAAAAAACTTACATCAAGGTCTACTATTAGCGTTGGCGGTGTGGCGCCTGGTTCTCCTGAAATCAATTTAAAGAAGCGTAACTAATATGTCAAAGTTCAGACTAGTTCTCCGTCCCCGAAACCGAAAAGGCACTCGTATTACTCCACGCAATAATGGCGTCATTCCACTCCGATGGCAATTGCCGGAATTTTTAATAAAACTTACCCCGTTTGTCTCCGGAACGGCGCAAACACTTGTTTACAAGTATCCGCGCACAGAGTGAGTTTTTATTGGCCAACTTTACGGATTATGCGTAATTTTATACAGATCACGGTTTGATATTCGAGTTTATTTGTGAGGTGGAAGTTTTGGTTGGTAATTTCTTCCATAAAGCGAACGCCACAACGAAACTGATTTTAGCGAAAACGTGGGAAGGGTTGTTTTAGTCACAGTCGTGTACTGAGACGGGGATGTGCCATTTCTTTCTCGGCACAATATGTAATGGGCCGCAACGTAAGCAAATAATCAAATTATGTGTTTAAAAATAAGGCAATAAATGTCGATGAGATTGTGGGAATTGTGATTAGGTATTTACATAAACGAAAATTCCCTACGAGATCAAATCAGAAATGGGTAGATCCGTAGGAGAACCAAAGTCAGATCTCCTCATTTCTGATTTGATCTCGCAGTGATAAATTATGGGATAACTTAAGGGGATACTAAAATTACTAATAAATAATTAGAGTAGAAAAACTGACTAATGTAAATAAATAATCTACATCGTCTATTTTACGTGAACGCATCAATCCTCTCAGAATGAATATAGTATTTTACAAATACAAAATGCAATAATGAGAAGTTCTATTTAAATCTTGTGACTTGTTTATATCTCTGGAATAATTGCATGCAAATCTATATATATATATATATATATATATATATATATATATATATATATATATATATATATATATAAAAGAAAGTGGTGTTAGTTAAACTATTTATAACTCAAGAACGGATAAACCGATTTGGCTGAAAATTGGTGGAGAGGTAGCTTAGAACCAGGAGATAGGATACTTTTTATCCCGTTCGACCGCGTTTCCGTCAAGTCACTATAAAACGTGGTATAACAAAAACGCATTTGACATGGAATAACAAAACGCAAATGACAGTGGAATAACAAAACGTAAATGACAGCTAAACGTAATTTTGTCAGCTAAACGTAATTTTTAACAAATTAAGTATGGTAAAAAATTTGACAATTATAAAAAGTGTTATAATAAATACTGATATTATAAATGCGAAAGTGTGTTTGTTTGTCCTTCAATCACGTCGCAACAGAACAGCGGATTGATGCGATTTTTTGCATGGGTATAGTAATGGATGTAGTAGTGGTTCCTCAGACCGGGAGAGCTACTTTTTATCTCGGATAATGAAAGAGTTCCCGCGGGATTTTTAGAAAACTAAATCCATGCAGACGAAGTCGCGGGCATCAGCTAGTATTTTATATATTATGCAAGTGTTAACAGTTCTCTAATTTCAGTACCTCCTTCAGTTAAACTTCCCTGCACCCTGGTTCAGCCGCATCCAATTAAGAGACTTTATCACGGTATAAGATTACTCTATTTCCACATCTAATATATATAACAGACTAAATTATCAGGAAATCTCCGGACTTCATCCTAGCGGGCAGCCGGGATAGTTCTGTTTATCAGTTATAGTCCGTAGTATAGAACTGTTTAAGGGAAATTATTTGAATTAGAATCAATATCTCTCTGAAGCTGGCTTTTCACTGTGGGATAAAAACTCTTTGAGTATTAGTTTGAGGTATACTTAGTAAACTAAAACTATAATATAGTGTAAGCTGAGGGTAGATTTTTTTATTAACTACCGAGCTGCGCCGTTCGTCAATTCCATAAAAGCCAACGAGTATCGACGCCAGGCGCCATTCTGCTTCGGGTTGTCACGTCCTTCACGTCTCCCTATACCTACTTGTGTTGTTGTTTTAATTATTCAATTATTGAGTAACGGATATTTGTTTCATTATTATTACATAAAGAGTTAAAGAAAGGTCCGCCATTAATAGTTTATATTATAAAAAGCGCGTTTTTATTATAATAATAATATGATCAAATGAACTTATGAAGTTCGATCTTGATTGTCCCGTTTTCAGCGCAGAGACCTGGCGATTATTTCCAAGTGAAATATCACCAAATTGCAGCCGAAAACGGGACAATCTGAAGTCAAAGTAAACCTTTCTACTTGCCGTAACAAGTTTCTTCAATACATTTAAGGTGCTTTAACCTTAAAATCTTGTTAGCCTTTGTGTAAACCTCGGCGCACGTCCTCCCGTCTCACCTGAGGCAAAAAGGCAATTACAATAAATTACTACTTTGGCCCGAAGTTCCACAAAGTTGGGAGCAGTGGCGGAGGCGGCCAGACAAAGCTTTGTCCCGCCGAAAACAACTTTGCAATGTTTTATGGAACGCTGTGACAAAGTGCCTCGCCGCTTAGACGTGAAATTAGTGGCCACTCGTGGCTATGAAATCAAAAAGCAGACCGACCGCGCTGCAGTTACACCGAACCGTAATGGTTCTTTAGAATAGCTAGTGGAGTTTTAACTTGGTCAGTAGGTAATAACTTCTACTGTATTGGGTTTGGAGCATAGACCGTGTACTACTCTCTGTGGTACTGCTTTATTCTTAGTCTATGGTTTATAGCTATTTTTAAGACGTAGTCCTAATTTCTACTTCCATGAATTTTAATTATTGTTTTCATTTTAGAAAGCTGTTATTGATAGAATCGAATAGAATAGAAATATTTTTTATTCAAATAAAGTTTTTACAAGTGCTTTTAAATCGTCTGACTCTACCACTGGTTCGGAATGTCCTCCCTGCCGAGAAGAACCAGCAAGAAACTAAGCGGTTGCTCTTTTCAAAACAAGTGTGCAGTGTTTCCACAATGAGCAGAGGTAAGTTCCAAAAATGCATACCTACTAACAATGCAATATATCTTAAGATTGGCAGACATAAAGTAGCCCCATTCCCGCCGGTGGCGGGATATAAAATAAAAAATAGATAGTGATATAAAATAGAAAAGATTCAAGCAAACTTAAACGAAGTGCTTTTGAATCGTCAAGTATCTACTATAACTTGTTCGAAATTCTAATCCAAGTATCCACCCACTACTGGTTGACGACAGTGATCGTTTTAATTATAAATAAACATTAGTACTTGGTCCTTTCCAACATGCAACGGTGTAATCATCGGCCCCGGCAAGCCTGTATCACTGGTCTCGAGCGAGCAGGCAGCGCGCGTCCGCTAGCAGTAGTGGTGGCCAGTAGATCGCACGAGGCAAGTTTAATGAAATTCCAGCCGCCGCCAGACATACAGCTACACAATGTTTCAAACTTCACCCGAGCGCTTTGCTATTTTCCCTATTTTTCTGATTTTCTCCTTTTACATTGCATACTTGAAAGTGAAACTGACTTTTTTATTGAAAGCGGATCTTTTCTGTAAAGAAAAGCATTCTTGCTTCGTAAAAGTGGTTTAACCACGAACACTTAACAACATACTGTGAAGCAAAATATTCAGTGTTTTCAGATCAGTAAAAGGACACACACTCAACTTATCCTGTGTAAGTAAACTAACTTGTAAAAAATTAAGCTGTAGCTTGCTTGTTGGCGCTATAGACACTGATTATCCAATTAAGCTGCATCTACTTGGCGAAACGAATATAAAAAAATTAAGTGGCACTCGGGGACTGCCGCGGTAAAGCTATTGCATAGCATTTTTTATCAACATACTTATGCCATATTTTTTTTGCATAGGTAATAAAAATTATGCAAAAAAAAACAAACAAACAAGAAAAGCGCACTGTCACTACTTCGCGAGTGAGATTCGAACCTGCGATATCATACACCATACGGTAAAGAAAGCGGTCGCTCGCCCACTGCGCCAAACAGAGCTTGTGATACTCTAAAATGTTGAACGCTTACTGAACGACGGTGCTAAGTTTATTTTCGTTACGGAATTTCTTGATTCGGTCGCCGCGATCAAACTCTTTATCCTAGTTCAAAGCCCGCGATAAAAGCTATGCAATAGCTTAGACGAGCATAGGTATAATGGAAAATACTAAGCCTCAATATTCAGGGAGGCTATTTTCTATAGCAGTGGCTATCATTCAGTTGCTAACTAAAACTGTCAAATTCGTATTTAGCATGAAGAAATATTAGTTATGAGTTAGCAGTTTAGTAGTAGTATAAGTAGTAGTGGTAGTTAGTAATTTTCTATTGTTTTCCTTAAGCACTCGAAATGTCAATGAGAATACCGGTGCAGGGCGGCGAATTGAAAACCAACGACAGTCAGTTCCACGAATTATTTATAAGTGCGCTCCGCTCATGCTAATTCAGTTTAAAGACTCGAATAATTCTTACTAAATTATTTTAAATGCGTTAGTATATTGGTTTGTCCTTCAATCAAGTAGGAACGAAACAACGTAAACGGATCGAAGTAACTTTTTGTATGAGTATAGTTGATGGCATGAAGAGTGAAAAAGATTACTTTTTATCCTACAAAAAAAAGTGTGTGTCAGCTCCGGCCTCCGACGCACGACTGGAGTTTACGCGCGACGCTATATCCTTCTCTATGCGCGCGACTCGGGTCCGAGCGCGCCCCGACCGACTTTCGCACGAAAACCAACCTTATTTACTCAACGTTAGGGTAGAAATTTCAACGTTGTGAAAATCGTAACAGAAAAACGTAACGAGGTCATTGATAAATTGATTTTACTGCCCGGATTTTTCTCATACCGGGCTGCTAAAATCGATTCTTAAGGAGTAAACTCCAAAAAAGTCTCAAAAAAAGGATTAAAAAAACCCAACTTCGTGCGGACGAAGTTGCGGGCAAAAGCCAGTACGAATTATTTAATTAGCAGAAGTTAAATCAGTGAAACCACGTGGAAGTATTAGTGATGCAACAAAAGAGAGCAAAGCTCGCCCCTCGGACGCTCGTACGAGCTTAGGAGCCCACTACGGGGATAACAATGTCCATACAAAACTACTACTGGATAAGTGCCTCTTTAAAATAAAGCCAGCTATGCACCCTACGACTACGAGTCGCATGTGTAAGGGGATAAGACATAAGACGGGTGTTCAAGTGACTTTTTGGAGTTAACTCCTTAAGAATCGATTTTAGGCGCCCGGTATGAGAAAAATTCGAGGAGTAAAATCTACTTATCAATGACCTCGTTACGTTTTTCACAATGATGCAAATTTCTACCCTAACGTTGAGTAAATAAGGTTGGTTTTCGTGCGAAAGAGCTTTCCGAGGGAAGCCGTGACCTCGTTACGTTTTTCACAACGATGCAAATTTCTACCCTAACGTTGAGTAAATAAGGTTGGTTTTCGTGCGAAAGAGCTTTCGCTTCGGGAAGCCGAGCGCGTACTGATCGGGTCCGAGCGGCACCGAGACGCAGCGAGCGCCGCGAATGCATTACGACGTTGTAAGGAGTAAACTCCAGTCGTGCGTCGGAGCTGACACACACACTTTTTTTTTAAGAAGATTGACAAGAACAAGATGATAAAACCCGTAAACTGCACAAAGTTTTCGTACATAAGTCATATTATACATTCACTATGCACTTTGATAGTAGTTTGTGTATATTATGTAAAGTTCTTAACATCCAAAAATTGTAAGTACAGCGTACCAGTTTGGAAGATTAAATCATACTATCATACTAATATAATAAATGTGAAAGTGTGTTTGTTGGTTTATCCTTCAATCACGCCGAAACAGAGCAATGGATCGACGTGATTTTTTGCATGGGTATAGTTGAAGACCAGGAGAGTGACATAGGCATACTTTTTATCCCGGAAAATCAAAGAGTCCCCGAGGGATTTTAAAAACTTAATACACGCGGACGAAGTCGCGGGCATCAGCTAGTAAATCTAATAAACGCATTCATCAACTCTGAATCTGCTTTCCGAACCGGTGAAATAAAAAAAATAATTAAGTGGCACTCGGGGACTGCCGCGGTAAAGCTATTGCATAGCATTTTTTATCAACATATGCAATTATAATATTTATGTAATATTTTTTTTGCGTAAAAAAAATTATGCAAAAAAAAAATTAAAAAACAAACAAACAAGAAAAGCGCACTGTCACTACTTCGCGAGTGAGATTCGAACCTGTGACATCATACACCATAGGGTAAAGAAAGTGGCCGCTCGCCCACTGCGCCAAACAGAGCTACTTGTGAACCTCTAAAATGTTGAACGCTTACTGAACGACGGTGTTAGGTTTACTTTCGTTACGGAATTTCTTGATTCGGTCGCCGCGCTCAAACTGTTTGTCCTAGTTCAAAGCGAGCGATAAAAGCTATGCTATAGCTTAATAATTGGAATTTGAAGTTGAAGAAATGCTGTAGACCTCAGCAGACGGCAGCACTAATGTGTCCCCTGCTGACGTATTTTATCAGTACTTAGGATTTTTTTACGAAGCTTTTTACAAAAGCCAATGAAAAAAACCCAAAGTGGCTGCTTTAAAGATCAAAGTGTCAAAGAAAACAGCTAAATATGAAGAATCACAATCGTTTTCAACTTTCAATGCGAAATGCTTGAGAGCGTATTACCCAACCGACATCGCAGCTTAAGATCAAAGTTTGTGTAAAGAGTAACAGACGCTAGTTCCGCTTTTGAAGTTTCGCATGATGAATGGGAAGCTTTAAATCTTCCAGCGGGTGTTGCCCCACTTGTGCAGTTGGACTGGTGTTTAGTGCGATAGCAACGAGTGTAATGCGCTGCGCTAAATGACAACAACACTCGTGCAAGTAAGTACTTGTAGTAATGGTTAGCAATGATTTAAGGAATTAATTATAATTATTAATCTTTATAGATATACTAGATGATGCCCGCAAATTCGTCCGCGTGGAATATGGCTTTTTAATTCCCGCGGAACTATAATTTTCCGGTATAAAAGGCCTATGTGTCAATCCTGGATAAATGAGCTATCTCAATTCCAAATTTCATCCAAATCGCTTCATTAGTAGTGGCGTTAAAAATTAACAAACATCTATCCATCCATCCATCCATCCTCCCGAACTTTCGCATTTATAATATTTAGTAGGATTCAAGAGTGTTGATAAAATTAAGAGCGGTGCCCAAAACTGCGATCAATAAAGTGATTATTCAATCATTCATCTCAACCTATCGCTGCACTTCTGCCCATCGGTCTACTTTTCGAAAAATAGTCTGAAAATCTGAAATCATCGTCATCAATAACCCATCAAAGAAATAGTAAAGGCCACCACGCTGGCAAAATGCAAATTGGTAGACTTCAAACAACTTTGAAAATTAAAGAGAACTCTCAGGTATGCAAGATTCCTCACTGTTTTTTCTCTAAGAAACCTGCGCTGCGTTAATAGTTTGCTAATAATAATTATTATGATGAAGTATGTAGCTACTTGATTGATAATATAATATATCTATGTATAATGATCCCCATAATCATAATACTATGAAAATTATTAAATATCAAATCAACATTTCTCTTTGAAAGCAAAATACAATTGCTTTACAAAACCATAACGTCACTTGTATAAGTACCAGCAACAAGCATTATAGGAGTAACATTTAGCTGGTTACAAACACTTTATAAACATGTTGCTATTTCATGACTTTTACACACTGTAAAGCTATTCCGAAATACTGTCACAGAGTCCAAGTGGTTAACATACCTTCGAATCCAATGTTTGGATCTTTTAGCCAACTATTTATAATTTTCACATATTTCACCTCTATTCCAAAGTGTTGGAGTTGATTTTTGTTTGTTTAGTCAGCTTTATAATACTTGTTATAAGTAAGTTACTATTTTTTATTTGCTATATATTCAAGCTTTATTACAATGTATCTAAGTTGATTTTATTTAATATGAACTGGATATTTAACATTGTTTTTTAAATATTTATCGTTTAACCCATTTTGAGGCTTATGTCTTTTGCATTAGGTTTATAATGCGTGGTATCGTAGCTCAGTTTTAGTGTTACGGCTGTTTCTATATTGGGAATTACGGTGATATTGCGATTATTATTATTGGCTGAGACGTTTTTGTTGAAGGTTCCAGAATGATTTTTCGTCGTATTTTTCTTGTTAATAGTTTCCTTATGTCTATTGCATCCTTTGGCATTACATTTTGTTATGTGAATGGGATGGGATAATTATTTCGATGTTGCTGCAATAATAACGAGTATTTCAACGTCGTTATAGTACATAATATTGTTATTTTTGATTCAGTGAGTATAAGATCTGGCTGTAGTCTAACGTTCAAAGAACATTCCTTACTATCAAGTAAATTGTGGATTTAAATAAGTCATAACATGTTTATCTGATTGTCATTATACAACGTTATTTTCTGTTAACTTTTGCTAAATGTAACATGGTTTAAAAATTATAACTTATTATCGATCGAGTTACTGATTCTGAATAAACTATTTTGAGTTCTTCCATTAACTTAAAATAACGTTTTTTATTATGTATTTCTTGTCATTAATAAAAATACGCTGTCCTGAAACAGACGGATACTTATATCCCATACCCTATGATTATAATATTATAAGATAAGTATTAGGTTGTGAATTTATAGTGAAGTTAGAGCGGGCCATCAATCTGTCTATGTAAACAAAGTTCACTCAAGATTTAACAGAAAAACAAATAGACGCATTAATTTTCGAATCGGCATTAGTTCGAAACTCGTGTTTCTATCCGATAGGCAGCAGATAGGCAGCAAAGGCCGATAAGAGCTGCTTACTGCAGACGCTGACAAATGAGCCGATCTGTTCCCGCCCCAATTTGCCTATAACGTGTTTTGTTTATTTCATTAATCGAAGTTCGAACTCTACCTTCCTATGCTAAATGAAAGGTACTTAAGGATACTATTAATATTAAGCGCTTCCTATCTGCGTTGTTTGCCTAATTGCTGAGTGTCTTGACCCTTGCCATTAATAACAGCCGTTCTAACAAGCGTACCGTTATGTAACGAGTTGATAGTGCTCGGAGTATCCCTGTGAGATCAAATCGGAAATGAAGAGATCCGTGGGAGAACCAAAAAGTTGCAAAGCTGAAGTACGTGAGTAAAAAATTCTTCGTGTTCAAAGAAAAGATGGTTGTTGGGGTTCCAAGGTGCTGGAATGATCTCTTCGCAAGGTCTATGTCTAGCCAGGTTTGACGACATCCCTGGCGCAGTGTTGAGCGCTGTGGTCTTATAACTGGGAGGTCTCGGGTTCGATTCCCGGCGGGGTCAATTTGGGAATTTATAATTTCCGAATTGTCTCTGGTCTGGTCTGGTCTGGTGGGAGGCTTTGGCCGTGGCTAGTTATAACCCTACCGTCAAAACGTGCCGCCAAGCGATTTAGCGTTCCGGCACGATGGCGTGGCGAAACCGATTAGGGTTATGAGTTGAATGTTCACTGCCATACCCCTTACAAGCTAGCCCACTACTATCTTAGACTGCATCGTCACTTACCATCAGGTGAGATCGCAGTCAAGGACTATTTTCTTATCGTATAAAAAAATCGGCCAAGTGCGAGTCGGGCCTCCCTCTTTTAGGGTTCCGTACATATGACAAAATCATTTTTTTAAAACTAGATACATATTTAGATATCTTAGTTCTTAGATAGTACTAAATTAGCATATGGAGAAAAAATGCTCGTTTGTTTTGGTCACAACTTATAAATCGGCGTTTTCGGTATTTGTTGTTTAAATACATTAAATAGTACAATAATATACCAAAATTTCAAATTCCTTACTAGTTTGGTTTTTGAGATAGACCCCCTAACAAAATTGGTCTAAATCCGACAACTTTGACTTTCTTAATTTTTGTAGTTAAAAAATAAAAAAAATATATTTGAACTCCGCTTAATGAGCTCTAGACAAGGACGCCCCACGTCAGGGTAAAAAAATAAAGTTTTATTTCGACTCCTTTTCCATGTATGGGAGCCCGCTTTATTTTTTAATGTAATTTAATTTTTATTATTTGTTGTTATAGCGGCAATAGAAATACATAATATGCGAAAATTTCAATTGTCTATCTATTACGGTTTACGAGATACAGCCCGCTGACAGACGGACGGACGGAGGGACGGACAGCGGAGGCTTAGTAATAGGGTCCCGTTGGCACCCTTTGGGTACGGAACCCTAAAAAAGCCACACACACGGGCTGATGGTTGGATGAAGTAAAAGTTAAAATAAGTCAGTAGGTGTGTGCTCTCATTGAGCCCCATGCGGGCGCGAGCGGCGAGACAATGGGCGACAAGCCCTGAGCGATGTAGTTTAATCGCAGCCCTAATTACGAGTATGAATGGCCTCTTCACGTGAACACACGATATTTGTGAGAAAAGTAAAACGGTTTAAAGCAAAGTTATTACGGTTCAAGTTTGCGTGATTAAATACTTTACATTATTCTCCGTTTGAAAATATGAGCTACTTAGACGTTTTGGAATATATAATTTTCACTGAACCTACTACTTTTTTAAAGGAAAATTAGCGTTATATTACTAGCTTTTGCCCACGGCTTTACCCCCTTAGGGGTTGAAATTTCAAAAATCCTTTCATAGCGGAAGCCTACGTCATAATAGCTATCTTTATGCCTTTCAGCCCGATTCGTACGGTGGTTTGAGCTGAGCGTTGATAGATCAGTCAGTCATCATCATTTTTCTTTTATATATTTAAAATTGTGTAGCAGTCGAGGCCTAAAAAATCGGCCAAGTGCGAGTCATAACCGCACACTCAGGGTTCCGTACCATCGTACAAAATTTAACACCAGCTATTATTAAGATCGAGCAGAAACAAAAACTTAATTGCACGGAGAGTTTAATTGTAATTTAAAACTTTATTTTTTACTATTTCTTGTTATAGCTACAATAGAAATCACATTCTGTGAAAATTTCAAGTCTCTACAATAACGGTTCATGAAATATAGCCCGCTGATAGACTGATGGTCGGACGGACGGAGAGCGGAGGCTTAGTAATAGGTTCCCGTTACGTTACGGAACCTTAAAAATCGGCCAAGTGCGAGTGGGGCCTCGCTCTTTTAGGGTTCCGTTAAAAAAAATTAAATAAAATATTTCCATGCACCACCGGAAATATTTTAATTTAATTTTTTTAATTTAATTTAATTTTTATTATTTGTTGTTAAAGCGGCAATAGAAATACATAATATGTGAAAATTTCGTCTGTCTATCTATTACGGTTTACGAGATACAGCCCGCTGACAGACGGACGGACGGACGGACAGCGTAGGCTTAGTAATAGGGTCCCGTTGGTACCCTTTGGGTACGGAACCCTAAAAATGATGCCCGGCCAAAGTATTTCCAATTCTCACAGTCTAGCGATTCCAAAAAGAATCCACACATCTTATTCGTATTGTTATTTGAATGGAAGCGGCGATAAGGAATGAGCTCCGAGGCGATTATCGGAGGCACGTAGGTCTCTCGTATGGGGCGGAACACGCATTCAATTTAACGTGCCGCCTCACAAAGGAGTTCACCTGCCTCTATCGGCGCCTGGGAGCCATTATTCAGCCGATACCATCTCTCGCAGAGTGGTGTCTCTGCTAAACGATGACGTTTGGGAGGAGCGGGAAAAGACATTCGTGGAGATGTTGTGATTTGTGATCTGTCCGGATACTAATGACTTTCTTACTAAGGGCCGATTTCTGCGTAAATTTGATATTTTGACAGTATTTTCAATACAAAAACTGTCAGAACGCCCAATTTATTTCTCGGTAAAACGTCACTCGACGTTGGGGAAATCGGCTATAAGAAAACAGAATAGCCAGATAATCGGTAAGCTATTTTATATTAGCTCTATTGAAGTTATAAAATATAATCTTAATATACTCTAAAACTTATCATAAGTATATTTTAAGTAACCGCTGAGGATAGAATAAGAATTTTGTATTGTTCTTCTTTTTCAGCAATAAAAGGCTTATTTATTTATTTTATAATTGCTGACAGGAGTTAATTTTCCAGCTCTCTACTGAGTCCAGTTCTATTCGGAGAAGGGTTATTAACTTATTATTGGCGATAGTCCACCACACTGGCCCAATACAAATTGAGAACTTCAATACACCTTTGAAAACATTATGGAGAACTCCCAGCCGTGCAGGTTTCCTCACAATGTTGTCCTTCACATTTAGAATCTACGAATTCCTAGGTATATTGTTTAGGTCGACAAATTAAATCCGCGAACTTTACTTGCCTGTGGCGAACAGTTCTAGAGCCACCTTATTTCTGTACAAAGTAACGCGTACGTAGAAGTTACAAACGAGCTTTGAAACTAGATTTTGTATGTTTGTAGGAGAATTGCAACGCCACACGGGCAGGCAAAACCGCAAGCAACAAGTGAACGACAAATGCACTGCATTTGATAAGAAGTACCCGCAGACCTCTGCGGCCGACCGCACGCAGGCGACGCTCTCTACCGATTTCAGTGTTTAGACTACCCACATATCGGCAAGTATCGAATCCTAATTCCTAACTAATACTATAAATGCGAAAGTTTGCGGGTTTGTTGCTTTGTCCTTCAATCATGCAGCAACGGAGCAACGGGTCGGCGAATTTTTTGAAGAATAGAATAGATTATAAATGTTTTTTATTCTAATAATTTTTTTTTACATGTGCTTTTGAATCTTCGATGAGTCTACCACTGGTTCGGAACGCCTTTCCTGCCGAGAAGAACTAGCAAGAAACTCGGCGGTTGCTCTTTTCAAAACAAGTTTACAATACAATAGATACTATGCTATGTATGCAGTGTTTCCACAATGAGGGGAAGTTGCACAAAAGCTTACCTAATTATAATTCAATATATGTTAAGACGGCCAGACAGAAAGTAGCCCCATTCCTGCCGGTGGAACCCGTACACGAGCATGACGAATGACGCAGCCATTGCTTCGCTAACTATATTTGAGGGAACGTAACAACCCGCATCACACGACACCACCACAGAAATATTTAAAGAGAGCATGACATACTTGAAGAACGTGGAATAGGTTTGTTCTTGCTCGGTCACTAAAAGGAAGCGCTCCGTACCAGTACCTACATATCAAAGACTGTACTGATTCGCACTTCTAGTCCTATTAGTACAGTAGTTCCAAGCCAAACGACAGGAATCACAGACTAAATAAGTCCACGAGGAAAAAGTACTAAATGAACTATGTACTATAAATCTATGACACCTTGTTTCCGATTGATGAGCCAAGCAAACGAAGTACTAAAAGAACGCGATAATATACTTACTATTAAGCATACGGAATAGTTCGTTCTCGTTCAGTGTTGGGAATTCATTCCTAATAGTACTTAGTACAAGTTACACAAGACTAATGTCCAGGGGTAGACGTTTATCGTCCTATCACCCGCTTCTTTCTAATCTCTCTTTATAGTTAATGAAACAAGAAAAATTCAATTTTCATTGAAGTATTAAATCACGATCGATCACGAAGAAAGGGCGATCGATCATGATCACAAACGTAAAATAAGTCTTATCCGGGCGTAAATCTGATATTTTGACAGTATTTTCAATACAAAAACTGTCAGAACGTCCAATTTATTCCTCGGTAAAACGTCACTCGACTTTGGTGAAATTAGCGAGTGACACATAAATTCTTCTGTCATCATCATCATTAGCAACCCATCAACGGCTCACTATTTAGCGCAGGTCTCCTCTCAGAGAGGGGTTATAGGCCATAGTCCACCACGCTGGCCCAATGCAAATTGACTTCGCACACCTTTAAGAACATTATGAAGAACTCTCAGGTGTGCAGGTTTCCTCACGATGTTTTCCTTCACCGTTTAAGCAAGTGATATTTAATTGCTTAAACGCACTTGACTTCGAAAAGTCAGAGGTCCCGGGATCGAACCTGCGACCCCCCGAATAGGAGACCACAGTCCTAACGACTAGCCTAGTACATATGTATAAAAAAATATGTTATTTCGACCAACTGGGATCATAATGACGTGTTAGTAACAATCAGCTTAAACCTAGTAAGACTAAAACCTAAAACTTAACCTAAGACGGTACCGATTTGTCAGCACATGAACCATGCAATAGTGGTTCAAGTACTGACAATCGACCCTGTCAAAAATGCCCTCAGGACGCTATAAGAGCTGGCCCAGACTCTACGCAACAGGGATGTGCACCGCTTTCGCATAGTGGTGTAGAAGCATTCTACACGAGCGTCGGCGAACATCCCTGATGCGCTGCAGAATCGGGGCAGTCCCATCAGCATCCTGAACGCATTATTGTACTGTACTCGCAGGGTATATAATAACCTAAAATAAAATAATAATCGTGTAATAATCATACTTCTCTTTCAATATCTCTTGTCGAATGTTATTAATAGGTATAAGGAAAACGTGTTGTTGACAGAATATTCCGAACCCCGGCTGTTTCCCTCTGGAAGACTGTAATAGCCAATTTACTACTTACAGCTAAGAGCTAGTAAAACTTTTGTCTAAAGAGTTTAAACTGATTCAATTTTAAACACCATAAAGGTGTAAGTACTAATAAAAGTTTCTAACATTGTTCTAATTTACAAAGTACATGTTCAATAACTTCTTAGAAGAAAATTTATTTATTTTATTTATTCATTTTAATACACATAAAAAAATTACAATATTGATACGCGTTATTGCACTGTCTTCACACCTCTAAATCTTTTGACTTATGTAGGTTCACTTGCGTCAGTGGTAAAGGAAACCTGCACGCCTGAGAGTTCACCATAATGTTCTCAAAGGCGTGTGAAGTCTACCGATTCGCATAGGGTCAGCGTGGTAGACTATGGCCTATAGCCCTTCTCTGAGAGGAGACCTGCGCTCAGTAGTGAGACGTTAATGGGTTGCTCACAACAGATGTAACTTACCAAGAACATGTTTTATTACTTTTATCAAAAGATGCCTGGTGCAGATTGACAGATTGCTTTGTTAGCAATGGCAAAGAATGGCCGCCTTTGTTTGCATAGTTTTACGTAATATTCTAATTTTGCATTCTCTGCCTTGTGTGCAATTAAAGTCTTTCTATTTCAACTTTTCTAACAGTGTGGGCTCTATGTTGATGATGGATAAGCCAGAATTTTTTTGATAGATTGTCAGTATTAACATTTTTGGAAAGAATCAAATTAATAAAGTGAAAATGTATTCTCGCAAACCATATTTTATGCACCATATCTTGGCCTATAGCCAAAACAAAAAATCAAACAGAGTCGTAATTCATATCATTATGAGAAATAGGAAGAAAATCTCATGATTAATGACTCAAAACGGAGTATTTGCATGAGTAATAAATTGTTTCAACGGAGGAATCACAAAGATAGCTATAGATGGACTATTTCGAGCCGGGAAACAGGAAACTTCTGGGGATATCGGAATAATAATGTTTTGATTTGTTTCATTACGGTGAAGTCAAGATAGCGAAATAGAATATTTTTTTGTGTCAGGAAATGTGTTGAAGGATAATATCAAAACGGTAATTGCGTAATATACACAAACAGTATAAATAATTATTATTGTAATATTATTATTGTTTATTGTGCTTAAGCAATTAAATATAACAAGCTTAAACGGTGAAGGAAAATATCGTGAGGAAACCTGCATGCCTGAGAGTTCTCCATAGTGAGTGAAGACTGCCAGTTTTCATTATCCTAGTTTGGTGGACTATGGCCCTTAATCCTTTTCTGAGAGGCCTGTGCTCAGTAGTATAGTGTAGGCTGTATATAATGGTGACGATTTCAGGCTATCTATTTATAGAAAATAATAAATAAATAAATACTGTGCTTCAAACTTAATAGCAATTTATTAATCATAATTATTTAGTGGTTAATTATGGAGCTTGGCTGCCACTAGAAGATGTCTGAATTTTATATTCGCTCTGTCAGGCGACAAATTACCGGATTAGGTGGTCATTAGCAATTATTCATAAGGGTTGAAACGGACCGATCCGCTCCATAAATTATACAAATTATATGAATTAAACGAGTTATACAAATTATCGCGATACGCCGCCCCGGACATTAATATTAATATCGCGACAAATTTTCATAATGGCTTCGAGAGACGATAATAATTAATTTCGTGGACACATTAGTTATGATCGTGTTGTTATTTGATGAGCCCGCTGTGTTCAACGGGTTGTTTACTGGAATTTGTTAAATAAATAACATTCTAATTCTCAAAATTAGCCATCATCCAGGTCTTACTAAATTGCAACTAGAAATCATGTATCAATACACAATTAAGAAAGGAGATTGGCGAATTCCATAGAGTTTCTGACCCAGACGAACTGAACCGTGGGCCTCAAGCCCACGCTCACGAATCAAACTTCTCATGCTTGTTCTAGTAAACCAGTCTAACAAAAAAGTTCGCTAAAGCTTATCAAATAAAGTTGGGAGAAAAAGATATTCACGTGTATTGTCATGTAACGGTTATTTATAATGTGTACTTGTGAATAATTATATTTTGATCCCCATCTAAAAATATCGGGCTCACACAGTAAAATACTCTGAAAAATATTAATTAAAATCAAATGATTTCTGAATCTGAACGGTTTTTAAAAATGCTGGGTCAAAATTCGCCAACTTCCTTTGGATGCTCGACACAACTTGAATTCTTAAAAAGGGGCACATATTTGTCTACACAATCATCACAGAAGTTGGGATCCATATCATGAAATTCTTCTTGTCTTTTTCTTTGTCAACTGATAAACCTCCACCACCTTGCATGGACTTTCAGTTTCACAGGGCTCGGTCTTGCGTCGTTTGCATCCAGCGGCTCTCTGTGACGTCGTCGGTCGACCTAGGGGAGGAGGAAGGGTCTGCTTACACTGCGTATTTGTAATAATGGTATTCCTCCAGACTCCAGACAGAATAAAAATCTCCAGGCTTTGATTTTTATTTCGTAATTTGATAACTTCATGTAATAGGCTGTCCATCGCCATACAGTTTTTCGTTTTTCTACAGTGGCTTAGTCCTTTCATTTAGTCTTACCTTTTCCTTTTATATTTATTACTAGATGATGCCCGCAACTTTCTCCGCGTGGATTAAGGTTTTTTGATTCCCGCGGGAAACCTTTAATTTTCCGGAATATTTATCCTATAATAATATGTTAATTCAGGATATAATTCATCTCGATTCCGAATTTCAGCCAAATCCGTCCAGCAGTTTTTGCGTGAAAGAGTAACAACTTTATAATATTAAATGTGATTTAAATTTAGAAGATATTATATTACGAATCTTATCTGTTTGTGAAAAAAAGTATTCTACACTTCTTATTCTGTTTTGTATTCTATATTTTTATATTATATTAATTTACTCTTCACTACAAAATATCAAATCACAGTTCTTCACATTACGGAGAGAGGTCAATAAAATGTAACTCGTAGCGCGGATCGCTCGCTACGCGAAAACAAGTACTTGCGCCGTTCCGGAGACAAACGGGGTAAGTTTTATTAAAAATTCCGGCAATTGCCGCCCCGTGTAACGACGCCATTTTGTGGAGGATAATAGTGAAATGGCCGACGCTCGTGACTGAAAAACAAATCTTCGTCTTATTGTTTGTAATCTCGTTGCATAGGTATTTAGTCACTGCTGAGACTAGTAGGTCGCCTACGGGAATGGGGCTACTTTGTGTCTGCCCGTCTTAACTTGAATTGAATTGTAGTACTTTTTTTGTTGTAACTTTCCCTCATTGTGGAAATATTATATTTTATTCTAACAAAGATGCATCAGCAAATCGGCTTGGCATCCAACTACCCACAAGATAGTATAAAAAACTTATTACAATGTAAAAGCTTCATAATAATATTGTAAAATGATTATTTTGATAAGAGCAACTGGTGAGTTTCTTACCGGCTCTTCTCAGCAGAATCCACTTTCCGAACCGGTGGTAGAATCATGACTTGTCATAAGAGCCACAGGTTGGCCTACGTGAAATAAATAATTTTGAATTTTGAATTTTTTTGAATTTTACGCTGAATACACTCCTGAAAATTTTCTGAAATGGGCTTTGTCCAATCATTGTTGAAATATTGAAGGTACAGGGGCTTGAAGGTAACAAAGATTAAATGGAATACAACCCCATTCGCCTTTGTACTTTATTGTATTGTGACAAAGATAGGTACTAAGAAGAGAAGCCAAAGCCAGCCAACTATTAAGTCTCTTGCTGGCTCTTCTCAGCAAAATCTGCTTTCCGATCTGGTTGTAGTCTTGATTAGCCAATCAAGACTACAACCAGTTCGGAAATATAAATATATATACATACATGAAATATATATTTTTAATTTTTTTTTGTACTTATATTCCTTGGCCTAAGCTAGATGTAATATTTTCTCCGAGGTATCCACTACGGTTTTGCCAAACATCGGTAACTACGGGCCAAAAATTGGTATCAATTAACTTGATCCTCTGGTCAAATAGCTACTTTGAACAGTTTTTAGATAATAAACTGTACCAATTTTGAATTCGTCTCAATAGGTCCAGTTGTTTTGCAATATGCGTACAACAACAACAAAACATTTTGGTTGTTTGTTTAATTATTTAAATACCGTAGGATAAAATGCAGTTAGATTTTTCGTAGAATCTCCCTTTGCTCTCCTAATAAGGCCGTAACATAGGGCTGACTTCGGCTTAGTCAGCTGATTGAGAGCTTCTAAAACCCCTAACCCCGTCCATCTTGACAGGTAATCTAAGAGTGTCAGCAGATCGGCAGATAAGCTTCCGAATCGCAATTACCCGCCCCCTCATTGTGCATAATTAAACAAATCAAGCAATCAGTGCAGACGGCCGCCAAGATATTATCAGTGAATTAACTAATCAAGCCTTGGGACAATTAACCTTTTCAAAGCCATTGACGGATATATCAGCAGCACTTACCGCCAACGATGTGGTAATCCGTCGTAATAACCATGTCAGTCGAATACAAGGATCTTGTCTTGAATTAGTAGGTATATTATTCGAGAAGCTTTAAATTTAATAAATGAAATAAAAAATAAAAAATAAAAAAAAAACATTTGTTGGCGTGGTTGAAGTCTGAGCAGCGAATTGTGTATTAACATTTGACGTGGCACTAGAAAAGTTAAGTAATCTATTACTTCACCTATGATTATGATTGACTAGATTCTGCCCGCTACTTCATCCGCGTGGAGAAAGCTTTTTAAAAATCGCGCAGGAACCCTCTGTTTTCTGGGATAAAAGGTATCCTATGTCCTCTCCAAGTCCTCAACTACACCCACGTAAAAAACCAACGTCGATCAGTTGCTCCGTTGCAGCGTGGTCGAAGGGAAAACCAAGTGACAAACACACATTCGCATTAACAATATTAGTATGGATTATTTAAAAAAAAATACGTGCGGCACTCGGGAACTGCCGCGGTAAAGCTATTGCATAGTATTTTCTAGTCGCACGCACAAAAACACCGTGCCGAAGTCTGCCGAACTGAAACGACGGTGTTAGGTTTATTTTCGTTACGGAATTTCTTGATTCGGTCGCCGCGCTCAAAGCCCGCGATAAAAGCTATGCAATAGCTTAAAAGGCGATGCGGACGCTAAGCAAAACGTAACATTCCAATATTTCAAAGGAACCCTTTAAAATTTTACTTTATTCTGCAGTTTTAGTCGTTCTTCGAATTGGAGCTGAGCTGTAATTCTCGCTGTTCCTTTATTCGTAGAGCGGCGCACCGCACTGTTCGTAGCAACGAGCTACGAGCTACGAGCTACGAGCTAAAAGCCGCTACAATGGCTATTACGGCGAGCTTTTAAAGGCACATTTGTGGACATTCCGCCGGCCAAGGGATATTAGGCACTTTAAAGTGATACTCTTGTCCATACAGCGTGTTGCCTGTTGTATGGATAGGCACATTCATAATGAATGAATGAATGAAATTTTATTCACAAAAATGCAGGTACAACATGATTGTAAACAGGAAATCGAGCCTAATATATTTAACCAGTACTGGTGTGTGAATATTTATAATGTTAATTTAAGTATAAACAAAATGTCAATATTAAAAACTAATACATAATTTTATAAGTTATTCCATAATTTTGAATGTATTTATGTCCATTAAATTGTCAAAAATAATCAATAAAAATAATAATCTACATATGGATATTGTACTTAATATTATCTATGTTCAATACATTGTTACAATAGTAGTGCAATTATAGTTAAGGATACACCATACACCATATTTTGGATTGTAGTCGTAGGCAGGTTCCCCGTGTAATTTTCGAATTACCGAATTCTACGCGAACAAAGTTTTGTGATATTATAAACTAGCTAATGCCTGCGACTTCGTCCGCAGGATTTAGTTTTTAAAGTCCCATGGGAACCCTTTGTTTTTCCGGGATAAATAGTAGCCTATGTCACTCTCCAGGTCCCCAACTGAATACCCATGCAAGAAATTACGTCCATCTGTAGTTCTGTTGCGGCGTGATTAACGGACAAACCAACACACTACACTACACTTTCGCATTTATATGTGATATGAAATGGCCTTAGACTACGGAAATCCATGTTCAATGATCATAGTATTGAAGTGTGGGTGAATTATTCGCGTATTTCGACGTAGTGGAAATATGGACCTATGGTTTATTCTTCTTCTTCTTCTTTATCAACCTATAGACGTCCACTGCTGGACAAAGGTCTCCTGCATGGACTTCCACAGGCTTCGGTCTTGCGCCGCTTGAATCCAGCGGCTCCCTGCGACTCGTTTGATGTCGTCGGTCCACCTGGTGGGGGGTCTGCCAACACTGCGCTTCCCGGTGCGGGGTCGCCACTCCAACACCTTGGGACCCCAACGACCATCAGTTCTTCGAACTATGTGCCCCGCCCATTTCCACTTCAGTTTCGCGACACGCTGAGCTACGTCGGTGACTTTGGTTCTCCTACGAATCTCCTCATTTCTGATTTGATCTATGGTTTATTACTTGACAGAAAATAATGTTTTTGGCACATCCATACATCTTACGTCTTATAACGGCTTTTTTGTCGAATCACATGCGGGGGATCTTGGAATCCACAGCTTAATTGTCGTTTTATAAATCCTCTACCATTATCGGAAGGGGATATGACCCTCATAAATTACGAATAACAATCGGAGAGAGAAGAATTGATATAACTGAAAGCTTGAAATAGCACTAGGCAGATAAAATTAAACGGAATCATTCCGTTAATCCGGCCAGCCGCGCAACAAACTTTAGGTCCGAATACCTTCAGTGATATATTGAGTTGGAGCAAAACAAATGCGCAGACCCTTCCCTGACGAGGGTCGCCGTTTGCTCTTAAAAGTTAAATTACTGACAAATGTGAAACTGGCACTATAATACCCGAACAATAGTGGTAAGTGAGACCTCTTCGTGTGAATTTGAGATTCCTGAGTTACAAGCCAAAGGCCTCTTGTTTATAACTTATGAGCTACGTCTTTTCACATTGTTTCTCGTTTAAAGAGCCTTGTACACATTGACCAAGTGGCTTCTTAAACGTGTACAGTGTCAATTGGCGTAGGTATATTTACCGCGTGCGGGAGTTCTGGTCAGCTTATCAACTTTTGAAAATCTAATATATAAAATTCTCATGTCGTGTGTTTGTTACCTAACTCCTCCGAAACGGCTGGACAATTTTTATGAAATTTTGTGTGCATATCGGGTAGATTTGAGAATCGGCCAACATCTATTTTTCATACCCCTAAATGATAAGGGTGACCCATCCCTAAATATTTTTGTTGGCGGTACGAAGTTCGCTCAATAAATATCAAGGGATCCTGATACAATTCGCAAACTAACTCGTCCAGCGTTGGCCGAATGAATTAGGCTATAAATATAGTGTATCATCATAATCAGCAGCAACCCATCAACGGCTCACTACTGAGCGCAGGTCTCCTCTCAGAGAAGGGTTATAGGCCATAGTCCACCACGCTGGCCCAATGCGAATCAGCGGACTTCTTACACAATTTTGAGAACATTATGAGGAACTCTCAGGAGTGCAGATTTCCTCACGATGTTTTCCTTCACCGTTGAAGCTAGTGATCAATAATATTTAATTTATTAAATTAACTTAGAAAAGCCAAAGGTCCTCGGGAGTGAACCTACGACTCCCGTAATAGGAAACCGCAGTATTAACCACTGACAATCACTGCTTCTAATGTACACATGAACTTATGTAGTACACATTAGCCTAATTCCATATTGCTAACATAATAGTCATATCTTTGTTAGATGCTTATTCGGTATTAGTAGGTACCTTACCAATAATATTTGACACCACTGGGGATTCGAACCTAAAACCTCATGAAATAAAGCCAGATAGGCTAGCCTCTGGATCGACCAGGAACTTGGAAAACTAATAAATAACAACGGTATTGCCTCAAAGTAGCTACCATCGCTTGACCGCCGCAATCTGCGCAAATGTGTGTTTAAAGCTCGCCCAGTAATGGCCGTAGCGGCGCTCTTAGCAACATTACTGCCTCGCCGGCCACGTGAGTAAATAACTGAACAGAGACCAAACTTCATATAATTACTAATTGTTCATACAATTGTGATGTGTTAGAATAGAACAGAATAGGATATTGACGTGACGTCTTATAAATCGATGAACACCGGCTGTACGCTCGAAAAAGTGTCACGTTCCGCCTGAACCTGTGCGTGCAAGCGAGAGCGCAAAACAAGCGATAGAGAGGCATGATCGGCCCAAGCGGTTGCATGTGCTGCCCGCCAGTCATCGTCAATGTTTCTTTATGACGTTATCACGTAAAACTATCGTCCGTAAACCGACTTTACAGACAACCAAGTTTTGCATGTGATAACGTCTTATAAATCGATGAACACGTTCCGCCTGAGCCTGAGCGTACAAGCGAGAGCGCAAAACAAGCGATAGAGAGGCACGATCGGCACAGGCATTGGCTTGTGACTAAAGAGCACCCGTACGTTATTTTATATAAATAAACTTTACCAAATGGATTTGAATCGTCAAGTGAATTTTCCACTGGTACGGAATACCGATGATCGACAAATAGGCAGAGCATGTATGTGATGCATACGTCCGCTGTTGCAAATCGGTTACGATGCTAGAAAACAAACCGGTTTTCACTGGCTAAGCCAGTGGACTCACCGGACAAGCTCAGTCTTCGTGACACGGCTGCAAGGAGAGAAAATAAATGATTTTGAGTACACGTTTATAATCTTACGTTTTGTTGTATTTTTAATTTGAAAGAAAAATTTTACCTAATGGATGACGCCAAACATGACCACCGTGCAAGTATTTGTGATAGATTCACATTTTATTTTATTTTTTATTTTGTTAGTTTAAAAAAGTATTCTACCGTATAACTTGAACGAACATACCTATAATATAATAAATAAATATAAATATAATATAATAAATATAATAATATGAACGATGATCAAAAATTTTGCTTTGCTCAACCTTTGGAAACTCCTGGAATCAGGTAGAATCTTCGTTACCAAGAAAACTAATTTAAAAATAGACTTACGATTTTGCCTATGTTTATATATTGAAAATAGCTCCAGTATGGAAATGAATAATAGATATGACAGTTAAACCAAAAATTATATAGTATTATTATAAGTGGTGATTTTTTTTACAAATTAATAATATCTATTAGTGAAAGTTTGTGAGGATGCATGTATGAATGGCTGGATGTTTGTTACTCTTTCACGCCACAACGAATGAACCGATTTGGCTGAAATTTGGAATGGAGATAGCTCATACCCAGGATTTATCATCATCATTAGCAACCCATCAACGGCTCACTACTGAGCGCAGGTCTCCTCTCAGGGAAGAGTTATATGCCATAGTCCACCATGCTGGCCTAATGTGAATTGGCGGACTTCACACATCTTCGAGAACATTATGAAGAGAACTCTCAGGTGTGCAGGTTTCCTCACGATGTTTCCCTTCATCTTTGAAGCTAGTGATATTTAATTGCTTAAACGCACTTGACTCCGAAAAGTCAGAGGTGCGTACCCGGGATCGAACCTGCGACCCCCGAATAGGAGACCACAGCCATAACCACTAGGCTATCACTGCATCTAATAATACAGTGTACTGAGTAATCAGTGAACATACATAAAAAAAAGATCCGACGAATTGAGAACCTCCTCCTATTTTGAACTCGGTTAAAAATTAAACAATTTTCTATCTACCTTTCTAGTCATAGTTTATTGTAGAGATCTAGACAAGTGTAAGAACCTATTATAAATTCCGTAAGGCGTCAGAGTGAGCGATGTCGGCCATCATTTCAGTTTTTGCCGCGGACTCGCACACCGGTGCTGATAAACCAACTGAACGACTCTATTTGTTAGATCGCGGATAGCGAAAGGCGAAACGTTTCTTTGTGAAAGACTAGCAGATGCCCGCGACTTCGTCCGCATGGATTTAAGTTTTAAAATCCCTCGGGAACTCTTTGATTTTCCGGGATAAGAAGTAGCCTATGTAGTGACATAATATATAGTGCCATGGGTATAGTTGAGGACCTGGAGAGTGCTCCAGGTCCTCAACTATACCCATGCAAAAAATCACGTCGATCCGTAGCCCTGTTGCGGCATGATTGAAGGACACACCAACAAACCAACAAAACAAACACACTTTCGCATTTATAATATGAGTAAAGACTAGCCAATGTCCGTAGCCAGGTTAGGTTTTAAATCCTTGGAAATTATTTGGTTTCACAGGATATGATCAGGCTATATAGATGCACGTTTTGACTATTATCTTTTAACAGCTCAACCACTATACAAAGACATCCGTCCTATTATCCTATAGACGGATGAAAGGAAGGATGTCTTTGTGTAGGATAATAGGACGGATGTCTTTGTGTAGCGGTTGAACCGTGAAAAGATTGTAGTCAAAATATGCATCTATAAAGCCTAAGAGCACGGATAAAGGGAAGGACTGAAAACTGAAAGGTCGCAGGTTCGATCGCCACCCGTTGCACTATTGTCATACCCACTCCTAACACAAGCTTCTTATTTTGGAGGGGAGAGGAGAACATATAAGTCAAGTTGAACCTGACTAATATTAATTTGTATAAAAAACATGCATCTAAATAAAAGAAAGGGGAAAAAGTGTGCAATTTGTAGTTCACTGTGATTTAAGGCCGGATAACTTCACCATCATGACGTGTTTGTATACCTTAGGTATACCTACAGCGGAAAGTTTGTCTATCAAACGACTTTTTTAAACACATCTAAATTCTTTGTTAGTAATTTTTTTTAGTGCAAGTAAGTCTCCATGCTTTGGACCTGTGCTATGCACCTATTGCACTTTTGAAATAAACTCTAAACTTTTAAAATAAAAACGGCAAACAAATCGCCTTAGTGCGATGTATTTGATTTGCAACTTATATATTATATAGAATATATAGAATATATAGAATATATAGAATAACTAGCTGACCCAGCGAACTTCGTACCGCCAACTTATCTATATAAATAAAACAAATAAACTATCCCAACCCAAAAAATTATCCTATCTTTTAAGTTGGACCAAATTACAGATAGTTACGAAGTTTGATAAAAATCGGTTCAGTAGTTTAGGAGTCCATCGCGGACAAACAACGTGACACGTAATTTATATATACTTATTAAGATTGAATTCAAATAAACTTTTAAAAAGTGCTTTTGAAACATCAAGTCTCCATTGCACTAGTTCAGTAAAATTAACTTTGTAGACTTGTTTACAATACTTGAAAGCGCATTTTTCGAGCAAAACTTATTATTTCTCCAGACAGTTAAAAAGCGTTTATTGCGAGAAGCATTATAATATTCGCATTCAGCACAAGTCCAGTGAAATGTTTCGTCGGCGCGGACAAATGGCTGAAAGTGGGGCAGGCTGCAATTTATCTGGCTGAGCAATGTCTGCCGGCCCGGCTGCCCGGCCGGCTGGCTTTTTGCTAGACCTGCGCCGGTTACTGATAGTCGAGCGACCGAAATGACCCGATTTACTACGCTAGATACAGAGAAAGTCAACAAATCTTCACGGTTTTATCGAAAGGAGAAGCCATCCTTTTTTAACCCCCTACAAAAATAGAGAGGTCTTATAAGTTTGACATGTGTTTCTGTGTGTCTGTCTGTTCCCTCGTACCAGCCTCCGCAATGGACCGATTTTGATGCGGTTTGTTTTTGTTTGAAAGCTAATGTAATCGAGGTAGATCGTAGCTATCATTTATGAATATCTGCTCAGGCATTTGAAGATCATCAGCTCCTTTCCTACTCGATTAAAGGGTAGCTTACCCTTTAATCGAGTGCACTGCACTGGTGCGATTGATTTTAAATGGTGTAATGTTACTTCGGATTATTTTCAAGGCGTGGTTTGAGCTGATGCTGCAGGATCAAGTAGTCAGCGGAATACCCAACTCCTCAGCAACTAACAGCAGATATAGTGTGATTGGGCTCATTAAAATGGTCTAGCCCCTAAAGACAATTCCCTACCCAATGTAATTTCCACCTTTCATCATCATCAGCAACCTTTCAACGGCTCACTACTGAGCACAGGTCACCTCTCAGAGAAGGGTTATAGGCCATAGTCCATCATGCTGGCCCAATGCAAATTGGCAGACTTCACACATCTTTGAGAACATTATGGAGAACTCTCAAGTGTGCAGGTTTCCTTACGATGTTTTCCTTTACCATTGAAGCTTGTATATTTAATTTCTTAAATGCACCTAACTAAGAAAAGTCAGAAGTACGTGCCCGGGATCGAACCTGCGATTCCCCGAATAGGAGACAGCAGTACTAACCACTAGGCTCACAATACCATCACTGTTTCACCTTTCCATCTTTAGAGGTTCCCTAAAGGTTTCTGAAAACGATATTTACATCAAGCGTCATGACTGAGCGCAAGGGACATGCGGCTGAAAACTTACATCAATCTACTAATCGGCATTTGGCCAGCGAGGTGGACTATGGCCTAAATCTTTCTCATTCGAGAGTCCAGTGCTCATTATAGTGGGCCGGCGATAGGACTAAAATCATAAATTAAAAAAAAACCGGTAGTTTTTTTGTAGATAAGATTTAATAACTACGCAGAACTTACACTACGGAAATAAGAAAATGTGTGTCACCTGAACATATTGAGTGTGTAAGTTGTTTCATTTCACTCGCGTAAGCTCGCACTTAACTTCATAAATCTGTGTCACGAACAGAAAAGTTAGAAAGCGTAACATATTTCAACCCTGTACGAGCTGGAGCCACTTTTTTGTCGCTTCGAAGTTGTTTGAACAATTTGAAACTATTTGAAAACGGTATCTGAAAAGCGTCGTGCCTACTACATATTTTTTTTGGGAGTCTCAAATACGTATATTCATCGTCATAGATTTACGATTGGTAGTCATTTTGGACCGACTAGATTCCGTCCGAAATTGAAAGCAGTGATAGCCTAGTGGTTAGGACTGTGGTCTCCTATTCGGGGGGTCGCAGGTTCGATCGGTCGAAAACTTAAAATTGAAACTTCAAATTAAAACTTAAATCTAAAACCACACACACACACACACGCTTCTTCTTTGTCAATCGATAGACGCTCACTGCTGGACAAAGGTCTTTTGCATGGACTTCCACAGGTCTCGGGTTGCGCCACCTGAATCCAGCGGCTCCCTGTGACTCGTTTGTTGTCTTCGGTCCAACTAGGGGGGGTCTGCCAACACACACATATCTGAAACTAATTATTAAAATAATTTGCATAATTCGCAAAATTGTGGACATGTCACTTGGCAGAGCAGACAAAATGCATATTCGACTAGTCCAGTGCATATAGCGAGCTGCACGCGCGTCGAAAACTATAATCGTGCCGCGCCGCGCCGACCCTCGCTCGTTGACACGTTAATAAAAAATCATTTATGTCGACCGCATACGCACCTCTGACTTTTCGAAGTCAAGTGCGTTTAAGCAATTAAATATCGCTTGCTTCAACGGTGAAGGAAAACATCGTGAGGAAACCTGCACACCTGAGAGTTCTTCATAATGTTCTTGAAGGTGTGTGAAGTCCGCCAATTTGCATTGGGCCAGCGTGGTGGACTACGGCCTACAACCCTTCTCTGAGAGGAGACCTGCACTCAGTAGTGAGCCGTTGATGGGTTGCTGATGATGATGAATGATGACTACTAAATTGCGGCAATTACTACGCTACTAGTAAAAAAAACTATGATATTACTTTGCCGCATTTAAGGAACTATTTGTTTGGTGGAAACTTTATATTTCCACCAAACAAATCTCAAGGATTTTTTTTAAATCCATCTCTATAAGATTGAAAAGTGGCCACGATTTTTCGATTTTATTTTTTCAAAAGTTTTCTTCAAGCGAAATAAGTACAGTAACACGCCAAGCAAAATTTATACAAATCATAATTATCATAAAAGTTTGCTATGAAAAATCTTGATATCCTTTTGTTTATTTAACTTACTATCATCATTCAGAGTTAAACTTGTGTCTAGAAAATAATTTACCATTCAAAAAGGTACGAGTTCCACTAGAAACAGAAAAAATAAATCTCACTTTATATGACAAATTAAAATGAAGCCACCGTAATATCAACTTGAACCACATCACCTTTACACATATAACCAACCTTTAGTACAATAGAAATAGAGTTTAAAATCGCATAATAATTAGGAAAAATGAATTGGTTATTCTAGTTAAAGAACTTAGTTCAATTTACGTTCGAAATTGCGTTATAGCGATTGAAATAGAGTTCAAAGTTTTTATTAATAGTTGTAAAGGTAAGTTGGGTTATAAATTCGCTGCAGTTTCCATTGAAGCGTCACAATAATTATGACAAGTGACATTCTTCGCGGCGACTTAGCGAGAAGTCAAGCTATTGCACTTTGTGGATCGTTTCGCTCATTTTGCTGAACTACCTACTTCGTTTGGTATTCGTGGTGTGTTGCCCTACATTGGGGTCACACTGGCGACACTTTCGTTGACGACATCCTGTTTTGTAGGAAAAACCTTGAACGCAATAGACCTCAGCACCAGTCCAGGAGCTTTCGGTTTATTTAGTTAAAAGTAGCAAATAAATGCTTAACCAAATAACACATTATTTGGGATTTGAATTTTTGTTTGAATTGTAATTAAAAAAAAAATAATTTTTAATTATAATTAAAAAAATACTTAATTAAGAAATACTCAAAAACCATGTCGTATAAAATAAACCAACATTGTTCTACGGAATGCCGAAAAAACTAAGCTCAAAACTTTAAAGTGCTCTCCTGTAAAGTAGCAATTTTATAGAAGCAACTTTGTTCTACGACAGTGTCGATAATTATGAATAATCGAAAGAGGTCACGACCCTCAGCAATGAGGGATACGATACACATAAAGAGAGAGAAGGGGAAATGTAGTGTTGACAGATATCCCTAAAAAGCGGCAAAATAGACAAAAAAAACTTGAGAGGTGTCAAGGGACACCCGGATGGAACGAAGTTCCTTTCGATTAATTAGTGAAGGAATTGTAATAAACTAGTGGTGTCATCTAGTATTAAATTGATTAACTACGATGAATTATATTTAGTTTATTTCTATTGCAGCAATGTTACAAAACCAAAGAGTTACTCTGGTTTTTTAACAGATGGCGTTAGTAGTACAATAACATTTTATCCAATTTATACAATAAAAAATTAGGGAAAAATTCCACATGTAGAAATTATTTAAAATAA
Organism: Oeneis ivallda; assembly: GCA_029955525.1. Taxonomy (NCBI): domain Eukaryota; kingdom Metazoa; phylum Arthropoda; class Insecta; order Lepidoptera; family Nymphalidae; genus Oeneis; species Oeneis ivallda. The sequence goes on along the minus strand of JARPMR010000020.1, from coordinate 757,309 downwards.
AATTAAGAATAGAAAATTCAGTCTGTCGAGCTGGGATTCGAACCATCGACTTTTAACTGTTAAGCGAGTGCCGAAGCCACTAGGCTACGGAGACCCAATATTGTAGCGCGAAAATACCGAACACAATGCAAAATTCACATTCAACAAAAAAGTGTCGGTTTCAAAAATGTGTCGAGTGTCGGTTCCTTAATTTTTTCCGTTTAGTCTCCTTCCGCACCGCGCGATAAGGAACTTACGTTCCAATAGACACAAACATGTCCTGACATAAATCTGTCTCGTTTTAACTCAGTCTTGAGTCTGAGCTGAGTGAGAGTGCCATCTATAATAGATCTCACCACTAACTTGTTGAGACGACGACGCAGTAGAGCTACTTTTTGTCGCGCAACAATTCGGCAGTGTGATTATATCCTTATACGAACTAAGTCTTAGAAATTAGGTCAACTCGTTTTAAGTTTCCAAACTCGTCTAATTCGGACCAAATAATACGACTTCAACACTCAGTGCAGGTTTGTGGTTCACTCCACTTATTTATAACTACCTAATGCCCGCGACTTGGGCGGCGTGGATTTAATTTTCAAAAATCCTGCGAGATCCTCTTTCATTTTCTGAAATAAATTAGCCAATGTTACTCTCCAGGTCCTCAACTATACCCATGCAAACATCACGTCGATCCGTAGCTTTGTTGCGGCGTGATTGAAGGACAAAGAAACAACTGAACATACTTTCTCATCATCATACTAATATTATAAATTCAAAAGTGTGTTTATTGGTTTGTTGGTTTGTTAGTTTGTTGGTTTTTCATTCAATCGCGCCACAACAGAGCCACGGATCGACAAGATTTTTTGCAAGCGTTTAGTTGAGGACCTGGAGAGTAACATAGGCTATTTTTAACCCCGGAAAATCAAGGGGTTCCCGAAGGATTTAAAAAACTAAAACCACGCAAATGAAGTCGCGGGCATCAGCTAGTTTATAATATTAGTAAGGATTTAAAATAATGTACGGCTCAGTAAAGTTCATAAAAAGAGTGATATTTTAACGAAATGAAATCGGTTAGAAATGTCGGTCGAATCCCGCTGGCTTCGGAATTTTTGATTTGTGTTTATAAATTTATTTCGGTTAAAAATGGATTTGTTTGGGAAAAATGCATTCTGGAGTTGATTTGGTTGGCAGACCCCCATTACGTGGGCCAACGACATCGGACGAGTCACAGGGGGCCATTAGATATAGGCGGCGCAAGACAAGTCCTGTGAAATTTCATGCAAGTAACCTTTGTCGTCTAACCTATGTGGACGTCTATGGGTTGATAGGAAGATCAAAAGAAAATACTACATATTTTTATCCCAAAAATATATTAAAATCATAATGTGAAGTGGAATACATAATAGTACTTTTCTAATTACTTACGTACCTAGCCGACGCGCAGTGCCTATTACAAAAAGCGCAGCGCAGGTTCAGGCTAATTGAGTATGATTTTGCGCGGAAAACGAGTTATCAAAAATCAAAATAAGCATAAAACTTTCTAAGTGTTAATATTAACTTTTTAAAAAAAATCCATAATATTTTCTGTTTCAGCTTTCAACAAAAAAAAAATACGAAGTACCTACTTATGTAGGTATCTACATCGCAAAATAAGTAAAAAAGTGGCACAGATGTGATGAAAATACAGAATTACACCGCCAAATCAGACCTACACGTTAAAGGAAACTATTCCAAAAACTTGATTAGCGTAACTTCGGCAAAAATCCCAGCAGCGCGAGATATTTTCACTTTCAAGTTGCTTTCAAGTCATTCGTCAAGAGCCCGGGAGATCAAAGATGGCAAGTTTTCCGTATTCCGGGAATCCGTTACAGATTTGTCACTAATCTAACTTTTAATGGCGACTGACCCTCGTCAGGCAGATCTGGAGGCTTTCCGCGTTTCAATTACTGAAAAACATTCTCAAAAATATAAAGTAAGGGGGTATCTCTACCCGATTTGTTTTAAAGAGATAGTTAAAAAATATCATTTTCTTCTTCTTTGCTAGACACTGAGCGGAATAATTAATCTATCTATCTATATCTATAGTCTTAACATGAATTGAATTGTAGTACTTTTCTTTTTTTTTTTTTGGAACTTCCCCTCATTGTGGAAATATTATATTTTATTCTAACGAAGTTGCATAGGTTAAATCGGCTTGGCATCCAGCTGCCCACAAGATGGTATAAAAAACTTATTACAATGTAATAGCTTCATAATAATATTGTAAAATGATAAATGATTGTTTTGAAAAGAGCAACTGCTGAGTTTCTTGCAGGCTCTTCTCAGCAGAATCCGCTTTCCAAACCGCTGGTAGAGTCATAACTTTTCATGAGAGCCACAGGTTGGCCTACGTGATATAAATAATTTTGAATTTGAATTATGACTAACATTGGAGAGGGTGCCGTCATATTTTTGTAGACCCACTTGATTGACGCCATTTTGGATTTAATTGACGCCATTTTGGCACTGTAAGCAATTAAACGAGTGTTTTAAACTAACAATATTGAAAATGGCGCACCAACCTCTATTGCAAGTATAAATCTATGATATCATAACCGAACTCTAAATTAAATCTATGATTTCATTTGAAATTATAGATTAATAATTATTATAGAGGTCGATGCGCCATTCGCAATATTATTCGTTCCAGAGACACTCGTATTTGACATATAAAATAAATAAATAAATAAATATTGTGGCGCTTCAAATTAATCCATAATTTAATTTGTCATTTGCATAGAAACAGCCAATCCAGTAATAATTAGAGATTATTTATAGGCATCTGTCTTGCTAGCCCTTCACTAAGTTGGACACCTATGGTAAATTCATGACTTGTGCTAAAATTTGGCCTACATGAAATAAATGATTTTGAATTTGAAATTTGAAAAATGTATGAGGAGGCATACATCCTCATGTGCAGGGTATTCCTTTCAATGTAGTGCCAGTCCCATCCATGCCTTCCCCACAAGCTTGGTGATATCGTCGGACCAGTGGGATGGTTGCCTCCCCACATTTCTATCAGCGATACGTCGTCTCCACAGTCCATCGGTCATCTGTCGTCCGACCAACATGCCTTGATCGAGATGTCCTGAAATATTAGATTTTCTTACCCAATAATTCTTACGAATATTATAAATACGAACTTGTGTTTTTTGTTGGTTTGTCCTTTAATCACGCAGCATCCGGAACAGATGAAATCTAAAAAAATCGGCCAAGTGCGAGTCGGGCCTCGCTCTTTTAGGGTTCCGTTAGAAAAAATTAAATTAAAAAATTTCCATCTACCCACCTACCCATTTTAATTTAATTTTTTTAATTTAATTTAATTTTTATTATTTGTTGTTATAGCGGCAATAGAAATACATAATATGTGAAAATTTCATCTGTCTATCTATTACGGTTTACGAGATACAGCCCGCTGACAGACGGACGGACGGACGGACGGACGGACGGACAGCGTAGGCTTAGTAATAGGGTCCCGTTGGTACCCTTTGGGTACGGAACCCTAAAAACGTAGTATTACTCAGGTACTTATCGTTTGTACTTTGTATTTTTATCTTGATTCATTTTAATTTCTCCAAAAAGCAATTGAAGATTTGTGATTCCCAAGTATCACTATGCAAATTAATTCAATGCCTCTCACGGTTTTACCGTTAGTTATAAAATTACTTCATTAACGTTATTAATTAAGCACCCCTTCGCACGTAATCTGTAAATATTAAATAATATTATATTAATTTCGCTTTCAATTATTATTATAGGAGGTGTTGCTGTAATTAACTGAAGTCTGGGGAATATAGTTATAGGAAGATTATTACATTATATCATCATGGTTCTACATTAGTACGTAACCTGATTTTGCTATCAAGGATTGAGCACAATCGAGTAGGTTGAATCACAGATACCTAAATTAAGTTTTTAATTCAAAATTATTAATTTAGATCTTACGTATGCCAACTTGTTGCTTTTGTGTCAAGTCAAGACTCTACCATGCACCACTTTGGAAAGCAGATTCTGCTAAGAAGAGCTGGCAAGAAAAGCAGCAGTTGCTCTTTTTAAAACAAGTGTTACAATATGTACTTTACTCTCTTGTGGACAGCTGAAGCTTCCATAATTCAGGCAACAGTGATCTCCTTCAATTAAGCTAACATAATAATGTCCTAAAACAATACATCGATTCTCTATCTATTATAATACTAGCTGATGCCCGCGACTTCGTCTGCGTGGATTTAGTTCATAACATCCCGCGGGAAATCTTTGTCACCCTCCAGGTTCTCAACTATACCTATCCAATAAATCACGTCAATCCGTAGCTTTGTAGCAGGAAACATTTTGATCGTCTTGCTCGCGGCATTGTTAATGATGATTCAAAGAGAAAACATATTACTGATGATATTATCAATAACGTTAAACTATAATTTTTATAATTGTTTTTACCATAATTTTTTACCATAATTAACCAAATACAAAATTACGTTTAGCTGTCATTTACGTTTTGTTCTTCCACTGTCATTTTCGTTTTTTTATTCCATGTCAGATGCATTTTTGTTATACCAGGTTTTATATTGACTTGACGGAAACGCGGTCGAACGGGATATAAAGTATCCTATGTCCGTCTCCTGGTTCTAAGCTACCTCTCCACCAATTTTGAGCCAAATCGGTTCATCCGTTCTTGAGTTATAAATAGTGTAACTAACACCACTTTCTTTTATATATATAGATCCAAACATGAGACCATAATAATTAAGGATTCTCGAACTCTAGTCGTTAAGTCATTACGGCTTTTCTCGCTCTGATTACTCACCGATGAAAACTTTTCCTATCACACTTACCAAACAGCTCATATTATAAGACGTAAGTTCCTAATGAAGGTGACACTACCTGCGAACGTAATGACGTCACTTGGGAGCGTCCCAAATCCTAGTGGAGAGACGAAAGGTTGAGAAAATCTCCGAGATTATCCCAATTTTGGACAGTTAGATTTAGTTTTGTGGTTTATGTGATAATATGACTTAATTTTATTAATAAGGATTTTTTGGACGAAAAATTAAAATGTATTTATTTAACTGAAAGAAAAGAGAAAGAAATAATACATTTTTAGGGTTCCGTAGTAAACAAGGAACCCTTATAGTTTCGCCATGTCCGTCCGTCTGTCCGTCCGCGGTTTAGCTCAGAGACTATTGGTACTAGAAATCTGTAATTTGACAAGGGTATAAATATCAATCACGCCGACAAAGTCGTGAAATAAAATTGTGAAAAATAATTTTTTTTAGGGTACCTCCCCTACATGTAAAGTGGGGATGAATGTTTTTTTCACGTCTATCCCATAGTGTGGGGTGTCGTTGAATAGGTCTTTCAAAAATATTGTGGGTGTGGGAACATCATTTTTCAATTCAGGGATCCGTTTGTGAAATATGATATTTAAAAGTGCTAAATTTTATTAGAGTCAAGTGTCCCCCCCCCCCCCCCTCTGCCAGCTAAATGGTTGTATATAGGATACAAAAAAAAATTACCAACAGTAGTACATATATAATGAATTTTAAAGCAAAACTATCACGGCTAAGTATGGTTCTTTAGTTAAGGAGTTATATCTGTTTTTTCTAAGTTAGGTATTACACGTAGTGTAAGTTGCATATTTTGTAGAATATTATAGTATTTAAACCATGGAACTCAAAATTTATTCAATATTCATAAATAAAACAAAAGCACTATCCTAGGTCAGCAATAATATTTGAGACTTTCAGCTACGGAACCCTACACTGCGCGTAGCCCGACACGCACTTGGCCGTTTTTGTTTATAGATGATAATATGATAAACTAGATAATAAGTGACAATACAGTACTTATAAGATGGTAACGGGCTCACTTGGAAGTAGTGTGATAGGGTAAATAAGCCCATTCTCTAATCGGTTTCTACCGGCCATCGTACCGGAACTAAATCACTTGGCGGCACGAATTTGACGGTAGGATGGTAACTAGCCATGGCCAAAGCCTCCCACCAGTGACCAGAACAGACCAGAGTCAATTAGGATATTATAAATTCCTGAATTGCTCCGCTGGGAAACAAACCTACCCTAGACCTCCCACTTATAAGAAAACAAGTTGTTCTCTGAGTACAAGCCCGGAGTTAAGAAGTGGGTGTGTGTCACCCCCGTGCTTCGAAGAGCACATAAATGCATCGGTCCTACGTCTGATCAGTCTCCGGTTGTGTCGGATTTCCGTCCCATCCGACTATCACAGTGAGGGAATAGAGAGTGCACCTGTGTTTGCGATCACACTTGTGCACTGTAATATCTCCCGCGCGATGGCTCTAAGCTCGAGCTCACCACTATGCCGGGAGGCCGTCTAAAGGAAAGATGTTTGATTCTGAAGCTGTCCTATTACTGAGCATTCGTTTAGTATCTGTGATTAATCTAGCTTTTAATAGCAGACACTGACCCTTGTCACGAAAGGGTTGGAGCGTTTGTTTTGTGAGAAACTAATATATCACTAAGATATTCTATACCTCGCTCACTTACTTACCCTTTGCTTGTGAATAGTCTAATAAAAAATGTACCGAAGCTTATTTAACTGGTTGTGACCTAGAGAGAATTATGAACTCAAAATCCAAATTCATCAGCCACCAGCGGCAATGGGGCTACTTTCTGTCTGCCCGTCTTGACATGTGTTGAATTATAATTAGAAAAAATTACGTATGCTTTTGTGGACCTTTCCCTCATTGTGGAAACTCTGCATACATAGAATATCTGTAAAGTATATTGTAAAAGTATTTTGAAAAGAGCAACTGCCGAGTTTCTTGCTGGTTCTTCTCGGCAGGAACGGCATTCCGAACCAGTGGTAGACTCATTGACGATTTAAAAGTACTTGTAAAAGTTTATTTGAATAAAAAACATTTCTATTCTATTCTATTCTATCTATTGCTCATAATATGTACCTACAAATTTTTATTAGACAAACAATAAAATTATATTAAACAAATAACTAACTACTCATATCAATCCCGTAACAATATAATAATCATAATTATTATATTGTTATGCGCATCTTCTTCTTCTTCGCGTGCCTCTCCGACTAGCGGTTGGAAGGTTGGCAGTCAGCTTTGTAAATGTTGCGCAGCCAGGACTTTTTTCTGCGACCGACGCCTCTTCTTCCGGCAACTTTTCCCATCATGATAAGTTGTAAGAGTTCGTTCCTCTCGCAGAACTTCCACATTCTTGACCTTGTCAGTCCAGCTAATGGCCAACATGCGACTATATGCCCACATTTCGAAAGCATCTATACGTTTCCTGAGGTCTCCTTTAATCGTCCACGCCTCACATCCATATAGAAGTACGGGCCAGATGTAACAGCGTAGTAAACGAGTGCGCAAGGAAATCTTAAGACTGTGGTTGCACAGCACTTTTTTCATTTTACTAAAGGTGCTTCGAGCCACTTCAATTTTGGTCTTAATTTCCTGGTCGCTATTCCAGTTCTCATTAAACCACGTACCTAAATATTTGTATTTGCGCACACTTTCTAGTTTTTGGCCTGCTACTGTAATGTCAAAGTCGTCAATGTTATTCTTAGATATGAGCATGAGCTTCGTCTTGGAGATATTCATCCTAAGACCAGCTCTTTCGCTGCACTCTTTTTTTTTACGGGCTTCACCCCATAGCAATATATTTCGTGAGTGAACTAAGGGACAAGTGCCATATTATACTACCATGCCTTTTAAATTAGACAAGTTTCAAGTTACAGAATAAGTTTTCTAACTCAAGCACTATGTATGTAGGTCGAAGCAAAATGTTGGTTTAATGGAACAAACACCTCCGAATGCAACTGAAGCAAATAATGCAGTACCTACATACAATAATTAAAGAGAAAGTTGTCTGCGCTAGGAGAACTAAATTACAGAGGGACTAAATCTGAAACCCGCTAGACTGCAAGTTTCCGAGTCACTGAGCGCATTGTTTAAGTGCCTTACCTTTAAATTGTCGACTGGCGAGGCTTTGCAAGGCTTAATATATTTTAAAACTTAACAGTTGCTGTTTTCCAAACAAAAGTCTTACAGTATTGTGTAGCTCATCATCTAAGTATAACTATACTGATAATAAAATTGTCACTGGACAAATTATGTACATTATACAATATATTTGGAAAGTTTGTCTGTCTGTCTGTCCGTCAGTCTGCATGCAATGCGATACATCCCCTATAAGAAGTTCGTTAACTTTGTGTTAAGTAGGTAAACCTCTACTATAGTATAATGTTCTTTTGTTAAGTGGTAAACCTTCGCCAGCCGCAGTAAAGAAAGAACTAGCTAAACAGCTTAGCCTTAATGATTGCCAACTTCTAAGAGATGCCACTAGAAGAAGATGAATGGTAAATCTTAATATATATAAATTACGTGTCACGTTGTTTGTCCGCGATGGACTCCTAAACTACTTAATCGATATTGATCAAACTTCGTAACTATCTGTAATTTGGTCCAACTTGAAAGATAGGATAGTTTTAGTAGTTATTTGTTTTATTTATATATAGGTAAGTTGGCGGTACGAAGTTCGCAGAGTCAGCTAGTATTATATAAAACTTTTTTAAAAACCAAAATATACTAATTTTTAAAAAGTTTGTCTTTTTAAAGAGAGAATTGTGTAAGATGGAAATATACAAACCTGGCCTGAGGAACTTTTCTATACCCACACCCTCAAACATTTTCTCTTCCAAGATCAATCATAGAAGTTGGAACGAGTTTGAAATAAAATTGTAACATATTTAAAATATATGGGACCTTTTTAGTTGGGTGACAGGTGACGTCATAAATCTGGCTCGTAAACAGCAAAAGTTGGGGAGTGTAACATATTTCACCTTTCTGCAACTGCTGCAGTTTCATAGTTTCCTGGTACTGAGGTACCTTTGTTTAAACCATTTAAACAGTTCGTGTTTTTTTCTGTGAAAACTGCATCTCGTCATCTACTTACTCATAATTCTATGCTCGTTACACTTATGCGCGGTTCTTATTATTACTGTTTTCAATTAAAAAAGTATAAAAATCACGATTTTATACCCCTTTATTTGTTGGATCAGTATCTATAAAATATATTATTAAAGAAAATTGTTATTAATATTTTCTGTATTTCATAGTTAATTTAGGTTTAAAACTCAAATCTATATATATAAAAGAAAGTGGTGTTAGTTACACTATTTATAACTCGAGAACGGATGGACCGATTTGGCTGAAAATTGGTGGAGAGTTAGAACCAGGAGACGGACACAAGATACTTCTTATCCCGTTCGACCGCGTTTCCGTCAAGTCACTATAAAACGTGGTATAACAAAAACGCATCTGACATGGAATAACAAAACGCAAATGACAGTGGAATAACAAAACGTAAATGACTGCTAAACGTAATTTTGTCTTTATGGTAAAAAATTTGACAATTATAAAAAGTGTTATAATAAAGCATTACTGATATTATAAATGCGAAAGTGTGTTTGTTTGTTGGTTTGTCCTTCAATCACGTCGCAACAGAACAGCGGATTGATGCGATTTTTTGCATGGGTATAGTAATGGATGTAGTAGTGGTTCCTCAGATCGGGAGAGCTACTTATTATCTCGGATAATGAAACAGTTCCCGCGGGATTTTTAAAAACTAAATCATGCGGACGAAGTCGCGGGCACCAGCTAGTAGCATATAAAAATTATGTACCTACATATAAAGATTAGTTTTAACCACGTGTTAGTTTGAAGCCTAACAAGTTCTAGAAGCCACGTTGGACTCGCCACTTTAGCGCACTATTTGTGTTTCAAGCATAATAAAAAAATAACTCATTCTAATAAAAGTTTATTTGAATAAAAAATATTTCTATTCTATTCTATTCTAATAAAGTGGAACTTTCCAGGAATATCACAAAATGCCGCATTTCCGCTATAATATTTTGACGGCTAATAATAGCGGCACAACCGCATCGCTATTTAATAAGATTAATTAATAAATTAATTAACAAACACAATTTTATATTCTACGGCACCGAGTAATTATGGATTCTTGTCGATAACTAGACAAATGAGGCATTTTTTTATATATCTTTTGCAGTCTTCATTTAGACTCAACCAATGTGTTACAGTCAATTTAGACTTAGTTTTACATAAGTTAAAAAGTGTATCAACAGAAAGCTCATACAAAAAAATGTTAATCAATAAACAATTGGATACCGTAATATTATGCATAAAATCATTTAAATTAAACAACCTGCTTCTGCCGTGGCTAGTTACCACACTGGCTAGTTACCACGTGGCTAGTTACCACCGTCAAAGACGTGCCGCCAAGTGATTTAGCGTTCCGGCAATATGGCGTGTAGAATCCAATTAGAAGTATGGGTTACAACTGCCATACCCCCGTCCCAAATTAGCCCACTACCACCTTAAACTGCATTCACTGCATCAGATTAGATCGCAGTAAAGAATAAAAAAAAGAATAGAAATCTAAAAGTATTATTTAATCAAGTTCCACACAACTCCGAAAAATCATATTTCTTTGTCTAAAAGAGACGTAATGTTATTACACAGTCAATAATATCCCCAAAAAGTGTTGGAGCAAATCGTTTTATGTGTTCACGGAAAGCTCATGTGAGTGACGGAGACAAATGGATATCCAAACTCGGGCCTTGTTTGTGTGGCCCCTAGCCTGCGGGCTGACTTACCTTTACATTGTAAAGAACGTCCACAGCCTGCGGGTATCGGCCAGAGGGTTCATACGTGTATAGGTCTACACAGGGATTTATTTACACAGTTGATAACTGTATCGCAACCTGCTGATAGATGGGATGTATTTTGTGATGGTCTTTTTAACCCCCAATGCAAAAAGAGGGGTGATATAAGTTTATACGTCTGTTCCCTCGTAGCAGCCTCCCCAAAAAAAAAATGCATCAAAATCGGACCGATTTTGATGCATTTTTTTTGTTTGAAAGCTAATGTATTCGAGGTGGATTTCAGCTTTAATTTATGAAGATCTGCTCAGGCGCTTGAAGATCATCAGCTCAGTTCCTACTTCATGAAAGGGTCTAACAAGCTTTCATTGGCTCGATTGATTTCTTTGGTATACTGTTCCGATTATTTCCATGGCATGGTAACCTTAAGCTGATGCTGCAGCATCAAGTAGTCTGCGGGATACCCAATTCCTCAGCAACTTACAGCAGATATAATGTGTTCAGGCTCATTACAATGGTCTCAATGAGTAGGTGTTAGATAGATGATGATCGAGGGTTGATGATCACATGTCATGCCATAGTGATGTCAGGTCCAAAACTTGAGAAAATGTTCATAAACCATCCCTGAACAACATCCCAAAGTTTCATTAACTTGCGACCTTTTTCCACCAAACCTCACTTTTTTAACCGACTTCCAAAAAGGAGGAGGTTCTCAATTCGGCCGGTATCTTTTTTTTTTTCTATGTATGTCCACCGATTTCTCCGGGATTACTGGACCGATTCGCGTGATTTTTCTTTAATCGACAGAGGATGTTTGCAAAATGGTCCCATAAAAAAGTTCACCTTCAACTCCTCAAGCCTGATGCTGCAGGGATATTGCTCACCTAAAATAAAGAGATTTAGGAAACGTCGATTACGAATTATTATTGTAGGTAACAAGTATGAACTACGTCATGGAGCTCCAGGTCCTAGCTCCTCAATCCTGATGCTGCAGGGTACTGCCTACCTAAAACTATGGTGATTTAGGAAATTTCTATTACGAATTGATTGTGTAGGTAACAAGTATGGACTACATCATGGAGCTCCAGGTCCTAGCGCTTCAATCTTACTACACTTAAAAGCTTAAAATAAAAATTCTTTTCAAAAAACCGACTTCTAACGCCACTACAAAGTATAAAAATAATTTTAGTTTGTCCACGTTTGTTGAAGTCGGGCGGGCCTAAAATACAAACTATGAAACCGACTCGCGATGCTCGCTCGACTTCTACAAACGAGTCTCTCATATTGTGTAGCGTCGCGCATCGGTTTCATAGTTTGTCCCGGTTGGCCCGCCCGACTTCAACAAACGTGGACAAACTAAAATTATTTTTATACTTTGTAGTGGCGTTAGAAGTCGGTTTTTTGAAAAGAATTTTTTCCTATCTATCGACTGGACTGTACGGTCTGACTACATTAATGATTTTTTGAGATTGATGAACGATGTGATATTTTGCCAGACAGCCAAGGCGTTCCCTCGGGATTTTTAAAAACCTAACTCTACTCTGACGAATTTGGAGCAAAAGCTAGTATAGAATAAAAATGTTCCCTACGATTGAAAGATAGATTATAATAACATCGATGCTAATATACTTAAGATGACTTTCCTTTTTCCTACTCTGTGGCGGTATCGATAGTGGGGTAAGCAAAGAACGGTAGTGAGGTGTTAATGTTGTTGTTTAACGCCGGAGCCGGGGCCGAGCAAACACTTTCAGAGACGAGGGAAATGGCCACTGAGTACGATGTTCCCTCGTGTGTCCATGTACTAAGAACTATTAAGAATGAATTCCTAACACTGAACTAGAACGATCTATTGCTTTATAGTACATCGTTCATTTAGTACTTCGCAATGTACCAAGTCTGTGATACTGTCATTGCGCTTTGGTCGGAATGAGCGGAAAACAAAGAACTTAACAATGCAATGCGAGATGCAGAGTAATTAGTGAACTGTGTAGTGAAAAAACGAGCGAGATACGTGATTGGCACTGACCAGTCTGATTCATTAAGCTATTTTAAGCTTTATGTTGATAGTTATGGCAATTGTTATTATTATGCTACTGAGGATGATGATGATGCTAGAAGATGCCCGCGACTTCATCTGCGTGGATTAAGATTTTTTAATCCCGCGGGAACTCTTAAATATTCCGGGATAAAATCCTTTATGCTAATCCCGGGTTTAAGCTATCTCCATTCCAAATTTCAGGCAAATCGGTTCATTTATTGTGGCGTTAAAGAGTAACAAACATCCATCCATACATCCATCCTCATCCTTTTGCATTTATAATATTAGTAGGACTATTATTGTACTACTGTATGAATAGTACTAGAAGTCCGATGTAGTACAGTCGAAAGATTGTACTAGGTCCGAGCACTGCTTTAGTAACAGAGCAAGAACACGCCTAGCTATGATGTTGCTTGTCTTACTCTTTGTTTTGGGTTCCTTTCGCTTCTGAGCACTTAATGCCAATCTCTTTTACAAATAAACAACCTCTCTATGATATTTTAAGTGCAGTAGTTAGCGATCTATTGTTTTGTGAACTTTGAGTGATTAAAAATATTATTTTCTCTCTTTATTTCATTCATTAAATAGCTAGCAACTATATAGCTTCGTTCGCGTTGTTATGAATTCAGTTACTTTCCTGACAGTTTGTCAATTCAAATTTAAATTCAAAATCATTTATTTCACGTAGGCCAACCTGTGGCTCTTATGACACTCTACCACCGGTTCGGAAAGCGGATTCTGCTGAGAAGAGCCGGCAAGAAACTCTGTTTATCTATAGGATTACCCCTTACATTCAGATTTCTCTAAGTAGGGATCAATGATATTATTATAGTGAATGACTGATTGCATTTTTTTTTATTTCTATTGAGTCCAGTGGTTTAAGTTGTAGGTACATTGATATGTCAATCAGTCAGTTTCTGCTTTATAGGGTTCCGTAGTAAACAAGGAACCCTTATAGTTTCGCCATGTCCGTCCGTCTGTCTGTCTGTCTGTCCGTCCCCGGTTTAGCTCAGAGACTATTGGTACTAGAAATCTGTAATTTGACAAGGGTATAAATATTAATCACGCCAACAAAGTGGTGAAATAAAATTGTGAAAAATATTTTTTTAGGGTACCTCCCCTACATGTAAAGTGGGGATGAATTTTTTTTTCTCGTCTATCCCATAGTGTGGGGTGTCGTTGAATAGTTCTTTTAAAAATATTGTGGGTATGGGAACACCATTTTTCAATTCAGGGATTCATTTGTGAAATATGATATTTTAAAGTGCTAATATCAGTTAAATAAAAATTAAAGAGTCAAGTGTCCCCCCCCCCTCTGCCAGCTAAATGGTTGTATAAAGGATACATGAAAAAATTCACAGCAGTAGTATATATAATGAATTTTAAAGGAAAACTATCACGGCTAAGTAGGGGTTCATTAGTTAAGGACTTATATCTGTTTTTTCTAAGTTAGGTTAGTTATCTACACGTAGTGTAAGTTGCATATTTTGTAGTATAATATTATAGTATTTAAACCATAGAACTCAAAATATATTCAATATTCAATAAAAAAAAAGCACTATCCTAGGTCAGCAATAATATTTGTGACTAGCAACTACAGAACCCTACACTGCGCGTGGCCCGACACGCCTTTGGCCGGTTTTTAATACAATTGACTTTCATATTATTATTATTTTTGGAACGAAGATCCTTTTCGGTCGGTTTCACGGACGGAGGCTAGCCAAATAAAGTGTAAGAACTTTCCGTCACGACACTTGTTGCCTTCGTTTATTACACACGTAGCATCATAACTTTGGTTGGTTAACCGAAGGAGTGAAACTATCGCTATTCAACAGGAGATTTAGGTACATATATATCTATATTTTCACTAGACGCTGCAAATAGATAATCTCTCTAAAAATACTTGCTTGCTTGCTCTCCATTTAACGGTAGAATTTGTTAAAATTCAAAACCATCTGGTTGTCCATCTAAAGAGTTAAACTTAAAATATGTTTTGGTAAATTATTTAAATTATAATAATTACTGAAATTATTTTAATTAAATTTCAAGTATTTAAATTATAATAATTATTTGGTAAATGGTTGCAGTTAGGGACTGGATTCTTTTTTCTTGATAATATAATTTATTATAATTCAAAATAGCATCAACAACTTGATACCCCTAAAGTAGTACCTTTTTCGATTTATAGTCACTCAGGAAAAGTTTCCAGATGTAAAGAAACAACATATTTGAATCACTATGGCACTGTTATGTTTTACCACTCAGAGGCTCAAAGATAAACCGGTGAATTAAAGCTACGGCTCAATGTAGAGATACACAGCTGATGGTTTGTTCCGAAGGTGTAATATCCCAGGGGAATATTGAGCTGAACATATCAGGCACACCTGTAACACTTAAGGGAATAGCAACCTTTAGCTACATGCTAATAAAACACAATTTGAAATGTAGCTAATGCATATTGGACACATCTGACACCTACAAAGGAATTTAAACTTTAAAATTGGTTAGTAGAGTGTGGTTTTGGTTGTCAGAGTTTAATAAACAGAGCTGTTGTGATTCCTTCAGATTATCTTGTGTTAAAAATCCCGAGTGAACGTTGCCTTCATCAAGGGTCTTTTGAGGACGCACTTTTTACGGCGGTGAGGGCGTCGATATTATCGATGTTTTTTTTCTAACCTAGTGGCGTTTTACTTTAGTTTATCTTTCGCTTCTTGCGTTCTTTTCGTAGACTATCTTTTTAACCCCCGACGCAAAAAGAGGAGTGTTATAAGTTCAACGTCGATGTCTCTGTGTGTGAGTGTCTGCCTGTGGCATCGTAGCTCTCAAACGGATGGACCGATTTCGATGCGGTTTTTTCATTTGAAAGCCAGTTTCCTTGCGGTGGTTCTTAGCTATGTTTGGTTAATATCGGTCCAGCAGTGTAAGAGTATCAGCTCTTTTACAAAATGATGTAAGGCATTTTTGGCGTATGATTACTCGATTAAGTGCTTCACGTGTGCCAGTTTAATCGTTAAATGACAATTAATTGATAACTTCGCTATGATGCTGCAACCAGAACATCATACATAGTCCAGCCATAGATTCAAAATGTCGGGGGTGTTTTAAATTTTAAAGCGCTTGTTTCATGGCAATTTTTTAACTGACTTCGCAAAAGATAAGATGGTTGACCTTTAATTGGAGCAACGTATTGGATGTGATTTTTTGCATGAGTATTCTACGATGAATGAAAGACTGTAAGTACTTAGTACTAAAAAAAAAAAGGCAAACTGGGACGAATTTCGATCGAAGCTCACCCAGTTGCAAGCAGAAAATTTCATCAAAATCGGAGACATAGGGAAGATCGACAACATAGTCGATCTTGATAAATGTGTTGAATCTTATACAAAGACAATAGTGGCGGCCTGCGAAGCAAGCATGCCAATCAGGAAAAGTACGGAACGCCTTAGTCTACCCTGTTGGAATGATGAGCTCGCCGCGATGAAATGATGATGATGCAATGATGCTAAAAGAGCACAGATAGCCAGCTGGAAGGTTTTCTGTGAGCGTCAGGACAGGGAGGGGCTATGGGATGGGATATACAGGGTCATAAGTAGAACCGCAGTGAGGAGAGAGGATCTCCCACTCGTACAAAACGGTAAAACCTATGGCCCTAGCGAATCGGCAGCATTGCTGGCGGGGATATTCTACCCGGGGGATCTTGGTGCTGAGGACAACGCGGACCATCAGCGTACGAGGCGCGCCGCTGAACAAGTGAACGAGTGGACACCAAATGAAAATTTGGATCCACCGTTTACCGCTGTCGAATTGAGCGACGCTGCCTCGAGCTTCGGCCCCAAGAAAGCCCCCGGGTCGGATGGTCTCACCGCCGACATATGCCAGCACGCCATATCGCGAAATCCCGACGCGTTCCTCACAACAAATGTCTGGAACTGGGTCAATTTCCGATTTTATGGAAGGAGGCCACCGTGATAGTCCTCCGAAAACCAGCCAAGGAGGACTACACCAACCCCAAGGCCTATCGTCTAATCGGACTGTTACCCGTTCTAGGCAAGATTCTCGAAAAGATGGTTGTCGATCGAATTAAATGGCACATCCTGCCCGGGATTAGTACTTGCCAGTATGGCTTCATGCCCCAGAGAAGCACGGAAGATGCGCTCTATATCCTAATGGACCGCATTTACAGGAAGCTCAAAGAGAAGCGACTTATAGCTGTGGTCTCGTTGGACATAGAGGGGGCCTTCGATAGCGCCTGGTGGCCAGCTATTAGAGTCAGACTGGCTGAGGAAAACTGTCCTGTTAACATCTGCGGGGTGATCGACAGCTATCTTCGAGATCGGAAGGTCAGAGTGAGGTACGCGGGAGCCGAGCACACGCGCAATACCACCAAAGGCTGTGTCAGGGCTCCATCGGGGGTCCCGTCCTGTGGAACCTCTTATTGGATCCACTACTGCAGGGCCTGGGAAGGCGGGGAGAATATTGTCAGGCTTTTGCCGACGATGTTGTCCTCGTCTTCGACGGCGACACGGGGCTGGAGGTCTCGCGAAGGGCCAATGCCGCTCTCGCTTATGTTCAGGAGTGGGGAGTAAGAAACAAGCTGAGGTTTGCACCTCACAAAACAAAGGCGATGGTGCTAACCAATAAGCTGAAGTACGACTCCCCGCAACTGACCATGGGTGGGACCAGCATTGGTCTGTCCAGCGAAATCAAGTTCCTTGGGCTCACGATCGACAGCAAGCTGACCTTCAACTCTCATGTAAGTAACACTTGCATGAGAGTTCAAGGACTCTACAAGCAGCTGTCGAGAGCCGCCAAGGTGAGCTGGGGCCTCCATCCCCAAGTCATAAAAACGATTTAAACTGCGGTGGTGGAGCCAATAGTCCTGTACGCTGCCTGTGCCTGGGCACCTGCCGCTTCAAAGCTCGGAGTGCGGAAGCGTTTGGGTGCACTCCAAAGGGGCTTCGCGCTGAAGATGACCAAGTCCTACCGAACCGTCTCCCTAAACTCGGCATTGATACTGGCTGGGATACTCCCCTTGGATCTTAGGATCCGAGAGGCCTCGGCATTGTACGAGGCCAAAAGGGGAGTGTCTCAGCGAGTACTCCTTGATAGGGAGATGGAGGGGAAGGTACTATATTGTGGGCGACCACACCCGGCGGAACAGACGTGCCTGCGGTTTACCAGCCTGGTGGACCGAGAAGACCTTGAGAACAACAACACTCAAGCAGTGCGCATCTTTACTGATGGCAGTAAAATTGACGGCAAGGTGGGGGCCTCGCTTTCCATATGGAATCACGAGGCCGAAACCAAAGCCGTCAAGCTAAAGTTAAGTGCGCACTGCTCGGTCTACCAGGCTGAGCTCCTTGCCCGGATAGAGCTGCCTCTCTCGCGACGAAGCGCTCGGAAGCTTCCATCGGCATATACACCGACTCAAGATCATCTCTTGAGTCGGTGGTCGGGCGCAAATCCCTCCACCCATTAGTCGCACGCATTGTCGACAATTTAAAAATATGTCGCACTCAGAACAAGGAAGTTTCCTTGTTCTGGGTGAAAGCGCATGCGGGGTTGGAGGGAAATGAAAGAGCCGATGAGCTCGCGAAAGAGGCGGCTCTAGGCTTAAGGAGGAAACCAGACTATGACCGGTGCCCGGTTTCGTTCGTCAAGCGACTGCTCCGTGAGGAGTCGCTTGAAGAGTGGAACCGGAGGTATACGTCCGAAGAAACCGCGGGCACCACAAAGGTCTTTCTGCCGGATGTGCTTTTTGCACATCGCGTGGTCAAAAAGATCGACCACAATATGGTGCTTTCCCAGGTGTTGACTGGTCATGGAGGGTTTGCGGAGTACCTGCATAGGTTCAAACGCAAGGACCACCCGGGTTGCGTGTGCGACGACAGTGTATCAGAATCGATTATACATCTTCTGATGGACTGTCCTCAACACGAAGCGGCCCGGGAGGACCTACAGCAAGAATTGCGGATGAAACTGTGCAGAGACTCCGTGCCCACCATACTGGGCGAGGCCTCTGGCAGAGATGCGTTCCTGGAGTACGCAAGCAAAATAGCGAGAGTAGCTATTGCCAGGAACAGAGCGACCGATAGAGATGCATAGTGCCTCTTATATCGTGAGCATATATAGATGGCACTTGCATATAAATCGCGTCGCTCTGCTCCTGGCAAAAGCCGGAATGATTCTCCTATTTTGCGCACTCCGGGCTCCGAGCTTTGAAGCATGACCACACCTTTCTTAGATTAAGTAGTACGGATGAAAACCAGAATTTTAAAAATGATTATAATAGGAATAGCAAAAAAGGACCCTTTCTATGAAAGGGGACACCCTGTATATTAAAAAAAAAAAAAAAAAAAGTAGTACTAAAGCATGGAAGTAAGACTGTGTTTAAGTAGTTTGTCACTAGTTAGGATTCGTCAACAAATAGGTATTAGGCGACAAAATTAAGTGTAGTTTGATCAGGAGTATGGTATTTTTTTGAAATAACGATGTTTTGTTTCACTTGCACTTACGTAATGGTAATAAGCAAGAATTGGCTTAAAGAAACTTTGAAAAGATGAAATCTTTTGAAATGTGGTGTTGGAGAAGTATGCTTCGAATACTATGAAATACGTGAAGAGAATTTACAGATAAATCCTAAAGCAGCTATTTTTATTCGATGACAAGATAGTTCTTGACTATGATCTCACCTGATGGTGAGTGATGATGCAGTCTAAGATGGTAGCGGGATAACTTGGAAGGTGTGTGGAAGTGAACATTCATACCCCTAAACGGTTCTTAGTTAAGTCCTGTGGAGAAGGATTTGAGAACACACCGCATTAAATATTCCAAAAATACTCCTACCATTATGTGATTATTGATTAATGAATAGGAAATAAACTGGAACGATGTTGTGACGTCACAACAGTTGAGCGCCAAGGTAATGTGAATACGTGTTCACTTACTACGTAGTAACTTTAGTTTTTTTAACTAAAAATCATCATTATCATCAGTAACCCATCAACTGAGCGCAGGTCTCCTCTCAGAGAAGGGTTATAGGCCATAAACCACCACGCACGCCCAACGCAAATTGGCAGACTTCACACACCTTCGAGAACATTATGGAGAACTCTCAGGTGTGCAAGTTTCCTCACGATGTTTTTCTTCACCGAAAGAATGTGTTATTAAATTGCTTAAACGCACATAACTCCGAAAAGTCAGAGGTTTCTTGCCAGGGATCGAACCTGTCACCCCCCGAATAGGAGACCGTAGTCCTAACCACTAAGCTATACTGCAACTAAAGTTAAACTAATTGAATTGAAATATAAAGCTCGGTACACATTGTGCGCAATTAAGCTCGAGCCAGCTTATCCGCGAGGATCCACGCCGCGCCGCGTTGCATATTGTAATCTGATGGTGACGCCGGATAACGTATGAACGAGTGAGTGAAACTAAGTAGCTGCTGCATTTTTTGCGGTTAACCAGCTCAAATAATTTAAAATACACGTATTGCTTCTTGTTTTAAAGATGCTAATTTTTATCCGACTAGAGAACTATTGTGCCTGTGTGTGTGTGTATGTGTATGGAGTGGGAGGGGAGGTTTTACTCTTATCTTAAGTAACCACAAGACGTAAGCTTTTGTCGTGAACTGGCCATTGGAAGAAAAGTTCACTCACGCATAATATAACGCAAGGTTTCGTTACCATGAGGATGAAGAGAATTATTCATCGTAAACCAAAGTCAAGAGAAGGAGACAAAAACAAAGTTTGCCCTTTTAAGTGATAGCAAACTTGTCTTATGTTTGATTTGAGTCATTTTGTATGTAATAATATTGTTGTATATGTGTGTGTGTGTTGTAGTTTAATTAAAATAATGTTGGAATACCCTTTAAAAATTTAAAATTCCGACAGTAAAACCGTATAATACTTCACGGTTCACGTTAATTAAGAATTTTATTTGTACGCCATTTTAATTTTGTACAATTTGTACGAGATCCTAATCAGATTATTCATTACGAAACAGCGTGACGTTTTTAAACATATTTTCGTTGTGAGCTGAATACCAACCTAGCGAATAGCCTTACGGGAAAAATGCTTGTCTTGAAAAAACTAATCGGTCTAAATTCGCCTCTTTATTTATATATGATTTATTTATATTATGATATTTCGGCTCACAGGAACACACAAACCGAGCAGCCTCATGAAAATGGGTCAACACGGTTGCAGTTGCCTCATCAGGGTCAAAAATTTGATGTAAAACATCCCAGCTCTGTCGCAGCCATCTAGTAAGGACTAGATGTAATCTACAGTAAGTAACTGTGCCAAAAAATTTATTTGCATCTTAAGATTCTTTAAAGGATTTTACTATTTAAGTAGTAAGTATAGCGGTATACTACTTTAACGTATTCTAGAACACTTAAGAGCAAAAATTCAGCCGAGAAATTATCTAATCATAAATTCAGCTAATTACCGCAATTGAAACTAAAGCAATGTTTGATGCAGCATTCAGCAATTAACTTGCAGTTAATCATTCAAAATGACGTTGACTGTATAACGTCAAAAATATTGAAAGTGACGTGAGCACACGCGGAGTTTATTTCTCGATTTTGCTACTGCAGTTGACTCACTCGGTGTGGACCTGGCTGATTGAATACACAATACACGAACGCCCGCAAAGTCGTGACGACAAAGCCGCACGATGTAAGCTGTAATCTGATCCCACGCCGACACGTTAAAGTAACTTATGCCTCGTGTAAGTGAAAAAGTTATACGCTACATTCATTTACGCCGCGCGACGTATTCGCTCGTGTGCACTAAGCTTAGGGAAATAGGAGTTATGGCGGCGTGACTATTATAAAGTTTGTGTATTATTTCTTGTACTATAGTTACCTACATAGTTTGTTTGTTAAGTGAATAGCAAAATATTGCTGGTGCCATTGCAACTTAAAATGAAAATACAAAAAGATCCTAATGCCCGTTTTGCCAAACATACCTAAATCATCCCCTAATTAGGAGTCTCTTTACGTAGGTGGCCCCTAAATACAATCCTTTAAGTAATGTCATTTCCATTTTTAGCTGTTTCCTCTAGGTTAATGAAAACGAATTTGACAGAAAGCGTCACTTAACTTAACTTAGGTAGCCCGTGAAAGTTAGGGAACGTTGATGAAAACGTGCATAAAAATAAAACGTGTGCATATAGAGTTGTGTGCGTCATAAGCAGCTAAATATCACTTGCTTTTACAAAGAAGGAACACAAGAGGAAACCTGCGCTGTAAGTCTGAGAGTTCCCCATAATGTTCTCAATGGTGTGTGAAGACTGCCGATTTGCATTGTGCCAGTTTGGTGGACTAGGCCTATAATTTCTGTTAACCCTTCTCTGAAGGAAACCTGCGCCCAGTAGTAAGCTGTAGATGGGTTGCTAATGGTGATGTTGCTTTGTAAAGAACACTGTATGTCGGTGCAAGTGATTTTAAAATTACCTGCTGTCCATCCAGCTTTTCGGCACTATTCATCTACTTTTCTTGGCGTCCGATTGTTTAGTAGTGTAATATTTTGTGTCTGTATTTTGTGTTGTGTAATATTTTTAAAAGTGTATTGGGTTTTTCTTCCAAAGAAATTCTCAGTACTAGTCCGGAGTTAGGAAGTTGGCGGTTAGTCACCCCCGTGCCTCGGAGAGCACGTAAAGCCGTCGGTCCTGCGTCTGATCTCTCTCCGGTCGTGTCGGATTTCCATCCCATCGGACTATGAGTGTGGGGGAATAGAGAGTGCAACTGTGTTTGCGCACACACTTGTGCACGATAATATCTCCCGCGCAGATGACTGACCTCTAAGAGGTTGGCCGCCGTGATCGGATTCGGTCGGGAGAACATTATTGTTATTTTGTGTATAATGTTTTGCAAACACTAGTAAATTATGTTTCAAAATTATGAGTTACCTACGTTGCCCGCGGATTTGGTTTTATAAAATACCACGGGATCTTTTTGATTTTCCGGAATAGAAAGTGGCCTATGTCACTCTCCCGGTTCTCAATTACGCCCATGTAAAAAATCGCGTCGATCTGTTGCTCTGTTGCGGCGTGATTGAAGGACAAACAAACACACTTCCGCATTTACAATATTACAAAGGAATAGTAAGGTATATCAAATATTATCAAGGTTGAGGAGGAATGCTACAATAATATACACTATTATATTTATTATAGTTATATTCTATTTCTAGAGGTAAAAATGGAGTCGCATATTTGTCGTTCCACAAGAGCCGGAAGGTCTTCAAAGGGCCTGGAGGTACTCGGGTCAAAGAGCTTTGAAGCGCCCTTTAGGCTTTAGGTATTTAAACATAACGCTCTATTAAAATAATTATGTTAAATATTTTAGGTGATGTATTAACAACTTGGATTGGATGTCATCAGCTAGATTAATATAAAGAAATACTTTTAAAAAACCGACTTCAAATGACTGCGCCACTACAAAGTAAATACAGTACCCGGCGATATATATTGCACATCGGCCTTTGGAATAAAACGCTATTCTATTCTATTCACAGTTCGACTGCATTTTTTTATATATGTTACGTGATTTGCTCGCCGATTGTGAAGAGATTTCAGTAATTACTACGTGAATTTCTGGCTAGCTTTCCTTGCAATAGAATAGAAATAGCGTTTTATTCCAAAGGCCGATGTGCAATATATATCGCCGGGTACTGTAATTTATTGTTGATTTTTTAAAACTGCTCGACCGATTTCGACAAAATTTAAATCGGATCATTTGGGAATTACACCCTTTAAAACAAAAAAGAATTTTCCAAACGGTTCAGACGTCTTCGATTAATCGGTGAACATACATAAAAAAAGATTCCAACGAATTGAGAACCTCCTCCTTTTTTGAAGTCGGTTAAAAATGTCTCACGCGAAGGTCTCACCAGAGGTCTAGATAGGCTACCTGCAAATTTTAGGTTTAATATAAAATACTTTAGTACTAGTCTTTATCTTCTGCGGAATCCTTGACTTCGGATCTTATTCTGGAAAACTCTTAAAATAGCCCTGTCCCTTAGCTTGCTGAGCAACTTTATAGTGGTTCAGTTCGCTTGTAAGGATTAACGTTTTAGCGCCATATTTGTGACCGGGAAGTACAAAGAAAGAAATTAATTATGCTCTTCATTTATAAAGTATTTTAAAATAAATATTATGTTTTAATTTTTAAAGTCTTTGAAGATCTGTCTGAAGAATAAAGAACCCATTGTTCACCTTTGAGCTATTGAGCAATTTTCAAAAGCATTGAAAAAAGTTTCTTTTTATTGCCACAAAGGTACTGACACTTTTTTTTATATAAATTAAAAACTTTAAATATAATGTCCTAGATAACCTTAAGGTTAAGTAGGTACCTATGTGAAGAGTTTGTTGTAAAAATTATCCAAAATTATAATATTGTCAGAGATAGCGCCAAAAAACCTCGGTTCCTTTTTGTTTCTTTCATCGTAAAACATTTTACGACGCCATTAAAATCTTACTGGCTTTTTTTTAATTTGAGAAAGTTTTACTTTTTCCAGTCGTAAAAAGTTATGATCGAGGGCGGTGTTGCCTGGTGGCGATTTTAATGATTGTTCTATAAGATTTCTTTATTTGGGCTCGGACAAAGGTCATTCACAAGGATATGGTATTCATTGAAGACTCAACATCATCATTATCTCAACCAATAGGCGCCCACTGATGGATATGCATAGTTCTCTTGGAATGATCTCCACAGAGTACAATCAGCATCCACCAGTTACCAACGATTCGCCTGTAATCCTCCGTCCAGTTAGTTAGTTACTCTATACTATCACTGGGATAAGGCGCGAGGTCGCCATACTAGCATCTTGCGGCTCCAACGCCCGTGGGTTCTACAAGAAAGGTACTCCCTCCATTGCTACCTGAGTTTTGAGGCTCTATAAGCTGTGATGCATAGCAGATTCATATATATTTATTCTCCTTCTTTATCAACCGATAAATTTCTACTGCTGGACAAAGGTCTTTCTCATGGACTTCCACAGGCCTTGGTCATACCTGAATCCAGGGGCTCCCTGTGATTCGTTTGATATTGTCGGTCCACCTAGTGGGGGGTCTACCAACACTGCCCTTCGCGGTGCGGGGTCGCCTCTCCAACACCTTGGGACCCCAAAGTGCTGGAGTTTATTTACTCGTACATTATAATAATAATAATTTATTTTTTTCAATTCATTAATGCATTTATGAGCTTCAACTAAGGGTTACAGATAGGTAATTTAAAATTATTTTGATGTAGGTACTAAACTTGTTTTGCCATAAATATTGGCGTGCAAATCTTACTTATTAATAATTTCCAAAAATTAATGACTGTAAGGTGAATAATATTATCTAAGCTTAGTTAAAGAATACGCCGATAGATATTCTAATAATAAAAGCAATACAAATATTATTATTATCGACCGAGCGAAGCGAAGGTCTTTGAGTTAACTAGGGCGATTTGCACTTGTCCGTCCGTCCGTCCGTCCGTCCGTCCGTCTGTCAGAGCCTTATAACTTTTGAATTACTGAACGTAATTACTTCAAATTTAGATATAATATGTAAACCGATGGCCTCCAGCCGAAAATGGCTTAAAAAGTTATAAAAATCTTTATTTCAGGGGGGCTCTCATAGAAGCGAATGCGAAGTAAAAAAAAAAATATCGCGTTACATAAAATTGTTACGTATCATTTTAAAGATAATTTTGAACTGAGTACAAAAATAATTTTTTTTTAATTTTTCCCTTAAAATTGACGAAATGGGGGGCTTTCAAAGTGGCGATTTTATACGCTCGCTTGAAGACGCTCTCTAGAAAAATCCGCTATGGATTTTCAAACTGATTTTATGTTTTTAGGTCACTTATATCCTGTACTTGAACAACAAATACTAAAATTATATGAATATTATAAAGAAACGAGATTATTTAATTTTTAATGGGCGTCAGTAATTCATATAGCATCAACATAGCTTCACAATAATGCTAATAGATGGCGCAGTCAGTAACTATTCCCATGGAACTACGAGTTAAATTCAATGTTTGATAAATAATTCAATGTTTTCACTAACGTTCCCTAACCTTTACGGGCTACCTATAAGTTAGGTGATTGATGTTTTCTGTCAACTTATTTATCACGATCCTGTACGGGACACCTAAAAGGATATTGGGACGGATGTTAGGACTTAGGATTGTATTTAGGAGCTACCTACGTTAAGAGACTCCTACTTAGGGGATGATTTAGGTATGTTTGGTGAAAACGGGCATAATAATAATGTCAGTTTTGGTTATCATGTATCGATTGAATGAATAATCATGGGATACCGTTACCGCGAGGTCTCAGTTCGGGGCGAACCACTAGTATGTATTTCTATTAGGAATGCCCCTCAGTCTACCTAATATACCTAAGCCTATTGTGTTATATTGTTTTTCTCCATAAAACCTTTGATGCCTCCATTAAATTAATGCATAACGACTGTTTTTATATCTAAACTTTATTTTCTTTACCCTCATACGACCCTTAAGAGGTTTCACTTATTTGGTATATAAATGAATGAGAAAAATCTGATATTTTGAAGGGGGTTTCTTCTCATAGCCCTGACATGACATGGTATTTTGGAACGTAGTTCCTTATCGCGCGGTACGGAAGGGGGCTAGACGGAAAAAATTAAGGAAACCGACACGACACATTTTTGAAACGTCATTTTTTGTTGAATGTGAATTTTGCATTGTATTCGGTATTTTCGCCTTAGAACTCGGCGTCTGCATGGTCTAGTGGTTAGGAGAGTCGCCTATAAATTCAACGTCGATGGTTCGAATCCCAGCTCGACAGACTGAATTTTCTATTTTCTATTTTATTTTAAATAATAACTAAATGTGGAATTTTTCCTAATTTTTTATTGTATAAATTGGATAACGCCATCTGTGAAAAAACAGTAACTCCACCAGAGTAACTCTTTGGTGTTGTATCAGTGCAATAGAAATAAACTAAAAATAATTCATCGTAGTCAATCAATTTAATACTAGAAGACACCACTAGTTTATTACAATTCCTTCACTAATACTACTACTAAGGTACTACGTTCCATCCGGGTGTCCCTTGACACGTCTCTTTTTTTTTAGGGTTATACGTATCTTATAATGGAAAAGACGATAACTTGAGGTATCAAGTTGAAAATACTGAAACTGGAAAGGTCTGCACCATTTTCTATATTGATATCATATTTTGTTTGATTTCACTAAAAAAAAATATAGTATACATTTATTATTGTTGTATTTCATCATTTCATTTAATGCTATAGTGAACAAAACATAACACCAAACCTAAACTAAAACATTGACATCCTTACTAGGTAATATTATAAATGCTAAAACGTGTTTATTTGTTAGTTTGTCCTTCAATCACGCCGCAACAGAGCAACGTATTCACTTGATTTTTTGCATGAGCATAATGGAGGACCTGGACAGTGAGACAGGTTACTTTTTATCCCGGAAAATCAAAGAGCTCTCACGGGATTTTTTAAAACTAAATCCATGCGAAAGAAATCACGGGCATCATCTAGTAATAATAATAGGAAAGCATTTCACTAAGGAAGATAAAAAATTCACATGCCGTTAATATAAAATGTGCAAAGATGAAGCTTATCTCTTTTATAGAAAATTTCATCTTAGTAGTTATAAATTCGTATCTTATTCTTAAGGTGCGTGATAGATACAGGGCATAATACTGCTTAAAGTTATTAACTCAAGTTAACGATTATTTAAAAGGTCTTAGTAGGGCCTCGTAACAGAAGTTCCGTGTTTAATATAAAGTTCAGTCATCACATAAAAAGGTATTCAGAACGTAATTCCACAGTGTCGACCCACAAGTTTCTTAATATAGTCGTAACAATAAATAAGCGCAGTCGCCGCGGGTGGCCGGCCTGCTGATAATTGTATAAGTTTCGTCTAATTACTGTAGTCATTGCGGTGCGCGCACACTGCTTCCTTGTTAAGAGGACTATAGTTCTTGCAATTCACGAGGGCGACTGACTTATGGTTGTGTGTGTGTCGTATCTGTATAAGTGTGAGCGAGTGCAATGCTCGCGCCTGCCCGCTCCCACCTAGGCTTTGACAGGCACGCACACTATGCAATGTGCATGTACACGAAGTAACCACAAGTAAAGCTCACTCGCCTTCGTGAATTGCAAAAACTGTAAGAGGACTATCACATTTCGCATCTCTCTCTCGCACATTCTAATATTTTCGATGATTGTAAAAATCTCAGATACTTTTGATGAAATGTGGTCAATTATTCGGCAGTTAAATTACGGATATCAAAATGTATAAAAGGAAAGGGTGACTGGCTGACTGACTGACTGCCTGATCTATTAACGCAGAGCTCAAACCGCTGGACGGATCGGGCTGTTTGGTTAGCTATTATGACATAGGTATCCGCTAAGAAAGGATTTTTGAAAATTCCACCCCTAAAGGGGTAAAATATCGGTTAGAAAAAACGAAATTAACGTGCGCGAAGCCGTGGGCAAACGATAGTTTAAGATATAGTTTCATATGTTTACCGTAGGCCACATCATCACTTTCCATCAGGTGTGATAGTGGTCAAGCGTGTGCCTAATAAAAAAAAAATAAAAAAAAAAAAGTGCAATCAATATTCCTATTGTTTTCCAACCTCCGCTATAGGAGACGGCATTATAAGAAAAATATTATCTCTTCAGAGTTCTTTGTTTCATTTCATTGCTTTAAAGATGTTTTACCGCTGCCGGTCGTCTCGCGTCTCTGACATCACTTCAGAGCTTTATACTCCAAAGTCTTCAGGCTACTACACTAAAAACACAGCAGTATACACTTAACCTTCAGTTAGACGAGCAGGATGTTGCTTTATACCGCGGTTGCAGTATAACTAGCTTGTTCTTGTAGAGAGACGTCGAAGGAAAGAGGTATAGAAACACAGAATTGTTGAGGACTGTCAATATGGCAGTAGAATGGCAAGTGGCAAATATTTACATTTTTACATTGATCTCATCTTCTCAAATATATAAAAGGCAAAGGTGACTGACTGACTAACTGACTGACTGACCGATCTATGAACGCACAGGTCTAACCACTGGACGGATCGGGCTGAAATTTTGCACACAGATAGTTATTTTGATCTAGGCCTCCGCTAAGAAAGGATTTTGGAAAATACCAACCCCAAGAGGGTTAAATAGAGGTTGAAAGTTTGTATAAAAGTCCGTCATTTATCAAGTGATTTTTCAAGTAATACCCATGAAACTTTGATTTTTGAGATTTCGATTAAAAATTAAGAAAAACCTGTTTTGAAAATTCCACCCCCAAAGACATCAAATAGGGGACGAAAATTTCTATGAAAGTCCTGATTTTTAAGTTAGTTTTCAAGTAATATCCATCAAGACTTGGTATTTTGGCTTTCATCTAAATATATAAAAGGCAAATGTTCATAGACTGACTGGTCTATGAACGCTCAGCTCTAACCACTGGACGGATCGGGCTGAAATTTTGCACACAGATAGTTATTATGACGTAGACGTCCGCTAAGAAAGGATTTTTGAAAGGGGTAATCCCCTTAATAGGGGTTTAAGTTTGAACTTAACGTGAACGAAGCCGTGGGCAATAGCTAGTATACTAATAAAATTACATGGTAAAGTGTGGGGTGCTAGACTATGGACTTAACTTTACATGCAAATATTGCTGATTGAAATTATTTACAAGTTATTGAAATAATTAGTATTTGCGGAAAGAAAGATAATCTATGGTCACGTATCCCTACGTCCGCCGGCGGGAATGGGGCTATTTTGTGTCTGCCCGTCTTAACATGAATTGAATTGTAGTAGTTTTTTGGAACTTTCCCTCATTGTGGAAATATTATATTTTTTTTCTAACAAAAGTGCATAGGTTAAATCAGCTTGGCATCCAGCTGCCCATAAGTTAGTATAAAAAACTTATTACAATGTAATAAGCTTCATAATAATATTCTAAAATGATTATTTTGAAAAGAACAACTGCTGAGTTTCTTGCCGGCTCTTCTCAGCAGAATCCGCTTTCCGAACCGGTGGTAGAGTCATGACCTAGCCTACGTGAAATAAATAATTTTGAATTTTGAATTTTTTGAATATGTGCCATACAGGACCAAAAAAAAATAGCAAGTGTATCGCAGTGTAAGACAGCCTGTAAGAAGTCTCCTGGCGTCGGTCCAGCAACAGATACATAATGCCCTGAAGCTGGAATAAAACTTGAGTATCGCCGTTACAGGCTACAGCGGCCCACTCTAATTGTACGTGCGCGCCGCCGATAGTATAACTTCGATGTTCCGAGACGTGTAGCTGGGTGTTATGACGCAAAATGGCCGTAGTTTCGAGATGGAATCCAATGACCGTATAAAGTTTTTTATGCCAATATTAAACCATCATGAATAGAATAGAATAGAATAGAAATATTTTTTATTCAAATAAACTTTTACAAGTGCTTTTGAATAGTCGATGAATCTACCACTGGTTCGGAATGCCTTTCCTGCCGAGAAGAACCAGCAAGAAACTCGGCGGTTGCTCTTTTCAAAACAAATTTACAATACAGTAAATACTATGCTATATATGCAGTGTTTCCACAATGAGGAAAGTGCATGATGTATAATAACAAGTAAAAATTGATCCACGCCTCTGGTGACCAAAGAGCTGGCACTTATTTAGCCCATAGGCTTAGCCTCGCTATTCAGAGAGGTAATAGCGCCAGTGTTTTGGGCACCATGCCCATTAGCGATCACTTGGACGGCGTGTATTTTTTGTAAATATTATTAGTGTAAATTAATTTTTTTTTAAATACAAGCATTTAGTAGCTACATCATGAGACTCTAGATATCATCTAGGATCAGAGTTCTTGTCATGACGAATCAAACGAGCCCAAACTCGATGGGGTTTCGTCGTTTTATTACAGAGTTCCGATAACCATTTCCCGTCTCCATCATCAGATCGGCTCCATGTCACAATAATATTGCATTGTCATCCGATTTACACATACATGCAAAATTTCAGCTCAATCGAAAACCGGGAAGTGGTTCTAAGTCATCTTGCAAGATTTGACCCACACAAACAAATAAATAAACTGGTCAAGCTAAATAAAAGCTTGTAAAAACGATGATAAGTGCAATGATTCGTGCCAAACTCGTTTCACTATTCTATAGGTAGTCATGTATAGAAAGATTAGCCAATATCATACTAATATTATAAATGCGAGTGTGTTTGTTTGTTTGTTTATTTGTTGGTTGGTTTATTGGTTTGTCCATCACGCCGCAATAGAGGTACGGATCGACGTGAATTTTAATGGGTAGGTATTTTAATTTTTTTAGGACCTAGATATGTGAGTGACAGGCTAATTTTATCCCGGAAAATCAAAGATTTCCCAAGGGATTTTAAAAAGTAAATGCACGCCGATGAAGTCGCAGGCATAAGCTAGTTGTTGATAAAACAAAAAATAAAATAAATAGTATTTGAAATATCAAAGTCCTAGTATAATCTATTTTCAAAATTGGTACATTGTACTGTACAGATGCACCTGAGACTGTACAAAGACTGTTCAAATGGTAATGAAATTATTAAGTAAGCTACTAATAAATGGTTCCAAAATCAACACACACTTAAAAATCTAGAATAGAGTAAGTCTTAATAATTATTATTTTCAGGCGGATGGTCAAAACGAAAAATCGGTCAAGTGCGAGTCGGGCCTCGCTCTTTTAGGGTTCCGTACCTATGACCAAATAGCTTTTTTTAAACTAGATATTTAGATATCTTAGTTCTTAGATGGTACTAAAATAGCATAATGGGGAAAAAATGCTCCTTTGTTTTAGTCACAACTTACAAACCGCATCTTAAATCGGTGTTTTCAGTATTTTTTGTTGTTTAAATACACTATGTAGTAGGTACATAATATACAGAAATTTCAAATTCCTAACTAGTTTAGTTTTGAGATAGTCCCCGTAACAAAAATGGTCTAAAACTGGCAACTTTGTCGGCCCCCCATTTCTTCATTTTTGTAGCTAAAAATAATAAAAAATATATTTGTTTTATTAATGAATTCTAGACAATGACACCCCACATGTCAGAGTGAAAAAATAAAATTTAATTTCGACTCCTTTTCCCTTTATTTTTAATTTTATTCTAATTTCATTATTTTTCGTTATAGCGGCAATAGAAATACACACTCTGTGAAAATTTCAACTGTCTATCTATTACGATTTACGAGATATAGCCCGCCGACAGATGGACAGACAGACGGACGGACGGACCGACGAACGGACGGACGGACGGCCGGCGGAGGCTTAGTAATAGGGTCCCGTTGGCATACTTTGGGTACGGAACCCTTAAAATGTAAAACGCTCTATGCGGCTTTTTTAGATATAGCAATTATTTTAATCAAAAACTCAATTGTAAAACCAAATCTTCCGATCGCTTTTACGAAGAGGGGTAAAAAAATGTAAAAACTGATTCAAGAATTGAAATTGATCAGGCTAATCGCATAGGGATTTGAGCGGGCAATTATTCCGCCGCCATTATCCTTGTAATAATATTCTATACGCATTCACGAGAGCGTCCTCAAGCCTTTGTCCCCAGCCCCCAGTCTTTGTCCCCAGTCCCCAGCCTTTGTCGCCAGCCCCCAGTCCCCAGTCTTTATCCATTTGCGAACCGTTCAACTCGAAACTCCTGCTGGCTCGAATATTACACGAATAAAATATATTTTATAGGCGGCGCCCAATTTCCATTGTTTTGAAGTTCTTTTTGATAATAATTACGGTTGATTCTTATGTTAAGGATTCTTTGGTTTAACTTTTTGACGTGATAGCGTCTTATAAATCGATGAACACCGGCTGTACGCACGAAAAAGTGTCACGTTCCGCCTGAGCGTGCAAGCGCAAGCGCGGAACAAGCAATAGAGAGTCACGATCAGCCCAAGCGTTGGATTCTTCTTCTTTATCAACCGATAGACGTCCACTGCTGGACAAAGGTCTCTTGCATGGACTTCCACAGGCCTCGGTCCTTCGCCGCCTGGATCCAGCGGCTCCCTGCGACTCGTTTGTCCACCTGGTCGTCGGTCCACCTGGTGGGGGTCTGCCAACACTGCGCTTCCCGGTGCGGGGTCGCAACACCATGGGACCCCAACGACCATCAGCTCTTCGAACTATGTGCTTGCCAAGCAAGCACATAGTTCGAAGAAACTTTGGCTTGTGACACATTTATTCATCAATGTTCCTTTATGACTTTATGACAAATAAGCTTGTGAATTATAAGTTGTATCTCACCTGATGGTTAGCGATGTAGTTGCAATCATTTATTTCGTGCAGGCCTACCTTTGGCTCTTATGACGAGTTAAGATGCTACCACTGATTCGGAAAGCAGGTTCGGCTGCAAGAAGAACCGACAAGATTTTAATTCATTAGAATACGAGTTCAATGTTTAAAGCGAAAACTTTCAAAACTGTTTTTTGTTCTCATTTCCAAACTTTTCGATAGCAGAGAGTTTTGCAAGTTTTAAGCACTTTTCTGACGTACTTTTGATTGGTTCTTTAGTTCTCATCGAAACCTGGCGAAAAAACTCTAAAAAATCTCTAGCAGTGCATCTGTTTAACCGCAGATCCCAGTTTTAAGATAAAATGCAGTAATTTGCTAGTGAATTTTCCGCCCTAGACTAGAAAAGCAAAGCTGGTTTGCATTTGCAAGACGATAAAAAAGTTACCGTGCATTAATATGATAAACATATTTTATTTACTTCTTAAACACTTATCTTCTTGCACTCACACAAAGTCACATGTTAAAAAGTAGACTGGGAGAAAATGCATTAAGTCCGCCTTTTGTAGGTACTATCATAAGCAGTAAAGGGATCAAAAAAGGAAACTGAGCAAGGTAACGCACGTTTGTGCTCGAAGGTACATCTTCTTCTTCTTCTTTATCAACCGATAGACGCCCACTGCTGGACAAAGGTCTCTTGCATGGACTTCCACAGGCCTCGGTCTTGCGCCGCCTGAATCCAGCGGCTCCCTGCGACTCGTTTGATGTCGTCGGTCCACCTGGTGGGGGGTCTGCCAACACTGCGCTTCCCGGTGCGGGGTCGCCACTCCAGCACCTTGGGACCCCAACGACCATCAGCTCTTCGAACTATGTGCCCCGCCCATTTCCACTTCAGTATCGCGACTCGCTTAGCTATGTCGGTGACTCTGGTTCTCCTCCGGATCTCCTCATTTCTGATTCGATCCCGCAGGGATACTCCGAGCATAGCTCTCTCCATCGCCCGCTGAGCGGTCCTGAGCCTACTTATGAGGCCCTTAGTTAGCGACCATGTCTCGGATCCGTAAGTCATCACTGGCAACACGCACTGTTCGAAGACTTTAGTCTTCAGGCACTGAGGAATTTTGGACGAGAAGACATCTCGGAGCTTCCCGAACGCTGCCCAGCCGAGTTGGATTCGGCGGTTGATCTCTTTCTCGAAATTGGACCTACCTAGCTGGACTGTCTGTCCCAGGTAAATATACTCGTCGACAATTTCGAGTGCAGAGTTCTCAACAATTACTGGGTGGAGCGGTGCATGAGCATTGGACATGATTTTCGTCTTGCTCATGTTCATTTTCAGGCCCACCTGTTGAGAAACCCTGCTGAGATCGTTGAGCATTGTATTGAGGTCTCTCAGAGTCTCTGCCATGACTACTATGTCATCGGCAAATCGCAGGTGAGTGATGTACTCGCCGTTTATGTTGATGCCAAGCCCGTTCCAATCCAGAAGCTTAAAGACGTCCTCCAACGCAGCGGTAAAGAGCTTCGGGGAGATAACGTCTCCCTGTCGCACTCCACGCTGCAAGTGGATTGGCCTCGTAGTCTGGTCCTGTATACGTACTGACATTGTGGCGTTTTCATACAAGCACTTCAACACTTGGATATACCGGTAGTCAATCCGGCATCTCTGCAGCGACCTCAACACAGCCCAAGTTTCCACCGAATCGAAGGCTTTCTCATAGTCCACAAACGCTAAGCAAAGTGGCCGGTTATACTCTTCCGTCTTTTGTATAACCTGCCGCAGCGTATGAATGTGATCTATGGTACCAAAGCCTTTTCGGAATCCGGCTTGTTCGGGAGGCTGGAAGTCGTCGAACCTACGAGCGAGACGATTCGTAATGACTCTCGAGAACAACTTATAAACATGACTCAACAACGAGATGGGTCTATAATTCTTCAACAAGGTATTATCACCCTTTTTGAAGAACAGAACCACCACGCTCCTGTGCCATGCTTCCGGCGTTGTGCCCTCGTGGATGACGGAATTGAACAATCGCTGAAAGATCTTAAGTACCGGTTTTCCACCCGCTTTCAGGAGTTCCGCAGTGATTCCGTCATCACCTGGCGCCTTGTTGTCCTTGAGCTGTTTGAGAGCCATTCTAATCTCGTATAGGCTGACGTCCGGGATATCTTCGGTATAGTGTCGGGTCAATTTGGCTCTGGGATCTTTCGCCAAATCTTCAACAGGTTTTTGTGTCGTGGTATATAACTGTCCATAGAACTTCTCAACCTCTCCCAAGACCTCAGGTCGAGAAGAGACGAGACGGCCGTCATCAGTTTTCAGCCGCGTCAGCTGGCTCTGTCCGATAGACAGATCTCTCGCGAACACTTTTGAGCCTTTGTTCCGCTCAATGGTATCTTTAATACACTTGGTATTAAAGACACGGAGGTCGCGAGTTTGAGACTTAGAGATCTGCCTATTAATCCGCCGGTAGGCAGCCGCGTCTGCCGATGACTGCAGCCTCATCTCTTGTCTCTCCTTCATTAGCTTGAGAGTATGGTCAGAGAACTTTCGGTTCTTTTCCTGCGATGGGTCTTAAAGAATTTAGACCCCACAGTATGGACAGTTTCCACGAACCTGTTGTTTAGATCGTCCACAGAAACGCAGTCTGCTAGGCACTCGAATCGGTTCTGCAGTTCGAGTTGGAAGTTTTCGGGATTTTGGATATGAGCACGAGAATGTCGGAGAGTGGACTTCACCAATCTGGCCCTTTCCAGCTTTACATTAATATTCAACGTGCCTCTTACCATCCGGTGATCGCTACCGGTTTTCACCCTATTGATCACAGAGACATCATTGAATATATGCCGCTTGGTCGACATAATGAAGTCGATCTCATTTCTCGTGGAACCATCGGGACTCAACCATGTCCATTTTCTGTGTGGCCGCTTCCTGAAGAAGGAGTTCATCATAAAGAGGCCCTCCTTCTCCATGAAGTCGGCCAACATTTGGCCCCTTTGGTTCCTTCGCCCATACCCAAAATGCCCCACTCTCGTCTCTGCACCGCTTCGTTCGCCCAGCCTTGCATTGAAATCCCCCATCACAACACTGTAATGAGTGGCAGAGGCGTGTATGGCTTTTGTTATATCCTCATACAGCGCCTCTACCTCCTCGTCAGAATGTGTCGATGTCGGTGCGTAGACCTGTATAACCTTCAGCGAATACCGTTTGGTGATTCTGAGTATGAGGTACGCTACCCTACTCGACACACTCTCGACTTGTACAATGTTGTTGACGAGGGACTTGTGGACGATGAACCCGACACCACCCTGGGACTGTTGATCGCCCTCCCGGTAGTAAAACAAGTTGCCGGAATTGAGGATTATCGAGTCCTCCCCCTCTCTTCGGACTTCAGACAATCCTATAATATTCCAGCGCAACTTGCTCACTGCTTCTTCCAGCTCGATGATCTTCTCGTCGGTCCTCAAAGTGCGTGCGTTATACGTCACCAGGTCCAGTCGTCGGGGTTGGCAGCGGAATCTCGTCCGGAGATTCTTAGCACCCCCTGCCCCGCCATTACCGTGACCGCTGCCAGGGTCAGGAATAGCGAGGCCGCCGGGAACTAGGGGCCATGGTTTTCTGTGATTATCCATTAAGGTTTTGCCCATAATGACCACGCTGGGCAGGCGTGTTGGTCATCGCAGGGCTAGACTGATCGCACCAGTGTCGCTGCTGCCCGACACCGGCCTGTGCCATTTGCTCAGTCTAGCCAGTATGAAATGGTTATACCGCCATTTGTCGGTCGTCATAGCCTCGTCAGTAGACTAGCAGGGGGCACCACGGGCAGGTGAGGTTGACGTTTGGAGCGCTAGATGGAGTTGCGCTCCCTTACCCCCCAAAACCGTACATAATAAACATGTACCGAAGGTACATGTTTATTATTATTATACACAACTCTTATAACGTTGGGCTGTTAAGGTTTCTCTTTTTGATAATTTGCTCATTCTAAATGATAAGGTCCGATACGTGAGGGACCCGCAGCGGTTTCCGGCCCGGGTGCGCCCTTTGAAGGCCTTTCCTTGCCTGTGAAGTGACAAAAATGTACGACCCTTTTAATTTTAACAACTTGTTATGTGACAAGAATATTAATATCAACAATGGGTCAATTTTAACTTAGAAACTTTCTAAGGATATATGTAGAAATAAATATGTAGGAAACACTCGTTGCTTCTCAATTAGCCAAATAGCCCAGATTTAGAATAGAATTGAATAATTTTGTATTCAAATAAACTTTTACAAAGTGTTTTACAAATGAATCTACCACTAGTTCGGAATGCCATTAGTATTGTGTATTGTTTATTTATATGTAGACAAAGTTAGTGGAATAATTTCACCAGCCAGAATCCAAGAGAAATAATATTGAAATTAAGTATATTAATAACTAGATGCTGCCCGCGACTTCGTCCGCGTGGATTATGGTTTTTAATTCCTGCGGGAACGCTGTAATTTTCCGGGATAAAAAGTAGCCTATGTGTTAATCCTAGGTATGAGCTAAGATAGTAGGATTATAATAAATATAAAAGAAATTTTAAATTTTAAAGCTCCCCTGCTGGGAATCGAACCTGGGAACTCCCACTCATAAAACCACAGAGCTTACACTGCGTCAGGGAGGCTGCCAAAAATAGTCAGTTAGTATCAAACTTAAAAAAAGTCCTTAAATACCTACAAAATAATAAATGCTTTATTTATGACGAAAATAATAGGAATACTATTTGGTTTTCAAAATTTATTTTTTGTAATTCGTAATTTATCTATTATGCAATCGAAATTAAAATTATTCAAGGCCTTGCTTTTTTTTTAAAGAATATCAGCCAAGTTGAAGTTGACTCATATCCTCCTCTCCCCTCCAAATAAGCGGAAATCTTATGTTAGGAGTGGGTTACGACAATAGTGCAACGGGTGGGATTCGAACCTGCGACCTTTCAGTTTTCAGTTCCTTTCCGCACCTTTAACCGTTGGGCTATTGAGGCTTAAAAATTACTTTGGAAAGAATAAAAGATTTAAAACACAGTTATAGAAAATTTCCCCAATACTGGCTCTAATTAATGGAGTAGAAAGGCATTGTCTATCGATACGTACTTTTGCGTACTTTCAATTATTGCCGTAATGGATGAAACGCTCAACATTCAAACTCAATTATTAGGAATATTTCCATGGAATTAAAAATTCCATCGCATTGTTCTTCCACTTCAAAATGGCCGCCGTTTATTGCGCAAAGGACTTTTCAAGTTTAAAATTGATTACAGCAGACACAGAGAGACTTAAAACGCAGAGCGGCTAATTAGAACTTTCTATTATTGGTCAATCTATGGAAGTGGACAGCGTATTGGACAGTGGGTCAGCCGGTCGATTGGATTGCATTAATTAAACAGTCTTAATTGTGGTGATTTGCTGTGAATTTGATTGTGAAAAGTTTGATGTTTCATCTTGGGCCAGGTACTTGTACACTATACCAAAAAATAGTATTAAATCATTGAAATATGCTTTTATGCGTCAGCTAGTTGGTTATATTTGTAGAATAGGAACTCCCGGAGTGCATCCATCTGCTTTTGTTGTCTATGTTCATAATGACGTTACGTCATCTTAATGTCATTTCAATTTTCAAACGTAAATTGCTGGTATGTCAAATGTCAAGTGTGGTTATTTTTATGTCAAATGTGATCATGACTCGTGTAATTACGTGTCATTGTCAAAAGAACACCACGCTGTTGCGCTTTTATTTTGAAAAATAATTTCGCATTGTACCTCGTAAAAAGGACTTTTAATGAGAAATAACGAAAAAATAATCACTATTTCATGACCCCAAACATTTTGAAAGACTATACAAAGACCTGGCCCAGGCTCCATATATATTTGAAACAACCCCTTTATGTCGCTTTTACTGCAATAATGCCGTATAGCCAATAGCAAAAGAGAGTCGGCTAATCAGCAGTGATTGCGATCTTCACATTTTAGCAATCATTATTAGACTGTTTCATTTATGATGTTTAATCTGAAACCCGCGCTTGATTAGGTTCCACGGGTCGTCTTTGCAATTACATTTAATAGGCCAGGGTAGAAGCCTTAAAAAATAATAAAAAGTGAAAAAAAATAATAGTAGGATGAAACCCATTGGAAAAGGAAGAGAATGCAACAAAAATGAAAGGAAAAATAAATTACGGGCGATCTGAGGTCGGGAAGTGGGGGGGAGGGGGGGTTTAAGGGTAAAAAACGGTTTAACTCGATTTCCGGAAAAACTACAAGTCTTTTGGAAAAAAGTTGAATGGCAAAGTTGTAGGTAATAAAAAGATCTAAGTCGGTGAGCTTTTTGTTCGTTGAAATCTCTACTTTCTGATGGCGTAAAAAAAAAATATACACTACTATGGTAAATGCTCTCAGAAAATGCAGCTAAACGAAATACAAAATAACAGGTAGTAAGACCCAGACCCTCCTAGCCCCTATGAAATACCTTTTAAATTACATGCGTAGATGGCTATTTATTGCTTTTTTAAGATAACTTATATACCTGAGTGATCTACGGAAAATTTTAGCCCATCAAAAGGTATTTCATAGAGAAGTGAGGAAGGGGCTAGGAGGGTCTGGGCCTTACTACCTGTTATTTCGTATTTCGTTTCTGCATGTTCTGAGAGCATTTACCATAGTAATGTATATTTTTTTTTACACCATCAGAAAGTAGAGATTTCAACGAACAAAAAGCTCATCGACTTTTTTAAAAAAGCAGATATTTTGACGGGAGAATTTTCAATTGAAAATTAGGTGCTTTTTCAATATTAAGTCATAAAAAAAGGTGAAAAAATAAATATTTTAAATCGGAAAAATTACAGTGTGTTTGGGACATAAAAAGGTAAGTTTTCACCAAATATCGTGAAAAAATATTTTTTTTTGTAAAAGATAAAAATAAAAAACCAAAAACTTGGTTATTAGAATTTTTCACATACATTTTGAGGTTATGTGAAAAAAGTCTAAATACAAAAGTTGTAGATCTTTTTATTACCTACAACTTTGCCATTTAACTTTTTTCCATAGGACTTGTAGTTTTTCCAGAATTTGAGATAAACCGTTTTTTACCCTTAAACCCCCCCTCCCCCCACTTCCCGACCTCAGATCGCCCGTAATTTATTTTTCCTTTAATTTTTGTTGCATTCTCTTCCTTTTGCAATGGGTTTCATCCTACTATAATTTTCTTTGTTTTCAAAAATTATCTACCCTGGACTATAATTGTACAAGCATTTTTTTAAACGCCAGCCGATACGCAACTCACTTCCGCTTGCATTTACGATGCAAAAGTCTACTTTGATAGTATGAATGTGTGCTTGCTTGTGAGGGCATCACACAAAACTATTAAAAAATTGGTTGTCTGTAAAGTCGGTTTACGGACGATAGTTTTACGTGATAACGTCATAAAGAAACATTGACGATGACTGGCGGGCGGAACAAGCCAATGCTCGGGCTGATTGTGCCTCTCTATCGCTTGTTCCGCGCTCTCGCCTGCACCCTCAGGTTCAGGTGGAACGTGACACTTTTTCGTGCGTGCTGCCGGTGTTCATCGATTTAGAAGACGTTCTACTACTAGACTCTAAGCTTTGCTAGAATTATATGGTGCAAAACTGAGGACATAAAGCCAGTTTCAATAACTGATTTCATGTGCTTTAAATGCTAAATTAACATTTAATGAAGTAGACAAATGGCAGTTTGTTTGTAATTTGACTGACTTTACGTTGTATAATCTATTATTTTATATACGTTTAAATATCCTCGAGGAAGAATCAATTGACTGTGAAGGCACAATTTCGCTTAGTGAAATGAAATGTCTGATTTTTTCCATTGACAAGTTCGCGCTTGACTGAACTTACCCTTACCTTACTTTATCATAAGATCTGATCCAGCTTGCAAGAAGTTTTAACTCAACCCAGTAAAAGTTCCTGGGTCGTAATCAGCAGCGAAATAGGTTATAATCATCATCATCAGCAACCCATCAACGGCTTACTAGTGAGTACAGGTCGATCCTAGTAAAGTCGACGCAATCCTTAATTTTCCAACTCCCACTAATAAAAAGGAAGTTAAAAGATTCCTAGGCACAGCTTCCTGGTACCGAAGATTTATACCTAACTTCAGTACTATCGCAGGACCACTGAATCGATTGACGTCTACAGGTAAAAAGGCTACCCCTTTTATCTGGTCTAAAGAAGCTGACGAATCTTTTAATAAACTTAAGGAATGCTTAATCTCCGCTCCCATTTTGGTGTGTCCTGACTACAACCTACCTTTTGAAGTCCATACTGATGCTAGCGACTGCGGAATAGGTGCGTTGTTAACTCAAACTATTAACGGTACAGAACATCCTATCGCATATATGAGTAGGTCATTGACAGCTTCAGAAAGGAACTATAGTATCACAGAAAGGGAGGCACTCGCAGTCTTAGTAGCGCTGGAACATTGGCGATGCTATATCGACAATGGCCTCAAGTTCACGGTGTACACTGATCATACAGCTCTCAAGTGGTTTCTCAATCTTAACAATCCTACTGGACGTCTGGCTCGCTGGGGTATTCGCTTATCTTGCTTTAACTTTGAAATTAAACATCGTCGTGGTGCTGACAATATTATTCCCGACGCTCTATCTCGCACACGTCCAGTGGCAGCTTTAGACACGATTGATACTTCATCTAGTGTTAATGGTACTTCAGATCAGTGGTACTTGAATATTTACCATGGTTGTCAAAACTCACCAACTTCATTTCCAAACTACATCATTAAAAATAATCGTCTGTACCGCTTCATGCAAACTAAATGCGCCTTACTCAAAGAGTTCGAATGGAAGGAGGTAATACCGAAAGAAAAACGCGAACTAATTCTTACAGAGTGTCACTCCGAGCCTACAGCTGGTCACTTCGGTGTGTTTAAAACTTACAAGCGCCTGTCACTTCGTTATTATTGGCCTGGCATGCACGCTGATGTGGTGAACTTCATTTCTAACTGCGATACCTGCCTGTCCTATAAAACCCCTACTCACGGCACTATAGGACAGATGGGCAGACCGAAAGAAGTATCCCGTCCATTTCAAATGATCTCCATAGATTTTGTAGGTCCCTTGCCAACTAGTCGAAAGCAGCATAGCTACCTTTTAGTAGTAGTCTGTTGTTTTTCGAAATATACTATGCTGTTTCCACTACGACGCGCTAATACTGAATCTGTAATTCGAGTACTAGAGGACAACGTGTTTCTAGTCCACGGAATTCCCCAGATTATTGTCCTCGATAACGGGACTTACTTCTGTAGCAAAGACCTGGATACGTTCTTTAAAAAGTACAAAATACCTAACGTACATTTCACACCCAAATACACGCCGCAAGTCAACACAGTGGAGCGGTATAATAAAACGGTTGTTACTAGCATAGCTACATTTATAGAGAACGATCACAGATCTTGGGACACGAAACTGCCAAAAATTCAGTTCGCTATGAACAGCTCAGTGAACGAGTCTACAGGGTATACTCCAAATTTCCTTGTTCATGGGAGAGAGCTTGTCACTTGTGGCTCTCATTACCTAAACTCTGAAGTAGGAGAGGAATTTATTTTTATACCTAGGGATATCTATTGTGAAAATTTAGGTCATCTTGCTAATATATTTAATGAAGTTCAAAAAAAATTATATCATGCTCACGCGAAAAATACTCTGAACTATAATTTGCGTAGAAAGCCTTTCGAATTTGAAGTAGGAGATATTGTTTTTAAGAAAACGTATGTCCTATCTGATAAAGATAAATTTTTTAGCAAAAAATTAGCACCTAAATATATTAAGTGTCGTGTTATAGAAAAACGTTCGCCACTAGTTTACATTTTAGAGGATATGACAGGAAACAAATTAGGTACCTGGCACATAAAAGATTTAAAACCAGTCTCTTCCCATTATAAGGTTTAAACTCAATTAAAATGCATTCTGCAAACATTTTGTTGGTCTGTTAGTGCATATTTCCCCTACGCCTTACCTCCCTACAAGTACCCCTACAACTTAGAAGATATGAGGATCTTGGTGCTTGGCATATTAAAGATCTCAAATCATTTAAGAGTCATTTAAAAACCTAGAATTAAATCAAGGGAATATATAATAGAAATCCTAATTACTAGAATTAATTAATTTCATCATGCATAATTTCAATTATACACTACATAATAATACATACATCTATTACAACTATACCTATTACACTGTAATCTATATACATAAAAACATTAAAAATAAAATTTAGGGTTCTTATTATGCCGAAATCTCACCTCAAAAAAAAAAAAAGAAAAAAAGTTAACTAAATAATATACAATTACTACCCACATAAATTAATTCTTTACTAATAATTCTGTTATCTAATAATAACTATTTAAGTTACTTCTAAGTACTGACCTGCTAACTTTATTTAACATCCATCCACTTATCGTGCGAATATTACAACAGTTTCGTGTGTAATATTCATGGTTTACTATTTTGAGAATATATTAATTACTAATATAATATTTACTCTTGAGTGCTAGGGTCTTTGGTCATAACTACTACGACTAGAAGACAATATAATAGGCAAATTCTGAAAGAGAGGTATGAAAGTGCGAATGAGGACGTATGAACGTGAGGATTGTATTCTCGAAGAGTGGAGTCAGTCGGATTTT
Organism: Oeneis ivallda; assembly: GCA_029955525.1. NCBI lineage: Eukaryota > Metazoa > Arthropoda > Insecta > Lepidoptera > Nymphalidae > Oeneis > Oeneis ivallda. The sequence continues at coordinate 713,592 of JARPMR010000020.1, read as the reverse complement.
TCTATTAAGTACGAAAAATCCTTCGTTTTCTGGCGGGGTACTGTAACGTTGTACTTCAAATAGACTATTATTATAATTAAAACTAATTATGTAATATTGAAATAAAAAATTAAACTGTTTACTATTAACTATTATTAACCTAGAAATATATTTAATTCGTTAAAGAATATATTTATTACTACGGAACCACGCAAGTTCCTCGCGGCCAGGCGACTTCGTGGGCCATTGCGGTTTCCGTACAGGCGTCCGCGCGGAACCCTAGCGAGGGAACCGGTTTTGCCGACCGCAGTGGTGGCTCGGGCAGACTCGGCGGCCGCTGCTCGAACATTGACGGATTTACTCTTGGCGAAGATAGTGTCGACGCTGTGCTCATTTTGCAATAGTGCTAGAGCTTTCCACGATATACCTACCACTAAAGTTTTCGCCGGCTCAAACCCGCTGGGGTGAGTTGCCATATATTTAACTACTTCTAACTGCTAATGTAAGCTGTTCTGTGCTGCTGTAGTGCTTGTTCACGGTCGCTGGGCTTGGGCAAGCGCTGCGGCGGACTGTGGCTTAACCACGTCCCTCATGCCTGCCGTTCTGGGGTTCCAGGTTTTCCCTACGGATTCCTTTTTTTCTCCCGGATCACTTGGAGGAAGTTGTTTTGCTGCGGCGGATTTCACCTCGTGGCCGCTACCGCCACGAACCGCCGTGCCGCGCTGTGCTGGAGTGAGGCGTCTGGACCCGAGGCTGACTCCAGAGGACCTCGGAGGCGCAATAAACGCTTGTTCAGGCCAGTGCAACCTACCTTTCTTGTACCTACTACACAGTGTTGGATCGGTGGATAGAAATAAATAAACGGCAAGAACCCCGACCGTCCTTTGATTTCTCTCTCTCTGCTGACGGCTAACAACCTTAAACGTCACAAGGTCTCCTTTGAGAGAAGGGTTATAGGCGTCCACTACGCTGGCCTGACACCAGACTTCACACACCTTTGGGAATATTATGGAGAACTCTCAGGTGTGCAGGTTTCCTCACGATGTTTTCTTTACCGTTGAAGCATGTGATATTTAATTGCTTAATCGCACATAACTCCAAAAAGACAGAGGATTGGCTGAAAATGGTTGCTATCACTGATCTATCAAACTATCATCATACTTCATCTTCTTCTTCTTCTTCTTCTTCATCAACCGATAGACGTCCACTGCTGGACAAAGGTCTCTTGCATGGACTTCCACAGGCCTCGGTCTTGCGCCTTCTCATACTTCATATTAATATTATAAATGCGAATGTGTCAAATCCACGCGGACGAAGTCGTGGGGATCAGTTAGTCACCAATAGGCTAGCGTAAAAAAAACAAATTGAAATTGTTAGGTCTAGAAACCTAATAAATTTGACGATAGAGCAATATGGTCTGAACAAGAAAAATAGTCAATCAAGTATGAAATTCAAATAGCGGTGACCCACATCGACACTGATGACAAAGGTTCCCCAAGGACCGAGGGTAGTTCCATTAAAAGTTGAATAATGCCGTGACTTCTGCACTCTACCGGCAAAGCCCTAGGGGCTTTGGTTCGACAGACGCGGCAGGATTTAATTGTACTGAAGTATAGGTAGGTATATTAATTTAGAAATTATTATAGAGGAGTAATATGTTGTATTTGTTATGAAAAATCTTCGCTAAAATGAGTTTATTTCTTGGTTTGCCCTTCAATCACGCAGCGACGGAGCGACGGATTGACGTGATGTTTTGCATAGACATAGTTGAGGACTTGGAAAGTAACATATTATGCTACCCTATATCACGGAAAAAATTGTTTGTCTGCAAAGTCGGTTCACGGACGATAGTTTTACGTGATAACGTCATAAAGAAACATTGATGACTGGCGGGTGGCGGCGGGCGCTCTCTATAAACGCTTGGGCCAATCGTGCTTCTCTATCGCTTGTTCCGCGCTCTTGCTTGCACGCTCAGGCTCAGGCGGAACGTGACACTTTTTCGTTCGTGCAGCCTGTGTTCATCGATTTATAATCATGAACACAGGCTGCACGAACAGGCTGCAGGATCATGTATCGAAGGGGACATAACTTAACCAGAGGTCGTTTGATAAGACTGTCCTTAGTTTTGACAGTTGCCACACGAGTAATTTCATCGGGGCCCGGATGCAAAGCAATTACCCTGCCCATTGACCAATGCATCGGAATGCGATCATCATCTTTGATGACGACGACAGAATTTAAACTCAATGGTTTGGCTACCTTTGTCAATTTAGCACGTTGCGTGAGTGAGTTTAAATATTCATTTCTTCAACGAGTCCAAAAGTTTTGAAGAAACGATTGGATAAGTTGCCAACGATTTAGGCGGTATAATTTAACATCAGATAAATCCTCATCTGGGACGGCTGTAAGAGGTTCCAGAGTCAAAAAATGTCCTGGGGTCAGAACGTTTTAATCGTTTGGATCTGCGCTCAGAGGGTATAGCGGCCTCGAATTTAAAACGGCTTCGATCTGCACAAACAAGGTAGTGAGTTCCTCAAACGTTAATACTTGGTTTCCAACAACTCTATAGAGGTGTGACTTCGCGGCCTTTATTTGAATTTCCCACACACCACCAAAATGCGGAGCTGAAGCTGGATTAAACTCGAACTTCATACGTTCGGTATGCGAAGCCTGCTCTAATAATGATAGATAATTACTAGCACCAACAAAGTTGGTCACTCGATCTGCATGGATGACGCTACAACGGCCACGTCGCCCAACAAAGCGGCGTAACGAAGCCACAAAACCATCAGTTGAGAGGGTAGACACCACCTCAAGGTGGACTGCCTTGGTAGCTAGATAAATAAATAAGCAAAGGTAGGCCTTATCTATTTTGGCACCGCGATGTCTACCGATCGTGATTCGAAAAGGGCCACCAAAATCCACCCCGACCTTAGAAAACGGTTTGATTTGATTCAACCGGACAGCTGGAAGATCACTCATATAAGGTTCCAACGGTTTGGGTTGCATTCTAAAACATCGAATGCATTTCGAAAGGGAACGACGTATAGCCCGTTTGGCTGATAAAATCCAAAAGCGTTGTAGAATTAAGTAGTGTGTGGTGTTCTGTCCTGTGTGACAATGTTGACGATGAACGGATTCGATGAGCTTGGATATAAACGGGTGATCACTTGGTAAAAGAGCAGGATATCGTTGTTCATATTCGAGACCAGCGCGGGATAGACGACCGCCCACCCTTAGGATACCCTCCTCATCTAAAAATGGGTTAAGTTTTTGAAGCGGTTTCGTTAAGACTTGTTTCGACCGCAAACGTTCAATTTCGTTGTGAAATGACTCAGCTTGAACAAATTTGACAATGAGCAATAATGAATCGTTCACCTCCGTTTCTGTAATATGTGAATTGGTTTGGCGGTTTTGCGAGTTCTTTAGATTATGAATAAATCGACGCGAATATGCTATAATACGAGTAATTTTTTCTAATGACGAAAAACGCCTCAACAGAATATCGATGGGTGATTCTCGTGAAATATTTTCTTGAGTGACTAAGGCGACTGATTGCCGTTCTTCAGAATGCACAAGGCTATCTTCAATGTGGGAACACATGGGAACCTTCGACGAGCGGGGCCATTGGTTAGACGGTAACAATAACCAGGACGGACCGGACCACCACAATGAATTGTGGAGGAGATTGTATGGAAGCTGTCCACGGGAGCATACATCCGCTGGGTTATCAGAAGAGCTTACATGATGCCACGCTTCGGAAGGAAACATTTCTTGAATGTGACTCACGCGGTTAGCTACAAATGTAGTCCAGCGAGAAGAGTGAGCGCGAAGCCATGACAAAACGACAGTTGAATCAGACCACAAATAAATGGCGTTAACAGATATCCTGTTGAGGTACGTGTCTAGAACGAATTTAACTAGATCTGCGAGTAGCACAGCTGAGCATAGCTCCAAACGGGGCAAAGAAACTTTCTTGATGGGAGTCACACGTGCTTTAGCGTATAGCAGTCGAACTTGGACAGATCCATCTGCACCTATAGTTCGTAGGTATGTAATTACTCCATAGGCGAGTTCGGAACTGTCACAGTATCCGTGCAGTTCATAAGTGAGTGCCCCATCGACAGTGAGACGACGAGGTAAGTGCAGATCCTGAAGGATTGGTAGTTGCTCGCAGAAGGTTTTCCAGGCATGGGTTATTTCCTCGGGAGGTTCCTCATCCCAAGAAACCCCTAGAATCCACAGTCTTTGCATTAAGCATTTAGCTTTAATAGTTAGAGGTGAAAGAAATCCTAACGGATCAAATATTCTCGCGAGTTCGCTAAGAATATTTCGCTTGGTACACAACTGATTAGAAGATAAAAACGCATCGGTAGTTGGATCCCATTTGAGACCTAGTACCTTAAGTGTAGGATGTTGGCCATCAGAGAATGTTTTTGGATCAGTGAGACACTCCTCCGGAGAGAGATCTGAGAGTAAGCTGGGTTCGTTACTAACCCATTTCCTTAATTGAAAATGACCCAAAGAAAAGAGTTGTTTGATTTGTGATTTAGCTTCTAGAGCATTCTCTAAAGTTGCACAGCCGGTGACAACATCGTCGACGTATATATCAGTGGCTAAAATATTCTTAGCTAAAGGGAAATTGGAGCCTTCATCCTCTGCTAATTGTTTGACTGTTCTACAGGCGAGAAATGGTGCAGATGAAACACCATAGGTTACCGTGTTCAGTCGATATTCTTGTAAGACTTGATCAGGTTTATTTCTCCATACGATCCTCTGATAATCGCGATGATTCTCAGAAACCAAGATTTGCCTATACATCTGACGTATGTCAGCCATAAAGACAACCGAATGTAACCGAAAATGGAGAAGAACTTCCGCAATATTCGCTTGAAGTTTCGGACCCGTAAGAAGTGTACTATTAAGCGAATTGTGGTTGAAATCTGCAGCAGAAGCGTCAAACACTACGCGTAACTTAGTAGTGGCGCTCTCTGGTTTCATCACACAGTGGTGCGGAATGTAATATTTGCCTTTACTTAGATCCTTAGCTGAAACTAAAGACATATGTCCAGATTGGAGGTAATCTTCCATAAATTCTGAATATTGTTGGTGTAGAAGAGGATCACGTGAAAGGCGTCGTTCAATAGACTTGAATCTCCTCACAGCAACGTCTCTTGAGCCCAGGAATGTGGGCTCGATCTGATCCTTAAATGGAAGCTGTACTACATACCTACCCGACGAATCGCGATAATGTTCAGAAACATAAGCATTTTCACAGGCAACTTCTGCGGTAAGGGGGAACGCTGTAGGAACTATATCGAGTTCCCAAAATCTGTGAACTAAGGACGCTAACTCATCTGTGTTTGGTGAAATTTGAAGCAATGTTGAAGTGAGAAGTGGCGACCTTCCCAATAGAAGCCAACCGAATAATGAGTGAATGGCAAGCGGGTGACGAGCATCTCCCTTTATGTGTTCATTAAGTATGGAATCGGTGAATACATCAGCACCTAGCAGTACATCAACAGGTCCTGGTATATCGAACCCTGGATCAGCCAATGGTAACGTTTCAATGTGAGACCAACCTTGAGTATGGAGTTTGGCGATTGGTTGGTCCCCACAGATGGTAGGCATAACATACATGTCAACATTGAATAGCGTGCATCCATTTGAAGCTATGGGACAGTTAATTATGCCAGTAATTTCAGCTGCTACGCCTCCTAGACCGTTGATATTAGCTTGGCACAGGGTGGGCTTTAATTTTAAACATTGCGCAGTCTTGAGTGTTATGAAGTTATTCTGAGTTCCAGTGTCAAAGAGTGCACGAAAATATTGATACTCACCATGCGCATCTTGTATTTGAATAATGGCTGTAGCCAAAAGGACTGTAGTGTTTTTCAAAGATTTACCAACTAGCCCACAAGAGTCCTTAGCCACAAGCGCCACAGATTTAGACTCGGTAGCGATGGAATTAACAGCAGCCCTTTTATTAGTATCACTGTCGCAGATTAAAGAGTGATGCTTGGACCTGCACTTGACGCACCTAAATACGCTGACACAATTCCTTAATTGGTGGGATCCTTTCAGGCAGTTGTAACACCACCCCTTTTCGTTCGCGGTTGCCTTCCGGTCATCGATAGATTTAGAGAGAAATGCTTTGCATTGTGTGATCGAATGGGACTCCCCGCAAAATGAACATTTGACCGTAGAGACTTTAAGATTTTGCTCATTTAATTCCAAGGATGTTTGATTTGAATTATCAGTTAGTAAAGTGTGAGACATATTAGGTCTCTTATTGTAAGAGTTCACAGACCTAGACGTATCCTTGATGGAACTAGAAGGCTTAGAAGACTCACTAAAATGGCTATCACGCATAAGTGCTTCACATTTCAAATGTAAAAACTCTTTCAGTTGTTGATACTTTGGGAATTCTGATTTTGAACACTTTTCTTCAAAATCGCGGCGCATTTTGGTATCAAGCTTGGATAATACATGGTAGACAATAACGAAGTCCCACTGGTCCACTGGAAGATTTAATTTCTTTAAAATGCATAAGTTCTCATCAACACTGTCTAATGTGCGACGAAACTCAACCGGGTTCTGAATTTTAAAGTTAACGGTCAAAAAATCCTTCCAGCAGGTAAAGGCTAATTCCCGCTTATCTTGATATCGCGCTGTTAAAGCCGTATACGCGTCCGAATAAAATTCGCCTGTAATTGGAAATAGACGAATAAGGGCCAGTGGATCGCCACTCAGAGAAGAATTTAAATAATGGAATTTTTCTACATTGGTAAGAGAGGGACAGTCGTGGATAAGGGCATTGAAGGTATCATAGAATTCAGGCCACCTTTTAATATCACCCGAAAAGGTTGGCAATTGAAGCTTGGGCAGCTTTACGTTCGACAATGAGGATTGTCTTTGAACGGCATCAACATTCGATAAGTTCAAATCAGTTTTTGTAAAAGTCCGACGCATGCTCATTATTTGAAAAAAGATGTCATCAAATCGAACGCGCACACGATCATCATCATCACCGACCTCATCTTCATTGCACTTATCGAATATTTCCAGAATTGCTAAGTGCGCCTGCTCGAAATCATTAGCAATTTTTTTTGCTTGATCGCAATATGACAAAAATAAGTCGCATTGACTATCATCTTCTCTCGCCAATATACCAACTTCCAAGGCTTTGACCATACGGTTCATCGCTATGGTCCGTTTACGACGTAAAGTCGGCAAGTCTTGAACAGTGGGGGTATCTGTTCCCGTAGTTTTAGCTTTAGTTTTCGCAGAGCTAGTCTTACGAATTGCACGCCTTGTACTGAACGACATTTTTAATAATGACGAAAAATGTCAAACCGAAAATTATTACACGGACCTATAGTCCTATACCTATGTAGGTGCAATAGGTTTGCTTCGATAGGTGTGATTAACTAAGCAGACTAGGCTACTACAACGAATGATTTAAATTGTATCTACCTGCCGTGGAAGTCGAATTCGTATTCGCGTACAATAGGTGTTTATAGTGTAGTGAGATATATACTAAATACTTAACATAAATAATATAAAAATATACTTTACTTATAATATACAAAATAAACACTATTTTAGATACTGAAGCTGATATCTTATAAGTAATCGAAACCGTAGGTTACAATAATTAATTTACTTAATTATTAATAATATTAGTAGATTATGTTTTACCGTAGCCGAATACAATTCCATACGCATAAGCAAGCACCGGTAAATATCTGTTAGATTGCTTACCTATGCGTAGGTATGATCTACAGCAATACGCGTTTGAATCGATAGAAAATTGTCACAGTCGAATGCAATATATACGTAAACACCGTTTCATAGATTGATTGTTTACGCACAATCTATAACAATCTTGACCTCACTCGAATGAACAAAGGTAACGAACCAAGCTAAAAATGCACGTCTTTGGAATGTAAACAATAACGAACTTCGCGCAAGTGACTAGTATAGTACCAACCTAACAATAATAGACCATAGACTAAATCGGCTTTCAAGTGAAGTTGCAACAGGCAACTTTTAGGCGAATCGTAATTCCTAGTTCTATGCAACTTGCATTCCTTTTGGAATGAATGTATTAGACCGAAATGTTGTCTATAACTAGCCTTATGAATGAGTTACGTTACAACCTACAAAATGGCCGAAACGACTTTACTGTTGCTTAGATAACACGATAAAACAATACGATACTTTATAAACTTGAAATTACCTAATTAAACACTTGATTTACAAAGATTTTAATTAGATCGAGAGAATTTAAGCAATGTATCAGTTTCTATTGCGGGGGCCGTACCAAAATGAACAATTTTATAGTTAGAAATTACCAGCGTGTATTTTAACGGGTGTTACAAAATACGACACGAAAATCAGTCAACACCTATGTTCCCGGGTTTCGGCACCAAAAAAGATGTGTCGACACGGGACTAGTAGAGGCTAGGAGTCCCGTGACGTCATCTGGGTTCGGACACGAAAGCTAATGAGTTCCGTCGATGTGGAAAAACTAAAGTTCACTCGTTCCAAAATTTGGCTTGGACAAATGGCAGGTACTTACGGTGTTACCGGAGAAATGTCCAAGCTCGGTGACTGACTGACTTTTCAGGCGTATTTTCAAGCGTCGGTGATTACACTCATGCAGCACATGGATGACTGTTCGTAAGAGTTTAGTAATGGCACAGCACAACACAACACAGCGAGATGTTTCAATGTTCACCGCGGTGATGAAAGGTTTTTTAAAAGGTCCGAAAATGAATTAGGTTGTCAATATACAGCACACAGCTAGGTAGGCCGATGTCCTTAGTCGATGCCAACAGGGCTGTCCACCGGAGGCTCGAAGAGACCCGATAAAAGACCGTATGCTCACGAATGAATGAGCCCTGCTATTCGTCCAAACCAAGGAATGAGTAAATGAACGAATGCGACGGGTTTGAGACAGAATATCGAAACACAGATTATACAAATAGATAACGCAAAAAGCGTACAAGACGTTATGACGCTAAAACAGAGTGTTCCGGATGGGATTTTAAAAACGTAACTCCACGCGAAGTCGCGGCTAGAAGCTAGTTTTACAATAAAAATTTGAAGTGAAATGGCACCAAAAGTCCTGGGTGCGTTGTCGCACTGAACAGCTCAGCTGACTCTGTCTGCACGAAATATTAATATAACAGCCGTCTTGCACGAGAAAGGCTAATTAGCCGCAGTGAAAATATCTAATGATCCGAGGGTCTAGACTTTCACTCAGTCAAAAAAATAAAACGCCTTTCATTGATCATTGAAAATAAGTAAAGCATAATACCTATCTTCTTCTTCTTCTTCTTTATCCACCGATAGACGTCCACTGCTGGACAAAGGTCTCCTGCATGGACTTCCACAGGCTTCGGTCTTGCGCCGCTTGAATCCAGCGGCTCCCTGCGACTCGTTTGATGTCGTCGGTCCACCTAGTGGGGGGTCTGCCAACACTGCGCTTCCCGGTGCGGGGTCGCCACTCCAGCACCTTGGGACCCCAACGACCATCAGCTCTTCGAACTTTGTGCCCCGCCCATTTCCACTTCAGTATCGCGACTCGCTTAGATATGTCGGTGACTCTGGTTCTCCTACGGATCTCCTCATTTCTGATTCGATCCCGCAGGGACACTCCGAGCATAGCTCTCTCCATCGCCCGCTGAGCGGTCCTGAGCCTACTTATGAGGCCCTTAGTTAGCGACCATGTCTCGGATCCGTAAGTCATCACTGGCAACACGCACTGTTCGAAGACTTGAGTCTTCAGGCACTGAGGAATTTTGGACGAGAAGACATCTCGGAGCTTCCCGAACGCAGCCCAGCCGAGTTGGATTCGGCGGCTGATCTCTTTCTCGAAATTGGACCTACCTAGCTGGACTGTGTGTCCCAGGTAAATATACTCGTCGACAATTTCGAGTGCAGAGTTCTCAACAATTACTGGGTGGAGCGGTGCATGAGCATTGGACATGATTTTCGTCTTGCTCATGTTCATTTTCAGGCCCACCTGTTGAGAAACCCTGCCGAGATCGTTGAGCATTGTATTGAGGTCTCTCAGAGTCCTACCAAATACCTTTATAAAAATATAATTAATGTAAAATATATGATTTTATATTATAGATAGAAAATTTCATATATACAATACTATAAACCTAAATTTAATTCTAAAATTAAAACTAAAATAAAAACTAATTAAAATCTAAAACCCCATCCAAGCCACCGCAGTGTGGCATAGTACCCAAGATGCTGGCAGCATTACCTCTTTGGATGGCCAGGCTATTCCTTTGGCCAAGGTAGCTGCCAGCTCTTGGATCCCCGGTAGACTCGATCACCTTTTTTGATATCTCTAAAAAAAGTGCGCGAGCCTCCGGGCCCCACGGCCCCAGGGTCTCTACACCAAAAGGCGCAAATATGAAACCACTGTCAAGTTTCTCATATTTGCGCCTCTTAGCCTGTTCGGCGCTAGTAGCCGCTGCACCCGCCACAGAGGAGGTCGCATGGATGTGGGAAGCAGCTAGAGTATCTACACAGGTGGCATCCCACACAAGCGACCTCCCTGTCCTCCAAGGAACAAGCGTCATACCATCAGGTCTCTTGCCATCACTACGTGCCAAACCAATAGGTTCTAATACAGCTGGCACGTGAGCAGTAGCAAGAGACCTGCGGATGATGTCGTTGAGGGCATTGTGGCGGGAGAAACGACCAGCGCTCTTCGAACAGGAGAGCCCGTGATGACCGTATTTTATAATCAAAAAAAAAAAAAAATTAATGTAAAGATCAATAAAAGTACTCCAAAAGTAAAAGTAAAACGATAATATTATGTTAATTTGCTTATTTATCGTTAACTTTGTTTGTAGAGATTTATTGTTAATATAAAAAAAAACTATGCTAGTTAGAGCGTTGGTTTTATTTTTCCTGTAAAATATACCTAAACTTCTATTGACCATAATTATTTCAGATTTTTCGATTGGTAAACTTCGGAGATAAGGGGGGGGGGGGGGGGGGGGGAACGGTATTTTTTTCGATATTTTGCCCGATTACTCAAAAACTATTATATATAGAAATAAATAAAAAACTGTTTTAGAATGCACAATTAAAGGGCTTTCATATGATACCCCATTCGGTATAATAATCTTACTTTGAAATTTCAAACCCCTGATTTTCCCCCTTTTTAAATTAAACTAAAATAATTTTCGATTTTTCTTTATTCCAATGATGTTGGGCCACTATTATACACAACTATGCCAAATTTCATGTCGATAGCTTTAATAGTTACTGAAATAGTTGACTGTGACAGACGGACGGACGGACGGACGGACGGAGAAAGTCTCACCATAAGGGTTCCATTTTTACCATTTTGGTACGGAACCCTAATAAAAATGTTTAATAAGTTACCTCAAAAGTCAACAGTACAATTATTAGAAACCAATGATGGGAAAGAATTTAATTTAGTTTCGTCTAGACTCGATTAATGTGTATCGCATTCTAAGATGAGCGTGGAAAGATTACTGTATCCTTAAATCTACCCAATAAAATTGTATTGTCTGTCTGTGCACATTACTATTCTATTACTAGTATTTGCATGAATACTATTGACAAAGCTCAAGGATAAAATTAACTTTAAAATAGCTCGCTTTAGTAATGCCTTTGGTAGCTTATGCAACTACGTCGCTCTAATAAGGCTACAATTATTACAAGGCACTACTTAAGTTCTCAATAGATTACTTATGTACATACTTATGTAAATCTATTGAAAACTTAAGTAAAGTGTAGGTGATGCCCGTGATTTTGTCTCCATGGATTTTCCGCGAGAACCTTTTAATTTTACGGATTAAAATGTAGCTTCTGCGTGAATTCAGATGAAGCTGTGCAGTTCCATCCCAAATTCCAGCCAAATTGATTTGAAAAAGTTATTGTGGCCTCAAGAAGTGACAAATTTTACAATAATATGAATAAGATTATAATATAAATAAGAAGACTTCTTCAGACGTTTATTTTGTCAGTAGATTTTGAATTCCATCGAAATCATCATGCATCATAATAATATAGACTTATTCTTAGGCTTTCTTAGGATGTATTTCAATATACCTACATCGTGTATAATTAGTAGGGGTGTACGTTGACCATGCATTAATGGAAACTTTGAGTAATAAACCAGCAATGGAGAGGACTTGACCCCTAATTTATTCGCAAAAAAGTCTGTCAATTACGGTGGGGGGCGAGGTAGCACACATGAAAACTTGCTTACTACAGTTGCATTTTTCCATCACGTCGCTATGCACGCACACAATATAATTAGCAAACACTACCTTAAAGTATATGCACACTATCACATTCACACACAGGGACGCTCTATCATTACATGAAACAATCGCATCATTTGTGTAAACATTTTAGGGATTTGACACTATCGATTATCGACTTTCGATAAGTTTTTCTAATAATTATTTACAACAGAGTTACTTTATTCAAGAGTAAATTTTTTTGTTCGAGATCTTTAACATGGTAGGTATATAGAAGCGCTAGGAAACGAGACTCTTGCCGTTATTTTAGTCATAATATGCCTTTGCTATTAGATTGACTCTTTGTAGGCTTTTAGTACTTGCGTAAAGATACAGCTAGAAACTTTGGACTATATTGACGCTGGAAAGCGATCTAGCTTATTTCGAAAAATAACAAAATGACTTTTTTATATATTTGGAAGAAAAAGATACTGCGTCGGATTGTCGGATTTTCGTTTTCCTATGACATTATTTTTCTAAGATACTATGTTGACCTTCTCTGCATGTTTATATTATATATCTTTTGTTATTCCACACCACACCACACCATCTATTTTTCAATATTATACAGATACTTCAAAAAAAGTTATCAATACTTTTTAGCAGTGCAGTGCACTTAGGCGAACCTACTGTAAGGACTTAGGATTATCTGATTATTAACAGATTTTGTAGATACCAAGGTATTTACTCCGTCACTATACTCTCAATCTCATGCTGAAAGCATGCTGTAGGTACCACAGTATATCACCTTAGAGCAGCTGTTTAGTTATGATTTAAGGTTATAAGCCACCAGGGAGTGCTGTACTTTGTCATAGGTTTTTAATAATATTGTTTATTAAGTTGAGAGACATTTAATTTTTATTTGAATACGTAGTGGGTATTAATATTGAACACATTGATTTTTTAAGTAATCTTGTTTAAATAAACATACAGCATTTTTAATGAAACATCATTTGTTTTATTTATGTGTAAAGCGAAATTTACGATGTATCTATTTCTAAAAAGTATATTAAGTACAAACTGTTAGGACTACATCATGTTTCCTTAAAAATAAATACAGCATAATTAGCATTTCAGAGTTTAGAGTTATTTCGTGGTTTCATATGTTTCAAATACCAAGTTACAGCAACATTGCTTCTTAAAATTGAAAAACTATTAGTCGAAATTGATATAAAACTAATGTATAAAACTAAAGTAATTCTACTTTAGAATTATATAATTAGTATCATCTGATGTGTTACTTTAAAAAATATGCTTTTTGAAAAAAATCTGCTCCTGATAGCTTATTATGAGCTGTTATGATTTTGACGTGACAACGTCTTATAAATTGGTTTGCCGGGTGACACTTCAAGAAACTGCTTTACGCTCCGCTCACGTTATGCGCTCACAATGAGAGCGAGTGAGAGGCATGGTTAGCCCGCCTAAGAGCGAGAGAGACAGACATAAAAAGTGAAAGGCACGCGTCCCTTCCACTCGAGCACAGTTAGCCCGCCTAAGAGCGAGAGAGACAGAGCGAGAGAGAGAGAGTGAGAGAGATAGGCATACACACCGGTTCATGTCTTGCGCTTCTATTTCGGTTGTCACGTAAAACTTTCGCCCGTATACCGACTTTACAGGCAACCAATTTTTTTTTTAAAACGTTATTGGCTCTGGTTTAAAGTTCACTTTTTCGATTTACAAGATCGTTTTCCAGCGTTGAATAATATTCTCTCAGTCCAGTATGGAGGAAACATAAAAAGTAAAAACTAAACCCTAAAAAAAAATGTATTTAAAGTTATGATTGGTAAGTTAAAACTTGTACCTACATACTTTACTTGGAAGGCTTATTTTTTTCATCTACTTCATCTGAACGAAGTGTATATTTGTTTGTAATGCTAGGCTGCCGCCATGGCTATAGTGGCCACCCCATCTGTAATAAAACACCGCCAAGCTATTTAGCTTTCCGGTAAACCTAGCGGGATGAATAAGAAGTATGGGTACTTTAATTCAATTGCCAAGTTTTAATGAACCAAATATGTATAGAATTTAAATATTTTTTTTCGTCAATGAACCATTAGTAAGACGATAAAAATATCTCGGTATAAATAATTTATACAATCCCCCCACCAATATCGACATATGAAATCTTGCTGTCCAGCCCTAATTTTATTGCGGTGTGGCCGACTTCATAAAATTAAAGTCCTAATTTTCGAGTATGAAAGACTTACGTAGAACTTATCATTATTATTAAACAATTTTTTAGTCTCGTTTTCATTATTTTTTGTATTATATTTGTAAAAATCCTTTCTTAGCGGATGCCTACGTCATAGTAGATGTGCGTTGATAGTTCAGTGAGTCAGTCACCTTTTCATTTTATATATTTAGAAAATCATATCACACTGGTTATATGGAAATATATACCTATAACTTTTGAAATAATTGAGTAAAAAAACTAATTTTATGAATTCGCTGAGTTTATGGAGCTCTAGCTGCATCAATGCATTTTAAACAATAGTGGGAGAGTACCAGCCAATCAGACACCATTGCGATCGTTATAATAATGCAATCATTTTAACCGACTTCAAAAAAGGAGGAGGTTCTCAATTTGAATTTTTTGTATATTTGTTATCCAATTATTCCGCCAAATAATGAATGGAATTTGATAATTTTTTTTTGTTTAGTAGGGCATACTTCAGAGGTGGTTCCCATATAAATTTTTGTTGATATAATGTTAGATGTTACTCCATAACTACGTCAAATCTGAACCGATTTCAATTTTTTTTGAAAGAACGCATAATAAGGTTGGGCCTATTTAAAAGGTGAAAGATGATTCATATCTTCGGTGATGGAGGAAGGAACTCAATGATTAAGAGCAAATTGCTCGCAATCAGAGATATACACAAAAAAGCTTAAAATAATAATGTAAAAAAAATATCTTTAAAAAACCGACTTCATACGCCGATCGGGCAAAGTTGGGCTAGCGTCGCGCATTAGTTTCATCATTTATATTTAGGCCCGCCCGACTTCAACATACATGTACAAATTAAAATTGTTTTATACTTTGTAGTGGCGTTTAAAGTCGGTTTTATAGAAAGAATTTTTTATCATTATTTGATAATCCCACAGACGATCAAAGTTCGTATTTATATATCTAGTCATATTTTACTTAAAGCTTATAAATTAGTCGTTCACCCCTTCCTATTCTATCGTGATTTTAATTCTATGGGATCAATTTATAATGCAGTTCATGAAAAAGGTCTCTAAACGAATAGTAAGTAGGAAGATTAATTTTCAATATTTTCCCCAAATTATTTCATGTACGTTTAAGTAGCAACATTTTCAGATCGACAGTTTTCTTAAGTTTTCTGCATAAGTATTGCATTATTTGGATAAAATAATACATCAGAAGTAAATAAATGTTATCCTTTAGTAAACTGGTTGTTTTAAATATTTTTTTTAGAAGAAAATACTCTCATATTCGGCATTTATAGCGGAGCTCATTCCCCGCTAACCATACGTAGTTGACAGGCGCGTGACTGGAGTCAAACAGTTTTATATAACGAGTATGAGCACTGCTCATACCCAACTTACAGAGGGGTACGCGCGTCAATTCTTCTCCTGTGTTGGTTATTACTCAAAGAATGGAAATCATCATGTGTCCCTATAGCCAAGCATAGTTCTAGTCTGAACACTAACCTTTATCTCATCTGAACTATAATTTTGAATTTTTTGTAAATATAATTAGTAGTAATTTTTTCGCTTTTATATAATATTTTGAATAATATGGACATTATTTTGAATATATTTGGATAATTCTAAAATATTAGCTCAAATTACTAAAGCAACGCCAACTTAGGTACTCAAGAGGTTACGAGGAAATAATGATAATATGCAATGGCTATCACAACGACAAATTAATTACTAAAGTATAACCACGTAGTATGCTAAATCATTTTCTCTCTCTCTATTGATGGAGATTTTAAATCTGTTATTATACGAGTAGTAGCCTCGAATTGAATAATCACTTATTTTATCGTCTCCTGTGAGAAGCTATTTTTTTTGTGAGAATGGATGTATGGATGGATGGATGGATGTATGGATGGATGGATGGATGTTGTTACTCTTTCACGCCACAACGAAGCGATTTGGCTGAAATTTTAAAATGGAGACAGCTCATACCCAGGGGTTACATTTTTCCTTAAACCTTAATTCGCGCGAACCAAGTCTCACCGCTGCTCACCACTGCGCCAAGGAGTTCGTTAAAAATATAATATTATTTTTGCATCAATACGCACTTAATCGCCAGACAGAACACTTATTTTCTCGTGAACCATATTAAATTTATTTCTTAATATTTATTAAGTTAAATTAAAACATATCAAAGATATGCGATAGCTTGCGTTATTTTCATCAATTGCAGAATTATCTCGTGCGACGCGCGGTCAACGATAATTCAAATTCCGGGAATAATTTATAATTAAAATATTAATATTCAATATGTAATGCCCGCGGTGTATTTATGCGCATGCTGTTAATACCGAATACCGATTATACAATGCTCATTATCGTGTAAGTTGTAATTTGATTGCAGACACAGACTCTTGAGAACTTCTCTGGCAAAATAGGTAATAGGTAGGTAGGTTTTAATGCTTTTAGAGTTTTTATTGCTTTTAGAGTTTTTGAGAATGCTTAATAATATAATATATATAATTTTTTATTATAATATAATCTTTGTGAGACAAAATATTCATCTTTATGAACAAAGAGATGATGCACACAATCGAAATACTAGAAACCGTCATAAACTACAAACAGTCATGTCGTTTGCGCAGAGTACAGAAATCCTTTGTGGGGCTGAGTGTACGCTTATATAATACTAGCTGATGCCCGCGACTTCGTCCGCGTGGATTTAGTTTTTAAAATCCCTCGTGAACACTTTGATTTTCCGGGATAAAAGTAGCCTATGTCCTATAGTACCTACCCACTACCCATGCAAAAAATCACGTCGATTCGTGGCTCTGTTGTTGCGTGATTGAAGGACAAACCAACAAACAAACACACTTTCGCATTAATAATATTAGTATGATTAGAATATTAAATTGCATAGGAAAACACTGTAGCATTAAGTCCATACGATGTATTACATCCATACCTACTATGTAGTATGTAGGTATAATGATCGTTTGGCAAAATCTGACGCCTTTGGAGTAGTTTAACTTTGACAAAATAGGGCTATCCACGATGGCTATATACGATAAAGTACACTTGCCAGCTTAAGATGACCCGTTCATTCAAAATATCTTGTAGATTCCGGGGTTCAAGTTATTTGGACCTTATACTGAAGATCGTGATGTCTTTAATTTCTGAACTACGAAATTGATGACCTTGAAATAATTACAGGACAATCTCTAAAGAACCCGCTTTCTAACAAAAAAAGAATGGATTAAATCGGAATACGCCTTAATGAATTACAGCGAAATACACATTTTGACTTTCATCCCCTCTCCCAAGGGAACCGTGCTGAATTTCGGGATAAAAAGTATCCTATATTATACCTCGTAGTATTAACTTAAATCGTGCCAAGTTTCATTTAAATCCGTCCAGTAGTTTCGGCGTGATGCGCGGCCAAGATACAGACAGACAGACAGACAGACAGACAGACAGACAGACAGACAGACAAAAAATTAAAAAAAAATTGTTTTGGCTTCAGTATCGATTATAGAGTGCCCTCAAACAAAAATTTTCAAAATATCTTCAATGTACAGAATTGGACCTGTTACAGTTTTATTATATTATAGATTATTCCCATTACACAAAATATTTAAACAATGTGTAAAAATACATTTGTTAAGTCTAGGTTATTACAAAGTTAGTGAATTTGTGAATGACAAAGTAGTATGGAAACAATTGGCTTGGCATCCAGCTGACGACCAGAGAGTGTAACATATTAAATTGTATTTTTTATGATATTGTAGGTATTACCTATTACAATATTGTATTATTTTGTTTTGAAAAGAGCAACTGCCAAGTTGCTTGCCGGCTCTTCTCAGCAGAATCAGCTTTCCGAACCGCTAGTGGATTCATGCCTTGTCATAAATGCTAAAACTTTTCCTACTTTAATTAATTAATGAAGACGTTTTACCTGAAAATAAAACGTGTATTAAACATACTTACCTTATTCGAAGCCTAATAATATTATGAGATATGCCATAGCTTCCGTTTCCTTTTTCTGTCCCTTTTCTTTGCTGTATACCTGTCTCTTTCTATTTCCGTCCCCACCACCAGCAGTGAGCGCCATGATTGTGGGCGCACAATTTCTCGTCATTAAGTCGAATAACACCAGGCAGAATTAAAATTTATTAGGCTTCGAATAAGGTAAGTATGTTTAATACACGTTTTATTTTCAGGTAAAACGTCTTCATTAAACAACTTGACCGTTATTCGAAGCCTAATAATATTATGAGACGTGTTTGTTATCGCCTGGTGGTGGTGAACGGCGTCAATGTGACTAAGAAACTGTTAGGGACACATCGACACGATAAACATCAGATTGTGTTTGTAAAATTTATATTTAAAACAAAGATGCAATCGAGTATGAAATTTATTAACAAACAAGTATGAAGTACAATAATCCTCAAAATTATCATTATCATGAAAAATGAATGAATGAAAAATTATCATGAATAGCAAAACACAAATAAAAAGTTAATCAACTGCACTAAATAGTTGTGTGACTTTGCTAGTGTTCTTGTTGGAACCTAAAACTTGGCGGCAATAGAAACGTCTAAAGGTTTTTTCAGACCTCCAATTGCCTCTTGTGAGAATTTCGTCAAGAGGCGCATTTTCTACCCAACGTTTCGAGGCAACCGCGGCTCTAAAACTACCAGCCGATGCTTCGACTCCAGATTCTTTCAACATATTTTTAACCCAGCTAGCAATTACACATTTTGAAGCCGGTTTTGGCTGACCACATGTAGAAACAAACAAATTTTCGCACTTTGCATCTTGGGGTCTTTGTTGGCCCACTTCAATCAATCGCTTGATCCAATGTACTGGGCTTAGACTTTTATTACATGGATTATTTTTCAATTTCCATCCTGACTGGCGGTAATCAATTGAGTCAGTTTTTGAACCGAAGGCAGGTACTAAGACTATACAATCATCGGCTACAATACAATTACATGAGTTTGTACGCAAAAGTGTCAAATCATGTACTCTCCGACCAGAGCATAACAGAAGAATTGATGCTGTATATTTAGATATTTCATACAAATTACTAGTATCTGGAATCGCTCGAGCTAAGCAATTTATGACTAAATCAACGTCCCATATTGGTGGTTTCAAAATTTTAGGTCTTGCTGCAGCAATAGCTTTTAAAATTCGCTTGACGAGAGGATGGTTACTAAGTGGCTCCGTAGCTTCTAAATTACTTAGAGTAGACACTACAGATTTATAACATAGTATAGTATTATAAGACAAGCCTTCTTTGATATGTAAGTCTGCTAAAAACCTCGCCAAATCAGAACCACTAGGTTTATTTTCAGGGATATTATTCAAACACACCCATGAAAGCCAACGCGACCAAGCAGGCTTATAAGATCTAACGGTGGAAGGTCGCCAACTGGACATAAGTAGGTTCCTTTGTTGATCTGTCCATTTATTTAATACTTCATTCCTCCCCCACATTTCCACACTTCGAGTGTCATTTCCGATATCTTGTGGGGAGCTAGACCGGTTGATATGTCTATCAATACCCGTGGAAGATTGTGGATTGTCCAGGGCGGTGCTGTCGCTCGGTTCTTTAGATCCGGTCGCCAAAACACTTGTTCCCATCTTGGTGCCACTATCAAATACGTTCCACGACATTGGTTCAGATGTTGCAGAATTTTCGGCATCAAAAAGGGGGGAGGAAATACCCACGCCAAGGGATAATTCCATACACGAGACAGAGCGTCGTGAAAGTCTGCTTGAGTATCTTGGCAATCCAGTGAACAATATCTGGGGACTACGCGCGCTATTTTTGAAGCAAACAGATCTATGACAGGAACGCCCCACTTGGAAAATATTGGAATCGTGGCTTGCGGTAGTAGGTGCCATTCTGGTGCAACTCGAAGCCTCGACAGTCGATCTGCTTCCACATTGTAATTGCCCGGAATATGATGCACAGTTAAATTGACATGGAGAAGGTCGACTAAACTCATGATCTTGTATGTCAGGTCCAGAAGAGCTTGAGATTTGGTACCACCCTCGTTCCGAAGATATGATGCGGCAGTCTTGTTGTCACACTGAAGTTGTATCGTTGCATATTGTAGGTTCGGACTTTGTTCTTCTAAGGCTCTGAGGATAGCAAGAAGCTCTTTGTGGTTGCAGTGAAACTTCCTCTCTATACTTGACCATACTCCGGATAAGACCGTATTGTTTATACGTGCTCCCCAAGCTTGATTTGATGCGTCCGTTACAATATAGTGTGTCGGGTATGGTGCATGTATCATTGACCAATCTGTGTGGTGAGTCTGCCACCATTTCAGTTCGTCTATTACAGACTCGGGCAGCGACAGGGCTTGATAAGGATCCTGTTTCAAATTGTTTAAACACAATCTTTGGAGATGACGATAATTCAGTCTGCCCCGTGGTATAACGAAACTCGCAAAATTCAGAAAGCCGATTAAGCTCTGTAGTTGTTTTACGGCTGCTGCTTTTGTTATTAAAATTTTTGTGACTAACATTCTTAATTTCGCGCATTTCTTCGCTGGTAGCGACTTGCGATTCAACCAGGGGTCCCATAATATGCCGAGATATTCTACGGTTTGACATGGGGCAAGGGTTGATTTCTCGTAGTTCACCTTCCACCCTAGAAACTTCAATAGATTCAGTGCGGTTTGTGTCTGAATTTCCAAGTTGTCGGCATTTTGATTGGCCAATAAAAAGTCGTCGAGGTAAACTAAGATCCTCATACCCTGTTTTCGAAGTAACTGTGCAATCCAGTTGCTTACTGACGCGAAAGCTTTGGGCGCTGAACTTAGCCCGAAGGGCAGACAGTTCATTTGGAGCAGGTCTCCTTTGTATAACAGGCGTAAAAAGCGTCTGTGTGAGTGGGATATCGGCACATGGAAATATGCTTGAGACAAATCGATTTTTGTTAGATAATCCTGTGGTTGTAAGAAATCGGGAATTTTGTGATTGTTTATCAACCTGAACGGAGGTGAATGGACATAATAATTGAGCGCCTTGAGGTTGAAAATAGGTCTCATGGTTCCGTCTGTCTTCGGGACCAGAAACATTGATGAAACGAAACTTGGAGATATTGGAACTGTTGTCAACACGCCTTCCGTTGACATCTTTTCTATTGCAAGCGTCATTTCGTTTGAAACTGGAGTTTCCAGCTGACTCTGGGCGAGAATGGGTACGTGTAGTGGAGGTTTTTCCAAAAATGGTATACGGTATCCGGAAATAACCTTGAGGATATAACCTGGAGCTCCGATTACCTTCCACCTCCGATAGTAGTATACCAGCTGACCGGCTACGAAGTGACTCGGTGAGTCAGTATCTTCGAGTTCTGCCTCTCCTATCCCGGTGGGATGAGGGAGAGCTTCTGCGTGTATGGTCGTAGGTCTCCTTATCTGTGCGACTTGTGGCTGCTTTACCTCCTCTACCACGAAAGGACTTGGAGTTGTTGTAATGCGCTCCAGAGTTGTTGAACTTATTATTGTAAGGCTGACCTTTGTTCATCGTCTTTGTAGTCGGTAGTGGATTCCTACGATCTGGCACAGAATTACCTTGATCGGACTGCGGTGCAGGTGCGCGATCTTTTTGTCGAGGCCAGAACACCTTTCGTACTCCACCTGCCTTTTCAAGGGCAGCCGTAAACTTTTCGGCTTCAAATAAGTTTTGACACGTTGGCGGAATTTTGCGCAACGTGCTTTTGTGAAGCGGATCCTTCACGGATGCAAGAATAGTCTCGCGTCGTTGCTGAATAACTTCCGCCCTATGGCCGTAAACCAACTGCAGGGCATCATTTGATATTTTTGAAAAATCACCCGTAACAAATATATCCTGGATCTTCTCATTTACATCACTAAAAGTAAGGGTAGGAGAATCCTTAGCCCATAACAAAAAACTTCGTAATTCTTTTTCCAGTTGATCGCGCTGTTTAACCAGAGCAAAGCATATAGAAGCGAACGCTTTTTCGGTATTTATGATGTTTCGAGAGCTATCAAACCGTTTAACTTCGTCATTCGCTTCTAGATCCGCAAATCCGGGAGTATGAAGATAACTTTTCTGCACGTCTGAATATCTCACATTTCGCCAGTCCGAATCGCCCAAACGTTGAATATTTTTCAAAATGTCCAAAAACAACGCGGGTGTTTTTAAAACATCTGGATCTTTGACTTTAGTCCCGATAGCTAATGAAAATTGTGGTTCCGACTCGTCTTCAATATGATCACTATCATACAGGTGACCACTGACATTATCATCAACCCAGTCTCCCTCGATCTCCTGGGGTAGGTTAGTTCCACTAGGTGTATTGTTTTCTGCAAGCTGTTTTTTAATCTGAGAGATTTCAGCAAGTAATTTATTAAACTTTTTATCTTTACTACGACGAGACCGCTTTGATTTCGAAGAACGCTTAGAACGTTTACGAGGCTGATCCGAATTCTAGCTACAAGAAGTCGAGCTACCTGAACCGGAAGAAGACGAGTCAGAACTCACACTGTTCTCCCTTGTTCTTTTACGTTTATTTTTATGACACTCATCAGTTCCAGTAGCTTTACTCGGTCCCGGAACACTTTCAGGAAAATCACTCATTTTAAATATATCCGTTATAATCAGCTAGAAATAGAATTAAAATAGTGAACACATTAAAAGATTCAAACTCTTAACGAACGGTAACACCGTTAAAAATGACCATAAGTAGTTCGAAATAAAAATAAAAATTATGCAAGTAGTAAATATATAGTGTTAAATTTCATATATATTTTAAATTCTCAAAAGAAAACTGATATCTAATTAAAAATAAAAGTGTACATACCAGTTATAATGTCACGAACCACAATAATTGTACGAATTGCAGGTATTAAGAATAAAATCACTTAGACAGAAAATTAACTATGCAGCTGAGTGCACGTGTTGACGGAACGGCAACGACGACGTCAATGACGAGAAATTGTGCGCCCACAATCATGGCGCTCACTGCTGGTGGTGGGGACGGAAATAGAAAGAGACAGGTATACAGCAAAGAAAAGGGACAGAAAAAGGAAACGGAAGCGATGGCATATCTCATAATATTATTAGGCTTCGAATAACGGTCAAGTTGTTTAATGGACATTAAAATTAACTTTGATATTTAAAAAAAAAATTGGGTGTCTGTAAAGTCGGATTACGAACGATAGTTTTACGTGATAACGTCATAAAGAAACATTGACGATGATTGGCGGGCGGCGGTGGGCGCTCTCCCAACGCTTGGGCCGATCGTGCCTCTCTATCGCTTGTTCCGCGCTCTCGCTTGCACGCGCAGGCGAGAGCGCGACACTTTTTCGTGCGTGCAGCCGGTGTTCATCGATTTATAAGACGTTAACACGTCAAAAATATGGTATCTTAAGTTAAAGTAGGCTAGATTTCAAGAGTATTCGTATCGAAACGGATCATCACTTGGGGATAGGGTCACTTAGGTTTATAGTTTAATCACGACACCAATCTACCACTAGAATAAACTTAAATCATTCTAGAAATGAAAGTATCAAGTCACGAACACTTTACTCGACACTGACTGACAACTTCTTAATAAAGTCTTTCAGGTCTACAGCCTTTTCTCAGACTAAATAAGCCTTTGCTCTTAATAAATAAACTTTAATATTAAAATTAACCTACCTTTTGTTAATGCAACTATCGTTATAGGTAATCAACAATAAACAATATCATGTTATTACAAAATTATCCATTATCGTAATTTAATAGTACAAATTCACTAAATGCCAGAATTTCGTATTTGAATTACGCTTTATTACAATATATCCCGTACCGTTACACCGCTATCCCAACGTTATCGCACCCAGCGCACAGCTTCGCATCGACTCACAAACTGCGATCTACATAATTGCAGTCAATTGAAGCATTATCGCGCGGTCCGCTCTAATATTATATTCAATAATACTGCCAGAGGACTACAAACTATGCGTTGTAAGTAGTATTTTAATGTTTATAGTATCAGTTGACAGATTAACCGCCGAATCCAACTCGGCTGGGCAGCGTTCGGGAAGCTCCGAGATGTCTTCTCGTCCAAAATCCCTCAGTGCCTGAAGACTCAAGTCTTCGAACAGTGCGTGTTGCCAGTGATGAGTTACGGATCCGAGACATGGTCGCTAACTATGGGCCTCATAAGAAGGCTCAGGATCACTCAGCGTGCGATGTAGAGAGCTATGCTCGGTATGTCCCTGCGAGATCAAATCAGAAATGAGGAGATCCGTAGGAGAACCAAAGTCACTGACATAGCTCAGCGTGTCGCGAAACTGAAGTGGAAATGGGCGGGGCACACAGCTCGAAGAGCTGATGGTCGTTGGGGTCCCAAGGTGCTGGAGTGGCGACCCCGCACCGGTAAGCGCAGTGTTGGCAGACCCACCACTAGGTGGACCGACGGCATCAAACGAGTAGCAGGGAGCCGCTGGATTCAAGCGGTGCAAGACCGAAGCCTGTGGAAGTCCATGCAGGAGACCTTTGTCCTGCAGTGGACGTCTATAGGTTGATAAAGAAGAAGAAGTATCAGTTATCAGCTATATCCTTTTGTACCATAGGTTGACTGGAAGAGATGGTTATATCGATAAGTTGTCAAGTTAATTAGGTATATTATTATATTTTCTCTATATTAAGTGGTATACAATACAAGTAATATATTCATTCATTCCCATTAGATTTTGCCCACGACTATGTTCAAGTGAGATCAGCTTTTAATACATTAACCTTGATCATTCCTTGCGTATTCTGATAAAGTCCTATCAAATCATTTACATTATGTACCTGTTTCAAAGATTAGGTTGAAAAAACAGACGGACAAACATTAAAAACATTTTTTAAACTAATCATCATCCCAACTTGGTACTGGTCTTGTCTCAGAACGAAAAGGATCAAAGTCCATCACGCTGGCCAACTGCATATATTCCGACTTAACAAACTTTTGAAGACGTTATGGAATTCACTGCTCAAGCAATTAATGTTAATACTAAAAACGCACATAGCTCCGAAAAGAAAAGATCTCCCGAAGTTTTAACAACCAGGTCTTATCGTATTGTTTATGTAACTCACCCGATGGAGTGACACACCCAGAAATGGGGTTTAATCGATACAATCGCGTTCGCTTAGCGAGTATTAACCGCAGAAGGACAATATGCGGCGCGATCGACCGCGCAATACTCTTTACATGAAGCCTTTATTCCACCCTATCGTGTTTTAATCGCGGCCGATCGAAACACACACAATGTCCATTGTACTGGCTTTGTGTCCAGTATCAATCACTTGATGCTGTGTCGGGTGTGCGGATTTGATAAAAAATATTTAAATTTTATTTCTGAACTAGCTGATGCCCGCGACTTCGTCCGCGTGAATTAAGGTTTTTTTGATTCCTGCGGGAACACTTTAATATTACGGGATAAAATATAGCCTATGTGTTATTCCAGGGTATAATCTATTTCCATTCCAAATTTCAGCCAAATCCGTTCAGTAGTTTTTGCGTGAATGAGGAACAAACATACACACAGACACAAAAACTTTCGCCTTTATAATATTAGTGTGAAGTGTGATAAGTGTGATGTGATATGAAGTGTGAAGTATGATGTGATGTGATAGTGTGATAATTCATAATAATTCATAATTCATTTATTAATTTGTGAATATGCTACAGTCAAGATGTTATGATATACAATTTAAAATGCACATATCCTACCAAAGTGTGGTGTACAAATATAGGAATGTTATTATGTCAAAAAAAAATTAAATTAAATGTCAAAAAATAATATACAACAGTTAAAATTTTTCCATAAGGTAATCACAAATTGTATAATATGTCTTATCGATCAAAAAAATTTTTAACTTTTTTTTAAACATAGTGATAGTGATAGTGTGATGTGATGTGATAGTGTGATATGAACGGAATAAACCGGATTAAGGGGGTGTCCATTGTCCATGTCGCTAATTAGTATGCATAGTGCGGCTATCTGTAAGCCAGTATTTAACCTGCAATACTATTTGCGTTAGAGTTCCTACGTGCTACTTGTACAGTACGCTTCTTGTTAATAAACGCACGCTAAATAGTTCGGCAGTGATAACCTAGTGGTTAGGACTGTGGTCTCCTATTCGGAGGGTCGCAGGTTCGATCCCGGGTACGCACCTCTGACTTTTCGGAGTCAAGTGCGTTTAAGCAATTAAATATCACTTGCTTGAACCACAGAGTAGCGAAGGTAACTTGAACGGTGAAGGAAAACATCGTGAGGAAACCTGCACATCTGAGAGTTCTTCATAATGTTCTCGAAGATGTGTGAAGTCTGCCAATTCGCATTGGGCCAGCGTGGTGGACTAGGCCTATTTACCCTTCTCTGAGAGAAGACCTGCGCTCATGGTCCGGGAGCCAGTGACAGATTTTCATGACCAAGTCCCTCCCAATCAAAACTTCGTGAAATGCATTAGGGATTTATATTATGAATATTCGCGACCGTCAGCTGAGAGGAAATCATTAAAAATATAATTTTTTTTTTCATGTTCAAGCAGCCAGCTGACGTATAATCCACCATGTTATGGTCAGCTGACTTTAGTTTTCCTTCAAAATATTAGGTAAACTATAATCTGACAAATTTTCAAATGGGAGGAAATGACTAAAAAACTTTTTTTTTTCTCCATGCGTTGGAGGCTGCCACTGCCCGCCCCACCCACGGAGTCGCAGCTGACGGTCGCGAATATTCATAATATAAATCCCTAATGCGTTTCACGAAGTTTCGCTCGAGAGGAAATAATTGACCGAATTTGTACCTGGCTCCCGGTCCAATGACGATGATGATGATGATGAAATAATTCGGTGACATTCATCATCATCATCAAGCTGTACCCATCCTACTACTGGGTACGTTCATCTCCAAATAAGAAGGGTTAAGGCTATAGTACACCAAGCTGGCCAGGTGCGTATTATAAGACTTCACACATCGTTAGATTATTACGGCCAAGTATTCCGTTATGTTATTTTACCTGGGTGCTGCGATCACTGGCTTTGGTCACATGGTCCCTTGGAGGGGCTCTAGTGTCACTCTCAGTTTAAAGTTAACCGGTAACTTTGTATGTGAGTTTAATCTGTAATTTAGTTATGATTTATGATGAATAAAATCCTCACTGGAAAGCCTTTACGTGATTATCGTTCAACAAGGGAACATTCACAAAGGGAAAAGTTTAGTCTCCCATCACGTTAACTACTTTAGACGTAGCTTTGTCACTCAATGATATAAAGTTGAGTTAAAATTATAGTTATTACAGTTTTCAGCGCGATGCTTTAAAAATGACTGAATTTAATAACTTGAGTCACGCGTTGAAGCTAAAAACTGTAGTTTTGCATTTTCGCTTCGTTCGTCGTTTGTTATTTATGTTTATGTTGTTTGTTAATCGAACATGTGAAGTTTGATCGTTATTATATGAGTTACATTATTCGTAGATAAATAATTATTAAACATTACTTAGTTCAGACGTAGAAAAGTAATAGATTAGATTATTTATTAATATTGAGTAAGGTATATATAAGGTATAGTGCCGTGTGGTGACGGCAGATCAGAATACAGTGTCACCACCCCTCCTCTTCCCGAGGGTGTCGTACGAGGCGACTAAGGGAATATAACGGAGAACGGGCAGCAGCGTCATCTGTGCTACTACTACCATCTGCTATCACCAACCCGTCTGCCCCGCGTGGTGATTATGGGCAAACCCTCCCCTTGGGAGAGGCCTTTAGTCCAGCTGTGGACTGTTAGGCTATTGGTGATGATGATGATGAAGGTAATAGACAAAAGTTTACAGTAACGAACTAATAAATTCTTAGAATAAAATAGACACAAGTTCCTAAACATTTTCAAATCCCGCCAAATTACATTCGACGTTAACGTATATAAAACAAAAACAAAAGTGCAATTTTGATTCTCGCAGTCAGCGAATTTATTTACATTCAAATTGATGTTAACGAAGCGTGCCGCTAATAACAGTAACCCGTTTTTATGTTAACATTTTATTTTATTTCCCAACAATGCCGACGACGCGCTGCGAACTGCCTTCGAATAAACAGAGCTATTGTTTCACGGACATTCGATGAGTTTTATTCATTTTAAAATGGCCGCCAATCGTACTTGATCTGTTGTTTGTTACGATCATAGATTTATGATTGGTAGTCGCTCTTCGAACCTTACAGATAAAGGTATCTACGCTACTATTACTTACTTACTAAATTTACTTATTAAATTTACTAGTACGCTGAAGGCAGCGTACTAGTAAATTGCGGCAAGTCATAGTACGGCTGAACTGCGGCGTACTAGTAAATTGCGGCAATTAGAATAGAAATGTTTTTTATTCAAATATACTTTTTGACAAGTGCTTTTGAATCGTCAATGAGTCTACCACTGGTTCGGAATGCTCTTCCTGCCGAGAAGAACCAGCAAGAAACTGGGCGGTTGCTCTTTTCAAAACAAGTTTACAATACAATATATACTATGCTATGTATGCATTTTTCCACAATGAGGGGAGGTTCCACAAAAACATACCTAATTATAATTCAACACATGTTAAGACGGTCAGACAGAATGTAGCCCCATTCCCGCCGGTGGAACCCGTTCACGAGCAGGGCGCATGACCCAGCGATTGCTTCGCTCAACCATATTTCAACCATATTCAATTCATGGTACGCCTGAACTGGCGTACCCACATAGTCTCGTAGCAACCAATGTTTGACGTTTTCAAAAACTATAATTATTACGTTGCCGTATTTAAAGAGTTACTGTTTGTAGGAAAGGCGGTATCTAGTAGAGACTAAGCTACCAATTCCAAATCTATGTGTCACAATATGGGCACGAGTACAGACCATTCACTATAACTTGTCCCTTGCCATCATAAGACTGAAAACTGAAAGGTCGCAGGTTCGAATCCCACCCGTTGCACTATTGTCGTACCCACCCCTAACACAAGCTTTCCGCTTATTTGGAGGGGAGAGGATGATATAAGTCAACTTCAACTTGGCTGATATTCTTTTTGCTTTAAAAAACAAAAAAAATGACAGCAAGGAATAAGTTATAATGAACGGTCTGTAAGTTAACTGAGCGGTGATAGTAAGCACGGTAGCGGCGCGGTGGTAGTATAGAGCTAGACGTTAAGACTTCAGCCTCCTTTTCGAGGAGTCTATGGTTCGATCCCGGGCGGGATATCTGTCATATAAGCAATTAAATAGCATTTGCATTAACAGAGTAGGAAAAATCGTGAGAAAATCTAAATAACTGAAAGTTCTCGATAATGTTCTCAAAGGTGTGTGAATCACATAAAAATAAAAATTATGGAAAAATAAATAAAAAATTATTACTAATTATATTTACAAAAAATACACGTCGTCCAAGTGATCGCTAATGGGCATGGTGTCCAAAACACTGGCGCTATTACCTCTTTGAATAGCGAAGCTAAGCCTTTGGGCTAAACAAGCGCCAGCTCTTTGGTCACCAGAGACGTGTGAATTAGTCTACCAATCCGCTCTTTGCCAGCATAGTCGACTATGGCTTGTGCCCAGAGGTAGGCGGGAATAAGTTGAGATGAGTTAACTTAAGTGGTTAGCTTGTTGGACAGTGGACCAAAAAGTCCGGGAACTAACTCCCGAATCGGAATAAAAATAGTTATTGGGAAGTCTCAGTAGTTAGCTGTCTGGAGTTGGGAAGTTTGCCGAGTTTACATAATCCTACTTTCTACTCTCCTACTAATATTATAAATGCGAAAGTTTGTGAGGATGGATAGATTGTTCGATGCTTGTTACTCCTTCACGTCACAACGAATGAACTGATTTGGAATGGAGACAGCTCATACCCAAGGTTAACAAATCGGTTACACTTTTTTTAAATAGAAAATTAAAGAGTTTTTGAGAAAGTTAAAAACCTTAATCCAAGCGGACAAAGTCCCAGGCATCATCTCGTAAAAAATAAAAAATTAAGTGGCACTAGGGGACTGCCGCGGTAAAGCTATTGCATAGCATTTTTTATCAACTTATGCAAATATTATATTTATGCATTATTTTTTTTGCATATAAAAATTATGCAAAAAAAACACAAACAAACAAGAAAAGCGCACTGTCACTACTTCGCGAGTGAGATTCGAACCTGCGACATCATACAAAAGCGGTTGCTCGCCCACTGCGCCAAACAGAGCTACTTCTGACCCTCTAAAATGTTGAACGCTTACTGAACGACGGTGTTAGGTCTATTTTCGTTACGGATTTTCTTGATTCAGTCGCTGCGCTCAAACTGTTTGTCCTAGTTCAAAGCCCGCGATAAAAGCTATGCAATAGCTTAGAAATATAACACCTCCTTTTAAATTGCCATAGTCAAATAACAATTCGTGCACACTAGAGATACACTAAAACTTACCAGTTTATTGTAAAGTAATATCTCAGAACGATAAGCTAATTTTCAGCCCTGCGTAATGAATCACCACGGATTATGGGTACAGGCGATAACCGCGTTGGGTTTTTATTTTAACACAACTACGCCCCGATAAACGTCGGCCAGTAAATAAGTTTAGTTCCACGTCGACGCTTTAACCTTGTTTCTATGATGTTTACGATCAACTTGATTTTACATTTACAGCTTAGGGTGCTAAAATGTTTTGGGTATTATAATAGCTTAGTTAATTTTTTAAGTGGGTAATTCAATATGACTTAGTTTCCACAGCGTGGTTCGCGGCCCGCGCCCGCAGCGGTTGCGGGCCCGCGGCCTCCGTAAAATGCAGATTTGTATGGAAAATGAAGCAGCAATTTCCACGGCGCGGTTTGCGCCCGCGGCGAGTGCAGTAACAGCAATACCGCAACCGCTGCGGGCGCGTGTGCGAACCGCACCGTGGAAACTCAGTCTAATACTTAGCTCACTACGCCACCAGCGATGGTTCGGTGTTCTGTTTTCTTTTTGAGAAGTCCGGGGTTCGAAACCAAAACTTTTATGTTTTCGGAGCTATGTACGTTTTAATACAATGCAATAAAATATCCTATCCTACTAATATTATAAATGTTAAAGTTTGTGAGGATGGATGCATGGATGGATGTTTTTACTCTTCAACACCACAACAAATGAACAGATTTGCCTGGGAATCGAGATAGCTCATACCCGGGATTAGCACATAGGCTACATTTATCCCGGAAAATTGAAGAGTTCCCGCGGGAATTAAAAAACCTTAATCCATGCGGACGTCATAATCAGATATTATTTTTGATTTTTCACGTAGTAAAACTATAGATGCATATCAGGCGTAGACATTCTACGGTTGTAGACATGCTACAAGATTTTTGATGGCAGAAAAAATATTTTCAGAAAACCGACTTCAAACGCAACTACAAAGTTTAAAAATAAGATAAGATAGATAAAGAAGTTTCTTTTTCCAAATTGCAACTTAAGCTTAAGATTTACACTATAAACATAATATTACGTAATAAATAAATAATTTCAGTTTGTACACGATTGTTTAAGTTATAGATACTGTTGCGCCACGCTCGCTTTCTGATGACACCATATGAGAGACACGTTTGTTGAAGCCGAGTGGGCATCGCGAATCGGTTTCATCGTTTCTATTAATACAAAAAGTCAGAGTTAGAGGAACTTGGTTTCTAAAAGGTCACAAAACTGCTTCACTAGCCACATCACATGTTGTTAAAAACAAGGAATTTAAACACTCAAAAAAACACTCAAATTTTTAACCAAGGACCAAACTTTCAGGATATATCGATTCGATCCTAATCTATTAGTGATGTATTGGGCCTGTTATTTGTTTCAAATGTTGCGCAATACGGATAACTGAAGCACATTTGATTCCGCATTCAGTTTTACGATGATTGAGTTTTGTTTTGGCCTTCGGGTTAAATAAATAACTCTACAGAGTTAATTGGATTTCAGAATTGACGGTCAATGTGAATTTAGCTACGTGTAATTTGGGTCAGAGGTAATTTGATGTTTAGAGTTGTGAATTACCTTTCTTTAAAGGGTTCGTTTGGCAGTATTTTCAAAGCTGCGTCAGGTCTTCGATTCGTCGATACCGCAAAGCCTGAAGACAAAGGTTTTCAATGAGTGTGTCCTACCGGTAATGACGTATGGAGCGGAAACGTGGACACTGACGGTGGGCCTCGTTCACAAATTAAAAGTCGCTCAGCGCGCTATGGAGCGAGCTATGTTGGGAATCTCTTTCAGGGATAAAATCCAGAACGAGGAGATTCGTAGAAGAACAAAAGTGACCGACATAGCTCTGAGGATTAGCAAGCTGAAGTGGCAGTGGGCAGGCAGGTCATATCTGTCGCAGAACCGATGGCCGATGGGGCAGACGTGTTCTGGAGTGGAGACCGCGTACCGGCAAGCGCAGTGAAAGACGCCCTCCAGCTCGCTGGACCGATGACCTTAAGAAGGTGGCGGTAAGCGGTTGGATGAGGAAAGCGGAGGACCGTGTTTGGTGGCGCGCTCTCGGAAAGGCCTATGTCCAGCAGTGGATGAATACCGGCTGATGGATTGGATTGATTGAAAGGGTTTGTTAAAATATTGTAATAACTCTACTTCTAATACTAGTCTAATCTTATTTTAAATAGTACCTACTAAAAGCCTTTTAAATACGATCATGTATCTGAACATACTAAATATTATATTTTGAGTAACAACCAAGGATTTGTATATATTTTGTCGTCAAAGCAAGTTAATTAATATTACCTAGGCAGAAAGCTTAATTGAATAATGTATCGGAAAATTTTATTGTGAAAAACATTTTCTTATGAAACCATAGAAGATGTTTATTTTGAAACAGTTTGGCTATGGTTTCAGTTCGTCAAATAGGTAAAGGTGTATTCATAGTGAAACTGTAATTTGAACCAAAACTGTGACTCTACCTTGGTAAATAAGAGGGTATTAAGTCAGAAAAAGGCGGTTTTGAGAAAATGCTTTGCCATGCTTAGTTCGAAGAGCTGATAGTCGTTGGGGTCCCAAGGTGCTGGAGTGGCGACCTGCACCGGGAAGCGCAGTGTTGGCAAACCTCCCACTAGGTGGACCGACGACATCAAACGAGTCGCAGGGAGCTGATAGATTCAGGTGACGCAAGACCGAGGCCTGTGGTAATCCATGCAAGAGACCTTTGTCCACTAGTGGACGTCATCGGTTGACAAAGAAGGAGAAGAACATGCTTAGAACTTAATATAAATTTCTTTTGTTTGTGAAAAATTTACACACTTCATTTACACGTTGAAATAATATAAAACCAATTCAGCAATTTCTATTTCATTTTAAAAATGTGCCATACTGTCTTCTTGCTTACCAAGGTAGAACTAAAAAGGTAACCAACCTTTAATCAAGAGTGAATTAGAAGCTTAAGGCAAAGGCACTTCATCTTAGGTTGCAAAATATAGACTAATGTTTTTAATTATGAACAAAAAGTTCACACAGTGATGTATATTTCGGTACTGTCGTAGAACACTGTCGAATATGAATATACTGCAAAATCTTGATTTTAATATTATGTATTGGCTTTTGTAAACAATTCTTAACATCACAGGAAAATAAAAAAATATATATTCAGTAGTTTTGGAGATATTCAATCAATCAAACAGACAAACACAAGACAAATCAATTGTCCGATTGGACAAAGTCATTTTTTTTAAATATATAGATAGACTAGCGCTTGACTGCAATCTCACCTGATGGTAAGTGAAGATGCAGCCTAAGATGGAGCACGCTTGCCTAGAAGATGCCTATTCACTCTTGATTTAAAGGGACCCAAGTTATAGTCAGTTGGAATAACGGAAGCCGGAAGGGCATTCCAAATTCTAGCGGTGCGTATTAGGAACGAGGAAACAAAGCGCTTTGTGCGGGATCGTGGAATTTCGACCACGTAGCGGATAATCATTCCGAAGAAAAACGTCGCTTGTAAAGAAGCGCTGCTGTCGCTAATTTGTCAAATGCCGGCGTTTGCCAGTTGATTGTCACTTGCGATGTTGTTAGTTGGAAAGCCAGAAAGAAAGTATGTTTTAATTTGAATTAAAAAAATACTTAATTAAGAAATACTCAAAAACCATGTAGTGTAATATGAACCAACATTGTCCTACGGAATGCCGAAACAACCAAGTTCAAAACTTTAAACTGCTCTCCTGTAATGTGGTAATTTTTCAGAAGCAACTTTGTTCTACGGCAGTGTCGATTTAAGTAATAAACGTTTGATATTTCATCATCATGTATTATTATTTTTGTTTATGTATTTGACCAACAAATAAACGTTATTTTAGTCTAAGATTTTAGTCAGTAAGGGTGGAACCACATTTGTGAGGATCGTTTCGGATTTCGACCATACAAAACTGTCAAATTCCATAGAAACGTGTACGGATCAAATCGGCTTTTCGATGTGTACACGAATGTATGGAAAATGACAGTTTTTTATAGGCAAAATCCGAATCGATCCTCACAAATGTGGTTCCACCCTAAACGTATGCAAACCATTTTACATGGTATCAAGCTCTTTGGCGGCATCACGGCGGAAATCGTCTATAACGGGATGTACATTGTATTGTACATGATAGAATAGTAACAAACGTCACGTCACTGTGCGGCGATCGCGCGTGAAACCGAGGTCTAATTGACAGCGATTATGCAGATCACCGTTTGTTCACGCCGATGTGCATTGAGCACAATGACCGAATTATGCTTAAAGCTCTACAAGCGTGGATCGAACATTATTTTTTCAGTACGACGATCCTGATTTCGAGCCGAAATTTGAAAGGACTCGTTGATTCACAGTTTTTTTGCACGAAAGCCGGCTATTTTTTCTAGATAAAAGGTAAACTATGCCATTTTCTAAGCCTTCAATTATTATATTCATGCATCACACTGGTCCGATTGAAAAAAAACCGACCAACCAACAAACAATCACACTTTTGCATTTATAATAGTACTTATAGTTCTTGCAATTCACGAGGGCGACTGACTTATGGTTGTGTGTGTGTTGTATCTGTATAAGTGTGAGCGAGCGCAATGCTCGCGCCTGCCCGCTCCCACCTAGGCTTTGACAGGCACGCACACTTATGCAATGTGCATGTACACGAAGTAACCACAAGTAAAGGCGAGTAGCCTTCGTGAATTGCAAAAACTGTACTAGCTTTTGCTCGCGGCTTCACTCACGTTAAGTTCGATTTCTGAAACCTCTATCTTACTCCCTTAGGAGTTGAATTTTCAAAAATTAGCGGGAACCTCTACGTCGTAATAAGTATCTGTAGGTCTTTCAGCCCGATCCGTCCAGTGCTTTCAGTACTAAACAAACTACCAGTGGTTTGAGCTGTGCGTTGATAGAGCAGTCAGTCAGTCAGTCACCTTTTCCTTTAATATACTTAAGCAAGTCTTTTTACAAGTATAGATTAGGATGGACTTAAAGTATAAACTGTGATAAATTGTTGACATAAACGAAGACTGAGTTAGATCCTTAGTTGATTCGAGCGGAAAGTTTTATGGAGCCCACCACATTATTATCCCAAGCAAACCCCCACCATTATATGGCCTGTTACTGGAGGAATACGATACTGAAAAGAAGAAAATTATCTTTATTGATGCAAGCACAAGTAGTTTCAAGTTATTTTGGCATATTGGACGTTTTGTCAATTCATCCGAATTTGATTGAACGAACTTTATGCAGAATGAGTTGTATATTATATTAATGTAGTATTAATCTTCTTATAATTATTTTACACGAATACGGAATACACGTTCATATGGAAATAGCATTTCATTTCACTCGCGTCGTGTTCATTATCATTACTTTATCATTACTGAATAATGTATTATTTTGTACTCATACTTTTGTATGAGTACAAAATAATACATTATTCAGAAATATTTCCGATTACTCAGAATAATATGTTTCAGCCAAATGCACGCATCAGAATGTATTATTTATCCCCTTTTACCTCAGTTTCCCAAAAATACAGAAAAATTTTTTCTTTGAAAATCGTTGCATCGTAGTAAACGGATTTAATATTTTTACGTATTGTTTTTAACGGACTTCAAAAATGGAGGTGGTTATCAATTCGTCGGAATCTTTTTTTTAAGTATGTCCACCGATTACTCTAAGACACCTAAACTGATTTGGAAAATTCTTTATTTGTTTGAAAGGGTATACTCCTCAGATAGTTCCATATAAATTTTATTGAAATCGGTCGAGCGGTTTTTAAAATATCAACAATAAATTAAACACTTTGTATAGTGTGTGTAATGTAGTAAAGCGGGAGCTTGAAGTCGGTTGTTTAACGAATTACTTGATATAACGAATATTTACTTGTTCCCTTCCGATTTGTTATATCGAGGTTGCACCTGTATATCCTTACTAATATTATAAATGCGAAAGTGTGTTTGTTTGTTGGTTTTTCCTTCAATCACGCCGCATAAACTTTGTTACAAGTGCTTTTGAATCGTTGATGAGTCTACCACTGGTTGAATTGATAACCTCCTCCTTTAACGAAGTCGGTTAAAAATGAAAATTTATAAAATACCCATACCTGTACCCATTACCCTGTACCCATTCGTTGCAATGTCACGTAAAGTATAAAAAAATATCATAGTTTTGTTGGGCTAGGAAACCTCACGGGGGTGCCCAGAACACCCTGCCAAAGTTTCATCACAATCTGATCAATGGTTTCGGAACGCATAGAGGACAAACTTAAAAATATTGATTTTTATCTTTAAAGATAAATATAATATGTATAAAATTCTCATGTCGCGGTGTTAGTTACCAAACTCCTCCGAAACGGCTGGACCGATTTTTATGAAATTTTGTGTGCATATCGGGTAGGTCTGAGAATCGGCCAATCTATTTTTCATACCTCTAAGTGCCAATCTCACCAACGTCTAGTGACGTTTATCCGAGGGATAAATTGGGCGTTTTGACAGTTATTGTATTGAAAACTCTGTCAAAATATGAAATTTATGCTCGGATAAGATTTATTTTACGTTGGTGAAATCGGCCCTAAAAGATAACGGTAATAATAGTTTTTTTTCCAAAATTACATATGATTTCGCATCGCCCTCCTCGTCCATTAAACACAAGATTTATAATATGTACTACTTATTACAAACAAAATTATATATATATATATACGGTGACCCACCCCTAAATATTTTTGTTGGCGGTACGAAGTTCGCTGGGTCAGCTAGTAAATAATAAATACTGTAATTTCCTAAAATTATATGTTTCTGGTTTGACATGGGAAAAAATTACAAATTAATTGAGATTAGTTTAAAATCTTGTAATTTGAAGTTCAAAATTTACAGAAGGCAGTTGGCACCAGCACCTGCGTGTTCACAGCTCAGCACTTCTAAGTAGGGAGCTAAAAATTTATTGTTGGCACATTTGCTTTAAAACTCTAGCACTAGTTTGCTTTCGCTCAACTAACTTCTTGTACGTGGCTTAAGAACTACTATAGCTCGGTTTAGTTTTACTTAGTAACTACATATCTACTCGTCACACTATTACATCACACTAATAATAATTATGTAGGTGAAAGTTTGCATGTGCGTATGTTGTGTGTGTGTGTGTGTGTGTGTGTGTGTGTGTGTGTGTGTGTGTGTTTGTTACTTTTTCACGCAAAAACTACTGAACGGATTTAGCTGAAATTTAGAATGGAGATAGATTATATCCTGGATAAACACATAGGCTACACTTTATCCCTGAAAATTAAAAGATTCCCGCGGAAATCAAAAAACCTTAATTCACTTAGTTCGCGGGCATCATCTAGTGTTTACATAAATCTTTATGACACAAGATTGTTATGCTGAATTTTCAACACGCCACGGTCTTGTGTCGCTTGTATGTGACTTCTTGCAATCCAGTTTCTTTTGTGATAATACATCTGGGGTTATCGTTCATTTCAATAAGCTTAGTGTTGTAAAAGCTTCTTGGTCCAGTTGCTATATAAATCTGTCAAACACAGAATATTACCCATGTATGAAGAAATACGAGCTTGACCGTTCTTAGGTAATAGTTGGTAACTGTCCATTGTTTTAACTTTCCACTGGTAACAAAAACTGTCAGAACGCTCAATTAATACCTCGGATAAACATCATTCAACGTTGGTGAAATTGACACTAATAAAAATAAAAATACCAAGTACAAGTTATGTGAGTAGTAAGCAGTAACAAGTTCTTCTTCTTCTCTTCTCTTCTTCCTGGGAATTGTCTCCGCAAGTATCCGATGTTCGCCCGTTTTGCGTGATTCCTCTGGTGCAGCTCCCCGCCGGATCACTCCAGCCAGCCGAGCTCCCTCCAGAATCCGAGCAGGCCACCCAGGTCGGCGAGGATTTCCGGAAGTGTTGCTGGAGAGCCAATGTATTTGTGACGTTGGTCGGATACACCTCTGCATTTAAGCAGTACGTGTTCCGGTGTCTCGTCGCCCTCCATGCATGCTCTGCACAGAGGGCTGTCGGTGATACCTAGAATGTAAAGGTGTTTGTTGAGCGAACAGTGTCCTGTGATCGTGCCTACAACTGTCCTTAATTTTATTCGGTCTAGTTGTAGTAGTTTTGTTGTAACAAGTTGTTACTAACCGAAAATATGATGGGTGTTGAACCGCAACACACGAGCCGCGTTATTAGTTCGGCTACGGAACACTGCACGTAAACCGCCCGCAAATCGTGATTGCAATGATCGCTCACAATAATTTATCATTCCACTGTTTTGTTCAAAATCCCCCACTGATGTATCATTTATGCACTTGCTTGTATGATAACTTCTATAAGTTGGTTTATTTTAGACCATTTTGATTTTATAACGTCTTATAAAGCGATGAATACCGGCTGCACGCACGAAAAAGTGTCACGTTTCACCTGAGCCTGAGCGTGCAAGCGAGAGCGCGGAACAAGCGATAGAGAGGCACGTTCGGCCCAAGCGTTGGCTTGTCACTAGACGTCTCAGACTGAGCGCCCGCCGCCGCCCGCCAGTCATCGCGTGCGCGCTGTGGTTAGCGGATGTGTCGCGAGCTAGTTCTAGCAACACGCTGTTCATCGGGCGCGATCTAGTT
The DNA here is from genome assembly GCA_029955525.1 of Oeneis ivallda. Classification (NCBI taxonomy): domain Eukaryota; kingdom Metazoa; phylum Arthropoda; class Insecta; order Lepidoptera; family Nymphalidae; genus Oeneis; species Oeneis ivallda. The sequence goes on along the minus strand of JARPMR010000020.1, from coordinate 674,050 downwards.
TTTAACTTTCAATGTTAGATAATTCAATATCTAACTACCTTTGGTGATGGAGGATGGAACACCTCAATCAATAAGAGCAAAGCGCTCGCGATCAGAGTATACGAAGATTGGTCCTATGAAGCTACACTAAAAAGCATAAATAATATAAAAATTCTTAATAAAAAAACCGACTTCAAACGCCACTATAAAGTATAAAATAACTTTAGTTTGTACAGGTATTTTGAAATCGAGTTAGCGTTGCGGTTTCATCTTTTCTATTGAGGCCCGCCCGACTTCAACACACCTGTACAAACTAAAATTATTTTACTTTGTAGTGGCGTTTGAAGTCGGTTTTTTAAAAATAAGTTTTATTTAATCTTATTATTCAAAACCGCATTATATTTTATTCATCTTTAGAAACTATAGATATCACATTGCTTTTTACTATTTTTTAACCCCCAACGCAAAACGAGGGGGGTTATAAGTTTGACGTCGATGTCTGTCTGTCTTTGTGTATATGTGTTTGTCTGTGGCATAGTAGCTCTCAAACGGATTGTCTGATTTCGATGCGGTTTTTTTCATTTGAAAGCCAGTTTCCTTGCAGTGGTTCTTAGCTATGTTTGGTTAATATCGGTTTAGCAGTGTAAGAGTATCAGCTCTTTTCCAAAACGATGTAAGGCATTTTTGGCGTATGATTACTCGATTAAGTGCTTCACGTGTGCCAGTATAATCGTTAAATGATAATTAATTGATAACTTCGACCTGATGCTGCAACCAGAATCATAGTCCGGCCATAGATTCACATGTCGGGGGTGTTTTAAATTTTAAATTTACACCTGTTATGAAATTCAAAATTATTTATTTCGTATAGGTCAACCTGTAGCACGTCGATTCTACCACCGGTTCGGAAAGAAGATTCTGCTGGAAAGAGCCGGGATGAAATTCAGTGGTTGCCCTTTTCAAAACAAAATTTAATGTTAAAATATCAATAAGAGAGCTACGCCTAAAAAAACATTACAGAGGCTAAGATATGCAGGTTTCCTTACGTTGTTTTCCTTCACTGTTGCGATGGTGCTGACTCTTGTACACTCTTAACACAAACTACCTACCATACGTATCAATATAATACCTACCTATTTCAAAACATATGCAGTTTTCGTCACGAGCTCCTGGACTACAGAGACAATTTAACCGAAATGTTTTTACTAATGCATATGCAAAGCGGTGCGTTGCTCATGGAAATGTATGCCTCGTGATAAATTGACGGCTCGCTCGCTATCGGCAGGCCAGCATATTTCAGATTTGCTCACATAATCAGTGATTTGCATAACCGTCGCATAATCACTACCTGCCTATATTATTATTTAGCAATGGCTTCCTGGGGTAAAGCAAACTTGTGGTAATTTGCAAAACAATCTATACCGCCTCCTTCTTTTAGTGAGGTCCGGGTTTCAATCCCAGGCATACATATCTGGCTTTTCGATGCTATGTGCGTTGTAAGCAAATAAATATCTGTTTCTTTGGTGATGGAAAAAAACCTGCATACTTGAGAGTTCTCCATAATGTTCTCTAAGGTATGTGAGGTGAGCCAATCCGTGCTTGGCTAGCTTGGTGTACTAAGGCCTAAAGTTTTCGAATTTGAATGGAGACCTATGCCCAGCAATCAGGCGATTCCTTGACATGAATGAATAAATGTACGTTGACATTTCAACGCCATACAGAAGCGGAAGAAAAGAGATCTATAGTCGTTGTAAGTACGAAGAATGTTAAATTTGCATGTGGAATGACAAAAGAGTAGAGGAAGATCCATGAAACGATGGATGGATTGTGTGAAAGAGGATATGCGTTTAAGAGGAGTAGATGATGAGTTGACGAATGACAGAAGCGAGTGGAACAAAAAGATGTGTTGTGCCGACCCCACATAGCGTGGAAAAAGATAAGATGATGATGATGAGTCGTTGTAAGTACACGATTCGCTATGAATTCAATTCTATCTTGTTCTTTCAGAATGCATAAAATAACAAGGGACTTTTCAAAAACGTACATCTACGTGAATGAAAATACAGGCATCAACTATAATAATATTACTTACTGTTTCCTTTAAAACGTTATTAACTATTGATTGAATTTACTGTTGTAACTATGACGTCACCTGGGTCACAGCTGAAAATCAGCGCCTGGCATTGTATGCATTTTTTGGCAAATGACGCAGGGCATAGTGCTGCGCTGTACACCTTTTCTGGGTGGTGTCACATACGAAAGTGTTACTTTTGTATCTTTTGAATAAGTCTATGTAATAAATCTTTGAGTATTCAACGTAGTAAATATAATAAGTCTATGGATTAAATAGATTTTCTTTCTTTTTCTTTCTTTCAATATTATAAATGCGGAAGTGATTCTTTTAGTTTAACACGTTTTCATTACTTGATCACTGAACCGATTTTAATGAAACGTACAGAAATAGCTTACGATAAATGATTTAGTTTTTCACAAAAGTTGTAATAGACAGATTTTTTTTACATAAAGTTTTTAAACTATAAAAAAATCTACAAAGTCTAACATTAACTCGTAAAAACGGGAAAAAATAATAAGCGTTAAGTGCAATATAATTTCTTATTCTGAACACGTTTCCCGACGTCCCGTAGTGCAATCAATTACTGCAAGTACTGCCCGCGATAAAATCACGTTGCATTTTTATTTCAACGCTTCGGTCAAGTTAATAAATAAACTGAAATCATGTTTAACGACGTCAAACATAGTGTCTTATCACACGGAACACACCAGAAATACTGCAATTTAGCCAAGCAATCGAAGTCATCGTCATCCTATCCGATAGATGTCACTATTGTACATAGTTCAAAGAATATGATCTTGAGCTGCCAGCAACCCGTTGAGCTATTTTGGCAACTCTGATTCTCCTAGAGATCAACTTATTTTGGTTACAGTTCTGCAATGATACTCTACAAATCAGCTGTGGTCCTATTTGAATAGACTCACTAAATAATAAGAATGGTAATTTGTTTAGGTTATGGTTTGGTTAATAAAAAATGGTAAAAGTGGTTGGGTGATCATAAAATGGTTGGTGTTTATCATGCGAACGGATGCGTTAGTGGCTTTAAAGTCACGACTATTGATCATCAAGGACATGTTTATTATTTGGCCACAAGTGTACTGCATCCATTGAGCTAGCCATGGTAAGTTATAATAATTCTATACGTTTTAATGCATTACAACTTTCAATATTTTTGATGCGGTGTGGCTCGTCTGAACGGATCCTACATTTCAATTTTATGTCATTACGACTTATTTAGGTCAACCATTTCTGCTTATCAGTGAAAACAGATCACTGGATTTAGTTTATTACTGAATTATTTAGAGTTTCAAGAGACTTTGTTTGTTAGTAACCACCATATACTAGTACTGCTAGATCACATCCTTACTAATATTATAAATGTGAAAGTGTGTTTGTTTGTTGGTTTGTTGGTTTGTCCTTCAATCACTAAGCAGCAGGGTTACGGATCGACGTGATTTTTTTGCATGGGTATAGTTGAGGACCTGGAGAGTGACATAAGCTACAAACGTGACAAAAAATTCGCCGGAGGAATATATCTAACTATCATATTTAAGTCACAACAGTAGCTTTTGTGTTCTAAAATTTAATTAGATCGCCTTTAATTTTTGGTATTAATTATTCTTCCTTACTAATACGTCACACTAATACTATAAATGCGAAAGTATGTTTATTTGTTTGTCCTTCAATCACGCCGCTAAAGAGCTACGGATCGACGTGATTTTTTGCATGGGTATAGTTGAGGACCTGGAGAGTGACATATTAAGCTACTTTTTATCCCGGAAAATCAAAGAGTTTCCGAGGGAAATCAAAAACTAAATCCACGCGGACGAAGTCGCGGGCATCAGCTAGTAGGTACATAAATCGCAACGATGTGCCAATAAAGTTTAACTGGGTTTAAGAGTCAATACACATCTTCTAGGCTGCACCTTCACTTACCATCAGGTATGATTGCAGTCAACGCTAGTGTATAAATATATCTCCACCTATAGAGAATGTATAAGCTGCGCCTGATATAGCGATGGATTAAAGTCTCTAAACTTCTAATCGGAGTTCAGATGTATTTTTGTAAATCACTTGATGTGCACATGTATATGTAATAGACCGCGAACATACAAACCGCGTGAAATTTTAATTAGAGCTTAATCGTCCACCATCGCTGCACTCGCCACAAACTGAAATTCACTTTGTTCTGAATACCCCGCTCTAACACTCGTCACAGATGTACAGACGAGTTAATGCCACCTAGATTTATGATAATCTATACTAATATTATAAAGAGGAAAGATTTTTTGTTTGTTTGTTTGTACCGAATAGGCTCTGTAACTACTGGACCGATTTTAACCATTTTTTCATCAATAGAAAGCTAAGTTATCAGTAGGGCTAGTACAAGATTGGATAGTTAACTATAACGAACCTCTGTTTGCGAGCTTCTTCATACATCTACAGCCAGCGCCCCAAGCGGAAACATTGGGAACTAAAAGTGTCCGAGTAGTTCCCAGTTTGAGCTTCTATAGTTAAAACGCATGACGTCACTATCATGAAATAAAAACGTGTTCGTACAAAAATACGGATAGTTACGCTATTTGGCAGTATGAGAAACATGTTTGACAACTCACAACCCGAAAATGACGTCATTTACTATAGTAAACGTGATACGATAGGTGAGTTTCAATTCACCGAAAATATTCCGTGAGAGCTTGGTGATATAGGATCGAAATGTTTAAAAATAATTATTTTGAGGAGTTCCCTGACCCACGGAAGCGTGAAGAATGATCTCGGAGGTTCTGAAAGATAGCCACCGGGACGAGGAGGAGTAACAATTGTCTCGGAGGCGATATTTGTGTTGTGCATCTCAGATGAAATATTAATTTGTCCAGGAACCCTTAACCGGTCCCTGAGTGCTTGAAATTGTGCTTCAAATAAACCAAATTGCTTAAAATAAGTGAAAGTCAAGTAAATCTATCTACCACTGTTATTTATGTTCACAAAAAGTACCTACCTATCATTATTCACTGGAGAGTTGAAGACTTGAGTGTTCGAAGGTTGGTTTATTCAAAGACCAGAGACGAAGGTAGGTAACCCGCGGTAGGTAATTCATTTGGCATAAGTGTACACAAATACGTGGTACCTAGGTATATTCTATATTGTATTATTTTGGCCTCAAGGACTACGGGCTTAGGTAGGTAGGTAAACTAGCTGTTTTGTTACAATTTCTATTATGATTTGATAAAATTTTGCTAGTTTCATGTGCTTGTAAGTACTTACTTTTAAGGGTGTTTTAACTTTTATCCCTAACTACTTAGTAGGGATAAGAAAAAGTCACTCTTGCAATATTCTTACTATTGTATAAATATATCTCCACCTATAGAGAATGTATAAGCTGCGCCTGATATAGCGATGGATTAAAGTCTCTAAACTTCTAATCGGAGTTCAGATGTATTTTTGTAAATCACTTGATGTGCACATGTATATGTAATAGACCGCGAACATACAAACCGCGTGAAATTTTAATTAGAGCTTAATCGTCCACCATCGCTGCACTCGCCACAAACTGAAATTCACTTTGTTCTGAATACCCCGCTCTAACACTCGTCACAGATGTACAGACGAGTTAATGCCACCTAGATTTATGATAATCTATACTAATATTATAAAGAGGAAAGATTTTTTGTTTGTTTGTTTGTACCGAATAGGCTCTGTAACTACTGGACCGATTTTAACCATTTTTTCATCAATAGAAAGCTAAGTTATCAGTAGGGCTAGTACAAGATTGGATAGTTAACTATAACGAACCTCTGTTTGCGAGCTTCTTCATACATCTACAGCCAGCGCCCCAAGCGGAAACATTGGGAACTAAAAGTGTCCGAGTAGTTCCCAGTTTGAGCTTCTATAGTTAAAACGCATGACGTCACTATCATGAAATAAAAACGTGTTCGTACAAAAATACGGATAGTTACGCTATTTGGCAGTATGAGAAACATGTTTGACAACTCACAACCCGAAAATGACGTCATTTACTATAGTAAACGTGATACGATAGGTGAGTTTCAATTCACCGAAAATATTCCGTGAGAGCTTGGTGATATAGGATCGAAATGTTTAAAAATAATTATTTTGAGGAGTTCCCTGACCCACGGAAGCGTGAAGAATGATCTCGGAGGTTCTGAAAGATAGCCACCGGGACGAGGAGGAGTAACAATTGTCTCGGAGGCGATATTTGTGTTGTGCATCTCAGATGAAATATTAATTTGTCCAGGAACCCTTAACCGGTCCCTGAGTGCTTGAAATTGTGCTTCAAATAAACCAAATTGCTTAAAATAAGTGAAAGTCAAGTAAATCTATCTACCACTGTTATTTATGTTCACAAAAAGTACCTACCTATCATTATTCACTGGAGAGTTGAAGACTTGAGTGTTCGAAGGTTGGTTTATTCAAAGACCAGAGACGAAGGTAGGTAACCCGCGGTAGGTAATTCATTTGGCATAAGTGTACACAAATACGTGGTACCTAGGTATATTCTATATTGTATTATTTTGGCCTCAAGGACTACGGGCTTAGGTAGGTAGGTAAACTAGCTGTTTTGTTACAATTTCTATTATGATTTGATAAAATTTTGCTAGTTTCATGTGCTTGTAAGTACTTACTTTTAAGGGTGTTTTAACTTTTATCCCTAACTACTTAGTAGGGATAAGAAAAAGTCACTCTTGCAATATTCTTACTATTAGGGGTAACCCTTTGGAAAAAAAGGTTCAAGGAAGGTGAACCACCCTACTTAAGTATTTATTTTTAATCAAGAGCAAAAATACTAACATAATAAGTTTCATATACTTACATAGCTTGAAAAATGAAATACCTACTGTCATAAGCATTTCTCATCAATCTTTAGACACTTATTTCTTCATTTTTAATTGAAAGGCCAAATACCAAGTTTCATGGATATAACTTAAAATATACCGGACTTTTATACAAACTTTCAGCCCCTATTTGACACCATTGGGGGTGAAATTTCAAAAAATCCTTTCTTGGTGGGTGCCTACTTCATAAAAGGAACCCTCTGTCAAAATTTCATGTTTCTAACTCCTTTGGGTCTGTACGGCTGTGTGTTTATAACTCAGTCAATCAATCAGTCATTCAGTGCTGACATTAATGTTGGTCATCATCATCATCATCATCATCATCATCATTAGCAACCCATCAACGGCTCAATACTGAGTGCAGGTCTCCTCTCGGAGAAGGGTTATAGGCCATAGTCCACCACGCTGGCCCAATGCAAATTAGCGGACTTTACACACCTTCGAGAACATTATTGGAGAATTCTTAGGTGTGCAGGTTTCCTCACGATGTTCTCCTTCACCGTTGAAGCAAGTGATATTTAATTGCTTAATTAAACGCACATGACTCCGAAAAGTCAGGTGTATACCCGGGATCGAACCTGCAACCCCCGAATAGGAGACCACAGGCCTAACCACTAGGCTATCACTGCTTATGTTGGTTATACCTATTGTCATTTTGCACATTTTATCTATAAAATTTATGCTTACCTAACCTACATATTACCTATGTACAAAAACTAACAACATCCACATTTAACTTAAAAAAAATGCATTCCCTCATGATGGGGTATGTTATGTAGGTCAAACAATTGCAAAAAGTAAATACTCTCATTCATAAATGTGCAAATAGAATAATTATTAGTAAAGTACCTATGATATTAAAAACACTCAAACAACAAACCTACCTTTATTGAATAAGTTTCTATTTAGTATAAGAATCATATTATTTTTACAGGTTGCAGATCACCTCAGAGCATAATTAAAGCTGTCACCTAATATGTACCTACCAAGTATGCAGGTGTTGTTTAACATCTGCATGTGACTGTCACATCATAGTGATCATACTTGAATAATTTACTTAATTAGATTTTAATATAGGTATAAAAGAATAAATGTATAAAAGAATAAATACCCAAACCAATTGTATAAAATACAATTAGATATTATAAACAAATTGAATCCCTATTGTTTTAGTTTTCTTGTTTTACTTACCTTCATCATCATTAGCAACCCATCAACGGCTCACTACTGAGCGCAGATCTCCTCTCAGATAAGGGTTAGGTATAGGCCATAGTCCACCACGCTGGCACAATGCGAATTGACGGACTTCACACACCTTCGAGAACATTATGGAGAACTCTCAGGTGTGCAGGTTTCCTCCACAATGTTTACTTTCACCGTTGAAGCAAGTGATATTTAATTGCTTAAACGCACTTGACTCCGAAAAGTCAGAGGTGCGTACCCGGGATCGAACATGCGACCCCCCGAATAGGAGACCACAGTCCTAACCACTAGGCTATCACTGCTTCACTTACTTACCTTATTCCATCCTAATTTACATTATTGCAAAGTTTATTTATCTTTTCAAAAGAAAACTAGTTTGTATCTATTAAAAAGAAAGATAGGTATTTTAAACTTTTCTCAGTAATAAATAATAAACATAACACATTAAATTCATATTGCATTAGCCGATGCCTGTGACTTCGTCCGCATGGATTTAGCTTTTAAAATCCCTTGGGAATTCTTTGATTTTCCGGGATAAAAAGTAGCCTGACGACATAGGCTCTCCAGGTCCTCAATTATACCCATGCAAAAAATTACGTCGATCCGTAGCCCCATTGCGGCGTGATTGAAGGACAAACCAACAAACAAACACACTTTCGCTTGTATTAAGTTGCCGTGTAATAATATTTCTAGTTATTAGGGTAACTTTTCAGGAATAAAAGTAACCTAGATAACTCATTGCAGTCTTTGTATCTAGTTAGATGGTCAGCATTTGCAATAGAAATAAAACATCCACACTGCAATCTTGCAGTCAGCTTGCAGTGCATCTATTAAACAGAAGGTAAATGTTCATCAAAATCGGTTCAGCCTTTTAACTTTTGTTGACTGGGACAAACAAATTTAAAAAGACAGACATTATAGAAAATAAATACTTTTGTTCTGCATCAATTTACTACTACTACACTACTAAAACTATACTTACATAATATATAGGTATACATTTATACCTATAAAAGAAAAATATATTGACAGGACTACAAATAATAGTATGTAGGTTAATAAAAATAGGTAAGTAAATAAAGAAATGCAGAGGAAAGAAAGTAAAAATATTTATTTATTTATGTAGACTTATGGAATATACACAATTTTATTTTATTTTATTTATTAAGCAACAATATCAAATTACAATGTTTCTCAAACATGATTTCTCAAAGTAACAATTAAATTAAATCCTGTTATGACACTGGATGCTTGCACTGGAAATTGCAATGATTATAATAAATTATGAGCTGTGTAAGTGCAGAGGGCCTGGTGACTAAAGGCTGAATACAGAGATGCAAATGTACACCCATTCTTCTGATGTAAATGTGTAAGTACTAGCCCTTAATTATGAAGGTTTCACTGGAAAAAAAAGAAAAAAACACATTTCCCATAAGATTATTTATACAGGTTGGAAAAAAATTATGGGCCCTGGAGGGGAACTACCTTATATCCTTAAGCTTAAAGGAAACATTCTCTTATTTTTAAAAAGAAAAAAAACTGCATTCAAAGTTTTTCAAAAATTCGCTTGTCACCCGGGAATCAAACCAGCTGAAGATTCAGATAAAATTGTTGAAAAACTTTGAAGGCAGTTTTGTTTCTTTTTAAAAACAAGGAAATGTTTCCTTTAAGTTAAATGATCTAACGTAAGGATTTAAGGTAGTTCCCCTCCAGGGCCCTTATTTTTTTCCACCTGTATAACTATACTTACAATTACATTAGTATTACAATTAATAAAATGTTAACATAATTAATACAATATATATATATATATATATATATATATATATATATATATATATATATATATATATATATATATATATATATATGTCGAAACTTGCTCCTATCCGAGCGTCTAATAAAGGCAATCACACACTATCTCAGAACAGAACATCATTCTCAGCAATCATCTTCTCTCAATGATAATAATTATCCACAACGGAGGTACATTGTAATCTTTACGTGACAAGCATGGAACCCAACATTTCCATGTCTAACTAGACAAATCCGGCTAACTACTCTAGCCTAGGCGCAGCCTCCACCATCCCCATAGCTGCCCTGACTCCACCTCAGAAGACCCTAAGCAAAGCTCCTGTCTAACTCGCTCATGGCCCATCACTAGGCAAAGAATAGTAACTCGTTAACATCGCAAATACATTCCAACAAACTCACCAAATAACCAAATCAGCACTCACTCACTCACTCCACAACGACTGATGACTGATCAACCTTTCCGCAGCCTCACCAATTACACTATAAATCACTTCAGATCACAAATGCATCGCAACCAGAACCAACCATGGCACCAACGCCATAACCAAAAGTCTACCGCCATATCGGCGAGCCTAGCAACCACTATGCAGCGAGCAACACTCCGACAACAAACTCATAATCACTCTACTGAAGACCCTAGACCGAATCAGAATGCCTAACGCCGAACACAGAATGCACAACGCAGAATGCCGAATGAGCAACGCTGACTGCAGAAAGCCGAATGCTACCAGAATGCCCGTTAACGCCGTACGTCTCCTTTTTATGCACTGAACGAGTGGGGAGCATGACGTAATGCTCAACGACCAATGAAATCAACGCTACAAGACTACCGGAACTAGATGGCGCTACTATCTATTGTCAATATACAACAGATCGCCTATAGAGGGCGCTTTCGAGTCACTTGAGTGACTTAATAAACTTGTACAAACAATACCCGAATTCGATATAGATGTCGCTTTCGAGTCAATTGAGTGACTTAATAAACTAGTACAACTATTTCATAACAGATGGCGCTTTAAATAATGGCCATTTTGATTTTAATCTCCGACACGGCCATCATGACCATCACACGTCCGCGTGTGACTGATCTGCAAACAAAAAAAAATTATTGGAAGGTAATCTGTTCGGCTATCCTGCCATAAGATCTTATCAATGAGGAGTTTACATTTGTTTCACATGAAAGACATCATAAAATCTCAATTCTAACATTTCATTTCAATGTTTTTAAAATATTGTGACAAACAATAAAGATGCCACGATCAACAAAGTTATTACAACAAAAGGTCTTAGTATTTCTTTAAATATCATGAACACCAATCATAAAAGGGATCACTTTGAACACAAATTGCCAGTCCGTCGGCAGTAGCCAGTCCATCGGCTATAAGTTTTGCCAGTCCATCGGCAGTAGCCAGTCCATCGGCTATAAGTTTTGCCAGTCCATCGGCAGTAGCCAGTCCTTCGGCTATAAGTTTCGCCAGTCCATCGGCAATAGCCAGTCCTTCGGCTATAAGTTTTGCCAGTCCATCGGCAGTGTGACTCGTACGCAGGAGCTATCCATCTCAGCCGCGTAAGTGCTCTCCTTCCAAGGATAGTGGATAGAGAAACACCTATTACATGCTCCGGTGCAACTGGTACTGTCACAAACATACAACGCCCAGTCCTTCGGGCATTCAATCAGTGTGAAAAGTGAAACCAAAAAAAAAAAAAAAAGAAAAAAAGAGAGAAAAAAAAATTTATTGACTATTATTATCGTCACCGTCATCATCTACAGTCATTAAATGAAGCGGTCGAGCAACTTTTCCTACCAATAACTCGAGCGGACTCGCTTTAGTGACACGGTTCATAGTGGAATTCAAGGCCAACTGAATATCACCAAGGGCATCCTGCCAAGAACGTTCGTTAGTAGACTCTACTGCAGTCAAAAAAAAAAAAAAAAAAAAAAAAAAAAAAATGCACTTTACACAACAGCAAATCGTCAAACTCCTGGATTCAACATCAATCAACTTCGAATCAAAAATCTACAGAAGAACCACTTACGTAGACATGAAATTCTAACGTGGGCATGGAATTCTACAGTGGGCATGAAGTTCTATATCGTGGGCATGAAGTTCTTTATCGTGGGCATGAAGTTCTTTATCGTGGGCATGAAGTTCTTTATCGTGGGCATGAAGTTCTTTATCGTGGGCATGAAGTTCTTTATCCCACTTCTGATGTCGAAACTTGCTCCTATCCGAGCGTCTAATAAAGGCAATCACACACTATCTCAGAACAGAACATCATTCTCAGCAATCATCTTCTCTCAATGATAATAATTATCCACAACGGAGGTACATTGTAATCTTTACGTGACAAGCATGGAACCCAACATTTCCATGTCTAACTAGACAAATCCGGCTAACTACTCTAGCCTAGGCGCAGCCTCCACCATCCCCATAGCTGCCCTGACTCCACCTCAGAAGACCCTAAGCAAAGCTCCTGTCTAACTCGCTCATGGCCCATCACTAGGCAAAGAATAGTAACTCGTTAACATCGCAAATACATTCCAACAAACTCACCAAATAACCAAATCAGCACTCACTCACTCACTCCACAACGACTGATGACTGATCAACCTTTCCGCAGCCTCACCAATTACACTATAAATCACTTCAGATCACAAATGCATCGCAACCAGAACCAACCATGGCACCAACGCCATAACCAAAAGTCTACCGCCATATCGGCGAGCCTAGCAACCACTATGCAGCGAGCAACACTCCGACAACAAACTCATAATCACTCTACTGAAGACCCTAGACCGAATCAGAATGCCTAACGCCGAACACAGAATGCACAACGCAGAATGCCGAATGAGCAACGCTGACTGCAGAAAGCCGAATGCTACCAGAATGCCCGTTAACGCCGTACGTCTCCTTTTTATGCACTGAACGAGTGGGGAGCATGACGTAATGCTCAACGACCAATGAAATCAACGCTACAAGACTACCGGAACTAGATGGCGCTACTATCTATTGTCAATATACAACAGATCGCCTATAGAGGGCGCTTTCGAGTCACTTGAGTGACTTAATAAACTTGTACAAACAATACCCGAATTCGATATAGATGTCGCTTTCGAGTCAATTGAGTGACTTAATAAACTAGTACAACTATTTCATAACAGATGGCGCTTTAAATAATGGCCATTTTGATTTTAATCTCCGACATATATATAAATATGGTTGAGCGAAGCAATGGCTGGGTCATGCGTTATGCTCGTGAACGGGTGCCACCAGCGGAAATGGGGCTACTTTCTGTCTGCCCGTCTTGACATGTGTTGAATTATAATTAGACATAATTACGTATGCTTTTGTGGAACTTCCCCTCATTATGGAAACTCTGCATACATAGAATAATATCCATTAAGTATACTTATTGTAAAAGTATTTTGAAAAGAGCAACTGCCGAGTTTCTTGCTGGTTCTTCTCGGCAGGAACGGCATTCCGAACCAGTGGTAGACTCAGTGACGATTCAAAAGTACTTGTAAAAGTTTATTTGAATAAAAAAATTTCTATTCTATTCTATTCTATAATAATATGCTTGGTGGAAGAAATCTTAATATTTTATAATAATTTTTTTATACAAATTCAATAGTACATTTTGAAAGAAAAAGAAAAAAAAGAACCCCTTTTTTTGCATCAACACTACTACATAACAAGCTTAGTATACCTAATTTAGAAAAATTAAACCAACTTCAATAATTATAATTATGTACCGAAATAAAGAATAACTGAAAAGGGAAAAGTGTTCATATCTTGAAAACAACTGAACCGATTTTGAAGAAAGGTTTACTGTTCATGTTGAAGTAAATGTAAGCAAATAAAAAATGAAAGGTCACAATCTGATGAATAGTTTCAGAGAAATGTATGGACAAACATACATACATACATACATACACCTATAAAATTTGTTTGGAAACCCTAATACAATATCATATGAAAATATTTTGCAGTTCCAATAATATTACATACATACAGGTCGAATTTGATAACCTCCTTTTTTTAAATCTATTACAAAGAAAACAAAACTTAATCTACGGGGCCTACACTAAAAACAATTGTATTATGATTAATTAATATAAGTAGGTCTCTTGCTGCAGCACTGGTTTTCATTTGCAATTTCATATATCATTTCAACAATAATATATTATGTACTAGCTAATGCCCCCGACTTCGTCTGTGTGGATTTAGTTTTTGAAATCCAGCAGGAGCTCTTTGATTTTCTGGGATAAAAGTAGCCTAGCTGTCATTCTCCAAGTCCTTAACCATACCCATTCATAAATCACGTCAATCCGAAGCTCTATTGCATCGTTATTGAAGGACAACCCAACAAACAAACACACATTCACATTAATTTTAGTAAGGATTCCTTTCTCAAAACATCATGATAAATCAAACCTGGCATAATAATATACTTATATACCTACCTACTTTGAATATAAAGAATTCATGTTTTAGGTACCTTTCCTCACTTTTCTATGTTTCCAATTCAGTTGGCCAGTTAGTGAAAATCCAGGCAGTTATAGATTAGGATAATGAGCTGGTTGGTGTAACCGAATTCTTCTTGATCATCCTTATCCAGCCAACATAACACTGCGCATCTCGGTGCGGGGTCGCCACTCCAGCACCTTGGGACCCCAATGAAAATATAGCTCCGTACAGGATTCTGAATCTTGAATTGAAGGTTATACTCGTAAGTAGGTACTAACTAGGTATAGTTTGTTTTACGTTTCATATCCTATAGTTTGTTTGTTTTATATTTTATATCCACTATCTATTTCACATTTTTCTGTTTTGAGAAGTCTGAATCGTAAATTAAAGATCTATTATAAATATGAAGACACCTCTCCTCTGGCCGAGCGTCTAATAAGGGCAATCACACACACTATCTCAGAACAGAACATCATTCAATCATCAGCAATCATCTTCTTTCAATGTTAATAACTACTCACAAAGGAGGTACATTGTAATCTTTACATGACAAGCATGGAACCCAATATTTCCATGTCTAACTAGACAAACCCGGCTAACTACTCTAGCCTAGGCGCAGCCTCCACCATCCCCAATAGCTGCCCGTCTCCACCAAGAGAAGACCCTAAGCAAAACTCCTGTCTAACTCGCTCATGGCCCATCTTAGGCAAAGAGACACTATCATAGTTACCATTGCAACAAACTCACCAAATAACCAATTCATCACTCACTCACTCCACAAGGACTGATCAATCTTTCCGCAGTATCACCAATTACACAATTAATCACTCTAGATTCCAAAATCATCGCAACCAGAACCAACCATGGCACCAACGCCATAACCAAAAGCCTACAACCATATCGGCGAACCTAGAAACCACTATGCAGCCAGCAACACTCCGACAACAATCGCATAATCACTCTACACCAACATTTTATCACAATTAAATCACGAATCCTATAACAATCCTCAATCCAACCAAAATAGCATGCAACAGTATATTATAATGTACTCTGTGGCATGCAACCTAAACGAACCGAACAATCTACGTCGCAGAAATCCGAAACCATAGACCCTGAACATAGACACTAGAATATCTGACCATAGACTACAAACATTAAGGAATGCGACTAGATACAAACCATCCACAGAGCAATCGATAACACATGGAACTAGGAATTACGACTACGTCAACAGATGGCACCTCACCAATATGCTACAAATAATTTGATTTGATAATTTGTTTTTGTTTGTTATGACAGTTTGACATTTACGGATGACCACAGAGTATAGAATCACTCAATTTTACCACAGACTTGCCACAGACTCATTCTCATTGTATTGACCTTCGTAGTGGTCATAGAACTCACTATCGTTAGCTCGTTTACGGTTACGTGACCGACTCGTGGTACCAATTTGACCAAAATGTTATTTACTACGAATAGTTCGTGAGAGCACGATACTATAGTCGCAGCTGCCATAGTAAATCTTGTACTAACGACACAGGAAGTAACATAATTTATTTTCAAAGAAATTATAGATCCTTAAGAAAATTGCAATAATGTAACCCAAAGTAGCAAAATTATATCTAACTATCATATATAAATCACAATAGTAGCTTTTGTGTTCTAAAATTTAATTAAGTCGCCTTTATTATCGTACCTAGTACCTAGTATTAATTCTTCCTTCATTCATTAGCAACCCATCATCGGCTCACTACTGTGCGCAGGTCTCCTCTCAGAGAAGGGTTATAGGCCATAGTCCACCACGCTGGCCCAATGCGAATTGGTGGACTTTCACTATGTATTAGAATAGAACAGAATAGAATAGTTTTTATCCATATAAATTTTCACGAAGTGCTTTTGAACCGTCAAGTGAATCTACAACTGGTTCGGAATGCCGTTTGAACCAAGACGAATCAGCCAGAAATTTTGCAGTTCATCATCATCAGCAAACCATCAACGGCTCACTACTGAGCAGAGGTTCCCTTTGAGAGAAGGGTTATCTATTCTATAATATAATAAAACTGTAACGGGACGAATTCTGTACATTAAATATATTTTGAAAATGTTAATCGGAGGACGCTTTATTATCGATACTGAGCCCAATTTTATTTTTAATTTTTTGTCTGTCTGTCTGTCTGTTTGTCTGTATCTTGGCCGCGCATCACGCAAAAACTACTTACTGGACGGATTTAAATAAAACTTGACATGATTTAAGTTCATACTACAAGGTAAAACATAGAATACTTTTTATCTCTAAATTCACCACGGTTCCCTTGGGAGAGGGGATTAAAGTCAAAATGTGTATTTAGTTGTAATTCATTAACGCGTATTCCGATTTCATTCATTCTTTTTTTGTTAGAAAGGAGGTACTTTAAATTTTTTTCTGTAATTATTTCAACGTCGTCGGTTTAGTAGTTCAGAAATCATAGTCATCACAGTCCTCAGTATTAGGTCCAAATAACTTGAACCCCGAAATGCATAGGAAACTTTGAATGTCCGGGTCATCTTAAGCTGGAATGTACACTTTATTGTATAGCGCATCATGGATAAGTCTATTTTGTCAAAGTTAAACTACTCCAAAGGAGTCGGTAGCCAAACGATGATTATACATAGTAGGTATAGATGTAAATTGTAATCTATATATATAAAAGAAAGTGGTGTTAGTCACACTATTTATAACTCAAGAACGGATGAACCGATTTGGCTGAAAATTGGTGGAGAGGTAGCTTAGAACCAGGAGACGGGCACAGGATACTTTTTATCCCGTTCGACCGCGTTTCCCTGAAGTCACTAAAACGTGGTATAACAAAAACGCATCTGACATGGAATAACAAAACGCAAATGACAGTGGAATAACAAAACGTAAATGACGGCTACACGTAATTTTGTCTTTGGTTAAGTATGGTAAAAAATTTGACAATTATAAAAAGTGTTAATATAATAAAGCATTACTGATATTATAAATGCGAAAGTGTGTTTGTTTGTTGGTTTGTCCTTCAATCACGTCGCAACAGAACAGCGGATTGATGCGATTTTTTGCATGGGTATAGTAATGGATGTAGTAGTGGTTCCTCAGACCGGGAGAGCTACTTTTTATCTGGGATAATGAAAGAGTTCCCGCGGGATTTTTAATTTTTTTTTATTTTTAAAAACTAAATCCATGCGGACGAAGTCGCGGGCATCAGCTAGTACATCATAATATGGACGTAATACAGTATTTTCCTATGCAATTTAATACTAAAATATTATAAATGCGAAAATGTGATTGTTTGTTGGTTTGTCCTACAATCACGCCGCAACAGAACCACGGATCGTCGTGACTTTTTTGGATGGGTATAGTTGAGGGCCTGGAGAGTGACATAGGCTACTTTTATCCCGGAAAATCAAAGTGTTCCTGAGGGATTTTAAAAATTAAATCCACGCGGACGAAGTTGCGGGCATCAGCTAGTATCTAATAAGGCTGTCTCATGGATTGCTAGAGCAAGTCAAATATGCTCTTTTTCATCGTTTATGTTTTATTAATCTTTAATTATATAATTGTTTTTAAAGAAGGTCTATCCAATAGTGGATGTACACAGGCTAATGTGATAATGTTAATGACATCCATGTAGGCGCACGGATGCCAGCGACTTGTGACGGTGACAGTCATTGGTTGAATGCAAAACCTTCCTTTAAACAAGACAATAGATACACCTTTCAGGGCTTGTTAATCAAACAATGGGCGAAGTGAAACAATGGCATACAACTCACTCGTTATATTCAAAAGCTAGTAAAAAATCAATGCTCCCGTCGAGCGCTGAGCGGTGAGCGCAGCGCTCCAAGATTATTGTTTGAGGCATATATGCTGACCGCAAACTGCGTTCACGCGGTTAACTGCCTAACTGACATTCAATTTCCATTCAAATTGCGACTTAAAAATTTAATTAAATATGTTTTTAAGGAACTACAAGGAATCCTTATAGTTTCGTTAAGTCCGCCCGTCTGTCCGTCTATCGGTGATTTAACTCAAAGACTACTGTGGTACTGAAAAACTGTAATTTAGCAAGGTTACACAAATACATGATGGCTCAAAGGCCTCAGAATTTTATTTAAGGATGGGTCACATGGGACCTATCCTTAAATAAAATTCTGATGATGGGAATCCATCCCACCATCCCATTAGATGGGATGGTGGGATGGATTAAGGACAGCCCTACGTCTCGGACAATAATGACCCGTGAGGCATCGGCTGCCCGCAGATCAATGAAGTTTTTCTTGATGACATCAATTGAGGGTAGTCACGTCTTTGCAAAGATACGGTCTTTCTGACAAGCATTGCGCGCACCAGCCTTGGGATTGGTAGTGATTCTGAGACAAATGATCATCTTCTGAATGTACATCTTTCATGTCTTTCATGTTGTTTTTTAATAAACTAGTGGTTCGCCCCGAACTGAGACCTCGCGGTAACGGTATCCCATGATTATTCATTCAATCGATACATGATAACCAAAACTGACATTATTATTATGCCCGTTTTCACCAAACATACCTAAATCATCCCCTAAGTAGGAGTCTCTTAACGTAGGTAGCTCCTAAATACAATCCTAAGTCCTAACATCCGTCCCAATATCCTTTTAGGTGTCCCGTACAGGATCGTGATAAATAAGTTGACAGAAAACGTCAATCACCTAACTTATAGGTAGCCCGTAAAGGTTAGGGAACGTTAGTGAAAACATTGAATTATTATGTAGGTACTAACGAGTGAAACCGGGTTACGGGCATCTGTACAAATCGTCATCTATCGACGCGAATAGAAAATATACAATATTTAACTAAAATTTAACTAAAAAATAATTTTAATTGAATAATATGGTACAAAAAAAATTACAATACAATTATTGTATTATAATAAGTAACTAAATAATAATGGTCGACGCAAAACTGTTTTTGGGATAGGTCGTTAGTCGTAACTCGTAGTTCCATGGGAATAGTTACTGACTGCGCCATCTATTAGCATTATTGTGAAGCTATGTTGATGCTATATGAATTACTGATGTACATTAAAAATTAAATAATCTCGTTTCTTTATAATATTCATATAATTTTAGTATTTGTTGTTCAAGTACAGGATATAAGTGACCTAAAAACATAAAATCAGTTTGAAAATCCATAGCGGATTTTCCTAGAGAGCGTCTTCAAGCGAGCGTATAAAATCGCCACTTTGAAAGCCCCCCATTTCGTCAATTTTAAGGGAAAAATTAAAAAAAAAATATTTTTGTACTCAGTTCAAAATTATCTTTAAAATGATACGTAACAATTTTATGTAACGCGATATTTTTTTTTTTTACTTCGCATTCGCTTCTATGAGAGCCCCCCTGAAATAAAGATTTTTATAACTTTTTAAGCCATTTTCGGCTGGAGGCCATCGGTTTACATATTATATCTAAATTTGAAGTAATTACGTTCAGTAATTCAAAAGTTATAAGGCTCTGACAGACGGACGGACGGACGGACGGACAAGTGCAAATCGCTCTAGTTAACTCAGAGACCTCGCTTCGCTCGGTCAATAAATTTTTGTAATTCGTCTGCGTGAATTTAGTTTTTAAAATCCCTCGGAAACTCTTTCATTTTTCGGGATAAAAAGTAGCCTATGTCACTCTCCATGTCCTCAACAATACCCATGCAAAAAATCTCGTCGTTCCGAAGCTCTGTTACGGCGTGATTGAAGGACAAACAAACACACTTTCGCATTAATTATAATATTAGAATGATTCGTGAAATTAGTAAGATCTCGTAGATACCAACCCCACGTCTCCCAGCGAATACGTGTAAAGTCTACTCTATTTAGAGACTATTTAACAAGTATCCCCAAAGGAGATAACTTCTACAAATACAAGTCACCAAACCCCCCAAAACATGTTTTTTGGAGTCACTTAAAAAATACGTGTGGCACTCGGGGACTGCCGCGGTAAAGCTATTGCATAGCATTTTCTAGTCGCACGCACACAAACACCATGCCGAAGTCTGCCGAACTGAAACGAAGGTGTTAGGTTTATTTTCGTTACGAAATTTCTTGATTCGGTCGCCGCGCTCAAAGCCCGCGATAAAAGCTTAAAAATGCATGTAGAACAGAAATGTTTGTTTTGCCAGTCTCGCGGGTAGCCAGTTAATAACGCGAGTGTGTGTGCGCCGCAACGCGCGCCGCAGCGCAGTAATTGCTTCCATTCGATCGAAAATACCAACAATTGTTACTTGCTAAATTGGTATGGCGAGTAATATACTCGTACCTACATCGAGGTATACTACTCGATCGAGGGTCCTTTTCAACATTTTGTTGAGCGAATAATGTTCAATTTACTGTTTACTTATGTAAGTTTTGACGACCTCCCTGGCTCAGTGGTGAGCGCTGTTGCCTTATAACTGGGAGGTCTCGGGTTCGATTCTCGGCGGGGTCAATTTGGGAATTTATAATTTCTGAATTGTCTCTGGTTTGGTTTGGTTGTGCTCCGAATTAAAACAAAACATGAATATTTTAGGTTATTTTGTAATTAACGAGTGGTTTGCATTGGTCAGATGAATTTGTAAGCCGATTTCACCACGAGATCGTATTTGTAATTCGATCTGTGGTTTGAAAACGAAAACGACGATTTGACGATCTCCCTGGCTCAGTGGTGAGCGCTGTTGTCTTATAACTGGGAGGTCTCGGGTTCGATTCCCGGCGGGGTCAATGTGGGAATTTATAATTTCTGAATTGTCTCTGGTGGGAAGGCTTTGGCCGCGGCTAGTTGCCACCCTACCGTCAAAGACGTGCCGCCAAGCGATTTAGCGTTCCGGCACGGTGACGTGTAGAAACCAATTAGGGGTATGGGTTGAATGTCCACTGCCATACTCCTTCCAAGTTAGCCCGCTACCATCTTAGACTGCATCATCACTTACCATCAGGTGAGATCGCAGTTAAGGACTATCTTGTCATCGAATAAAAAAAATCTTTATCGAGCGTATGTATGTCTTTTTGGCAATGTCTGTAGTTGAAACTTTATTGTAATACACTTAAAGAGAGTAGGAGAGGACTCTTAAGACGTTAAAAAAAACTAAAATATCGCGGACGAAGTCACAAGCATCAGCTAGTAGAAAACAAGCGATTTATTATTTTCCAGTAATATTAATTTCCAGCTCGCAATTTTCAGTTTTCAGTTCGCAATAGCGATTTGCGGCGGAACGCGCGAAATTTCGCCGTCAAATTAATATCGTGATTCGTGTGTTTTGCGGTGCGGTGCCGCCATTTCAGTTAATTATAACAACTTGTATTGTGGCCGGCATGTTAAACAGACTGAAAAAAATATGATTGCGATGAAAGTTTTGCTAGCTTTTTTTGAGCTATTGCATAGCTTTGATCGCGGGCTTTGAGCGCGGCGACCGAATCAAGAAATTCCGTAACGAAAATAAACCTAACACCGTCGTTTCAGTTCGGCAGACTTCGGCACGGTGTTTGTGTGCGTGCGACTAGAAAATGCTATGCAATAGCTTTACCGCGGCAGTCCCCGAGTGCCACACGTATTTTTTTTATATACGGATTTACTGCATCTAGCCTGAAGGTAAATGAAGATTATTTGATTTTTATTCGATCACAAGATAGTCCTTGATTGCGATCTCACCTGATGGTAAGTGATGATGCAGTCTAAGATGGTAGCGGGCTAACTTGGAAGGGGTATGGCAGTGAACATTCAACCCATACCCCTAATGGGTTTCTACACGCCATCGTGCCGGAACGTTAAATCGCTTGGCGGCACGTCTTTGACGGTAGGGTGGTAATTAGCCACGGCCAAAGCCTCCCACCAGACCAGACTAGAGACAATTCAGAAATTATAAATTCCCAAATTGACCCCGCCGGGAAACGAACTCGAGACCTCCCAGTTATAAGACAACAGCGCTCACCACTGAGCCAGGCAGATCGTCAAATCGTCGTTTTCGTTTTCAAACCACAGATCGAATTACAAATACGATCTCGTGGTGAAATCGGCTTACAAATTCATCTGACCAATGCAAACCACTCTTTAATTGCGAAATAACCTAAAATATTCATGTTCTGTTTTAATTCGGAGCACAAATCGGCCTTTCCCTAAAATAACTGAAATGTGTTTACGGGCCATTTCATCGTTAGCACAGTTAGGAAGTGAAATTAAATTAACAATTAATTTGTGCTGATTTGGGCGTAATGAAATTAAATTAGGGGCATTAATGTTTTTTAAATTCATATTCTGAAATAATTATGGTCAATAGAGGTTTATGTATATTTTACAGGAAAAATAAAATCAACGCGAAAATTATTTTAGTTTAATTAAAAAAGGGGGAAAATCAGGGGTTTGAAATTTTAAAGTAAGATAATCATACCGAGTGGGGTATCATATGAAAGGTCTTTACTTGTGCATTCTAAAACAGTTTTTTATTTATTTCTATATATTATAGTTTTTGAGTAATCGGCCAAAATGTCGAAAAAAATACCGCCCCCCCCCCCCCTTATCTCCGAAGTTTACTAATCGAAAAATCTGAAATAATTATGTTCAATAGAGGTTTATGTATATTTTACAGGAAAAATAAAACCAACGCTCTAACTAGCATTGTTTTTTTTATATTAACAATAAACCTCTACAAATTAAGTTAACGATAAATAAGCAAATTAATATAATACTATCGTTTTACTTTTTCTTTTGGAGTATGGAACCCTCGGTGCGCGAGTTCGACTCGCACTTGGCCGGCTTTTTATTTTATAGACATTTTTTATTAGTTGTAGTAGTTGTTGTACTAGTAGTTGTAAGTTGTAGTATTTGTTTTATTTATACAAGATAAGTTGGCGGTAAGAAGTTCGCCGGGTCAGCTAGTATAATATAGTTAATACATTTAATAAATTATTATGTTGCTCTCAGTCTTTTCTGTATAAGTAAATAAAGACGACACCTTCGACTAACAAATACTTGACTCTGAAGGTTTTAGAAAATATCATTATGAAATATTATTCAGGTTTCAGAATTGATGTTTTCGTTCCTCAGCGAATCTTGGTTTAATGGTATAAATTTTAAATAGCGCTTGATGTTATACTCACAGACTACATAATATATTATTATGAATCCTCTAGTTGGTGATTGGGTATTTCGGGATCATACGTTCATGTTCGGGATATATTAAGTTTGTCCGTTTGTACGTATCAGAGATTGACGCAAAAATAGTATATGCGTCATGTTGTGGTAGTGTTTCTGTTTTATTGTTTGACAAACACACTCTTTTGCTGCAATAGCGCAAGTGACAATTGTTAGGTGGCGAGTGATATTTGGCACCGCATTGTTTAAGTATACCACGGGTTTTTCTATAAGACACCGCAAAATAGCCCATCCAACGCTTCAAGCAGCGCTGTAGAAGCAAAGCAGCGAAATCGCAATGTGCCGTGTGATAGGGCCCTTATGTAACGGTGGTAGATACTTGACTTGTCATAAGAGCCACAAGTTGGCCTACATGAAAAAAATAAAGCTTACTAACTAGGTACTAATTTTCTCATTCGTAAATTTTGACGACCTCCCTGGCGCAGTGGTGAGCGCTGTGGTCTTATTACTGGGAGGTCTCGGGTTCGATTCCCGGCAAGGTCAATTTGGGAATTTATAATTTCTGAATTGTCTCTGGTCTGGTCTGGTCTGGCAGGAGGCTTTCGTTGGCCGTGGCTAGTTACCATCCTACCGTCAAAGACGTGCCGCCAAGCGATTTAGCGTTCCGGCACGATGGCGTGTAGAACCCGATTAGGGTTATGGGTTGAATTTTCACTGCCATACCACTTCCAAGTTAGTCCGCTACCATCTTAGACTGCATCGTCACTTACCATCAGGTGAGATCGCAGTCAAGGACTATCTTGTCATCGAATAAAAAAAAAATCGATCTTCGGTTTTAAAAGGTAGAACAATCGGCTTCTTCGGACAGGGTTCATAATTTTACAGCATCATTTTCCCTTTGCTCTATGAGTACAGTAACCGCGGTACTCTAGCCGGCAATATTTCAGAGCGGGCGGACGTAAAATAACAAGATCTGCTTTAAAATTCATTCGGTTTGAGGAAACCAGCGTTTATTGCGCGCCGGTATGCAGGGCCTGCGGACTGCTGTACAGTTTACCTCGCCGCTCATGGCACTGATTTACTTTTTTGAGAAAGTAGGAACTTTGTATCTAAACTAGCAAAAAGCTGAGCTTTGTGAGGGCTCGCGTAGTTTTTCTAACGGGTACTAAGTTCTGTTGTAGCAATGTTAACTCTTTGGTTTTCTAACAGATGGCGTTAGTAGTACAATAACATTCTATCCAATGAATACAAAATTGTTAATGTTCATTTATTTAATGGTTATAAAATTATAGTTTTTTGACAGATAACACATCTGGATATGAAGTTAAAATACTATGTTAAAGCACAAATCTATAGGCGTGATAGTTTTTCAGTAAAGTGTACCACAAAAATGCTCAGGTTGTGGGATAGTGTTAGGGCTCGCAGTATGATATGAGCTCTGACTTTTCAGAGTTATGTGCGTTTAAGTACTTTATTACAGCACAGTGGTTAGACCTGCGGTCTCCTAGTCGGGTGGGTCGCGGGTCGATTCCTCTGATTTTTCTAAATTATGTCCGTTTAAGCAATAATATATCACTTGCATCAACGGTGAAGGGAAACATCGTGAAGAAACCTGCACGCCTAAGAGTTCCCCATAATGTGGTCAAGGGTGTGTGAAGTTTGCCAATTCGCATTGGGCGGACTATGGCCTATAAACCTTCTCTGAGAGGAGACCTGCGCATAGTGAGCCGTTGATGGCTAGCTGATGATGATAATAAAGTAAGTACTTAATTAAATATCACGTAATAAGCTTCTTGAACTGTGAAAGAAAACATCGTGAGGAAACGTGCACGCTCGAGAGTTCTCCATAATGTTTTCAAAGGTATGTGAATCTGCCGATTTGCATTGGACCAGTGTGGTGGACTATAATAACCCTTCCATGGTAATTTGTTTATAACTCAGTGTACACGAAAGTAACATCCCATTTATTTATACGCTCAGGCCATTTACACTAATTATTTATTTAGGAAAGAAACAATAGTAATTATTAATAAAATCAAATGTGATAGTAATATACTGCTACTCGTAGATTTGTCCTTAAAATTGGTTATCTGTAAAGTCGGTTTACGGACGATAGTTTTACGTGATAACGTCATAGAGAATTTTTTCATTGACGATGACTGGCGGGCGGCGGCGGGCGCTCTCTAAGCCAACGCTTGGGCCGATCGTGCCTCTATCGCTTGTTCCGCGCACTCGCTTGCACGCGCAGGCTCAGGCGGAACGTGACACTTTTTCGTGCGTGCAGCCGGTGTTCATCGATTTATAAGACGTTATCACATCAAAAACAGGAAGTTATCCTTGTGATTTGTGTGAACTTTCACAAGTCTCCAACAATCAGAAGACGCGGCAAGCGACGAGACCTGTACGCTTAGTACAAGGTATGATAGTTAACTATGAATAGTAAACTATGACATTACCATCAAAGTAAAATAAAGCATAACAGTATTGAGTTAGAGCTCAATTTCGTGTATGTATTCTTATATGTTTACGTAACGAAAACGCTCCAAATTAAAATCGTCTGTATTGAATTTGTGACTTTAAACCGATACTGTTATGGTTCATTTTACTTTGATGCTAATGCCATAGTTAACTATTACGATCAAACGAATTAAAACTCGGACTAACCACACTGGTCGCCTCTGTGCACTCACCACTCGCGGCTTAGCACTTACCAGTTGGAGCTAAGAAGTTACTTTCCAACGTTCACTTTACTACCCACGCTCTGGTTTGTTCCTGCCCGAACTTTGGGATGTCTGGAGTGAGGTTTAATGGATGGAATAACGCCTTCAACTTTCGCGCTACCTATCTACTAGTAGCAAAAGTGCTGTTGGTTTGGTTTGTCCTTGAAATACGCAGCAACGGAGTAACTGATTCAAAAGAAGGAGGAGGTTCTCAATTCGTCGGAACTTTTTTTTATATATGTTCACCTGTTCACTCGAAGACGCCTGAACCGATTTGGAAAATTATTTTTTCAAAGGGTACTTCCCAGGTGGTCTCGTTCAAATTTTATCGAAATCGGTCGAGCGGTTTTAAAAAATCTAAATTTTTGTAAAAATAAATTCTTAGTAGTGGTGCGGGCATTTAAAGTCGTTTTTTTAAAGAATTTTTTATATTAAATTATTACATCCGATTATAATTGATGTAGAAAGATTACATGGAGTGTGCTTCTTTTAATCTTGAAAAAAATAGAGGGTATACTAACTCCACTTGGATGAATTCGCGAGCAAAGTCTAGTACTAGACCTATGACGTCTATTTTAACAAAATCACTTAAATCTATCTACCCTAGGTCTATTTTATCAAAATCACTTAAATCACTGCCTTGAAAGGTAACAGACAGACAGTCAGACAGTGATATATTCGCATTTATAATAATATTTAAGTGTCTGTTAATATCTCGACCCTACTTCGTTCGACTTTGTAAAATGTGTTAAATTGCCTATTTATTTAAAAAATAAAAGTCTAACATTGAAGACAAAAGAACGTATAATTGAGAAGAAAGTAAAAAATGCCTCCCCTTTAATGTACCCTAAAAACGTATAGCATTAAAAATCGCACCAAATAACTTGGTAAGTGGCGTGCAATTTAGATGACAAAAACTCACGCGTCGAATATATGGCTACCCTACTAACATATCAAACACTCGCGTTGGAAAAGCTACTCTACCCTGAACACAATAAAGTTGAATGTTGGATGGTAAATAAATAATCACGTTTAGGCGTTATCAGGGAATCTAGGCAGTGAGCGATAGCTGACATTTAGAAGATGGGTACATTGCGGATAACTAAAGCACATTTCGTTTGGAATTCAGTTTTGAAGCGATCGAGTTTTGTTTCGGGCCTCGGTTAAATAAACTCTACGCGTTGATTGGATTTCAGAATTGACGTTCGATGTAAATTTAGCGAGGAACGTAATTCGGGTCAGAGGTAATTTCACGTGTAGAACAAAACAGGTTGGCGTATTCCAACCTCTATAACATCATACGCTTAGTTTGTAATTAGGTGAATTGTGGGTGAAGTTGTACTTTGTATCAGGCCCTGAAAATAGTTTCAATTAACTGGAAAATGTAGGTTGATAACCGCTGAAAAACTTTAGGTGATTGAACGCACTGAAATTATACCGATTACCGGTATATTTAAAGGAGCAGGAGATTTTATACTTCTTACTATCCTAACTAATAAAATACGAAGGTGCATTTGTTGGTTGGTTTGTCCTTCAATCACGCAGCAACGGAGCAACGGGTCGAAGAATGGAACAATAATTTCATATAAAAAAAAATTAAGTGGCACTCGGGGACTGCCGCAGTAAAGCTATTGCATAACATTTTTTATCAACTTATGCAATTATAATTTTTATGCAATATTTTTTTTGCATGATAAAAATTATGCAAAAAATAATTAAAAAACAAACAAACAAGAAAAGCGCACTGTCACTACTTCGCGAGTGAGATTCGAACCTGCGACATCTAAAGAAAGCGGTCGCTCGCCCACTGCGCCAAACAGAGCTAAATGTGAACCTCTTAAATGTTGAACGCTTACTGAACGATGGTGTTAGGTTTTTTCGTTACGGAATTTCTTGATTCGGTCGCTGCGCTCAAACTGTTTGTCCTAGTTCAAAGCCCGCGATAAAAGCTATGCAATAGCTTAAAAATATTTTTAAAAAACCGACTTCAAACGCCCGTGCCACTACAAAATATATAATTTACTGCTGATATTTTAAAAACCGTTCGACCGATTTCGATAAAATTTCATTGGGACCACCTGGGAAGTATACCCTTTGAAAAACAAAGAATTTTCCAAATTGGTTCAGGCGTCTTCGAATAATCGGTGAACATACGAAGTCGGTTAAAAAGAAGCATATGTAGTGACATATGCTTCTTTTTAACCGACTTCGTGTTCGTGGAGAGTGCTCCAGATCCACACCTAGCTCTGTTGTGGTGTGATTAAAAGTAAAAACAACAAAGCATTTTTTTTATCTATAATAGGTAAATATAAGTAAGAATTTCACTCAAAAACATTTATTATTCCGATCTGAATCGGTTCACAATCGGCTCATAGGTTTATCTGACCAATCCAGAGGCAAATAAAGTTAAAACACCAATGTTTTGTTTCAATTTGAAACGCAAATCGCCCCTTTCATTCCATATGCCCGGGATCAAACTGACCTTAAATATTTAGCCACAGTTAGTAAAATATTTATCCACAAAAGTTTCAATGAATTTCAATTTAATTTAGCTACTAAAATAATATGAACAGGTAAATTTATCCTGAGTCGATAAATGAAGTCAGTTCTTCAACAAGTCGGTGCTATCGTGTAAAGTATCAAGATGTTAAAAATCATACTCATACTAATATTATAAAAATGAGAAAGTGTGTTCGTTCGTTGGTTTATCCTTCAATCACACCGCAACAGAGTTACGGATCCACCAGATTTATTGC
Organism: Oeneis ivallda; assembly: GCA_029955525.1. Lineage (NCBI taxonomy): Eukaryota > Metazoa > Arthropoda > Insecta > Lepidoptera > Nymphalidae > Oeneis > Oeneis ivallda. The sequence continues at coordinate 645,062 of JARPMR010000020.1, read as the reverse complement.
ATGGGTATAGTTGAGGACCTGAAGAGTGACATAGACTACTTTTTATCCTAGAAAATCTTAGTTCCTAGCCTAGCTACTTTCCTTTATACATACATACTAATGCCCGTGACTTCGTCCGCGTGGATTTATAATCCCTCAGGAACTATTTGATTTACTAGGATAAAAGTAGCCTATGCCACTCTCCAGGTCCTTAATTATACTCATGCAGAAAAATCACGTCAATCCGTAGCTCTGATGCGGCGTGATTGAAGGACAAACCAACAAACAAACACACTTTCGTATATTAATAAATTAGTAATAAATTAGTATGATTTAAATACAAAGGAAATCTTGGATAGGGCTAATTCGTTACACAAGTATGTCATGATTTTATAAAAATGACCGCTCGAAAATAGAGAATAACGAGTACACACCAATAGCTGATAGTATTTTTATAAGCATTGGGTAGTGAAATACCACCATAAAAGTAAAGTATCGATGTTTGTGACAACTATGAGTCAGTTGTTCCTTTTTAAAAATTTCATCGGGCAAAATACAGACTTAAGTCCGATTTTCAATTGTGACGAAATGATACACAAGGAAGAACAAATTTATTTTACCGCTAAACCAGAAAAAATCTGTATGGTCCCTACCACACGCGCTGTATAGCAAGTGCTGTTCCTATGGACGCTTGTACCTGTGGACACAATCGATTTCGTTGAAACTAGCAAACCTAAAACTCTAATTTGTACGCGTACTGTCAACCATGGACAAAGCTTTACGGTCGCGTTTTAGGGTTGCTAGTTTCGACGGAATCGATTGTGCCCATAGGTACAAGCGTCCATAGGAACAGCACTTGCCCATACTGCTGTTAACAAAATATAGTATTTTATGACATTTCGTTGTTCCAGAATTTGTTTTAATAATAGAAAAGCGGCAGTTGTATAGCGCAGTTGTATGGTGTACGTTTTACGATAGCGAATTTTTTCTGGTATGGCCGATAATAGCAAAATAATTTTGTTCTTCCGTGTGTAGATAGGTATTTATAAAAATTCTTTTCAAAAAACCGACTTCTAACGCCACTACAAAGTATAAAAATAAATTTAGTTTGTCCACGTTTGTTGAAGTCGGGCGGGCCTAAAATACAAACTATGAAACCGATGCGCGACGCTACACAATATGAGAGACTCGTTTGTAGAAGTCGAGCGAGCATCGCGAGTCGGTTTCATAGTTTGTATTTAGGCCCGCCCGACTTCAACAAACGTGGACAAACTAAAATTATTTTTATACTTTGTAGTGGCGTTAGAAGTCGGTTTTTTGAAAAGAATTTTTATTTTAAGCTTTTAAGTGTAGCATCCTATGATTGAGGAGCTAGGACCTGGAGCTCCATGATGCAGTCCATACTTGTTACCTACAATATCAATTCGTAATCGAAATTTCCTAAATCACCATAGTTTTAGGTGAGCAATATCTCTAGAGCATCAGGCTTGAGGAGTTGAAGGTTAATATTTTCATGGGACCATTTCGCAAATATCCTCTGTCGATTAAAAAAAAAAATCACGCGAATCGGTCCAGTAATCCCGGAGAAATCGGTGGACATACATAGAAAAAAAAAAAAAAAAGATACCGGCCGAATTGAGAACCTCCTCCTTTTTGGAAGTCGGTTAAAAAGGTTGATAGTTCACTTCTCGTTATAGTATGATCGTGCGTGCTCTAAAAACAAGGTTTCGACGAGAAAAGGAATTAATAGTGTTCGTTTAAAAAAGAAAAAAATCTCAATGCTTTGTTCACGAACGGTACTTTACCAATTAGCGATTACCATTCACTCGTTCATCTCACTCGCCAAAGTTTGATTGTGAACATTTGAATGAAATCGCTCCACGATTCATCTGAAATAATAGCAATTTTCACAAATTGATGAGATTTTCTCCATCACTTCTGCTGAATTACATGAATTATGCAACGTTGTTTGAGACAGCTGAAAATAGCTGAGTAACCTGATCAATTTCAATAACTTTGAAACCATGTTACGTTTAATGTTATGTAATTTATTGTCAAATTAATATGTGGCCGACGCATGTTCATATTACCCTATCGATGTTTTCCTTCACCTTTAGCAAGAGTTAAATCTCTCTTTGCCAACTGCTTTAACTCAGAATCAGAATAGTCAGAGATGCTTGCAAAGGGTCTCGTAAGTAGGCTCAGGATCACTCAGCGGGCGATGGAGAGAGCTATGGTCGGAGTGTCCCTGCGAGATCAATCAGAAATGAGGAGATCCGTAGGAGAACCAAAGTCACCGACATAGCTCAGCGAGTCGCGAAACTGAAGTGGAAATGGGCGGGGCACATAGTTCGAAGAGCTGATGGGCATTGGGGTCCCAAGATTTTGGATTATTATACATATTGGATTTTATCGCTATTGAGGTGAAAAGTTGTATGTATCACACGATAAGCAAAAAAAAACTTTGCTATCTTGTTGAACAAAATATAACTATTAAAGATTTTCTTTTTTCAGTTAGTGAGCGATAAGAGTAATTAAAAATACTTCCAAGAAATATTAATTGGTCTCAAATTACTAAAGTCCTTGAAGTGTGGAGAAAAATAAAAAAATATTAGTAAGAGACAAGAAAAAAATCACTTGTTAATTAAAAGGTAGGCTTACTAATTAACAAGTTTGTTAGATTTTCAAGGCAGAATTTGTTGAAGTACCTACTAAGAGTTTGGGATAGATGCGGTTTAGTTTAACCTAACCTACGATAATTAATACGGGATGGTGCTGTACGTTTTTGATACATTATGATATACATATTTTTGATAACATACATTCTAACGTGATTTTCTTTTAGGGACATCGGTTTTTATCTTTCTTTTTGAGAGATATATAAAAAAATATATGAAGATATTATGAAAAATGAAAATGTATTTATTTGACTACAATGAAAAGAAGAAGAACTAGATTATTTGCTTGGACTAGAATTAATATAGTTGTATCACTTGGGCTGATCTCACAAAGGAAAAAAATGTTTTATCCAATAGCTATTATCCAAGAGCTTTGATATTTAGACATAGTCTAAGATCCGAACCTAAGTCGACCTTCACCGAGCTGATAATAGAATAAAATATTAGAAACTATATTAAAAATGGGTTTGCTAAAAAATCCTGGACAGAATATTTTTAATAATTTAAAAAAAAATGATTTGATGATGACCCTATATAATGATGACCCTATATCAACGTGTTCGCAATAAAACAGCGCTTATGTTGATATACATTTTTTTCTATTATCCCATCAAGTGAAAGTAACTGGCATCGACATACCAGTTTATACCTGGCAACCCAGTAGTTCGTTCACGTAATTAATAGACAATCCAACGTCTGCACATTCTATATGTTTTATACTTAAGGATAGCAGGATAAAATTTTCTTATTATCTTGATGTTGCAACATATAAATGAATTTTTTTTTTTAATAATTAAAAATATTCTGTCCAGGATTTTTTTAGCAAACCCATTTTTAATATATTTTCTAATATACTAAATTTATTATAAAATAAGTTTTATTCTATTATCAGCTCGGTGTAGGTCGACTTAGGTTCGGATCTTCTACCAAAATATCAAAACGCTCCTATAAGACTTATTTTATGTACCGAGTGCATAATATTTTTCTCAGTATTCATCGAGGTGGACAAGGCGGCCTGTATCGTAGGGTCCAAAAATAAATTACTATAATATAAGATAGGACAGAAAATTATATTTTATTTCTTTCCCGTACAATACAAGGAGATCGTAACGTTTTATGTATCGTACTGGATTTTTTAACAAAACGATTGCGTGTTGTGTGATGCTTGCATGTGGTAAAGTGAAAAAAAATGTCATAACCAATGATCAATGTCATCGTCAATGAGACAGTTCATCAAAGTGATCAAACTTTTACATCAATAACTGTACGCTCTTCGCGCTATCTATATTTTTATAATAATCTGTTCCAAACCATTCGCTTCCATTCATGTACTCGTTCCTTTGGTTTGGACCAATCGCAGAGCTCATTTCATCGGTAGCATACGGTCACTTATCGGGTCTCTTCGAGTCTCCGGTGAACAGCCCTGTTGGCATCGACTAAGGACATCGGCCGACCTAGCTGTGTGCTGTATATTGACAACCTAATTCATTTTCGGACCTTGTAAAAAACCTTTCATCACCGCGGTGAACATTGAAACATCTCGCTGTGTTGTGTTGTGCTGTGCCATTACTAAACTCTTACGAACAGTCATCCACGTGCTGCATGAGTGTAATCACCGACGCTTGAAAATACGCCTGAAAAGTCAGTCAGTCGCCGAGCTTGGACATTTCTCCGGTAACACCGTAAGTACCTGCCATTTGTCCAAGCCAAATTTTGGAACGAGTGAACTTTAGTTTTTTCACATCGACGGAACGACATTAGCTTTCGTGTCCGAACCCAGATGACGTCACGGGACTCCTAGCCTCTACTAGTCCCGTGTCGACACAATAACCTTTCACTGTGCCTCAAAGGTGTATCTTCGCTTACCCACCCAACCACTAGCACTAACTAGGTAATATCCTTACTTCCTTACTAATAATAGAAATTAGCTGATGCCCGCGACTTCGTCAGCGTGGATTTAGTTTTTAGAATCCCTCGTGAGCTCTTTGATTTTCCGTAATAAAAAGTCTATGTCACTCTTCAGGTTCTCAACTATACCCATGCAAAAAATCACGTCGATCCGTAGCTCTGTTGCAGCGTGATTGAAGAACAAACCAACAAACAAACACACTGTCGCATTTATAATATTAGTATGATGCGAAAGTGTGTTCGTTTGTTAGTTTGTCCTTCAATAACGCCGCAACGGAGCTATGCGGATCGACCGCATTTTTGCATGGGTATATTTGAGGACCTGGAGAGTGACAGTCTACTTCTTGTCCCGGAAAATCAAAGAGTTCCCAAAGGAATTTAAAACTAAATGCGCGTGGAAGTTGCGGGCTTCAGCTAGTAAATAACTCAGCATCATAGTGTAGGAGCGGGTTGGTAAAACTCGCCTGCCGATCTAGTTGGAAATATTTTAGCACTGTGGTGGCAGGAAAACAATGAGATTGGCGTTTAAAATTCATCGTGTTTGTGGAAGCCGCCGTTTATTACGGCGGGCGTGCAAATCTTACGGGAGGACCGAACACGTTTATTACTCCAGATTTTCACTTCTGAGAATATGGGGTATATTACAGTTCTAGCTAGCTCGTACATCATTTCAACCCATTAGAATAGAATAGAATAGAATAGAATAGAATAGAATAGAAATGTTTTTATTCAAATAAACTTTTTTACAAGTGCTTTTGAATCGTTGATGAATCTACCACTGGTTCGGAATGCCCTTCCTGCCGAGAAGAACCAGCAAGAAACTCGGCGGTTGCTCTTTTCAAAACAAGTCTATAATTCAACGGATACTACTCGTATGCTAAGTATTCAGTGTTTCCACAATGAGTTCCACAAAAGCATACCTAATTATAATTAATAACCTTTTTTTTGACGTTGGACGTGGGACGAGGTACTAGCTGCAGACTCAATTAACGATGTAATAGAAACTTTTTACTCCTTGATAAAAGAAAGTATAGAAAACTATATCCCGATAAAATTTAAGTCTAAATCAAACTTCCCTGTATGGTACTCAAAGTCTCTGACTCACATAGTGCAGGAAAAGCTTCAAAAGCACAGAAACTGGAAGAAAACCAATAATCCTCGTGACTATGATGAGTTTTCGATACTAAGAGCAAGGCAAAAAATTGTACAGCAGAAATGCTTTACATCTTATACACAGCGTATGCAAAACTACATACGAAAAGACCCGAAACAACTCTTCTCGTACATGAAATCATTAAGAAGCAACAAAGACGGGTATCCTACAAAACTAACACTAGGACAATCTACATACTCTGATGAAATCTCAGTGTGCAACGGCTTCAGTGAATTTTTTGAGAGTGTTTTTGTAAAACCTGCGAACTCTTATGACGCACCGAGTCCTTCGAATAAAGTACATAATGAATCCATCTGCAAATTAATCATAGGAGAAGATGAAGTACGTAAACTGCTTAAAGTGTTGAAAATTAATAAGGGAGCCGGTAGTGATGGCATTCCCTCAATTTTTCTTAACAAATGTGCTTCCACTTTGGCTAAGCCTCTTTACATTATATTTAATTTATCGCTTAATGTCTTCTGCGCCTTTCCGGATAAATGGAAAGAAGCGTTAATAGTACCTGTACATAAAGGTGGATCAAAAATCCAAATTGAGAATTACCGGCCAATATCAATTCTCAACGGGATGAGCAAACTATTTGAGACAGTTGTCCACAGACGCATAAGCCCATTTATCACAAGATCTATGTCCAATGAGCAGCATGGTTTTATGAAAAATCGCTCTACCGTCATTAACTTGGCTGTATTCGTAGACTACGTACTAAAGAGTATGGATGATAGGTGTCAAGTGGATGTGATCTACACAGACTTCGAAAAGGCCTTTGACCAAGTGGATCACGTTATTTTACTCCAGAAATTGAATACGCTGGGAATAAGTGGAAACTTATACCGATGGTTCACCTCGTACATCAAGAATCGTATGCAAGCTGTCGTTATATACGGGAAGCGCCAGAAGTAATTTTGTACCGATACCATCGGGAGTACCACAAGGGTCTATCTTAGGCCCCCTTTTGTACAACGCCTCGACATAGGGAGCTGCTTTTCTCATGCCCAACACTTAATGTTCGCAGATGACAAGAAAATCTTCCTCCGAATACATAACAAGGACGATTGCCATAAGTTGCAAGAAGACCTTGACGCTTTAACGGAATATTACAAGAGGAATAGGATTGTCGTCAATGTCAAAAAATGCCACCATATAACCTTAACTCGCAAAATAAAGTCAATAGTTTTCGACTACAGGATTAATGGTATACAAATATCAAAAGTGAATACCGTTAGAGACTTAGGCATCAAAGTTGATACTAAGCTTTCCATGAATGACCATATTGATATCGTAGCAAACAAAGCATACAGGCAACTGGGTTTCATTAAGCGTGTAACTCAAAATTTTAGTAACGTACAGTGCATAAAATCACTCTATTTCACCTATGTTCGTAGTGTACTTGAGTACGCTTGTAACATCTGGTCACCTTGCTACATAATACACTCGGAAAGGATTGAATCAATTCAAAGACAATTTCTAAAATATCTAGCGTTCAAAGAATTCAGAAAATTTTCATGCTATGAGTAAGCTTGCAAGCACTATAAAATTGACACCTTAGAGAAGCGCAGGAGCCTAAGCGATATGTTGCTACTGCAAGCTATCCTGTCTGGTAAAATTGACTGTCCCGCTTTACTGACAAGCTTTTCACTAAATGTATCATCACCTTTGAGTAATAAACCAACACAGGAGAGGACTTGACCCCTAATTTATTCGCAAAAAAGTCTGTCAATTACGGTGGGGGGCGAGGTAGCACACATGAAAACTTGCTTACTACAGTTGCATTTTTCCATCAAGTCGCTATGCACGCACACAATATAATTAGCAAACACTACCTTAAAGTATATGCACACTATCACATTCACACACAGGGACGCTCTATCATTACATGAAACAATCGCATCATTTGTGTAAGCATTTTAGGGATTTGACACTATCGATTATCGACTTTCGATAAGTTTTTCTAATAATTATTTACAACAGAGTTACTTTATTCGAGAGTAAATTTTTTTGTTCGAGATCTTTAACATGGTAGGTATATAGAAGCGCTAGGAAACGAGGTTCTTGCCGTTATTTTAGTCATAATATGCCTTTGCTATTAGATTGACTCTTTGTAGGCTTTTAGTACTTGCGTAAAGATACAGCTAGAAACTTTGGACTATATTGACGCTGGAAAGCGATCTAGCTTATTTCGAAAAATAACAAAATGACTTTTATATATATTTGGAAGAAAAAGATACTGCGTCGGATTGTCGGATTTTCGTTTTCCTATGACATTATTTTTCTAAGATACTATGTTGACCTTCTCTACATGTTTATATTATATTTTTTGTTATTCATATTTTTCAACGTACTCAAAAATGCTGTAAATACTGAGACACCATCTATTTTTCAATATTATACAGATACTTCAAAAAAGTTATCAATACATTTTAGCAGTGCAGTGCACTTAGGTGTACCTACTGTAAGGACTTAGGATTATCTGATTATTAACAGATTTTGTAGATACCAAGGTATTTACTCCGTCACTATACTCTCAATCTCATGCTGAAAGCATGCTGTAGGTACCACAGTATATCACCTTAGAGCAGCTGTTTAGTTATGATTTAAGGTTATAAGCCACCAGGGAGTGCTGTACTTTGTCATAGATTTTTAATAATATTGTTTATTAAGTTGAGAGACATTTAATTTTTATTTGAATACGTAGTGGGTATTAATATTGAACACATTGATTTTTTAAGTAATCTTGTTTAAATAAACATACAGCATTTTTAATGAAACATCATTTGTTTTATTTATGTTTAAAGCGAAATTTACGATGTATCTATTTCTAAAAAGTATATTAAGTACAAACTGTTAGGACTACATCATGTTTCCTTAAAAATAAATACAGCATAATTAGCATTTCAGAGTTTAGAGTTATTTCGTGGTTTCATATGTATCAAATACCAAGTTACAGCAACATTGCTTCTTGAAATTGAAAAACTATTAGTCGAAATTGATATAAAACTAATGTATAAAACTAAAGTAATTCTACTTTAGAATTATATAATTAGTATCATCTGATGTGTTACATTAAAAAATATGCTTTTTGAAAAAAATCTGCTCCTGATAGCTTATTATGAGCTGTTATGATTTTTTAAAACGTTATTGGCTGTGGTTTAAAGTTCACTTTTTCGATTTACAAGATCGTTTTCCAGCGTTGAATAATATTCTCTCAGTCCAGTATGGAGGAAACATAAAAAGTAAAAACTGAACCCTAAAAAAAAAAATTATTTAAAGTTATGATTGGTAAGTTAAAACTTGTACCTACATACTTTACTTGGAAGGCTTATTTTTTTCATCTACTTCATCTGAACGAAGTGTATATTTGTTTGTAATGCTAGGCTGCCGCCATGGCTATAGTGGCCACCCCATCTGTAATAAAACACCGCCAAGCTATTTAGCTTTCCGGTAAACCTAGCGGGATGAATAAGAAGTATGGGTACTTTAATTCAATTGCCAAGTTTTAATGAACCAAATATGTATAGAATTTAAATTTTTTTTTCGTCAATGAACCATTAGTAAGACGATAAAAATATCTCGGTATAAATAATTTATACAATCCCCCCACCAATATCGACATATGAAATCTTGCTGTCCAGCCCTAATTTTATTGCGGTGTGGCCGACTTCATAAAATTAAAGTCCTAATTTTCGAGTAAGAAAGACTTACGTAGAACTTATCATTATTATTAAACAATTTTTTAGTCTCGTTTTCATTATTTTTTGTATTATATTTGTAAAAATCCTTTCTTAGCGGATGCCTACGTCATAGTAGATATGCGTTGATAAATCAGTGAGTCAGTCACCTTTTCATTTTATATATTTTGAAAATCATATCACACTGGCTATATGGAAATATATACCTATAAATTTTGAAATAATTGAGTAAAAAAACTAATTTTATGAATTCGCTGAGTTTATGGAGCTCTAGCTGCATCAATGCATTTTAAACAATAGTGGGAGAGTACCAGCCAATCAGACACCATTGCGATCGTTATAATAATGCAATCATTTTAACCGACTTCAAAAAAGGAGGAGGTTCTCAATTTGAATTTTTTGTATATTTGTTACCCAATTATTCCGCCAAATAATGAATGGAATTTGATAATTTTTTTTTTGTTTAGTAGGGCATACTTCAGAGGTGGTTCCCATATAAATTTTTGTTGATATAATGTTAGATGTTACTCCATAACTACGTCAAATCTGAACCGATTTCAATTTTTTTTGAAAGAAAGCATAATAAGGTTGGGCCTATTTAAAAGGTGAAGAGAAGATGATTCATATCTTCGGTGATGGAGGAAGGAACTCAATGATTAAGAGCAAATTGCTCGCGATCAGAGATATACACAAAAAAGCTTAAAATAATAATGTAAAAAAAATATCTTTAAAAAACCGACTTCATACGCCGATCGGGCAAAGTTGGGCTAGCGTCGCGCATTAGTTTCATCATTTATATTTAGGCCCGCCCGACTTCAACATACATGTACAAATTAAAATTGTTTTATACTTTGTAGTGGCGTTTAAAGTCGGTTTTATAGAAAGAATTTTTTATCATTATTTGATAATCCCACAGACGATCAAAGTTCGTATTTATATATCTAGTCATATTTTACTTAAAGCTTATAAATTAGTCGTTCACCCCTTCCTATTCTATCGTGATTTTAATTCTATGGGATCAATTTATAATGCAGTTCAAGATAAAGGTCTCTAAACGAATAGTAAGTAGGAAGATTAATTTTCAATATTTTCCCCAAATTATTTCATGTACGATTAAGTAGCAACATTTTCAGATCGACAGTTTTCTTAAGTTTTCTGCATAAGTATTGCATTATTTGGATAAAATAATACATCAGAAGTAAATAAATGTTATCCTTTAGTAAACTGGATGTTTTAAATATTTTTTTAGAAGAAAATACTCTCATATTCGGCATTTATAGCGGAGCTCATTCCCCGCTAACCATACGTAGTTGACAGGCGCGTGACTCGAGTCAAACATCAAACAGTTTTATATAACGAGTAGGACCAGTGGTCATACCCAACTTACAGAGGGGTACGCGCGTCAATTCTTCTCCTGTGTTGGTTTATTACTCAAAGATCATCACTAAATGTCTCATCTCTTAGACCTCGACACAGGCGCCTTTTGGCTGTACCCAGAGCCCACACAAACTATGCACAAAATTCTGTTCTTCTACATCTGGCTAGAACCTACAATAAAGTTTATTACGATTTAGATCTATTTCACTTAACTAAAATGCAGCTAAACAAATCGGCCAAGTGCGAGTCGGGCCTCGCTCTTTTAGGGTTCCGTTAAAAAAAATTAAATAAAAATATTTCCATGTACCCATGAAAATATTTTAATTTAATTTTTTTAATTTAATTTAATTTTTATTATTTGTTGTTATAGCGGCAATAGAAATACATAATATGTGAAAATTTCATCTGTCTATCTATTACGGTTTACGAGATACAGCCCGCTGACAGACGGACGGACGGACGGACGGACGGACGGACGGACGGACAGCGTAGGCTTAGTAATAGGGTCCCGTTGGTACCCTTTGGGTACGGAACCCTAAAAAGGGAAATATTAAAATTACCTACGTAGTACCTAATGTTTAACCCCCTTTTAACACTTGCACACACACTCATACACAAACACACAACCACACACGCACACACACACGCGCACACACGCACATACACACGCACACACACACACACAATTATAATAGGTGTACACAGTATTTCAGTACGTAGCTTCCGACTCCTTTTAGCTAGATATTTATTCATATTATTTTCTATTGTTAGTGTCTATCATGTTATACCTATCTCTTTCACTTAGTTACATTTTTACCAATGAAATTATATTTTTATGTATTTTGCAATTATCGTGTAATCTGTTTGGCCTTATTTTATAACTATTCTTAATTGTATACTACACTAGCGGCACGCTATGATGGCCGGTTTGACGTTTGTCCGCTCATGAAATTCCGTATTAATTGATAACGACTTTGAAGGAAATAATTGTATTACTTTATTGACGATAGTGATGTGCAGAGATTCATAAATTTTATCGAATGTAGTTTTAGGTTTAGGACTCAAAATTTATTTATTAAATTGATTTCTAAAATGTATACAAGTGTAGAAAAATCAGTTTGCACCATTTAAGGGGTGAATGTACTTGTGAATATGAACAATTTTCACTATGTGGACAAACCTCTGAAATCGCAAAAAAATATCAGCTGTTTCATACAAAAGGTAAAATTTTTATTTTTATATGATATATACCACAACTCGGCATTTGGTTTTCTAAATTGAAAATTTTTAAAAATGGAATCTAATACGATCGTCACATAGGATCGCTGGCTAGCACAACTACTACCTCCGGCAAACTCGCGTCAATGCTCAATGCAAAACAAAGCAGTTTCGAATTGACGTTGCTTCGAAAAGTATAAACTGTCAGTGCAATGCGATTGTGATATAGTTTTGACCTGGCTTTGGATTTCAAATATTGATACTGCATTACTGTTGACCCTTGCTCGTTAATTTGGACTCTGTTCAAGCCCTTTGTTGTGGATTTCGTCGATATGACCGAACGTACGCATAGAACTGTTCTAAATAGTCAGACACGTGAGTTCGTAATACGCCTTCGTAACTATTTATCATTCAAATATTCAGTTCGTTCAAATAAATTAAATAAACATATACATTTTTGTTTTATTAAACCTATTTAATCAGGTACAAAAACAAAACTTAATTGTTTTTTGTTCGAGAATAAATTGACATTCCACATCACTATTGTAATGTGTCAAACCGGCCATCATAGCGTGCCGCTAGTTTAATTAGATGTAAGGCTGTTGATTACTGTATAATAAATAAATAAATAAATAAATCAACACGTTAAGACGGGCAGACAGAAAGCAGCTGCCCCCATTCCAGCTGGTGGAACCCGTTCACGAGCTTGACATTCCAGCCATTGCTCAACCATATTTGAGGGAACGTAACAACCCGCATTGCCGGGCCACTTTAACTGGGCACAGGTCTCTAAGTACGGGGTAGTAGTGGTCAAGGAGCCGGTAACATTGAAAGTTCACTTATAGCGGATTCGAAAATTTAGTTTTGGAATTGATAGTTAAACATTATATAAATAGTTTAAAATAAGCTCGGTATGCATTAATTTGAAAAGGCGAAACAATGTTATTTTTTTTTTTCAAATTTCAAAAATGTTTAACCGTCATCGTGGATGTTGATTTTTTTTATGAATAGCGAGTAAACGAGCAGGCGAGTCACCTGATGTTAAGCGATTACCGCCGCCCATGATCATTTGTAGCACCAGAGGCACCACCAACGCGTTGCCGGCTTTTCAGGAATTTGTTGGTCCGCCCCTTGAATAACCCCAAGTTGGAATTAAGCGGGAACACCGTCAATGGGAGTTGGTTCCATAGTTTAGTAGTGCGTGGAAAAAAAGTGATCTTGTGATTTTGTTGATCTTTGACACTTTGGTAGTATGTGAAATCTGCCAATTTGCATTGGGCCAGAGTGGTGGGCTATGGCCTATAACCCTTCTCTGAGAAGAGAACTGCGCTCAGTATTGAGCCGTTGATGGGTTGCTGTTGATACCAAGCATTGGACATCTATCAGTGGATAAGAAGAATAAACTTTTAAATTAATATCAATATTATTGTTTGTAGAAACTCAGATAGAGCAAAGCAAGCAGCTTGAATTAAAAAAAAAACTTGAGAGGTGTAAAGGGACACCCGGATGGAACGTAGTTCTTTTCGATTACATTGTGTTCGGTATTTTCGCGGTACAATAATGGGTCTCCGTAGCCTTGTGGCTTCTGCTGTCGCCTAACAGCCAAAGGTCGATGGTTCGAATCCCAGCTCGACAGACCGAATTTTCTATTTAAAATTTTATTTTAAATAATTTCTACATGTGGAATTTTTCCCTAATTTTTTATAACTTATAAGTTATAAAAAATTAGGCGACTGCAGAAGCCACAAGGTTACGGAGACCCCAATATTGTACCGCAAAAATACCGAACACAATGCAAAATTCACATTCAACAAAAAAGTGTCGGTTTCAAAAAGTGTCGAGTGTCGGTTCCTTAATTTTTTCCGTCTAGCCCCCTTCCACACCGCGCAATAAGGAACTACGTTCCAAAAATCACCTTCATCACTTTTGTTACAAAAAACAAGGATAAAATGTTTTTCTCTTAAATTTTGAAACAAACACGAGGCCGCATAAGCTTAGCACATCCTCCCTAATACAATTTGTATACCCAGTTCCTCATATTATCCTTTACACAGAACAAAGGCGGCGTCCGAATTAATTATATTAACCACATACGCTGAAAACACAAACCTTATTACGTAGACCTTAGAGACTATAATCCAACCGAGTTTAGTGCTCGCCGCTATTCGTATAGGGTTACCTAACCAAATAAATAGAAAACCAGATAAAAATATTACGATTTTCAAAGAAGTTACTGATATTTCGCAAGGTTGCTTGAAAATAATGTATAGTGGTAACGTGCAGAATTTCAGTTTAAGTTCTCAATAAATCACGTAAAGTCCTTTTTTATAAAAATATAACAATAATAACGTAAAACAATACCTAAAAGAAAAGATTGGTAAAGGCAATTTTTGTTCAATCACTGTTCAATGAATGTTTTTGTAATGGAGTCACAAGCTATCTTTTACCTACAGCGATTTTGATAATTTAATATAAAAAAAATATTTTTAAAAAGCCGACTTCAAACGCCCGCACTAGTACAAAGTATATGTATAATTAATTGTTAATATTTTAAAAATCCCGCGGCCGATTTCGATAAAATTTCAAGGGGCCACCTGGAAAGTGTACCCTTTGAAACAAAAAAAAAAAAAACAATTTTCCGAATCGGTTCAGGCGTTTTCGAGTCATCGGTCAACATAGATAAAAAAATAAACATAAGATTCCGAAGAATTGAGAACCTCCTCCTTTTTTGAAGTCAGGTAAAAAGATAACGAGCAGGCAAAATCCCTAGCATAACGAAATTCTTTTTAAATACCTGTACCAAAGTGCTCTTTAAACAATGTCATTACAAATATTTCTTTTCATTATAATTTTTATTCTTCCCCTGCAGAATAAATATCTCGAAGACTTGAAATTACGCTAAAATTCCAAATCTCATCAAGGAAATTCCTGTCCCCTGGCAACCCTACATTCATGAGAATTAGCAAATGTTCCAGAAGTTACCGAGCTATAGCTCTTACGAACATCGACATTTAGGACATTGGCTAGTTTCTCTATGTTTATGTCGGCATGACTACTTAAGTGGTTAGGCCTTGGTCTAGTAGAAAGCTCTAAATGTCGCCAATTTACAGACGTTTTTTGTTAAAGACGTGCTGCCATGATTAAAGGTAAGTATGAATTTGATTAATCTACCTGGTGGGAGGCTTCGGTCGTGGCTAGTTACCACCCTACCATGAAGGTCGTACCATCATACATGGGTAGCATAAGTATGTCACGCACTCTTTAAACATTTCTGTGGTAGTGTCGTGTGATGCGGGTTGTTACGTTCCCTCAAATATGGTTGAGCGAAGCAATGGCTGGGTCATGCGTCATGCTTGTGAACGGGGGCCACCGGCGGGAATGGGGCTACTTTATGTCTGCCCATCTTAAGATAGAAGTTAGTCGGTATGCATTTTTGGAACTTCCTTCATTGTGGAAACACTGCATGTATAGCATACTATTTACTGTATTGTTTTGTTTTGAAAAGAGCAACCGCCGAGTTTCTTGCTGGTTCTTCTCGGCAGCAAGGACATTCCGAACCAGTGGTAGAGCCAGACGATTCAAAAGCACTTGTAAAAAGTTTATTTGAATAAAAAATATTTCTATTCTATTCTATTCTATCAGTTACACATGAAGGGTTAAACGAATGCGAGCAACAAAAACCATATGCGACTATACTATGCGACCTCTCCATACAATTCTTGCCCGCGATTACGCTAAGTATTATAAATATTGTACAATATGACAAAAACTCGTATATTAGTTAAGCGATGCTCTTAAATGCGGGTGTCAAAAATGTCGCTCGCATTCGAGAAAATCTGCTTGTGTAACTGAGCCAGTGAGTGTTCCGGGACAATATGGCGTGGAGAAACCATATCCCTTCCCAAGTTAGCCTGCTTCGTTCTTAGACTGGATCATCACTCACCATCAGTTGAGATCTAAATCAAGGGCTATTTTGTCTTGAAATAAAAAAACTATATCCCTTCCCAAGTTAGCCCGCTTCTATCCTTAGACTGCATCACCACTCACCACCATAGACAATATACTTAGTATCGTAAGAAGGCATACAAAGTAATGAGCAGCGAAAAAATCTCTTACGACGAAATGAAGATGATTCGTCACTTTGGTCGCGCCAAAATAAGAAGTCACTAGAAGTTGCACTTACTTACGCGTTTTGCGGCTGTCAGGGGGTCTACTTACGTTAGTAAATAAATATTATATTAAGTCTTTGCTCACAATTATGTGCCGATTTCACCAAACGTCGTCGTCGTCGTTTACCCGAGGAAAAACTTTTGAAAACTGTCGAACTATGAAAATTACGCTCGGATAAGACTTATTTTACAAGAAATCAGGGCAAACTTGCCATCAAATAAAATAAATAAAAATGCAGCTCTTAATACCTTTTTTTCCTTAATATTATATAATTTTATGTGCAAATTCCAAGTTTCAGCAGGAATATTCTAGAACCTTCATAAATGAATAAGAACTCTTGTAATCCGTGAATGTTATCAGACTCTCAGTTAATTAGGATAAACAGCACCCTCCTAATGAATGGGCTTGCCTCGCAGCCTCACGGGCTGTGTTTATCTCATGCTCTCATCGCTTGAATAATAATCATCGAATGAAAGGAGTTCCTGACGTTTTCCTTACGTTAAAGTACGTATATTTAATCTTCGTTTGAAGAACTCACTTATATAATAAATAATAGATAATGACCAGGCTGGTGTGCACTGGGTTTCAAGCTTATGTAAGAAATAGGTAGGTGTCATCAAAATTTTTAAGCTATTGCATAGCTTTTATCGCGTAAAAATTTGGAGTTTCAAGAAGCAGTCGCTGCAAGCGTGGGGTCGCAGGTTCGATACCGGGTTCGCATCTTCCTTTTTCTAAGTTATGTCCGTTTAAGAAATTGACTATCACAAGCTTCATCGGTAAAGGAAAACATCATGAGGAAACCTGCATGCCTGAGAATTCTTCATAAGGTTTTGTTAAGGAAGTCCGCCAATTCGCATTGGGCCAGCGTGGTGGACTATAGCTTATAACCCATCTCTGAGAGGAGACCTGCACTAAGTAGTGAGCCGTTGATGGATTGCTGATGATGGTGATGATGAAAAATTTTGTGGCAAAGCGTAGGATAAAATTCGACAATAAACACACATTATTAAAAGTATTAGTATGATATTCCTCAGTATTAAATGTAAAGACGTTCAAACATATAAGACGTGTATATCTTTAAATTTTATAATTTTAAATTCAATTTCGCCACACAAAGTGACTAGCAGTACACATACACACGCTATCGAAGCAACGTGAACGTTTAGTGTAACATTACACTTGATACTTTTTATTTTTTACTGGCGACAAATTGTCGCAAGTATGCTAAGTTCTCACGATGGTCGAAGTCATGGGGCAAAAGCTAGTCAAAACTAAAAAAACACGATTACTCAATTAATCGAACTTAGCATACTTGCGACAATTTGTCGCCAGTAAAAATATAAAGTATCAGTAACTCACAACACGCTAATGTTTGAAACTTTTCGATTTCTTATGCGTCATCGAAATAATCGCACAAAAAGTCCGTGGTCCTTTTAGGGCCTAAAGCGTTGGTTGTGGTTATTATCTATTAAGAAATAACAAGAAAACCCTTACCTTTATTTATTTGATTAATTGACAGGAGTGAGTCTCATGACCTTCAGTAATGTGCAATACGAAGTTGAGCGTAGAAACGATTATTTGATTGCTTCATCTGGTAACAGAAGGGCCGGTTCATTTTTGTGCAAAAGATCAGCGTGGCTATTCAGTGTAGAAATAAAGTCATTATTTCACCATTGGATTCGTAGAGTTTAGTTGAATCAAAAATTTTTAAAAATATATTTTATCGAGCGACATGTCGCCAGTGTAAACTTCAGACACATTTTCCTCTCCAAACGTTTATTTACTTCCTCTTTCTTTGTACAAACATTTGTATTTCGTACATCGGTCCGTTTTATGTGGACTTGCAATTTAAATGCAAAATAACGAGTTTTACATACTTTTTATCCTCTCTGCGTTTAGCAGTAAGAGTTCTGAACGTTCAATTTAAAGTGAATTGCTTTACCAATTTGACAATGGTCGTAGTGAACGCAAATATCTATACATATAATAAAACTGTAACTGGAAGATTTTTGTACATTTAATATATTTTGAAAATTTTAATTGGGGGATGCTTTACTATCGATACTGAGCCCAAAACAGATTTTTATTTAATTTTTGTCTGTTTGTTTGTCCTTCTTTCACGTAAAAACTACCGCACAGATTTCTACAAAATTTTATACTGTGGTAGCTTATTACTCGGGTCAACATCTAGGCTACTTTTTATCCCGGAAAATCAAGCAGTTCCCGAGGGACTTTAAAAACTAAATCCACGCGTACAAAGTCGCGGGCATCAGCTAGTAATAGATAGGTATTTAATACTTGATTGACGGAATCTGCCACAAAAATTTTAGGTAGGGAGCCGAGGCCTTTCAGACCTTCGTCATTTTATAAAAGCTGAAAATTTGTCTGCATGTGCCCCCCATTAAGGTAAGAACGATCCCCGACTATGAAGTTTGGATCATGGTGGCTTTGGGAGATATCAGGTAGCAAAGGTTTATACACCTTTGCTACCTGATTTGGTTAATCATGGATTTTTTACGGGATAAGTATCCTTTGTGGGTATAATCTACCTTCATTCCAAATTTCCGCCAAATCGGTTAATTAGTTGTGGCATGAAGAAGTAATACGTGACTTTCGGTTTTTGAAAATCTGCGGGAATCATGAATTATTACGGGATAAGATGAAGTCGCGGGCAAAACCGAGTAGTAAACAAATGATGTTGACGAAGGAATTCTTTAATAATATGAAAGAGATTTTTAATAAAATCGTGTATTAATATTACATTTTTGATGCTTTAAGAACCCTTTCTTTAGTGTTTTAATAAAACATAACAGTGTAAGAGTTAACATAGTAAATATTATTAACGGACTACGCAATTTTTTTTTTTAAATCCACTATAAACATTCATTGTATATTCGGGAGAAAGACTGGCTTAGGAGACCCTAGTTTGGGGACAGGCACTTTGCTGTGTTGTTACTTTGTACAAGTTTTTGCAATTCACGAAGGCGAGTGAACTTTACTTGTGGTTACTTCGTGTACATGCACATTGCATAAGTGTGCGTGCCTGTCAAAGCCTAGGTGGGAGCGGGCAGGCGCGAGCATTGCGCTCGCTCACACTTATACAGATACGACACACACACGACCATAAGTCAGTCGCCCTCGTGAATTGTAAGAACTATATACGTTTTGTATTGAATATTTTATTGTTTCAATTATATCAGCAACCCATCAACGGCTCACTACTGAGCGCAGGTCTCCTCTCCGAGAAGGGTTATCGGCCATAGTCCGCCACGCTGGCTGAATGCAAACTGGCCTGTATTCCTCACATTTTTCTTTCACCATGAAGCATATGATATTTAATTACCCTTAAAACATTGATTTTAGTAAATTAGTAAATGGCTTGAACGTACAATTTTACCGTTTAAACAAAAAAGATTATAAAGTATATTATACCGTCTGTAAACGCAGTAACTGCTACGCTGAGCTGCGAGGATTTAAGCCCAAATTTGATAACACGAAGCTTATACAAACTCGCTGCGTTTGTTAGCTCCGGCTCTCGTCTGCAGCCTAACACTGCACTTAATTATGCCGCGGTCTGGAGCACTGGAGCACTGCAATGTTGAGAAATCCTCACAACGCTCGCGGCAGCTTTCTAATCACTGGCTCCCGAACTATACGCGGCTTAGCAAACTCTATAGTATGTAGATATACTGGGTACATGATATTGTTATGAATTATTAATTCGCACCCTGGATTTAAATTTTAAGATAGGTAGAGCAATGATAGCCTAGTGGTTAGAACTGCGTTCCTAATAAGGGGCGTCGCGGGTTCGATAATTTTTTTTTAATTTATTTAATCATTTATGTATTGCACAATATTAACTAAATATAGTTGTACCTATCAAATTGCACATGCAGTTTGTTGGCAAGTCCGCGCTCATACAAAAGTTATAAACTCAAACGTGCAATAAACATTTGGTTATCCTATTTCTAGTTTGTCCTTCAATTAAACAGCAGCGGAGAAGGCCATTGTTAATTTTTGCATGGATAATACATTTAATTAAGGAATATAATAGGGCTAGGAATATACAATAGGGCTCTTTTCATCCCGGAAAACAAACGGGCCCGCAGGATTTTTTAACACCTTTCCTGTGGGCGTAATCCGCACCTTAAAAGATAACTTAAAACTCAACAAACACACCCTTAAACGCCCGCATATTTTAATTAATATAAAATTGATTGAAAGATTTAAAATAGACCCCGGATATCGGTCGCTCTTTGTTCCCGAAAATATTGTTTTCTCTTCGTAATGGTGTTTGTTCCCAATCTGGCGGGACGCGGGAACAATGCGCGTAATTAGCGCGACCTACTTGCGCGTACAGGGAATATCTGCCGGGACCGAATCTGTCCTAAAAATATGCGAAATGTCCGCTATTCATTTTGTGAGACAACCTGTCTTTCGATACAAAATATTTCGTAACTGGCTATTGTCCAGATCGCGTAAAAACTGAGCTCCCCAAGTCCTGAACTATACCCATGCAAAAAATCGCGTCAATACATTAATCAGTTTCTGCGTGATTGAAGAACAAACCACCACACCAATAAACCAACACACCCTGAACTTATAATTAACTAACTTTTGTCCGCGGCCGCTCACGTTTAGTTAGATATTTCAAACCCTTATTACGTAAGGGGGGAACCCTTCAGGGATGAATTTTCAGAAATACTTTCTTAGCGGATGCCTACTTTATAATAGCTATCTGTATGCTTTTCACCCAATCTGTCGAGTGGATTGAGCAGTGCTTTTATAGATCAGTCAGTCAGTCAGTCAGTCAGTCACCATTTCCTATATTATATTATTACATATATTATTTAGACATTTTAGCAAGATATAAGCGATAAAAACTCAAAAAAAATTCAAAATTCAAAATTATTTATTTCACGTAGGCCAACCAGTGGCTCTTATAACACGTCATGACTACCACCGGTTCGGAAAGCAGATTCTGCTGAGAAGGGCCGGCAAGAAACTCAGCAGTTGCTCTTTTCAAAATAATCATTTTACAATATTATTCTGTAGCTGTACAATATTAGTCTGTAGTATAAAAAACTTAGTACAATGTAATAAGTTTTTTATAATATCTTGTGGGCAGCTAGGTATCAAGCCGATTTAACCCATGCAACCCATCATGTACATACCTATATTATATAAAGCCTAGTCCTAAGGTTTATTAAATGGACTGAAATCCGTCAGATCAAAGGTGATAGTTTTTTATACGATGACAAAATAGCCCATAAAATTCAATAGGTTGTCTTGTCTACTCTTAGCACAAGGTTTGTTTAGAGGGGTAGGGTGTAAAATGGAATTTTTACAAAAAACTCTTTCGTTAACCACCTGCGTCTCGTTCCTTTGTCCGAAAAATATTATTCCCCGGGCAACGGCATTTAGGCGGGACGTTAATTTACCGGGACATTTAGACAACGAGCGGTAATTAGCGCGACTTAAATACAGGAACATGGTGCTCATCGCGCATTACGGGTGAGCCGCACGCGACTTTGCGCCTCGAATATCGTACGCGCTGAAAGCAATAATTGTTGCCGTACCAAAAAAAATTGGTTGTCTGTAAAGTCGGTTTACGGACGATAGTTTTACGCGATAACGTCATAAAGAAACATTGATGACTGGCGGGCGGCGGTGGGCGCTCTGTATAAACGCTTGGGCCGATCGTGCCTCTCTATCGCTTCTCCCGCGCTCTCGCTTGCACCCTCAGGCTCAGGCGGAACGTGACACTTTTTCGTGCAGCCGGTGTTCAAAGACGTTATCACGTCAATAAACTACACCAGCACGTTGAACGTCCATTGCGGTAGTCAAAACAGAGCGAGTTATATTTCCTTAAAATATGTTTTTTAATCTATATTTTTAAGCAAACTACATATATATATAACTTCACTCAATTTTAAGTTTTATAACAGGTACAAAATAGAAGGCAAATTACGTAGAAGAAAATTATGTATTGGCAATTAAATACAGATTTCTTTACATATCCAAAAACACGCATCACACCAATTCGTTTCAATGTGTGTTTAAATAGATAAAATGTTATTTATTTTGTTTAATGATATCAGCAACTGACTGATGCCTTTACAAATGTGCTGTATTCAGTACAAGTCGGCTCTTGCGGGAGAAATAGCTCTATCTTAATGTGTGATCACTATAGAGTAACACGCGGAATAGATGTCGAAAACGTTCAAATTGGCGGTAATTAATTTTACGAATAAAGTTTATGGTACTTTATTGTTTTAATTAATTAATTTCATTAGGGGCTTTTGAAACCCATTAGACAGAAAATAGCAACTTATAGTCAAATATAATAATTGCATGATGGTATTTGCTGTATGAAATACTATTTCTATGGCTGTGCCTAATTTTAATATGATAGGTGCCTATTTAATTTAAGATGCTCTTTAGTCTGTAAATACAGCCTATTTAATTTAAGATGCTCTTTAGTCTGTAAACACAGTCTATTTAATTTAAGATGCTCTTTAGTCTGTAAACACAGCCTATTTAATTTAAGATCCTCTTTATTCTGTAAACACAGCCTATTTAATTTAAGATGCTCTTTAGTCTGTAAACACAGCAACAATATTTTTATACTTCTCCAAGTCTCGATCGTCTTCTCGTCTGATAGTAAGTGAAGTTTGGTCTGATTCAACCTTGCATTAACCGTTGTCGAACGCACGAATAGCCTTGGTTAATAAACGTTACTCGACGTAAAATCATTATAATAATTATATTTTTTCAAAGGATTGCATTCGTAGATTTCATTTTTTCATTGTATAAAACTGGGCTGACTTATTCGAAATTAAAAAATGCGGCTTTTCGCATGATGACCGCCAAACTTCAACACGAGGACGGCACTATTACGGCGATTGTATGCGATCAACGCATATTTTTATGTATCAGGTTATCTGTATTTTTTCGGTTTTAATATGGCAATACTGTCTGTTATGACTCTCTAATCTGTGCTTGCGTCTATGTTCTCTCTGCCAGCAACATCTGTTCACTACGCGCTAGCATATATAATATACTAGCTTACTCGGCGAACTTCGTACCGCCAACTTACCTATATTAATAAAACAAATAACTACTAAAACTATCCTATCTTTCAAGTTGGACCAAATTACAGATAGTTACGAAGTTTGATCAAAATCGGTTAAGTAGTTTAGCAGTCCATAGCGGACAAACAACGTGACACGTAATTTATATATATTAAGATAAATATTAAAATAATTTGTAAAAGCGCAATCTCATAATGGAAATAAACTGGGTTGTTAATTCTTCGACTTTTCTTGGCCGCCTCAAACAGCGATGATTGTATAAAACAATTTCGTCCTGAGATACAGTTACGGGCATCTGCTGTGTGTTACATAAGATCTCATTTCGCTTCAATTGTACGGCGATGAGGCATAGAACAGATATTTCTCTTGAAACGGATCGTTCGCATTCCTAGCGGGGTTGAACGATAAAAATGCAGCGTATCTGTCGCCGCTCCCTACAGCTATTGAGATGTTTCGATATTATTCACTCGTAGAAATAGGTGACATTGCCGTAAAGAAGGACAAAAAGGTCATCTTTTGTGACGTAGTTTACTCACTCCATGCGGGAGTAATTTGTATTGTAATTAGATTAGTTATTTAAAAGCTACTAGCTGATTCCCGCAACTTCGTCCGCACTCCGCTTGGATTTAGTTTTTGAAATCCCGCGGAATCTCTTTGCTTTTCCGGGATGCCTATGTCACATTCCAGGTTCTCAACTATACCTATCCAAAAATCACGTCAATCCGTAGCTTTTTTGCAGCGTGATTGACAGACTAAAGAACAAACAAACACACTTTCGCATGAATAATATATATTAATAAGCAAGAATTAATACTACGATAATAAAGGCGATCTAATTAAGTTTTAGAACAAAAAACCTACTATCGTGACGTTAGATATTATATTCCTTCAGGGACTTTTTTTACAAAGAACAATAAGTTCTTTAATCATGTAGTACATAATTTTTCTCACCTCCGGGTGGAAAGCGTCAATTTTCCTCCCGCTGCGCTAAACGAAAATGTCGCTTTCCGCCTCCATCGAGGAGAAAAATAGTATACACACCACGGGCAGTAAATAAGAAAGCCTCAGATCACATGTTTATTGACCTCGGCTTCGCCTCGGACAACAATTACATGTGATCTGAGACATTTCTTATTTTACTGCCCTAGATGTGTAATGTACTATTTATGTATCATCAATAGTTTTTTCAGCACGCGCCAAATAATGTATTTTATAGGCAAAATTTTGCTACTTTGGGTTACATTGTTGCAATTTTCTTGCTACGCTCGGGGAACAAAAATTTTCTTTGGCCCCATATAACACAAATAACTATTCCACCACACTACAATCACAATGTACTGCACGATTTGTTTTTGGACCGCAAAAAAAGCTGTAATGTATCCCACGTTCATATTGAACAAAGCATAGTATTTGTGGTTCATCCAAAATTAGTAAATCGCGTCCTGAAAGTTCATATACTTATCTAAACTTGTATATTAGGTGGGTATGTAATCTCGCTTCGATCGGTAAAATAGAAGGGATAAAGTCAGATAAAGTTGAGCAAAGTCGTTCGCAACCTTATCAGACACTTAAATAAGTGATGCACTTTTAATAACAGAGTCTAGACGAAGTAAATGAAATTCACCTGAGTCTGTGGGTACTCTAGACGATTTCAACGACTTTCATAAGTGGGTATAAAGTTTTAATTTACATGATTTATTCATCATAGTGTTAATTTGACGAGCATAATACTATGTAACTAGTTGCTTTTTCTCACGTAGCTTTATCTTAAGTGGGGGTCTACGTTACAGAGAGAGCATAAAATACAATCTTAAGTGTTTCTAGTCTAGACCCTGTGGTTTGAAATGTACCTACATTTAATTTCTCCTTTAAAACATATACAGGGTATGAATATTTTTGCTATGTAAACTTCTAGCAACTCTAGTCTGTTATATATCAGATGTTTTGCATGTCAAACATCAGATATAAAAGGGAGGATTAACTACCAATGTTATAAATGCGAAAGTGTATTTTTTTTCGGTTTGCTAACTAATTGATAATTTGCTTATTTTTCCTTCAATCACGCACCCATCCTACTTCCTACTAATATTATAAATGTGAAACTTTGTGAGGATGGATGCATAAAAGAATGAACTGATTTGGCTGAAATTTGGAATGGAGATAGCTCATACCCAGGATTCTCAAATATACTACTTTTATGCCAGAAAATTACAGAGTTCCCGCGGGAAATAAAAACATTAATCCACGCGGGTGAAGTCGGGGGCATCGTCTAATCTACAGTTTTCGAGTTGTGGTCTACCAAAATTGCATATAATATCTTAACTACTTACGTCCTTTTAAACTAAACTTTTTCGCTTTTTGATTTTGCCTTTAAGATAAACACAAACTTCAGTGTTCCAGTGAACTTCAGTTTTTAAAAAACAAGAAAAAGTAAAACCTAATCAAACTACGTCAAAACAGTGCTCGTAAGTTGGGACAAGCTCGACTATTAAATAGCTGAGAAATAAGAAGAAATAGCTAGAAATAAGAGGAAATAGTTGGGAAAGTTTGCGCGTTGAACACTGAACTCCGTGGCTAACTGCTCTTGATAACTTGATGGTGGTTTTGTTCAAAGTTCCAACCATATCCGAGGTTTTGCTTTTTAAATACTTGTTTGTTTGTGCTACATAACACAATATTAAACCTATTCATTAAACTTTGGAATATACTGTTGTGTAACTAGATTCTGCCTACGGATTTGCCTGCTCATATTATTATCTTTATAGGTTTCTATAAAAACCGTGGGAACTCTTTGATTGCACGGGATAAAAAGTTTAAGTAATATTTTCATCTCTAAAATGTAAGCTATTTCTGCCACTTTCGCTTAGATTGGTTCAGAAGATATACAATAATGAAGTCAATAATATTGTCCCTAATATCAATTTTTTCATTATTTTACGAGGGAACTCTTACTTCTTCCATACAAAACTATCACTTAAGGTGTAGCCAACTTTAATAGGTAAGGTTAGGTGTGTACACGCCTGAAAAAATCCAGTCCACCTAGTGGGGGGTCTGCTAACATCAACAATCAAACAAAAAGAAAAAAACTTGAGAGGTGTCAAGGGACACCCGGATGGAACGAAGTTCCTTTCGATTAATTAATTTGGCATTGTGTTCGGTATTTTTGTGGTACAATATTGGGTCTCTGCAGCCTTGTGGTTTCTGCAGTCGCTTAACAGCCAAAGGTCGATGGTTCGAATCCCAGCTTGACAGACCGAATTTTCCATTTTCAATTTTATTTTAAACAATTTCTACATGTGGAAATTATTTAAAATAAAATTGAAAATAGAAAATTCAGTCTGTCGAGCTGGGATTCGAACCTTCGACTTTTATCTGTTAAGCAGAAACCACAAGGCTACGGAGACCCAATATTGTACCGCGAAAATACCGAACACAAAGCCAAATTCACATTCAAAAAGTGTCGGTTTGAAAAAAGTGTCGATCCGTCTAGCCCCTTTCCGCACCGCGCCATAAGGAACTACGTTCCAAAAACTTAGTCCAATAAAAAAAACAATATTAATAAACAGCTTCAGTATTCAAGCTTCGGTAGTTTCGCGGATGAAAATGGATCTAATTTGTGTCGGGGCCGCATCTACAAGTTTGTGCCTTTCGCGAGGATTATCTAGAAATTGATTTCCTCTCGAGATGGTTGCGCGGTAATATTTCACGATTATCCTAACAGCTTCGGTCGAGTTTATTTATTTAAACGAAGAGAATTTCATTCCCTTGTACTCGTATATTCCTTGCTTATCTACCTATAACTAGCTGATGCCCGCAATTTCGTCTCCGTGGATTTAGATTTTAAAATCCCGCGGGAACTTTCCGATTTTCCAGGATAAAAAATCTAGGAGCCTATGTCACTCTCCAAGTCCTCAACTATATCCATGCAAAAAATCACATCGATCCGTGGCTCTGCAGTGGCTCGATTGATGGACAAACCAACAAAAAACAACGTACTTTTTCATTTATAATATTAGTAAGATGAGATTTGGATATTTGGAACTTTCTTGCTCCTGCATTTGGAATTTATTTACATGTTTGGAATGGAGATAGCTTATGCCCTGAATTATCACAGGTTACATCGTACTTATCCCGTGAAAATTAAAAAATTCCCGCGTGAATCAAAAAAGTCGTGTGGTGTCCAGGATACCAGATAGGAACGAAGTTATTATAAAAATATTAATTTCAAGTTCTATTCGAGGTATAAAGAAAATAATTATTCGGGTATACATTTTTCATCATGATTTTTTTATCGATAAAAAGCAAAATGACCCCAGGGAAGCCTAAATATCGATTTTATAAAATATTAAAATTAAAATAATTTTATAAAATAAAAAATGAAAATAGCATTGCGCATCCCTGGGTGGGCTCGAACCACCAGTCTTTCGATTGGCGGCCGCGCGCGGGCCAATTGAGCCACGGGAGCGATGCACAACTTGTTGAAATTATTATATAAGATATTTTTTAGGCCATCAAAAAGTGTCGAAAGAGTCGTTACAACTTTTGGTCTTAATTTCCGTCTAACCCCCTTTCGCAACGCGCGATAAGGAACTTCGTTCCAAAATCATATTCCACGCGGATGAATTCGGGGACATCATCCAGTTAGGACAATAGTCTAACGCAAAATTATAGAAAAAAATATCATTTTTCGGGAAAATTGACGATTAATACAAGAATATTTTTTGTGAAGTAAAAATAGGGCACAGTTTTGTACAAGTGTATTCCCTTTCACAGTGTTTACGGCCTTGCTTTGTTGGAGGTTCAGGAGATAAACATCTCACAAAGGAAAAGGTCGCCCTTTCCAAGTTTCGTTTTTCAATCCGAGACCTTATTTGTGAAAAGGCCCGATTCTTTCGTTCCCCGCATTCTACCGTAGATTATGGTTTAGGAGCTGATGGGAAATTTTGACAAGGTGCTTGATAAAGGTTGAAAGATATTATGTCGTAGCCTCATCTTTCCTGGGTATGTCTAGCTCACGGAGAGATATTCGGTGGTCAACTTACACCTGCAAGTATAAAATAGATTTGGGGGTTATTTAAGTTTTTAGCCGACTTCTAAAGTAGAAGCCGGTTCTCAATTCATCCGATATCTTATTTCTGAAAGAGTTATTTAACTTGCAGCTTAATAAAAGCAAAGTTTGTCTTAATAATTGTTGATTTGTCTAAAATTTAAATATATTTATCAATAAACAAAAACCGTAGTAATGCTATAATGATACATGCGTATCAGTTAATTATTTCCAAAAACTGTGTGTATATTGTTTCGGAGAAGAGGTAACTTCGGTAGGGTCTTTGTAAGGCTCGTAATTAAGCGTGTTAATTTGATTACTTTGCGAATGCGAGTTGGCTTGTTGAAGTTTCCTCCACACAAGCTCCACGGATGCTATTAATTTAGTTATTGATGTGATTTGAAGTGCAATGTGAAATAACTCAAGAATAGTGAGTCTATCACCAGGTTGATATTCTATACATAATTACAGCTATCCTCCAGAAACTTATACGTTTAGATTATGAAGATGGCGAAGTTGAATTATTAAATACATCCTAAAAATTTCCCACTGTCTCTTGAGCCATTAGATGATATTGATAAAGGCTAGCAAGCCAAGTTTTGGGTCAGTGAGACGCTACTTATGTAAGGCCCACTCTATATTAAGGTCAACATTTTTAGAATTCTTTTTCGTAGGATGTCTCGAGAGATGTTTTACCTTTTATTTTGATTAAGCGATCTTAGGTAAAGAAAAGTTTTCGAAAGTGTTTGTTAAGCAACCAATAACTTTATAATTAGGGCGCCTTTTATCACAAATACTAGCTGATGCCCGCGACTTCGTCCGCATGGATTTAGTTTTTAAAAATCCCGCGGGAACTCTTTCATTATCCGAGATAAAAAGTAGCTCTCCCGGTCTGAGGAACCACTACTACATCCATTACTATATCCATGCAAAAAATCGCATCAATCCGCTGTTCTGTTGCGACGTGATTGAAGGACAAACCAACAAACAAACACACTTTCGCATTTATAATATCAACACTTTTTATAATATATATACCACGTTTTATAGTGACTTGACGGAAACGCGGTCGATCGGGATAAAAAGTATCCTATGTCCGTCTCCTGGTTCTAAGCTACCTCTCCACCAATTTTCAGCCAAATCGGTTCATCCGTTCTTGAGTTATAAATAGTGTAACTAAACCACTTTCTTTTATATATATAGTTAGATATAGATTTACGATATCTATATACGAAATATATTTCACTAGTTGACATACGTGACTTGATTCGCATTTTAGTGTTTTTATAAATTCCGTGTAATTGTATTGGATAAAAAGTGTCTTAGGACCTTCATCAGAATAGTAAATAATATCATTAGTTCAACTTTTTGGGTGTGAAAAGTTATTTCATAGACATAGTTACCTTTTATAAAATTGGTATAGATTAACCCTGATTTGTCTATATTGGCCCAGGCAGAGATCGAATTTAGGGACCCGGCCAGGTTGGATGATATCTCAAGGATGTGCCAAGGCGTCAAATTATTAGCAATAGAGTCACGTTTCCTCTCAGAGTGACTACTTAGAGAGGTGTCATGGCACCGCGTATTCCCGGCGGGAGGTTGTGAGTGGTTACATGATTTATGATCTTGTAGGGTAATAACTTAGCTTTGTACAATAATAATATAAATAACACCTTTTCAGCGATAATAACTCTATGTGAATTAGGGCTGATTTTACCAACGTAAAATCAGTCTTATCCGAGCATTTTGATATGTTGGCAGATTTTCAATTCAAAAACTGTCAGAAGACTAAAATATTCCTCGGTTAAACGTCACTCGACGATGGTGAAATTGGCACTTAGGATAATATTTATTTTGTCATGAATAGTAGTTACATAGTTTTCTAAATATATAAAAGGAAAAAGGTGACTGACTGACTGACTGATCTATCAACGCACAGCTCAAACCACTGGACAAATCGGTCTGAAAGGCATACAGTTAGCTATTTTGACGTAGGCATCCGCTGAGAACGGATTTTTGAAAATTCAACTCCTAAGGGAGTAAAATTGGGGCTTGAAAATTAGACTTAACTGAGAGAAGCCGCGGGAAAAAACTAGTAGTTGTATAAATCTGAAAAAGATGGCAGGAAGGTTATTTTTATTACAGTACTTGTTTTTAAATATCCAACAGGACATCATTTTTAGGGTTCCGTACCCAAAGGGTACCAACGGAACCCTATTACTAAGCCTACGCTGTCCGTCCGTCCGTCCGTCTGTCAGCGGGCTGTATCTCGTAAACCGTAATAGATAGACAGATGAAATTTTCACATATTATGTATTTATATTGCCGCTATAACAACAAATAATAAAAATTAAATTAAATTAAAAAAAATAAATTAAAATATTTCCATGGGTAGATGGAAATATTTTAATTTAATTTTTTTTAACAGAACCCTAAAAGAGCGAGGCCCAACTCGCACTTGGCCGATTTTTATTGTGAGATAAGCTTGGGCTTGATGACAGCAATCAATTTACGAAAGCACTACAGAAATCTAGGTAAAAGCGCGCTTGCCTAGAAGATTCCTATTTACTCTTGCCTAGAAAGAGTCAATTAGCTTACAAAGCCGATACCAGTAGAGTATCCTTCCCAAAAATCGATATTGATTATTTACTGCCAGGTACCGTTTTGTTTTTACCCGATTACGGTAGAGCGAAAAGGAAGGATAAAGATTTTAGCAGGAAATGTATGTATGTGACTATCTACGTATGTGGTGGTGTCGTGTGATGCGGGTTGTTACGTTCCCTCAAATATGGTTGAGCGAAGCAACGGCCGGGTCATACGTCATGCTCGTGAACGGGTGCCACCAGCGGGAATGGGGCTACTTTCTGTCTGCCCGTATTAACATATTGTGTTGAATTATAATTAGGTATGCTTTTGTGGAACTTCCCCTCATTGTGGAAACACTGCATACATAGCATAGTATCTATTATATTGTAAACAAGTTTTGAAAAGACCAACAGCCGAGTTTCTTGCTGGTACTTCTCAGCAGGAAGGGCATTCTGAACCAGTGGTAGACTCATCGACGATTCAAAAGCAACTGAAAAAATTTTATTTGAATAAAAAACATTTCTATTCTATTCTAATGTTTCACAGTAGCGCTGAAAGTACTGAGCCAATTTTGATTAATGTGGTGTCAACAAATTCATCATTATGATCCGGGTGACATAGGCTACATTTTTCACGTACAAAATTGGGTTACCGTTTTTAAACTTTTTCACTTTTATTGCGTAATGTTTAATATGAGAGGTAGGAAAATCATTGGGATCCTTCAAGAATTACAGGTTCCTTCAACGAGGTAGTTTAACAGCTTGTACAAAAAAATCTTCAAAGCGTGCCGTTATGAACTTAGCACAAAATGATTTCGCTCAAAGCAAGATTTCCGCTTTACGATAAGTCTTGCAAATGCCGCAGAAATAAAATATTTTAACATTTAAGACGGCATTTAGGAGTTGAGACGTATTCACTGTTAGCTCTTGACTTTATTTTAAAGGTTTCAGTCTTTTAAATTCAATTCTACCCATTAATCTTTGACGACCTCCCTGGCGTAGTGGTGTTCACTGCGGTATAAGCCATGTTGACCGATTTTGATAAACTGGTTGGATGATGTTCGGAAGTATCTACTATTACGAATTAATTCTTAATTAATTATTGTCATGATTTTATAAAAAAGACGGTGTTAAATGAATTTTTCAAGTGGCAATTCTTTCAGTGTGGCAACACTTTTTTATGTTGGTAATTTTTTAGTTGTTGGCAAACATGGTTGCGTTGGCCAATCAGGAATAAGCACGTGTAGCCCCGACAAATTGACGCAAAGAGTGGGAAAAATGGGGGGGGATAAAGCGAGTGCCGGATGGTCGAGAGCGGAGGACAGGCAGTTAGTGATTTATCTTTGAATAGCTCGGTTAAAAATGGGCAACGTATCGATATTTGTGACATTATATTCTTCTTCTTCTTCTTTTTCAACCAATATACGTCCACAGCTGGACAAAGATCTTTTGCATGGACGTCCAAAATAATAGGTATATTATTAAAAAAAAAGGGTTTTTAGATAAATTGCCATTTCAACTTTAAGTTTTAAAATAAAAACGCTCGCAGGTGTCATGGCGTCGTTCGTGACGTCACCTCTATGTTTTGTCATAGTGGTTTCTCAAAGTTTAAAGATAGATGTGACGTGTCGCTCTGTTTTGTGTTCAATTCAATATGAGGGATTGCTTTTTATATTTTATCAAAATAAATATCAATCTCACCCAAAATAGAAAAATAAATATCATAAGTTTTTTATAATCCAAGATTCCTATTTCATCAGATATTAATCCAAGATTCTTGGTTACGGTCATCACGGAATAAATAAATAAAAAATCTGGTCTGGAGTATTGAAACTGACCAAATTGCTAATTGAATAACGATGCTTACGACTTTACCTTTCTTTGTAAACTTCTCAAGTTATCCACAAACGTTGCCGAAGTTAATCTATGCAAAAACTGGACGACATACCTGTCGAAACCCCTTTGAAAGCGAATAACCCCTTTTTTGTGCTACCAACTTCCCTCGAACTTAATATCCCCTTTTTTGTGCTACCAACTTCCCTTAACTTCAACTCAATAACTTTGTGACCTGTGACCCTAAAGAATTACCAACCAAAGTTAAACAAAAGTAATGAGATTTAGTAAAACTTTTATTGGATTGCTTGACTTAGATTGGTTGGGTGTCCCCAATGTGAAAACCACTTTAGGCTGGAAGATTACTAGAAATTGCCTGTTATGAAAACTTCCGTTTCATGAATCTGGCTTACCAACTGGCAAAATTAGAAGAACAAAAATTAATCATTTCGTCCGTATATTAGCCTAAGTATGTCACGCTCTCTTTAAATATTTCTGT
Source organism: Oeneis ivallda (assembly GCA_029955525.1). Lineage (NCBI taxonomy): Eukaryota > Metazoa > Arthropoda > Insecta > Lepidoptera > Nymphalidae > Oeneis > Oeneis ivallda. Next base: position 611,817 of record JARPMR010000020.1, on the reverse strand, counting down.
GGTGGTGTCGTGTGATGCTGGTTGTTACGTTCGGTATGGTTGAGCGTAGCAACGGCTGGGTCATGCGTCATGCTCGTGAACGGGTTCCACCGGTGGGAATGGGGCTACTTACTGTCTGCTCATCTTAACATGTATTGAATTGTAAGTAGGTATGCATTTTTGGAACTCCCCTCATAGTGCAAACACTGCATACATAGCATAGTACAATATTGTAAACTATTTTGAAATGAGCAACCGCCGAGTTTCTTGCTGGTTCTTCTCGACAGGAAAGGCATTTAGAACCAGTGGTAGATTTAGCGACTATTCAAAAGCACTTGTATAAGTTTATTTTAATAAAAAATATTTCTATTTCTATTTCTTGACAGAAAATTCTGATAGTAGGTATTACAGCCTTAATTAACAAGTAAACATGACGAAGACGATCAATTTGTTTTTGTTTTTGCAGCAAATGTGGGCATGATATATTTTTGATGTCAAATAAAGTTGAAAAATTGTTTTAACGTTTTAATTGACTAAATTACAAGTACCGTCAAGTACATTACAACACTTATTTATAAAATAAATGTTACATCGACAATACCTATCACTTAAAGCAGAAAGAAGTTCTCTCGCTGACTTAAACGATTGTAAACAGCAATGAAATGCAGACTTTTGTTGCTTTACTGTTTGTTTTAAATACAGAACTTTCAAGTAAATAAAACTATCTTTAGCTTCATCTTTATCTTTAAACTATAGACTTAATAATATAATAGTTACCACCGTAAGTAGACCCCTTAACAGCCGCAAAACGCGTACTCGATTTTGAATTTATCAAACTTCTAATGATGTTTAAAGAAATATAGTACTTATAAGAAAGCTTATAGAATCTATTTTGGGGTGACCAAAGTGACGAATTCTGACGAATTTGTCTTTGAAATCTTGTCATAGCGATGACCTGTAGCCAAGTTACACTGGGTTGTATCGTTTTTCTTTCTACGATCGTTGTCACTTGAAGTTAAAACTTCAAGTGACAGCTAAAGCTAGGCCTAGACTAGATGGCGCTGTAGCTGATCAGACAGAAGTGTATTGATAATATTTCGCGGCATTTTGTATTATAAATGTTTTAAATGCTAAAAAAAAACCGCGAAATATTATCAATACACTTGTCTTTGATCAGCTGCAGCGCCATCTAGTCTAGGCCTAGCTAAAACTTTAAGTGACAACGATCGTAGAAAGAGAAACGATACAAAGTAGTGTAACTTGGCTAATGCTTGGCTACAGGGGCTGATTCGCTCTGCTTTTCTATCTGTAGGTACTGAATGACGTAAGAGATTTTTTCGCTCCTCACTCCTTTGTATGTCTTCAATATAATATAGTCTATGCTTTAAACTAAAAGCTAATGGTATCTCGTCTATAGACGTAGTCGTATTTCCTAGTTTCATGATATCGTTCGTCTATGATAGCCTATGATAGCACAGGACGTCATGAAACGCAAAGAACCATGGAACTAGGAATTACGACTGCAAAGAACAGCCATAGAAATGTATCAGAATGAGAATGCAATAGCGAATGCAGAAATTACGTACAAAAAATCATTTGTACTATATCAACGTGATATCACGATATTATTTTGATATTATTTTGTGTTATTTACCTGTCATTCATTCATCTCAACCATCACCTGGTGATGATACTATGGGTAAGTGCGAATTGGCAGATTTCACTCCTTTGAACACATTAGCGAGAGCTCTCAGGCATTCAGGCTTCCAAAACAACAACAGTCTAAAATGTCCTATTTTATCTCGTTCCTGAAAAAAAGTCTTTGTAATGCGATAAGACATTTTATTTCTGCAGTGTTTAAAAGAGTCGCCTGGCGCGGGGAAACCTCGTTAATGCTTTGAACGTACTTGCCCACTTTTTTCGTCAAAAGTTGGTTCGTGAAGGATCGCTTTGAGAATTTTCCACAAAAGTAATCTGAGCTAGGTATTCCGTTCGAGCTTGCTTTGTACGAAATCCTATAAAAAGGTATTTTGTTAAACCTATTTGCGATTTTTGTTTACTGTAGCTACAGAATGTAAACACGTCCACATTAAAAATACTGAATGCATACTGCATTTGAAATATTTTTTTAAAATCCTTAATAATGTTTATAAATTTTATAACTACTTACTGTTTGGTTGTTACTTGGAACCCAAATCTGATGTTATTGTATTTCATTTATATTTTGGTTGCAACCTGTTTTGTGTACCTATTTAATAAATAAATAAACAAAAATAAGTCGGTTTACGGACGATAGTTTAACGTGATAACGTCATAAAGAAACATTGACGATGACTGGCGGGCGGCACATGCCAACGTTTGGGCCGATCGTGCATCTCTATCGCTTGTTCCGCGCTCTCGCTTGCACGCTCAGGCTCAGGCGGAACGTGACACTTTTTTCGTGCATGCAGCCGGTGTTCATCGATTTATAAGACGTTAACACGTTAAAAAGTATACAAGAGTGTGTGTAAAAAACAAGCTTTTAGTAGCTGGCTACATTATCAAACGCTGGATGTCATCTAGGACCAGAGTACTTATCAAGACGAATTGACCGAGCCCAAACTCAATGGGGTTACGTCGTTTTATTACAGAGTTCCAATAGCTAACTTCCAGCTTCACCATTAGATCAGCTTCATGTCACAATAGTAATTATTGCACTGTCATCAGATTTAGATATGCATGCACAGCTTAAACGGAAACCGGGAAGTGGTTCTAATTCACCTTGCAAGATTTGACCTAAACATACATACATACATACATACATTGCAACTTTTATAAAAGCTAAGTAAAACTATTTTTTTTTATTCAATGACAAGATAGTCCTTGACTGCGATCTCACCTGATGGTAAGTGAAGATGCAGTCTAAAATGGTAGCGGACTAACTTGGAAGGGGTACGGCAGTGAAAATTCAACCCATACCCCTAATCGGTTTCTACACGCCATCGTGCCGGAACGCTAAATCGCTTGGCGGCACGTCTTTGACGGTAGAGTAGTTACTAGCCACAGCCAACGAAAGCCTCCCACCAGACCAGACCAGAGACAATTCAGAAATTATAAATTCCCAAATTGACTCTGCCGGGAATCGAACCCGAGACCTCCCAGTTATAAGACCACAGCGCTCACCACTACGCCAGGAAGGTCGTCAAATAGCATAATACCGTTGAAATGGCATCGGGCTAAACGTCCCCGAGGGAGCTTTGACGTAGTTTGCGCCGTGACCCCCCGCGGGGCACTGTACAGACCCTGTTACATCGCGGAAGCTGGTTGTCCTTTATTTTTAGCGGAAATATAAAACTTTGCAAAACGTGGGACTGACTCAGAGCGGAAAGGTGTTCCGATGTGCATAAAAAAAACCGGCCAAGTGCGTGTCGGGCCACGCGCAGTGTAGGGTTCCGTAGCTGAAAGTCTCAAATATTATTGCTGACCTAGGATAGTGCTTTTGTTTTATTTATGAATATTGAATAAATTTTGAGTTCCATGGTTTAAATACTATAATATTCTACAAAATATGCAACTTACACTACGTGTAATACCTAACTTAGAAAAAACAGATATAACTCCTTAACTAATGAACCCTACTTAGCCTTGATAGTTTTCCTTTAAAATTTATTATATGTACTACTGCTGTGTTTTTTTTTGTATCCTATATATAACCATTTAGCTGGCAGAGGGGGGGGACACTTGACTCTAATAAAATTTAGCACTTTAAAATATCATATTTCACAAACGGATCCCTAAATTGAAAAATGGTGTTCCCACACCCACAATATTTTTGAAAGACCTATTCAACGACACCCCACACTATGGGATAGACGAGAAAAAAAAATTCATCCCCACTTTACATGTAGGGGAGGTACCCTAAAAAAAAATATTTTTCACAATTTTATATCACGACTTTGTCGGCGTGATTGATATTTATACCCTTGTCAAATTACAGATTTCTAGTACCAATAGTCTCTGAGCTAAACCGCGAACGGACAGACGGACAGACGGACGGACATGGCGAAACTATAAGGGTTCCTTGTTTACTACGAAACCCTAAAAATGAGTAAAAACGTCAATGACGACTTCTACTAATATTATAAAATTAACTTGATTGTGTTAAGTCTTTTAAGTAGGTATTTGTTTCGAAAATAAAGGCTATTTTTAATTTATTTATTTATTTTATTTACTAATTCATATTAATTATATAAATGCAAAATCAGTGTGTTTGTTTCTAGGATTGTCGTTCAATCACGTTGATGAGGATCGATGTTTTTTTTGAATAGGTATATTTGAGGATCTGGAGAGTGATAGGCTACCGTTTATTCCAATAAATCAAAGAGTTCCCACGGGATTTTTAAAGAGAAATCGGTTAAAGTCGCGGGCAACAGCTAATTAACCGATATTTCCTAAACGGGCGTGAGATTATATAATAAAATTCTGCAGTTAATTTTCGACTTGCCTTATACAGGTTTAAAAAATCTATCAAATATCCGCATTAGTAGTCAATACAGATTTGTCGAGTTTCGGGAAAAATGATCTGCCGGTAGGTACTATATAATACGATTCAATAAAACTGGAGACTTCAGCTCAAAAGTTGCATGTGTTAAATCGGCTTGGCATCCAGCTGGCCACAAGATAGTATAAAAAACTTATTACAATGCAATAGCTACATAATAATATAATTGTCAAATGATTATTATGAAAATAGCAATTGCTGTGTTTCTTGCCGGCTCTTCTCAGCAGAATCCGCTTTCCGAACCGGTGCGCGGTGGTAGAGTCATGACGTGTCATAACAGCCACAGGTTGGTCTACATGAAATAAATAATTTTGAATTTGCATTTGAATTTTAATATAATTTTCGTCTGGTGGGAGGCTTTGGCCGTGGCTAGTTACCACCCTACCGTCAAAAACGTGCCGCCAAGCGATTTAGCGTTCCGGCACGATGGCGTGTAGAAACCGATTAGGGGTTATGGTTTGAATGTTCACTGCCAAACCCTTTACAAGTTAGCCCGCTACCATCTTAGACTGCACCGTCACTTAGCATCAGGTAAGATCGCAGTCAAGGACTATCTTGTCATGATAATATAATATTATGTCTTGATATCGTGTAGATGATAAGACTAAGATCAAGCAATTGCAAAAAGTTCGAAATCAAAGTGGCCGCGAGGGAGTGCGGCGCCTCCTCCGAGCAGCTGTAAAGCGAAATTATTATTCCGGGGATTAAAAGGAGCAGGAATAACAAGCAAGTTCGGGATAGCTGAGATTTTCAATGAATGGAATACTAATGGAGGAGAACGCTGATACCGGAGATGAGTTTAATATTTTTCTATTTATGTTTCCACCTTAATTTTCGCCGAGAAACAGCCATGAAATAAAATATATACAACTAGGGGTAGGTACAGCTGAGCTCTGCTGCGGCGTATTTACAAAATATACCTTGTGAAAACGCCGATGGCGTCAATCTAAGGTTGCCAACCGTCCTATGTTAATTTTTAATTTAATATAATTAATTTAAATTACATTTCATGTACATGGTACAAAAAAATGTGAAAAATAATTTTATTATTTAATATGAGTTGATAATTGTAAACTGTCACGCAACCATTAACGTTTACATTCAAGAATCAGAACAGGTGCCGACAAAGGCAAAAATATGCTATTATTAGTTATATAAAGAAGTAATTAGCACGTATACTATATATACATATATACTATATATACATACTTACTGTGTATAATAGAATAGAATAGAATAGAAATGTTTTTTATTCAAATAAACTTTTTTACAAGTGCTTATGAATCGTCGATGAGTCTACCACTGGTTCGGAATGCCGTTCCTGCCGAGAAGAACCAGCAAGAAACTCGGCAGTTGCTCTTTTCAAAATAAGTTTACATTCAATAGAATAGTTATACAGTTAAATTACCACCTACTGTCTCATGAATCGCTGGAACGAATTAAGTCCACGCTTTTTTATCATCTAAATAGTCTTCAATTGCATAATATGCCTTTTTCATGAGATTAGTTTTAACTGATTTCTTAAACTTGTGTAAAGCCAAGTCTAAGATCGACTGTGGAATTTTATTATAAAACGTCACGCCCATTCCCACAAATGTCTTTCGGACCCTCTTGAGGCGACATCGAGGAATCACGAGCCTGTTTGGATTTCTAACTTGCCTATCATGTAAATCACCCTTTTTTTTGTAATTCACAATGTTTTGTCTGACAAATATTATATTGTTGTAAATATATTGTGAAGCTACTGTAAGAATGCCTATTTCTTTAAATTTTTCTCGAAGGGAATCCCGCGGTTTTAAATTATATATTGCGCGAATTGCCCTCTTCTGCAATACAAAAATTTTTCCAATATCGGCTGCTTTACCCCATAATAAGATTCCGTATGACATAATACTATGGAAATATGCAAAATAAACAATTTTTGCAGTTTCTATGTCAGTTAACTGTCGAATCTTCCTAACAGCGTAAGCAGCAGAGCTAAGCTTGCCAGCAAGTGTTGCTATATGGGTGCCCCATTGCAGCTTTGAGTCCAGGGTTAATCCCAAGAACACTGTGGAGTCCTCACATTTCAAGGGTTCATTACTTATCTTTAAATTTTTACTGACAGTTCTGGTGTTGGGCAATAAAAACTCAACACACTTGGTTTTTTTAGCATTTAAAAGTAGATTATTTGCCGTAAACCATTCAGAAACTTGAGATAATGCAATATTTACATCGTCAAAATTGTCTTTCGTCCTATCGACTTTAAAAATCAAAGATGTATCATCAGCAAATAGTACAATATCGCAAGTATTTTGGACAAAATGTGGTAAATCATTTATATAAATCAAAAACATGAATGGACCTAGAATAGAACCCTGGGGTACACCCATTACCGAGGCTGATCCGGATGATTTTACATCATTGACACATACTCTTTGAACACGATCACTAAGATAAGACGCAACGAGGCTAAGCGCAAAATCTCTAATACCATAGTGGCTCAGTTTAAGCAAAAGGGTCTCGCGATCAACGCAGTCGAATGCTTTTGATAAATCACAGAAAATACCAATGGCATTCTGTGAGTTATTCCATGCATCGAATATGTGTTGCAACAGCGTTGCGGCTGCATCGGTTGTTGATCGACCCTTAGTAAAACCGTACTGCTCAGGGTGAAGAAGTTTATTTAAATTTAAGTGTAGAAGCAGTTGGTTGAGCATTATTTTTTCAAATATCTTGCTGAGAGTTGGCAAAATTGAAATTGGTCTGTAGTTATTCGGGTCACATTTGCTTCCCGATTTAAAAAGAGGTATTAATTTACTACATTTCATCAGGTCTGGAAAAGATCCAGAATCTACAGACTTATTAAAAATTAAAGCAAGATAGGGCGCAATAATATCAATGATATTGTGAATTATTTTAACTGATATTCCCCATAGATCTCCTGTTTTTTTATTTTGCAATGATTTAAATGTTTTGATAATATCATATGGGGTAACGTGTTTAAACCTAAATAATTTATTGCACTCAGAGACATTGCTTCTTAGAAGATTATAGGCTTCTGTTGGCGAGGAATTTAGAGAACTGGTCGTTGTTAATGGTATATTTTTGAAAAAGTTCTCAAATGTATTTGCAATTTCTATATCGGAGTCAATTACATGGTTGTTAATTTTAAGCTCCAGTTTATTATAATGTACCTTATTCTTACCCATTTCATCACCAATGATGTCCCATACTGCTTTTATTTTATTATCCGAATTGAAAATTTTTTGTTTTATGTGAAGTGACTTTGCTTGTATGCACACGTTTCTAAACAATTTGGAATAATTTCTTACATATTCTATAAACGCGGGGGCATAATTATATTGTTTTTCTGCATACAAGTCAAACAGCCTATTTCTACTTTTATAGATGCCAACAGTTGCCCAATCACTAAATTTAAGATTTTTAAATAATCTTTTTTCTATTACCTTAAAGACAGAGTTAAATTGAGAGTTTAATAGATCAAAAAACTCTCTATAAATTTCATTCGGACCACCCTGTGCAACATCAAGCGTCGGCATTGCAGCTGCGATATTTTGTTTGAATTGCCTTACTTTTTTGGTGGTAACTGGCCTATATTTTACTACTTTTGTTACATTCTGCTCACTGCTCGGAATAGATATCATTTGCCCGCAATGGTCAGATCTTAAATAAGTGATAATAAATTTTTTGATAATTTTACAATCAGAGAAAATGTTATCAATACAAGTTGCCGAATGCGCTGTTATTCTTGTAGCTTCAACAAAAATATTTTCCAGGTTGAAACTTTTAAATAAGTTTATGTTACAGAAAACATCCTTTTGGTACAGTTAATGACTTTTATTGTCAATCGATTACATGGTTCAATCAAGTACACTACCGTTAAATGCTTTAGTTAATCACTTCTATTATCAAAGATAACATAGTTCAAACGATTGCACTACCGTACAACATCTTTGTTACAATTTCAACACATTTGTTTAGCACTCAGTCCAATTTTTAAACCGTTGCGAATAATAAAACTCCTAACACGCCATCGCCGCTAGCTTACAGCTGTCACTCCCGCTCAGTGGCGCCGCAGCGCCCGTCGCGCGTAACATCGGCCATCCTGCAAAGTGAATACCACCAGGTATTCACATACGAGTATTAGTGGGGAATAAATTTCCGAATGCAGTTGAATTGATTAAACCAGATCGGACTGAGAGATAGGTTAACTTTCTGGTAGATCTATAAGATCTTGCATATCTACAATGTCCCTTGTCACTATCAGAATCGGCACCATAGTTAGCAGAACTTTTGTACGGCCGCAATGCATCAGCAGCAGCCACTGCTACAAACTTCTTGTAACCTTTCATTCTTTTTATACTTCGCAGTAAATATCGGCCATTCTGTAAAACCGGCGTTATTTTATACGGCCCTGGATATATGTATACTGTTTAACTTTCGATTGATCCCAGTCTCTGAGTTAGTGAAAGCGTTATTCCTCAAAACTAATTCACCCTTTTTATAGTTTCTCGCTTTTTTCTTTTCTCGTTTCTTTCTTTTCTTGCCTTCATTGCATTTAGTCTCCATATACGTCTGTTTCTTCCTTATATTTTCACTCGCAGTCTTGCTTTCTGTAGCGCTGTTTACTTTTGAACTATAACGAGTCATTTCCGGTACTAAGCTCTTCTTATGAGCGAACATGAGTTCGTAAGGACTGAATTTTGTTGTATCGTGAACTGTTTGCATGATCGCCATTACTATTTCAGGAACTGCAGAATCCCATGTTGTTGTTCCTGAGCCTAGATCTTATCGCATCCAGTAAAGCTCTGTTCGGTCGCTCAACTAGCCCATTCACTCATGGGACAGCTATGATATTCAAATTATGATGAATGAGATAATCCCCTATTCGACATAATTTTGTTTGGGTAAACCAGTATTGAGAAGACTTTTCTTAACGCTACAACAGTAATCCAATTTTTGTAAAAGAATCAGTAATCGCTAACAAATATTGATTTTCTTTAGAGGATTTCGGAAAAGGTCCCATGTGGTCTTTATACAGAGTGAGCATCAGCTTGATCTGGTTTAGTTATGGGGTGTATTTACCAGACGTTTTACCTTATCTTCCCTTGAACAGACACACTAAATAGGCACTGACATATTTTTTTTATAAATCGCGTCATACGGGAAAACCAGTTGTCTGCTTTGATAGCTTCGTCGCATCTCTTCCCCTACGTGACCTACGTCATCATGAAACATCTTTATGATTCGCCATAGAGCATCATTTGGCACAGCAGGGCGTTCTCCCTTTAATGTTTTCCGATAAATACGCTCATTTCAGATACAATAATTATTTTTCACATTATTATTAGGATCTTCAGTTTGCAGCTGATTATAAATAGATTGAAGTTTTTCCTCTTGTACCTGGGCTGTCAGAAACCAGTCTTCAGTGTTAATTTGTCACCACAGAAACCTCAGCGACCGGATTTCGACTCAATGCGTCATGTTTCATAGTAGTATCCGGTCTATAAACCACTTACATATCATAGTCTTGGATTTGGGGCCACCAACGAGCAATCTTTGCCACTAAATCTCGTTTGGTAAATGTGCTCCTTACTAAATGTCCTCCTGAATAGTCAGTTGTAACTTTGAAATGGATATCAGTTGACAGACTTGACAGACCGAATTTTCCATTTTCAATTTTATTTTAAACAATTTCTACATGTGGAAATTATTTAAAATAAAATTGAAAATAGAAAATTCAGTCTGTCGAGCTGGGATTCGAACCTTCGACTTTTATCTGTTAAGCAGAAACCACAAGGCTACGGAGACCCAATATTGTACCGCGAAAATACCGAACACAAAGCCAAATTCACATTCAAAAAGTGTCGGTTTGAAAAAAGTGTCGATCCGTCTAGCCCCTTTCCGCACCGCGCCATAAGGAACTACGTTCCAAAAACTTAGTCCAATAAAAAAAACAATATTAATAAACAGCTTCAGTATTCAAGCTTCGGTAGTTTCGCGGATGAAAATGGATCTAATTTGTGTCGGGGCCGCATCTACAAGTTTGTGCCTTTCGCGAGGATTATCTAGAAATTGATTTCCTCTCGAGATGGTTGCGCGGTAATATTTCACGATTATCCTAACAGCTTCGGTCGAGTTTATTTATTTAAACGAAGAGAATTTCATTCCCTTGTACTCGTATATTCCTTGCTTATCTACCTATAACTAGCTGATGCCCGCAATTTCGTCTCCGTGGATTTAGATTTTAAAATCCCGCGGGAACTTTCCGATTTTCCAGGATAAAAAATCTAGGAGCCTATGTCACTCTCCAAGTCCTCAACTATATCCATGCAAAAAATCACATCGATCCGTGGCTCTGCAGTGGCTCGATTGATGGACAAACCAACAAAAAACAACGTACTTTTTCATTTATAATATTAGTAAGATGAGATTTGGATATTTGGAACTTTCTTGCTCCTGCATTTGGAATTTATTTACATGTTTGGAATGGAGATAGCTTATGCCCTGAATTATCACAGGTTACATCGTACTTATCCCGTGAAAATTAAAAAATTCCCGCGTGAATCAAAAAAGTCGTGTGGTGTCCAGGATACCAGATAGGAACGAAGTTATTATAAAAATATTAATTTCAAGTTCTATTCGAGGTATAAAGAAAATAATTATTCGGGTATACATTTTTCATCATGATTTTTTTATCGATAAAAAGCAAAATGACCCCAGGGAAGCCTAAATATCGATTTTATAAAATATTAAAATTAAAATAATTTTATAAAATAAAAAATGAAAATAGCATTGCGCATCCCTGGGTGGGCTCGGACCACCAGTCTTTCGATTGGCGGCCGCGCGCGGGCCAATTGAGCCACGGGAGCGATGCACAACTTGTTGAAATTATTATATAAGATATTTTTTAGGCCATCAAAAAGTGTCGAAAGAGTCGTTACAACTTTTGGTCTTAATTTCCGTCTAACCCCCTTTCGCAACGCGCGATAAGGAACTTCGTTCCAAAATCATATTCCACGCGGATGAATTCGGGGACATCATCCAGTTAGGACAATAGTCTAACGCAAAATTATAGAAAAAAATATCATTTTTCGGGAAAATTGACGATTAATACAAGAATATTTTTTGTGAAGTAAAAATAGGGCACAGTTTTGTACAAGTGTATTCCCTTTCACAGTGTTTACGGCCTTGCTTTGTTGGAGGTTCAGGAGATAAACATCTCACAAAGGAAAAGGTCGCCCTTTCCAAGTTTCGTTTTTCAATCCGAGACCTTATTTGTGAAAAGGCCCGATTCTTTCGTTCCCCGCATTCTACCGTAGATTATGGTTCAGGAGCTGATGGGAAATTTTGGCAAGGTGCTTGTTGTGTTGATTGAGGTTTTGGTCAATAAAGTTTTATTTATTTATTTATTTGATAAAGGTTGAAAGAGTTGTCGCACCTTCATCTTTCCTGGGTATGTCTAACTCACGGAAGAGATAATTTATTGTGATTAAGTTAAGTTTAAGTTTAAGTGATTTGGGGGCTATTTAGTTTTTAGCCGACTTTTAAAGTAGAAGCCGGTTCTCAATTCATCCGTTATCTTATTTCTGAAAGAGTTATTTAACTTACAGCTTAATAAAACAATGTTTGTGTTAATATGTTGATTTGTCTAAAATTTAAACATATTGATCAATAAGCTGTACACACATGCGTATCAGTTAATTATTTCCAAGAACTGTTTTTGTTTGTGTATATTGTTTCGGAGAAGAGGTAACTTCGGTAGGGTCTTTGTAAGGCTCGTAATTAAGCGTGTAAATTTGATAACTATGCGAATGCGAGTTGGCTTGTTGAGGTTTCCTCCACGGATACTCTTTATTGAGTTGTAGATGTGATTTGAAGTGCATTGTGAAATAACTCAAGAATAGTGAGTCCATCACCAGGTCGATATTCTATTATTGGCGGACCCTTATTAATTCACAAAAAAATACAAAGTAAGGAATTCTTCATTTAGCAAATATCCGTTACTCAATAATTGAATAATCAATACAACACAAGTAGGTATAAGGAGACCCGACCGGCGTAATAACTCAAAGCAGAATGGCGCCTGACGTCGATACTTGTTGGCTTTTATGGAATTGACGAACGGCGCACTCGGTAGTTATTATAAAAATCTACCCTCAGCTAACACTATACATAGTTACAGCTTTCCTCTAGAAACGTATACGTTTATATTATGAAGATGGCGAAGTTGAATTATTAAATACATCCTAAAAATTTCCCACTGTCTCTTGAGCCATTAGATGATATTGATAAAGGCTAGCAAGCCAAGTTTTGGGTCAGTGAGACGCTACTTATGTAAGGCCCACTCTATATTAAGGTCAACATTTTTAGAATTCTTTTTTGTAGGATGTCCCGAGAGATGTTTTACCTTTTATTTTGATTAAGCGATCTTAGGTAAAGAAAAGTTTTCGAAAGTGTTTGTTAAGCAACCAATTACTTTATAATTAGGGCGCCTTTTATCACAAATACTAGCTGATGCCCGCGACTTCGTCCGCATGGATTTAGTTTTTAAAAATCCCGCGGGAACTCTTTCATTATCCGAGATAAAAAGTAGCTCTCCCGGTCTGAGGAACCACTACTACATCCATTACTATACCCATGCAAAAAATCGCATCAATCCGCTGTTCTGTTGCGACGTGATTGAAGGACAAACCAACAAACAAACACACTTTCGCATTTATAATATCAACACTTTTTATAATATGTATACCACGTTTTATAGTGACTTGACGGAAACGCGGTCGATCGGGATAAAAAGTATCCTATGTCCGTCTCCTGGTTCTAAGCTACCTCTCCACCAATTTTCAGCCAAATCGGTTCATCCGTTCTTGAGTTATAAATAGTGTAACTAAACCACTTTCTTTTATATATATAGATATATATAGATTTACGATATCTATATACGAAATATATTTCACTAGTTGACATACGTGACTTGATTCGCATTTTAGTGTTTTTATAAATTCCGTGTAATTGTATTGGATAAAAAGTGTCTTAGGACCTTCATCAGAATAGTAAATAATATCATTAGTTCAACTTTTTGGGTGTGAAAAGTTATTTCATAGACATAGTTACCTTTTATAAAATTGGTATGGATTAACCCTGATTTGTCTATATTGGCCCAGGCAGAGATCGAATTTAGGGACCCGGCCAGGTTGGATGATATCTCAAGGATGTGCCAAGGCGTCAAATTATTAGCAATAGAGTCACGTTTCCTCTCAGAGTGACTACTTAGAGAGGTGTCATGGCACCGCGTATTCCCGGCGGGAGGTTGTGAGTGGTTACATGATTTATGATCTTGTAGGGTAATAACTTAGCTTTGTACAATAATAATATAAATAACACCTTTTCAGCGATAATAACTCTATGTGAATTAGGGCTGATTTTACCAACGTAAAATCAGTCTTATCCGAGCATTTTGATATGTTGGCAGATTTTCAATTCAAAAACTGTCAGAAGACTAAAATATTCCTCGGTTAAACGTCACTCGACGATGGTGAAATTGGCACTTAGGATAATATTTATTTTGTCATGAATAGTAGTTACATAGTTTTCTAAATATATAAAAGGAAAAAGGTGACTGACTGACTGACTGATCTATCAACGCACAGCTCAAACCACTGGACAAATCGGTCTGAAAGGCATACAGTTAGCTATTTTGACGTAGGCATCCGCTGAGAACGGATTTTTGAAAATTCAACTCCTAAGGGAGTAAAATTGGGGCTTGAAAATTAGACTTAACTGAGAGAAGCCGCGGGAAAAAACTAGTAGTTGTATAAATCTGAAAAAGATGGCAGGAAGGTTATTTTTATTACAGTACTTGTTTTTAAATATCCAACAGGACTCATTTTTAGGGTTCCGTACCCAAAGGGTACCAACGGAACCCTTTTACTAAGCCTACGCTGTCCGTCCGTCCGTCCGTCTGTCAGCGGGCTGTATCTCGTAAACCGTAATAGATAGACAGATGAAATTTTCACATATTATGTATTTATATTGCCGCTATAACAACAAATAATAAAAATTAAATTAAATTAAAAAAATTAAATTAAAATATTTCCATGGGTACATGGAAATATTTTAATTTAATTTTTTTTAACGGAACCCTAAAAGAGCGAGGCCCAACTCGCACTTGGCCGATTTTTATTGTGAGATAAGCTTGGGCTTGATGACAGCAATCAATTTACGAAAGCACTACAGAAATCTAGGTAAAAGCGCGCTTGCCTAGAAGATTCCTATTTACTCTTGCCTAGAAAGAGTCAATTAGCTTACAAAGCCGACACCAGTAGAGTATCCTTCCCAAAAATCGATATTGATTATTTACTGTCAGGTACCGTTTTGTTTTTACCCGATTACGGTAGAGCGAAAAGGAAGGATAAAGATTTTAGCAGGCAATGTATGTATGTGACTATTTACGTATGTGGTGGTGTCGTGATGCGGGTTGTTACGTTCCCTCAAATATAGTTGAGCGAAGCAATGGCTGGGTCATGCGTCATGCTCGTGAGCGGGTGCCACCGGCGGGAATGGGGCTACTTTCTGTCTGCCCGTATTAACATATTGTGTTGAATTATAATTAGGTATGCTTTTGTGGAACTTCCCCTCATTGTGGAAACACTGCATACATAGCATAGTATCTATTATATTGTAAACTTGTTTTGAAAAGAGCAACCCCCGAGTTTCTTGCTGGTACTTCTCGGCAGGAAGGGCATTCCGAACCAGTGGTAGACTCATCGACGATTCAAAAGCACTTGAAAAAATGTGAAAAAGTGTATTTTAATAAAAAACATTTCTATTCTATTCTAATGTTTCACAGTGGCGCCGAAACTACTGAGCCGATTTTGATTAATCCTATAACGATTTTCATAACGTTTTACACGAACAAAATCAATATGACCGATATTGCATCCAATTTTTCACAGTCGGTTTACCGTTTTTAAACTTTTTCACTTGTTATTGCGTAATCTATACTATACTAATATTATAAAGAAGAAAGATTTTTTGGTTGTTTGTTTGTACCCAATAGGCTCTGTAATTACTGGACCGATTTTAACCATTTTTTCACGAATAGAAAGCTAAGTTATCAGGAAGTAACATAGGCTATAATTTATTTTCAAAAAAATTATAGATCCTTAAGAAAATTGCAATAATGTAACCCAAAGTAGCAAAATTTTGCTTATAAAATGCATTATTTGTCGTGTGCTGAGAAAACTATTGATACATGATTAAAGTACTCATTACTTTCTACAAAAAAGTCCACGAAGGAATATATCTAACTATCATATTTAAGTCACAATAGTAGCTTCTATGTTCTAAAATTTAATTTGATCGCCTTTATCATCGTATATTATTAATTCTTCCTTACTAATACATAGTTATAAATACGAAAGTGTGTTTGTTTGTTGGTTTGTCCGTCAATCACGCTGCAACAAAGCTTCGAATTGATGGATACGGATTTTTTGGATAGGTATAGTTCAGAACCTGGAGGGTGACTATCCCGGAAAATCAAAGAGTTCCCACGGGTTTTTAAAAACTAAATCCACGCGGACGAAGTCGCGGGCATCAGCTAGTGTTTAATACAAGAGGTAGGAAAATCATTGGGATCCTTCAAGAATTACAGGTTCCTTCAACGAGGTAGTTTAACAGCTTGTACAAAAAAATCTACAAAGCGTGCCGTTATGAACTTAGCACAAAATGATTTCGCTCAAAGCGAGATTTCCGCTTTACGCTAAGTCTTGCAAATGCCGCAGAAATAAAATATTTTAACATTTAAGACCGCATTTAGGAGTTGAGACGTATTCACTGTTAGCTCTTGACTTTATTTTAAAGGTTTCAGTCTTATAAATTCAATTCTACCCATTAATCTTTGACGACCTCCCTGGCGTAGTGGTGTTCACTGCGGTATAAGCCATGTTGACCGATTTTGATAAACTGGTTGGATGATGTTCGGAAGTATCTACTATTACGAATTAATTCTTAATTAATTATTGTCATGATTTTATAAAAAAGACGGTGTTAAATGAATTTTTCAAGTGGCAATTCTTTCAGTGTGGCAACACTTTTTTATGTTGGTAATTTTTTAGTTGTTGGCAAACATGGTTGCGTTGGCCAATCAGGAATAAGCACGTGTAGCCACGACAAATTGACGCAAAGAGTGGGAAAAATGGGGGGGGATAAAGCGAGTGCCGGATGGTCGAGAGCGGAGGACAGGCAGTTAGTGATTTATCTTTGAATAGCTCGGTTAAAAATGGGCAACGTATCGATATTTGTGACATTATATTCTTCTTCTTCTTCTTTTTCAACCAATATACGTCCACAGCTGGACAAAGATCTTTTGCATGGACGTCCAAAATAATAGGTATATTATTAAAAAAAAGGGTTTTTAGATAAATTGCCATTTCAACTTTAAGTTTTAAAATAAAAACGCTCGCAGGTGTCATGGCGTCGTTCGTGACGTCACCTCTATGTTTTGTCATAGTGGTTTCTCAAAGTTTAAAGATAGATGTGACGTGTCGCTCTGTTTTGTGTTCAATTCAATATCAGGGATTGCTTTTTATATTTTATCAAAATAAATATCAATCTCACCCAAAATAGAAAAATAAATATCATAAGTTTTTTATAATCCAAGATTCCTATTTCATCAGATATTAATCCAAGATTCTTGGTTACGGTCATCACGGAATAAATAAATAAAAAATCTGGTCTGGAGTATTGAAACTGACCAAATTGCTAATTGAATAACGATGCTTACGACTTTACCTTTCTTTGTAAACTTCTCAAGTTATCCACAAACGTTGCCGAAGTTAATCTATGCAAAAACTGGACGACATACCTGTCGAAACCCCTTTGAAAGCGAATAACCCCTTTTTTGTGCTACCAACTTCCCTCGAACTTAATATCCCCTTTTTTGTGCTACCAACTTCCCTTAACTTCAACTCAATAACTTTGTGACCTGTGACCCTAAAGAATTACCAACCAAAGTTAAACAAAAGTAATGAGATTTAGTAAAACTTTTATTGGATTGCTTGACTTAGATTGGTTGGGTGTCCCCAATGTGCAAACCACTTTAGGCTGGAAGATTACTAGAAATTGCCTGTTATGAAAACTTCCGTTTCATGAATCTGGCTTACCAACTGGCAAAATTAGAAGAACAAAAATTAATCATTTCGTCCGTATATTAGCCTAAGTATGTCACGCTCTCTTTAAATATTTCTGTGGTGGTGTCGTGTGATGCTGGTTGTTACGTTCGGTATGGTTGAGCGTAGCAACGGCTGGGTCATGCGTCATGCTCGTGAACGGGTTCCACCGGTGGGAATGGGGCTACTTACTGTCTGCTCATCTTAACATGTATTGAATTGTAAGTAGGTATGCATTTTTGGAACTCCCCTCATAGTGCAAACACTGCATACATAGCATAGTACAATATTGTAAACTATTTTGAAATGAGCAACCGCCGAGTTTCTTGCTGGTTCTTCTCGACAGGAAAGGCATTTAGAACCAGTGGTAGATTTAGCGACTATTCAAAAGCACTTGTATAAGTTTATTTTAATAAAAAATATTTCTATTTCTATTTCTTGACAGAAAATTCTGATAGTAGGTATTACAGCCTTAATTAACAAGTAAACATGACGAAGACGATCAATTTGTTTTTGTTTTTGCAGCAAATGTGGGCATGATATATTTTTGATGTCAAATAAAGTTGAAAAATTGTTTTAACGTTTTAATTGACTAAATTACAAGTACCGTCAAGTACATTACAACACTTATTTATAAAATAAATGTTACATCGACAATACCTATCACTTAAAGCAGAAAGAAGTTCTCTCGCTGACTTAAACGATTGTAAACAGCAATGAAATGCAGACTTTTGTTGCTTTACTGTTTGTTTTAAATACAGAACTTTCAAGTAAATAAAACTATCTTTAGCTTCATCTTTATCTTTAAACTATAGACTTAATAATATAATAGTTACCACCGTAAGTAGACCCCTTAACAGCCGCAAAACGCGTACTCGATTTTGAATTTATCAAACTTCTAATGATGTTTAAAGAAATATAGTACTTATAAGAAAGCTTATAGCATCTATTTTGGGGTGACCAAAGTGACGAATTCTGACGAATTTGTCTTTGAAATCTTGTCATAGCGATGACCTGTAGCCAAGTTACACTGGGTTGTATCGTTTTTCTTTCTACGATCTTTGTCACTTGAAGTTAAAACTTAATTGAAGTTAAAACTTCAAGTGACAGCTAAAGCTAGGCCTAGACTAGATGGCGCTGTAGCTGATCAAAGACAGAAGTGTATTGATAATATTTCGCGGCATTTTGTATTATAAATGTTTTAAATGCTAAAAAAAAACCGCGAAATATTATCAATACACTTGTCTTTGATCAGCTGCAGCGCCATCTAGTCTAGGCCTAGCTAAAACTTTAAGTGACAACGATCGTAGAAAGAGAAACGATACAAAGTAGTGTAACTTGGCTAATGCTTGGCTACAGGGGCTGATTCGCTCTGCTTTTCTATCTGTAGGTACTGAATGACGTAAGAGATTTTTTCGCTCCTCACTCCTTTGTATGTCTTCAATATAATATAGTCTATGCTTTAAACTAAAAGCTAATGGTATCTCGTCTATAGACGTAGTCGTATTTCCTAGTTTCATGATATCGTTCGTCTATGATAGCCTATGATAGCACAGGACGTCATGAAACGCAAAGAACCATGGAACTAGGAATTACGACTGCAAAGAACAGCCATAGAAATGTATCAGAATGAGAATGCAATAGCGAATGCAGAAATTACGTACAAAAAATCATTTGTACTATATCAACGTGATATCACGATATTATTTTGATATTATTTTGTGTTATTTACCTGTCATTCATTCATCTCAACCATCACCTGGTGATGATACTATGGGTAAGTGCGAATTGGCAGATTTCACTCCTTTGAACACATTAGCGAGAGCTCTCAGGCATTCAGGCTTCCAAAACAACAACAGTCTAAAATGTCCTATTTTATCTCGTTCCTGAAAAAAAGTCTTTGTAATGCGATAAGACATTTTATTTCTGCAGTGTTTAAAAGAGTCGCCTGGCGCGGGGAAACCTCGTTAATGCTTTGAACGTACTTGCCCACTTTTTTCGTCAAAAGTTGGTTCGTGAAGGATCGCTTTGAGAATTTTCCACAAAAGTAATCTGAGCTAGGTATTCCGTTCGAGCTTGCTTTGTACGAAATCCTATAAAAAGGTATTTTGTTAAACCTATTTGCGATTTTTGTTTACTGTAGCTACAGAATGTAAACACGTCCACATTAAAAATACTGAATGCATACTGCATTTGAAATATTTTTTTAAAATCCTTAATAATGTTTATAAATTTTATAACTACTTACTGTTTGGTTGTTACTTGGAACCCAAATCTGATGTTATTGTATTTCATTTATATTTTGGTTGCAACCTGTTTTGTGTACCTATTTAATAAATAAATAAACAAAAATAAGTCGGTTTACGGACGATAGTTTAACGTGATAACGTCATAAAGAAACATTGACGATGACTGGCGGGCGGCACATGCCAACGTTTGGGCCGATCGTGCATCTCTATCGCTTGTTCCGCGCTCTCGCTTGCACGCTCAGGCTCAGGCGGAACGTGACACTTTTTTCGTGCATGCAGCCGGTGTTCATCGATTTATAAGACGTT
The DNA here is from genome assembly GCA_029955525.1 of Oeneis ivallda. Classification (NCBI taxonomy): domain Eukaryota; kingdom Metazoa; phylum Arthropoda; class Insecta; order Lepidoptera; family Nymphalidae; genus Oeneis; species Oeneis ivallda. The sequence goes on along the minus strand of JARPMR010000020.1, from coordinate 591,568 downwards.
AACACGTTAAAAAGTATACAAGAGTGTGTGTAAAAAACAAGCTTTTAGTAGCTGGCTACATTATCAAACGCTGGATGTCATCTAGGACCAGAGTACTTATCAAGACGAATTGACCGAGCCCAAACTCAATGGGGTTACGTCGTTTTATTACAGAGTTCCAATAGCTAACTTCCAGCTTCACCATTAGATCAGCTTCATGTCACAATAGTAATTATTGCACTGTCATCAGATTTAGATATGCATGCACAGCTTAAACGGAAACCGGGAAGTGGTTCTAATTCACCTTGCAAGATTTGACCTAAACATACATACATACATACATACATTGCAACTTTTATAAAAGCTAAGTAAAACTATTTTTTTTTATTCAATGACAAGATAGTCCTTGACTGCGATCTCACCTGATGGTAAGTGAAGATGCAGTCTAAAATGGTAGCGGACTAACTTGGAAGGGGTACGGCAGTGAAAATTCAACCCATACCCCTAATCGGTTTCTACACGCCATCGTGCCGGAACGCTAAATCGCTTGGCGGCACGTCTTTGACGGTAGAGTAGTTACTAAACTAAACTAGCGGCACGCTATGATGGCCGGTTTGACGTTTGTCCGCTCATGAAGTTCCGTATTAATTGATAACGACTTTGAAGGAAATAATTGTATTACTTTATTGACGATAGTGATGTGCAGAGATTCATAAATTTTATCGAATGTAGTTTTAGGTTTAGGACTCAAAATTTATTTATTAAATTGATTTCTAAAATGTATACAAGTGTAGAAAAATCAGTTTGCACCATTTAAGGGGTGAATGTACTTGTGAATATGAACAATTTTCACGATGTGGACAAACCTCTGAAATCGCAAAAAAATATCAGCTGTTTCATACAAAAGGTAAAATTTTTATTTTTATATGATATATACCACAACTCGGCATTTGGTTTTCTAAATTGAAAATTTTTAAAAATGGAATCTAATACGATCGTCACATAGGATCGCTGGCTAGCACAACTACTACCTCCGGCAAACTCGCGTCAATGCTCAATGCAAAACAAAGCAGTTTCGAATTGACGTTGCTTCGAAAAGTATAAACTGTCAGTGCAATGCGATTGTGATATAGTTATAGCGTCATCATAGCGTGCCGCTACACTAGCGGCACGCTATGATGGCCGGTTTGACACATTACAATAGTGATGTGGAATGTCAATTTATTCTCGAACAAAAAACAATTAAGTTTTGTTTTTGTACCTGATTAAATAGGTTTAATAAAACAAAAATGTATATGTTTATTTAATTTATTTGAACGAACTGAATATTTGAATGAAAATGAATATACATACTTTATATGCACACAAGAAACATATGAATACAAAAGATACCAAAAAAGGTGCCACAAAAGGCCATAATTAATCAGATTCGTCCATACTACTATTTTCACTGTCGTCACTGCTATCATCACCTACATTAATAATTATATGTTCGTTTTCTATAATATTATCTATTTTCACATCTCTTTCATAATCTTCCCTTATTAATTTAACAGTTCTATTCACAACCTTTTCCCAGTCTCCTTTAGTCACATGTTCACAAGCTTCTTCTAATAATTTTAGCATTTTTTTTGTGGTAAATGGGGGTTCTGTATTGTGTCTTGCAGCATATCCCTTAATTTGAGCCCACACCAACTCAATCGCATTATACTCACAATGGTAAGGCGGTAACCGTATAACTCTGTGCCCATGTTCTAATGCTATTTCGTCAATGACGTATCGGATCTTGGTTGGTTTGTTTTCTTTTAAAAGACGTACTAATTCCGCTTTTAACATATTCATGTTTGCATCTACGCCATTTTTACGAAGCCATGCGACGATATCAGCTTTCTTTTGGGATTGGGCAGGTGGCTTGTCAATTTGCATCGAGTGGTATGGGGCGTTGTCCATAATTATAATAGATGGTTCAGGGAGGCTACACAACATTGAGGTAAACCATTCAGTAAACTTTTCTCCATTCATGTCTTCATGATAGTCTCCAGTGGTTTTTGACGCAAAAGCCATGAGAGAACCTTCGACAAACCCGTTGATGGTTCCGGCGTGACAAATTATAAGTCGCGATCCTTTTCCTACAGGAACTTTGGAAGTAGATGCTGCTGTGTCATCGTTCCAAGAACGGCCTACAGTATGGTTAGCATTAAGCCATGTTTCATCCAAGAACACAACATTTTGCCAATTTTTGATTTCTTTCACTTGCCGTAAAAAAGTATACCTTGCCATCGCTATATCAAATCTTTCCATCAATATTTTGCGTTTGTTACATTTTTTGTATCCAAATCCAATGGTCTTCAAAATCTTCGTTAAAGAACTTTCCCCACCGAAGAATAATCCAGCTTCCTTCAGTGAATGCACCAACTTTTTTCTTGTTGGATACTCCTTCTGTAAATAGTAGCCGTAAACATGTCTTCGGATAGCATCGGCATCAAAGCTATCGATGCCTACGACTGGTTTTGCTCGTTTTCTCTTTTTTGGTGTGTGAAGTTTATTTTCTTCTGTGCCAGTCTCGCCATATTTTTTTTTAGTTATCCGTCTAACAGTTCGTTGTCCAATATTAAGCGCATCAGCTACGCGTTCAACCACTGACGTTATAGGTAAAATTGGCCCTCCATTTTGAGCTTCACGATCGAAATAGTTACGAAGGCGTATTACGAACTCACGTGTCTGACTATTTAGAACAGTTCTCTGCGTACGTTCGGTCATATCGACGAAATCCACAACAAAGGGCTTGAACAGAGTCCAAATTAACGAGCAAGGGTCAACAGTAATGCAGTATCAATATTTGAAATCCAAAGCCAGGTCAAAACTATATCACAATCGCATTGCACTGACAGTTTATACTTTTCGAAGCAACGTCAATTCGAAACTGCTTTGTTTTGCATTGAGCATTGACGCGAGTTTGCCGGAGGTAGTAGTTGTGCTAGCCAGCGATCCTATGTGACGATCGTATTAGATTCCATTTTTAAAAATTTTCAATTTAGAAAACCAAATGCCGAGTTGTGGTATATATCATATAAAAATAAAAATTTTACCTTTTGTATGAAACAGCTGATATTTTTTTGCGATTTCAGAGGTTTGTCCACATAGTGAAAATTGTTCATATTCACAAGTACATTCACCCCTTAAATGGTGCAAACTGATTTTTCTACACTTGTATACATTTTAGAAATCAATTTAATAAATAAATTTTGAGTCCTAAACCTAAAACTACATTCGATAAAATTTATGAATCTCTGCACATCACTATCGTCAATAAAGTAATACAATTATTTCCTTCAAAGTCGTTATCAATTAATACGGAACTTCATGAGCGGACAAACGTCAAACCGGCCATCATAGCGTGCCGCTAGTTTAGCCACAGCCAACGAAAGCCTCCCACCAGACCAGACCAGAGACAATTCAGAAATTATAAATTCCCAAATTGACTCTGCCGGGAATCGAACCCGAGACCTCCCAGTTATAAGACCACAGCGCTCACCACTACGCCAGGAAGGTCGTCAAATAGCATAATACCGTTGAAATGGCATCGGGCTAAACGTCCCCGAGGGAGCTTTGACGTAGTTTGCGCCGTGACCCCCCGCGGGGCACTGTACAGACCCTGTTACATCGCGGAAGCTGGTTGTCCTTTATTTTTAGCGGAAATATAAAACTTTGCAAAACTTGGGACTGACTCAGAGCGGAAAGGTGTTCCGATGTGCATAAAAAAAACCGGCCAAGTGCGTGTCGGGCCACGCGCAGTGTAGGGTTCCGTAGCTGAAAGTCTCAAATATTATTGCTGACCTAGGATAGTGCTTTTGTTTTATTTATGAATATTGAATAAATTTTGAGTTCCATGGTTTAAATACTATAATATTCTACAAAATATGCAACTTACACTACGTGTAATACCTAACTTAGAAAAAACAGATATAACTCCTTAACTAATGAACCCTACTTAGCCTTGATAGTTTTCCTTTAAAATTTATTATATGTACTACTGCTGTGTTTTTTTTTGTATCCTATATATAACCATTTAGCTGGCAGAGGGGGGGGACACTTGACTCTAATAAAATTTAGCACTTTAAAATATCATATTTCACAAACGGATCCCTAAATTGAAAAATGGTGTTCCCACACCCACAATATTTTTGAAAGACCTATTCAACGACACCCCACACTATGGGATAGACGAGAAAAAAAAATTCATCCCCACTTTACATGTAGGGGAGGTACCCTAAAAAAAATATTTTTCACAATTTTATTTCACGACTTTGTCGGCGTGATTGATATTTATACCCTTGTCAAATTACAGATTTCTAGTACCAATAGTCTCTGAGCTAAACCGCGAACGGACAGACGGACAGACGGACGGACATGGCGAAACTATAAGGGTTCCTTGTTTACTACGAAACCCTAAAAATGAGTAAAAACGTCAATGACGACTTCTACTAATATTATAAAATTAACTTGATTGTGTTAAGTCTTTTAAGTAGGTATTTGTTTCGAAAATAAAGGCTATTTTTAATTTATTTATTTATTTTATTTACTAATTCATATTTATTATATAAATGCAAAATCAGTGTGTTTGTTTCTAGGATTGTCGTTCAATCACGTTGATGAGGATCGATGTTTTTTTTGAATAGGTATATTTGAGGATCTGGAGAGTGATAGGCTACCGTTTATTCCAATAAATCAAAGAGTTCCCACGGGATTTTTAAAGAGAAATCGGTTAAAGTCGCGGGCAACAGCTAATTAACCGATATTTCCTAAACGGGCGTGAGATTATATAATAAAATTCTGCAGTTAATTTTCGACTTGCCTTATACAGGTTTAAAAAATCTATCAAATATCCGCATTAGTAGTCAATACAGATTTGTCGAGTTTCGGGAAAAATGATCTGCCGGTAGGTACTATATAATACGATTCAATAAAACTGGAGACTTCAGCTCAAAAGTTGCATGTGTTAAATCGGCTTGGCATCCAGCTGGCCACAAGATAGTATAAAAAACTTATTACAATGCAATAGCTACATAATAATATAATTGTCAAATGATTATTATGAAAATAGCAATTGCTGTGTTTCTTGCCGGCTCTTCTCAGCAGAATCCGCTTTCCGAACCGGTGCGCGGTGGTAGAGTCATGACGTGTCATAACAGCCACAGAAATACATGAAATAAATAATTTTGAATTTGCATTTGAATTTTAATATAATTTTCGTCTGGTGGGAGGCTTTGGCCGTGGCTAGTTACCACCCTACCGTCAAAAACGTGCCGCCAAGCGATTTAGCGTTCCGGCACGATGGCGTGTAGAAACCGATTAGGGGTTATGGTTTGAATGTTCACTGCCAAACCCTTTACAAGTTAGCCCGCTACCATCTTAGACTGCACCGTCACTTAGCATCAGGTGAGATCGCAGTCAAGGACTATCTTGTCATGATAATATAATATTATGTCTTGATATCGTGTAGATGATAAGACTAAGATCAAGCAATTGCAAAAAGTTCGAAATCAAAGTGGCCGCGAGGGAGTGCGGCGCCTCCTCCGAGCAGCTGTAAAGCGAAATTATTATTCCGGGGATTAAAAGGAGCAGGAATAACAAGCAAGTTCGGGATAGCTGAGATTTTCAATGAATGGAATACTAATGGAGGAGAACGCTGATACCGGAGATGAGTTTAATATTTTTCTATTTATGTTTCCACCTTAATTTTCGCCGAGAAACAGCCATGAAATAAAATATATACAACTAGGGGTAGGTACAGCTGAGCTCTGCTGCGGCGTATTTACAAAATATACCTTGTGAAAACGCCGATGGCGTCAATCTAAGGTTGCCAACCGTCCTATGTTAATTTTTAATTTAATATAATTAATTTAAATTACATTTCATGTACATGGTACAAAAAAATGTGAAAAATAATTTTATTATTTAATATGAGTTGATAATTGTAAACTGTCACGCAACCATTAACGTTTACATTCAAGAATCAGAACAGGTGCCGACAAAGGCAAAAATATGCTATTATTAGTTATATAAAGAAGTAATTAGCACGTATACTATATATACATAATATATACTATATATACATACTTACTGTGTATAATAGAATAGAATAGAATAGAAATGTTTTTTATTCAAATAAACTTTTTTACAAGTGCTTATGAATCGTCGATGAGTCTACCACTGGTTCGGAATGCCGTTCCTGCCGAGAAGAACCAGCAAGAAACTCGGCAGTTGCTCTTTTCAAAATAAGTTTACATTCAATAGAATAGTTATACAGTTAAATTACCACCTACTGTCTCATGAATCGCTGGAATGAATTAAGTCCACGCTTTTTTATCATCTAAATAGTCTTCAATTGCATAATATGCCTTTTTCATGAGATTAGTTTTAACTGATTTCTTAAACTTGTGTAAAGGCAAGTCTAAGATCGACTGTGGAATTTTATTATAAAACGTCACGCCCATTCCCACAAATGTCTTTCGGACCCTCTTGAGGCGACATCGAGGAATCACGAGCCTGTTTGGATTTCTAACTTGCCTATCATGTAAATTACCCTTTTTTTTGTAATTCACAATGTTTTGTCTGACAAATATTATATTGTTGTAAATATATTGTGAAGCTACTGTAAGAATGCCTATTTCTTTAAATTTTTCTCGAAGGGAATCCCGCGGTTTTAAATTATATATTGCGCGAATTGCCCTCTTCTGCAATACAAAAATTTTTCCAATATCGGCTGCTTTACCCCATAATAAGATTCCGTATGACATAATACTATGGAAATATGCAAAATAAACAATTTTTGCAGTTTCTATGTCAGTTAACTGTCGAATCTTCCTAACAGCGTAAGCAGCAGAGCTAAGCTTGCCAGCAAGTGTTGCTATATGGGTGCCCCATTGCAGCTTTGAGTCCAGGGTTAATCCCAAGAACACTGTGGAGTCCTCACATTTCAAGGGTTCATTACTTATCTTTAAATTTTTACTGACAGTTCTGGTGTTGGGCAATAAAAACTCAACACACTTGGTTTTTTTAGCATTTAAAAGTAGATTATTTGCCGTAAACCATTCAGAAACTTGAGATAATGCAATATTTACATCGTCAAAATTGTCTTTCGTCCTATCGACTTTAAAAATCAAAGACGTATCATCAGCAAATAGTACAATATCGCAAGTATTTTGGACAAAATGTGGTAAATCATTTATGTAAATCAAAAACATGAATGGACCTAGAATAGAACCCTGGGGTACACCCATTACCGAGGCTGATCCGGATGATTTTACATCATTGACACATACTCTTTGAACACGATCACTAAGATAAGACGCAACGAGGCTAAGCGCAAAATCTCTAATACCATAGTGGCTCAGTTTAAGCAAAAGGGTCTCGCGATCAACGCAGTCGAATGCTTTTGATAAATCACAGAAAATACCAATGGCATTCTGTGAGTTATTATTCCATGCATCGAATATGTGTTGCAACAGCGTTGCGGCTGCATCGGTTGTTGATCGACCCTTAGTAAAACCGTACTGCTCAGGGTGAAGAAGTTTATTTAAATTTAAGTGTAGAAGCAGTTGGTTGAGCATTATTTTTTCAAATATCTTGCTGAGAGTTGGCAAAATTGAAATTGGTCTGTAGTTATTCGGGTCACATTTGCTTCCCGATTTAAAAAGAGGTATTAATTTACTACATTTCATCAGGTCTGGAAAAGATCCAGAATCTACAGACTTATTAAAAATTAAAGCAAGATAGGGCGCAATAATATCAATGATATTGTGAATTATTTTAACTGATATTCCCCATAGATCTCCTGTTTTTTTATTTTGCAATGATTTAAATGTTTTGATAATATCATATGGGGTAACGTGTTTAAACCTAAATAATTTATTGCACTCAGAGACATTGCTTCTTAGAAGATTATAGGCTTCTGTTGGCGAGGAATTTAGAGAACTGGTCGTTGTTACTGGTATATTTTTGAAAAAGTTCTCAAATGTATTTGCAATTTCTATATCGGAGTCAATTACATGGTTGTTAATTTTAAGCTCCAGTTTATTATAATGTACCTTATTCTTACCCATTTCATCACCAATGATGTCCCATACTGCTTTTATTTTATTATCCGAATTGAAAATTTTTTGTTTTATGTGAAGTGACTTTGCTTGTATGCACACGTTTCTAAACAATTTGGAATAATTTCTTACATATTCTATAAACGCGGGGGCATAATTATATTGTTTTTCTGCATACAAGTCAAACAGCCTATTTCTACTTTTATAGATGCCAACAGTTGCCCAATCACTAAATTTAAGATTTTTAAATAATCTTTTTTCTATTACCTTAAAGACAGAGTTAAATTGAGAGTTTAATAGATCAAAAAACTCTCTATAAATTTCATTCGGACCACCCTGTGCAACATCAAGCGTCGGCATTGCAGCTGCGATATTTTGTTTGAATTGCCTTACTTTTTTGGTGGTAACTGGCCTATATTTTACTACTTTTGTTACATTCTGCTCACTGCTCGGAATAGATATCATTTGCCCGCAATGGTCAGATCTTAAATAAGTGATAATAAATTTTTTGATAATTTTACAATCAGAGAAAATGTTATCAATACAAGTTGCCGAATGCGCTGTTATTCTTGTAGCTTCAACAAAAATATTTTCCAGGTTGAAACTTTTAAATAAGTTTATGTTACAGAAAACATCCTTTTGGTACAGTTAATGACTTTTATTGTCAATCGATTACATGGTTCAATCAAGTACACTACCGTTAAATGCTTTAGTTAATCACTTCTATTATCAAAGATAACATAGTTCAAACGATTGCACTACCGTACAACATCTTTGTTACAATTTCAACACATTTGTTTAGCACTCAGTCCAATTTTTAAACCGTTGCGAATAATAAAACTCCTAACACGCCATCGCCGCTAGCTTACAGCTGTCACTCCCGCTCAATGGCGCCGCAGCGCCCGTCGCGCGTAACATCGGCCATCCTGCAAAGTGAATACCACCAGGTATTCACATACGAGTATTAGTGGGGAATAAATTTCCGAATGCAGTTGAATTGATTAAACCAGATCGGACTGAGAGATAGGTTAACTTTCTGGTAGATCTATAAGATCTTGCATATCTACAATGTCCCTTGTCACTATCAGAATCGGCACCATAGTTAGCAGAACTTTTGTACGGCCGCAATGCATCAGCAGCAGCCACTGCTACAAACTTCTTGTAACCTTTCATTCTTTTTATACTTCGCAGTAAATATCGGCCATTCTGTAAAACCGGCGTTATTTTATACGGCCCTGGATATATGTATACTGTTTAACTTTCGATTGATCCCAGTCTCTGAGTTAGTGAAAGCGTTATTCCTCAAAACTAATTCACCCTTTTTATAGTTTCTCGCTTTTTTCTTTTCTCGTTTCTTTCTTTTCTTGCCTTCATTGCATTTAGTCTCCATATACGTCTGTTTCTTCCTTATAATTTCACTCGCAGTCTTGCTTTCTGTAGCGCTGTTTACTTTTGAACTATAACGAGTCATTTCCGGTACTAAGCTCTTCTTATGAGCGAACATGAGTTCGTAAGGACTGAATTTTGTTGTATCGTGAACTGTTTGCATGATCGCCATTACTATTTCAGGAACTGCAGAATCCCATGTTGTTGTTCCTGACCCTAGATCTTATCGCATCCAGTAAAGCTCTGTTCGGTCGCTCAACTAGCCCATTCACTCATGGGACAGCTATGATATTCAAATTATGATGAATGAGATAATCCCCTATTCGACATAATTTTGTTTGGGTAAACCAGTATTGAGAAGACTTTTCTTAACGCTACAACAGTAATCCAATTTTTGTAAAAGAATCAGTAATCGCTAACAAATATTGATTTTCTTTAGAGGATTTCGGAAAAGGTCCCATGTGGTCTTTATACAGAGTGAGCATCAGCTTGATCTGGTTTAGTTATGGGGTGTATTTACCAGACGTTTTACCTTATCTTCCCTTGAACAGACACACTAAATAGGCACTGACATATTTTTTTTATAAATCGCGTCATACGGGAAAACCAGTTGTCTGCTTTGATAGCTTCGTCGCATCTCTTCCCCTACGTGACCTACGTCATCATGAAACATCTTTATGATTCGCCATAGAGCATCATTTGGCACAGCAGGGCATTCTCCCTTTAATGTTTTCCGATAAATACGCTCATTTCAGATACAATAATTATTTTTCACATTATTATTAGGATCTTCAGTTTGCAGCTGATTATAAATAGATTGAAGTTTCTCCTCTTGTACCTGGGCTGTCAGAAACCAGTCTTCAGTGTTAATTTGTCACCACAGAAACCTCAGCGACCGGATTTCGACTCAATGCGTCATGTTTCATAGTAGTATCCGGTCTATAAACCACTTACATATCATAGTCTTGGATTTGGGGCCACCAACGAGCAATCTTTGCCACTAAATCTCGTTTGGTAAATGTGCTCCTTACGGCTGAATAGTCAGTTGTAACTTTGAAATGGATATCAGTTATGTAAATTTTGAAACATTTTAGCGATTCCACCACCGCCCAAACTTCTATCTCATAGCTAGACCATTTATTCTTTGGTTGTCAGTCTACTAAACTAGTGGTTCGCCCCGAACTGAGACCTCGCGGTAACGGTATCCCATGATTATTCATTCAATCGATACATGATAACCAAAACTGACATTATTATTATGCCCGTTTTCACCAAACATACCTAAATCATCCCCTAAGTAGGAGTCTCTTAACGTAGGTAGCTCCTAAATACAATCCTAAGTCCTAACATCCGTCCCAATATCCTTTTAGGTGTCCCGTACAGGATCGTGATAAATAAGTTGACAGAAAACATCAATCACCTAACTTATAGGTAGCCCGTAAAGGTTAGGGAACGTTAGTGAAAACATTGAATTATTTATCAAACATTGAATTTAACTCGTAGTTCCATGGGAATAGTTACTGACTGCGCCATCTATTAGCATTATTGTGAAGCTATGTTGATGCTATATGAATTACTGACGCCCATTAAAAATTAAATAATCTCGTTTCTTTATAATATTCATATAATTTTAGTATTTGTTGTTCAAGTACAGGATATAAGTGACCTAAAAACATAAAATCAGTTTGAAAATCCATAGCGGATTTTTCTAGAGAGCGTCTTCAAGCGAGCGTATAAAATCGCCACTTTGAAAGCCCCCCATTTCGTCAATTTTAAGGGAAAAATTAAAAAAAAAAATATTTTTGTACTCAGTTCAAAATTATCTTTAAAATGATACGTAACAATTTTATGTAACGCGATTTTTTTTTTTTTACTTCGCATTCGCTTCTATGAGAGCCCCCCTGAAATAAAGATTTTTATAACTTTTTAAGCCATTTTCGGCTGGAGGCCATCGGTTTACATATTATATCTAAATTTGAAGTAATTACGTTCAGTAATTCAAAAGTTATAAGGCTCTGACAGACGGACGGACGGACGGACGGACGGACGGACAAGTGCAAATCGCCCTAGTTAACTCAAAGACCTTCGCTTCGCTCGGTCGACTATATCACTGTTTTCATCTCACCTTTGCCTGCAATACCCATTCTACGTTCTCTTTTGGTCAAATTCGTGAGTGGTTTCGCTATAGCAAAATTCTGCATGAATTTGCGGAAATAAGAACACAGACCTCTAAACTGTCGTATCTGGTGAACGTATAAAGGGGTAAGTAAATTGTTCACTGCATCTTATTTCTTATCTCCTGGACGTATACCGGTAGGTGAAACGACTTGTCCTAAATAATTTACTACAGATTTCAGAAATGCGCATTTTGTAATTTTAGCGTCAAATTAGACTGTCACATAATCTGCAGATCCCTTTCTAGAATTTTGAGTCCGTTTTCTACATTAGTAGGTGGGAATAATAAGTCTTCCATATATGTCAAAACTTCTTCATAACGTAATGTCCCAAGCAGTTCATATATTGTGCGCTGAAAAACTGCTGGCGTATTGGCCAAACCAAATGAAACCCGTGTTTATTCCCAGTATTCAAAGGTGTTATAAACGAAATGAACTTCGTAGACTCCGTTGCCAGGGGAATTCGATAATATCCCAGTGCTATGTCTAAATTAGTGTTAAAACTTTTACCTGATAATTTACTCAACTGTTCATCAACGTGCGGCAAAGGAAACCTATCCTTGACTGTTAAGGCATTTAAAGCTCTGTAGTCCACACACAGTCTACTATCACCATTCTTCTTTCTGACTTAGATAACCCGGTGACGTATAGTTCGATGAGATTCCATAACTATTCCCGCATCTAACAAATCTTTAACCTTAGCCCACACTATATCAAGCTCGCTCTTCGCAAGCCTATATGGCTTATGAAAAACAGGAGTCGAAGAGGTCAGTTCAAATTTTCATTTCTGATGGATTTGTTTTTCCAAGGTATTTTGTGCCAGCCGCAAAGCAATCTTCATATTTTTCAAGAATTAGTTCAAACAGTCGACACTGATCCTGTTTTGCTAGATTTTTCAATTTCAATTTCAGAGAATGGCGTCCCTGCAACTGTGCGAGTTCGTAGGTATGCAAACGTTTGCTCTGGCGCAAGATCATATACAGTATCACGCGTATTTCTCTTCGAAGGTGACTATTCAGCTACGGAACTTTCTACAGTCCGTTCTGGTTAAAATCAATTTAAGTAAGATATGTATACAATGTAAATAATAATAATAATAATAATTACAAAAAAAACATAGAAGAGTACATCATCAAAAAAACACACATAATGTTACATAGAGCAGGATAAAACAGCATCATGGTAGAGATGGGTGAATCAGACTCGCAAAACATATTTTGTACGTGGAGCAGAAACAGATTAACCAGATGTACATCAATAACGTAAATAAATTCAGTATCAGAATCAGAATCGGTATGGGAATCAGAAAGGGATCGGAACAGAATCAGAAATGGATTGAAATCAGAATGCAGTCGGTTTGGAATCAGGGTCGGTAACGGATCAGAATCAGAACGGAATCAGAATATTCAGATCAGACAGATACAATAATATATGCTACAGAAAACAGAATCTCAAGGCCATCAGAATCCAAATCAGAATCAGAAACAGAATATTCAGATCAGGCGGATACAATAATATATGCTACAGAAAACAGAATCCCAAGGCTGATGGCCTTCCGATGGAATCCGAATCTGAATCAGAAACAGAATATTCAGATCAGACAGATATAATATATGCTACAGAAAACAGAAGCTCAAGGCCATCAGAATCCGAATCTGAATCAGAAACAGAATATTCAGATCAGACAGATATAATATATGCTACAGAAAACAGAAGCTCAAGACCATCAGAATCCGAATCTGAATCAGAAACAGAATATTCAGATCAGACAGATACAATATATGCTACAGAAAACAGAAGCTCAAGGCCATCAGACAGATTAAATAATAATAATCATTACGCACCTCAGTATTATCGGCCTGCAGAGAAGTCGATTCATCACCTTCGATCCATAATACCTCATTGTTCATCAGTCCATATGGTACATGTACATGTGTAATAATTTCGCCCTTCCGCCATAGAACATCTTCCTGTCCCATGTTATTAATTTTTAGGCAACCAATTGTTCCAGTAATAATATTGCAGGAATACAAAAGTACTTGTTTTCTAGATCATGAAACCTTGATGTTGAGCATAATCACGATCAGCTGCATTCCCTACTATGTTCACTTCCACAAAACTGGATTCTTGTTATAAAATTCGTACGTCCGAGCAGGAAATGACTTTATACTTAGTGTCGGACAAATGAGTTTCATAAAAAGTATCTTATTTCAATATCGCAGACTTCTGGGTAGCAACTAACAAAATTCCCTTCAAGTTGATCACAGTGTTGTAGGTATATTAAAAAAAAACAGTATGTGGGTAGGCATTTTGAGGGACACTACATTCAATTGTGTTCCCGTATCCGGTACCCACAAAATGGTTAATCACCCGATAAATTTCGCAATGACCGCGATTCAAAACGAATCTTCTCCAGCATCTTGTCAACTTTCTGCGATAAAAGTCGTTAGAGCAATAAGTTATAATGAATATCCTCATCAGAACCACTCTCAGTCGATGACACATTATGTACACTGGTTCCACACAAAATTATCCAGCAGCACTTGTCATGGGAGCCGTCAGCCGATTGAGGTATAATTTAAATTACGATTATGTAATGTCAATATGTTCTCTTGTCTTGCCAATAATGTCATATTTCATCTTTTTTCTACATATTATTGTAATTTTTGTAGTCCGCGTAAACGCGCTATGTATCTTTATTGGGCACTGATCTCTTCATTTTCGTTAATCCCGCTTCTGAATGTTACAGAAAACATCCTTTTGGTACAGTTAATGACTTTTATTGTCAATCGATTACATGGTTCAATCAAGTACACTACCGTTAAATGCTTTAGTTAATCACTTCTATTATCAAAGATAACATAGTTCAAACGATTGCACTACCGTACAACATCTTTGTTACAATTTCAACACATTTGTTTAGCACTCAGTCCAATTTTTAAACCGTTGCGAATAATAAAACTCCTAACACGCCATCGCCGCTAGCTTACAGCTGTCACTCCCGCTCAGTGGCGCCGCAGCGCCCGTCGCGCGTAACATTTAGTAATCTTCCTGTGATAGGCGTTTGATGCAAAATATCTATATTAAAATCTCCACAAATTACTATTTTCTTTGATGACCTACATAGCCGCCCTAAGGCGTCCTCCATGACCTCCTCAAAATGAACAAAATCGCCCGAGGGGGGTCGGTACACGCAGACTATAATATATCGGTCCAGCTCGACACAAGACAGCTCAATAATGCGTTCCATAGAAAGACTAACAATGTCTTTTCGCTCTTTGCAATTAATGTTATTGCGCGTTATTATTAAAGAACCCCCGCGTATAGCAGTCCCTCTGGAGAACGCACTTGACAGTAAATAATTATCAAAATGTATAATTAACTGATGAGAATTGAGCCAATGCTCGGTGAGGCATAAGATGTCAATATCGAATTCTTTAATAAATAGCTCAATCTCGTGTTCTTTGCCAGATAAGCCCTGTATATTTTGGTGTACAAGATTAATCTTATATTGCTCATCTGTTGTCTTATTGGTTAGTTTAAAACAATATTAGAATTATTCCTATTGGAGTCTAATGTCGAAAAACTTGGATTAGTACTACTACTAATTATGTCTATATTGTTAGTACAACATGTACTTTTGTCAACTAAAATTGAAACACTAGATTTTATTGTCAAAATACTTGAATTAGTAATATTACTAACTACGTCAATATTATTTGTACAACATGTACCATCGCCATTCAAGCTAAAAATAGCTGAATCTTGTATATTGTAAGCTACTAATGTAGCTATTTGTTTCCTATATCTAAAGGGTAGATGCATAGTATCCCTTGTCAATTGAAATTTTCTAATATGACCATAAGTTAGGTTATGTAAAAGCAAGTTTAGCTTATAGATATGGTTATTCTGTGCTGGGGTCAATGTGTCAGAGTAGGGAAAAGCACAAAGTATAAACTTGCAACCTGACTTTTTTTGTACATGTAATAAATATTCAAAGCTTCTTAATACATCTTTTTTAAGTATTTTCAGGCTGTCACCAATTAACAAAACAACTGTACTGTACTTATCTAAGCAATTTGCCTTAATATTTTTAATTATATGTTCATAGGGGGCCCCGGGGTTACATATGTTGAGGACCTGTTGTTGCAAGTTATTACCGAGTAAATGGCCAAAGCCTTTTCCCATCTCATCAGAAACTACAAATGTTCTTTGCCGCAAAGAATTTACTGATATACTATTATTATGTTCACTATTTTGTAGTTTCCGGCATTGACCATCTATAGGTACTGTGTTCTGCTCCGCATGAGAAGCCAATTTTTCAGGGAGTATTGTACTATTATTGCAGTCATTGCTAGCCATAGGTATGTGATTACATTGACACTTGTTTGTCAATGACTCAAAGCGGGCCATATTATAATTACCTAGGGCTAACAACTCATCAGCTGCCAGTATTTGCTCATGGATCTGACTTTGTGACTGCTCATACTCAATGGTAACTTTCTTTAGGGAATCATTCAAGCTTAAAATTTGATCATTCAAACGTTGAACATCCACCTCATATTTTGCTCTGATTTCAGTCAAAGATGAGCAATAAGTCTCAAGTTTAGTCAATAAATGTGAACGTTCCTTTCTCAATACTATATTTTTAGTATGGGCCCTTTGTTTCTTAATTAATTTTTTGGTTTTTTTAATTATTTTGCCAATTTTGATGTATTTTTTAATTTTTTTATGACTAACTAATTGTAACCTGTCATTTTTTTGTAGTAGGTTACTATTTCTCCTACAGGGGCTGTCACCGGTCAGATCAATGACTGACATTGTTGAGGATGAAGCAAGCAGTTCGTCATACAAATTGTTTGTCGCTTGACTTTCATAGATTTTTAATTGTGACTGAAGGTCATCAATTTTTCTTTGAGCCCCACTCAATTCATCCTCCAGAGCAGATATTTTCCCCAAGGCCTCTTCATATGTTTGTATGCAAACACTAAACGAGTTGACCGCCTCCTGGAGTTGATCGCGTTCTTGTAGCACTAATGAGTGAGCACCATTCAGTTCGGCTAGTTCAGCCTTCAACTGTGAGTTCTTGGCGACCACAGCTGTAACTTCTATTTCACTTTCTTCATGCTCCTTCAGCAACTGCTCATTGACTTGTTTCAAAGATTTGAGTTCACGAAGAGCATTTTTGAGTATCAGCTGATCTTCCATGGCTGCTGCCTGTCTAGTTTGCATTGTAGTCGTTTTAGTGCAGTACTACACCTGAAAACACCAAATAATATGTGTGAGTGAGGGAAAACAAGAAATAAAGTTACACAGGAAGGATAATGGTAGATGAAAAAGATTTACTAAATGAGTAGAAAAGAGAAAGTTAAAATATTATTTAGTGTTTTGTACTGTTTGATAAGATTGAGCAGCTATTGGCACAGCTGCACCTATTCTATTTAACAATGAATAAACGATAGCAATTAATTTAAAATAATAATAAAAAGTTGAGCCTACAATCTACAGTGAATGTTAGTAATGTGAACTGTCTGAGGCAGTACAGCAGTACAGCTTTTTCTTCACCTTCACTTCCACAGTTATTGTCAAGTGAAGAGAGAAAAGTTTTTGCCTTTGTGCGAGGAGAGACGTGTCTCGAAACTCGAGAATGTACCTACAGTTAGCGTGTGGGGTATGTACATGTAGTCGTTCAATGAACTAACACTATCATGTTTTAACAATGTTAAAAGTAATATAATAAGTCTATGGTTAAAAGAAAAGAAATACTCCCCCGGTTTGTCTCGATGTCGTTGAGTTTTGAATCACGTCGTCCATCCAATACGTCACAGTATTTTTTATTACTTGTCCACGATGGAGAAGTTTTTGAGCAAGAGTTTTAAGTCTTTAATAACAAAATGAGAATTTAACACTTTTTTTAAATGTTTTCCAAATTAACTAAGCTGTAAAATTTAAATTATTTAGTAGAACAGCTGATTTTACAACTTTCCTGCTTGACAGCTACCACAGACAATTTAATAATTTAATAAGGTTAATATTATTAATATACATGTATAGTATATGTATAGTGTTGTACTCTATTTCGGGTCCATGCAATATAAACTGTGTAAGAAATATAATATGTCTTGTGAAATTTTGTATAATAATACGCAAAATGCAAATACATATAGAAGTTTTTGGCAAAACAATATTAATATATACCTAGGTACTTCAGTTCGATAAATTTTTATGTAAAACGCAATGAAATAGATGAGTAAAAATCACCATCATAATCATCACTGCAACAAAGTCGTTGATTCGTTGAAGGAGTCACAAAAAATCTAAGCTTTCGCATTTTTATAATATTAGTCAGACAAAATCTTTCTCCTAATTACTCCATGCTAGGCAGGGTTAGGAAAATCGAGTAACCTTTCACATTTCAGTCAATTTCTTGCCCGTAGATCGATGCTTCAACTCTAGTGACTTAGAGACATCGTAAAGGATTGCGATGTTAACTTGTTTGCAAATAAGTTTCGCAATAAAGAGCTCTTTATTCCAATTGATGTATTTGTAATGTTTAAGTCCTTTTAAACTTTACAAATGATAACAAGTTCCGAGTAATCCTGGAGTAATTGAAATAGTTTCTAAAGGGGTTTGTTTATCAAAGCCATCCTGTTTCAAGATGCCAAGAGTTCAAGGTTGTATAATATTAGAAACTTAATATTTTCTACTCTAATATTTATTATAGTTTTTTTTTGTTTGTTTATTTACCTAATTTAAGATAAAAGCTTTGTAAAAATTGTAAACGATTATAATTTCAATAGTGGTATGTATTAATTGCACGGACTCAAAATGTCATTCATCTTCATTTCATACAACAACACAGAACAATCCCATCATACTCATCACCTTATTATTTTAATTTTGACGTGCTATCATCTTATAAATCGATGAACAACGGCTGCACGCACGAAAAAGTGTCACGTTCCGCCTGAGCCTGCAAGCGAGAGCGCGGAACAAGCGATATAGAGGCACGATCGGCCCAAGCGTTGGCTTGTGAGTGTGACACATTTATTCATCAATGTTTCTTTGACGTTATCACGTAAAACTATCGTCCGTAAACCGACTTTACAGACAACCAATTTTTTTAACTTATTTACTTATAACTTTATTTTTACTTATTTTATTTAACAGCCCTGTCGTCGGTCTAGTGGTTGGCATGTTCGAATGCGGATGACGAGGTCCCGGGTTCGATTCCCGGTCGGGTCAAAACATGTATTGGTTTTTTTTGTCAAGAAATTCTCAGTCAACCCGGAGTTAGGAAGTAGGCGGTGTGTCACCCGCGTGCTTCGGAGAGCACGTAAAGCCGTCGATCCTGCGTCTGATCTTTCTCCAGTCGTGTTGGATTTCCGTCCATCGGACTATGAGAGTGAGGGAATAGAGAGTGCACCTGCTTTTGCCACACTTGTGCACTATAATATCTCCCGCGCAGATAGCTAATCTCCTTGGAGATTGGTTGCCGCGGCCGTTTACATTTTAACATTTACGACTACATTTACAAAAATTAAAAATTTTGAAATTTTCGATCTTCTTAAATGTTAATCTTCAAGCATTTATTTAGCTGCACCGCTTTTATCTAGGCAGCTTGCAAATGGAGAAGAGCGAGCAAAATTAATCTTATAAATATGATAATGTAATTTTAATCTTACGTTATTATGTTTCATTTTACAGTGGATACCTACTACCTACAGGCAGCTATAATATCTAGAATGCTCGGTTTGTGCAAGAGCATTTCAAGGAATGAAAACAAGATAGTTGTAGAGACGAGTAAAGCGACGTTGAAATCTTTTTTGAAAATCTTGTATTTATAGGCGAATCTTTAAACAGCTGAACCGTTTTTGATGACATTTTCACTGAGGATAAAGGATACTGCAGTTTAAGGACCTTGTACAGAGCGTACTAGGCGAATAGTAATTATTATATACCGGTTTAATTTTAGTTCCACATTAAAGTTAAACTTCCTTGTACATAATATTGATATTTTACAAATTTCTTATTAAAATGAGTTTTCACGTACGTATGTATGATGTAGCACATTCAGGGCCTATTTCACAACCCCTAAGTAAAATTTAACCTCATAAAGTTGACGTTCTGATGGATTGTCAGGTCGTCTTTATTCGTTTAAAGTTTACTTACCGATGCATAGTATAAATAGGCCCTTGAAGTTCTGATAATAATATTTTCCTTGACATACCAAAAACGTGTATTATTATGATTCACAACACACAGCCCCGTAGCTACAACACCAGGGTGAGGGGTATAAATATTTATCTAAGCACGGCCTCGTTACCCATAAGAGACGAGTCGCAAACGACTCGGTACCTATAATTTACTTCCCCGTTTCGCCGCGGTGAGGCGCTGTCGGCGGCGCATACAAAGTGGTAAAAATACCCGCCGCCTGAAGCCCGCGCGCCGCACCAAATCAAATGTTTATGTACCGTGAAATAACCGCTGCGTCCGGTCCCGGGATCAGGTGGGTGCTTTTACACCCACCGAGATGGGTGCGATACGACCATAAATATAATTAGAATAGAATAGAATAGAAATGTTTTTTAAATTCAAATAAACTTTTGGAGTTTACTCCTTAAGAATCGATTTTCATATATAAGGCGCCCGGTATGAGAAAAATTCGAGGAGTAAAATCTACTTATGAATGACCTCGTTACGTTTTTCACAACGATGAAAATTTCTACCCTAACTTTGAGTAAATAAGGTTGGTTTTCGCTTGAGTTGTGTCTATGTTCCGAATGCGAAAGAGCTTTCGCTTCGGGAAGCCGAGCGCGTACCGATCGCGTCCGAGCGGCGCCGAGACGCAGCGAGCGCCGCGAATGCATTACGACGTTTTAAGGAGTAAACTCCAGTCGTGCGTCGGAGCTGACACACACACTTTTTTTTACAAGTGCTTTTGAACTTTCGATGAGTCTACCACTCGTTCGGAATGCCGTTCCTGCCGAGAAGAACCAGCAAGAAACTCGGCAGTTGCTCTTTTCAAAACAAGTTTACAATATAGTAGATATTATGCTATGCATACATACAGTGTTTCCAGAGGAAAAAGAGAATTTACAGGTTAATCATTACCTACTGTCTCATGAATCGCTGGAACGAATTATATCCACGCTTTTTTATCTAATTGTATCGTATTGTTTGATTGAGGCTTACAAAAGCACTTACGAATGTCAAAAATGTTACAATATTAAATAAATTAATTAACTAAACTAGGAATTATGACACAAAAATACCAAATCTAGAATAGATTAATTTTTTATTCAAATAAACTTTTACTCAGTTTAGCTCAGCCAGTAAACTGAAGAAATTAGATGCACAAGAAAGGCCAAAATGGGCAAGAAAATGCCAGAAATCGGACCCTAATTAGGATGATGCTAAGTCAAAGAAAACCTACTGTGGATGGTTTTTTCTATAGTATTTTTTGTTAAAAACTTATCTGTCGCTTTAGGTTTCCTGTAATGATAGATTATTTTTTTGTAAATAACATAATAATATTTTTTTTTTAATTTTCAATAAATCGCTCGATATTTCGGGTCCGCGGGGTGTAAAGCGGCCGTTTCTCCGCGTTATAAACTTGCGCGTAAATAGGTAATGGCGCAGAAGCTCGTTCATTACCCACCTTGTGTTTTATGCGCTTCTCAAACAGCAAATAAAGCCTCGCCGTCACACGCTTACACTTTACGCCTCATTGCCTCACTTGCTTTCGAATGTTGCGCTGGGTACGTAAAGAACACAGTTTAGCTATCATGCAGCGGACTGGTTACGGAACGGTTGCATCGATCAATTGCTATAGTCTCAATTGCAAAATTATCAAACCAGAAACTCTTTATCAAACGTTAAAATAATATGGAAACTTGTATGAAACAGTGAACTGTGATATCATAAACACATAACACATAGTTCGAAGAGCTGGTGGTCATTTGCGCACTGGGAAGCGCAGTGTTGGCAGACCCCCCACTAAGTGGACCGACGACATCAAATCAAAAAACGAGTTGCAGGGAGCCGCTGGTTCAGGCAGCGATATCTTCTTCAACAATTGACGCACTTTTTTGCAGTTTTTGCTGCAACACTAAAATTGAGCCAATTTTGAGTCATTTCCTTTGGGTATGGAACCTTACTAATTAACAACTATTATTTTAAAAGTTCTAGTTTTGCATAATGTCAAGTAGGTACCTAATTTACCATAGTAAGGGATAATTTCACTACTCAGGTCTGACGGGATGCTTCAGCAATCAGAAGCTCGAAGAATTTTGGTATTGCACGTAGATTTCCGTACAATGGTGTGCAATCTCATGAAGGATATTAAGGATAACCTTACTTGATGTTCCAATTACGCGTTGTTCATTGTCCTACGATTGAAGCTGTATTCTGTATGATTGCTAAGCTGTGTAGAGTTTAGATTCTAGGCTCAGTGCCAGACATTTTGCATACAATATTTAAGTAGCTATTATGCTGTTACGTGTGAATTTGGTTGACTTACTTTGCTTTTAGTACAGTTTACGAGTGGTTTATTTTATCCAAGTGGAGTGGCCGTACCGCTGAGTATAATTTACGTGAGGGTTCGATTTCGTTTCAATTTATTTTACACTAAAACTAGCTGACTCGGCGAACTTCGTACCGCCAACTTACCTATATAAATAAAACAAATAACTACTAAAACTATCCTATCTTTCAAGTTGGACCAAATTACAGATAGTTACGAAGTTTGATCAAAATCGGTTAAGTAGTTTAGGAGTCCATCGCGGACAAACAACATGACACGTAATTTATATTTATTAAGATATATCGACTTAACTTACTTGATAGGTACTTAAGTGTTTGTTGGTGTTTGATCTGTTTCAATCATGGCGCTACAGAGCTACGGACCGACTTGATTTTGTGCTTGGGTTTAGTTGGAGAGTGAAAGGTTCTTCTTTATCCACCAACTAGCTGATATCCGAAACTTCGTCCGCGTGGATGTAGTTTTTAAAATCCCTGGGGAACTCTTTAATTGTCCGGGATCAAAAGTAGCCTATGTCACTCTCCAGGTCCTCAACTATACCCGTGCAAAAAATCACGTCGATCCGTAGCTCTGTTGCGGCGTGATTGAAGGACAAACCAACAAACCAACAAACAAACACACTTTCTCATTTATAATATTAGTAAGGAAGAATTAATACCACGATATTAAAGACGATCTAATTAAATTTTAGAACACAAAAGCTACTATTGTGACTTAAATATGATAGTGAGATATATTCCCTCGGGGCCTTTTTTGTTTTGAGAATAATGATTACTTTAATCATATAGTACATAATTTTTATGTATCATCAATAGTTTTCTCAGCACATGCCAAATAATGCATTTTACAGGCAGCTACTTTGGGTTAAATTATTGCAATTTTCTTAATGATCTCTAATTTTTTTGGAAATAAATTATAAGCCTATGTTACTTCCTGATAAATTAGATTTCTATTGGTGACAAAATGGTTAAAATCGGTCTAGTAGTTACAGAGCCTATTTGGTACAAACAAACAAACAAACAAAAAATCTTTCCTCTTTATAATATTAGTATAGAAGTATAGATAGACGTCCACAGTTGGACAACGGTTTCTTACATGGACTTCCACAGGCCTCGGTCGTCATGTTATGCCATCGCCTCATTATCATCATCTTATTGTGATACCAAATACTGCGCTTTTCGGTATGGGGTCCGTCACTCCAGCACCTTAGGACCCCAACTACCATCAGGTCTTCGATCTTTGTGCCCTGCCAAGTCCCACTGCAGCATCGCAACTGAGCTGATTCTCTGATTTAAAGTCGCAGGGATACTCTATGTCTATAGGATGGTAAAGGATACTGAAGTATGTACCTATACGAGTATTTCCTGTGTGATTTTTAAAAACCTCACTTTGTATAAGCGAAAGCTCGTCATGAATTTTTTTTTATATATCAGGTAATTTTTTTAGAAAAAAATCAATCAATCCCCAATAATAATAATTATGATATTAAAAAATGGAAATAAGAGGGAAAGCGGTTAAGACTCTTATCCGCTTACCAATCTCTCTGCTTACCAATTTGAAGCAGAGAGTAACAGAGATTTTTGTACCTATTTGTTTATTTAAATAAAGATAGAGATATATAGTTAATTTAAATAGACTTAAGTTACTCGGAAAGTCCTCTCTTTACGTCATGGTTTGTCTATACTATAAACTCGAACGGCTGCATCTGACAAGTAAATTCCAAGTTTTGCTCTGAGCGGAGTACGGCCAGAGTCTTCATTAAGGCTGCAACTGAATCGCAATTGTCTGCAGAAATATTTGCTTTAACTTAGCGTTATTGTTTGTGATCAGCACTTTTCGATTGTGCTTTAATTTTGCTCTTGATTGTTTTCAATTTCAACGTCTCTTGACTTTCGACGTCAACGACGGTCTTGGAGTAGGTTCGTAGTTATCGAAGTTTTAATTAAGCCTTGTGATACTTAAAAATATTTATTTTTTGGGATTTTAAATAGTAAAATAACAAATAAAAGAAAATTATAAGAAATTATAATTATTGTTATTTATCTTCTTAAATACAAGAGTTACAGACACACCAATTGTTGTAAAGTTCTTATTTTTTAAGAATTAAAATTAGTTAGCGAAACATGTATTGTTTTACATCTATTTTTGAATCGAAAGAAATATAGGTATATAAAAAATAGGTACTCACTAAAAGTTAAAAGCCTAACCGCGCCAATCAAAATTGTGTTTTGTATGCATTGTGTATTGTTGAACAGCAAAATAAATATTAAATAGGTACCTACTTATTAAAAAAGGTATAACCCAAAATGTGCTACACAGCTGACGGGAAAATGGGCGCGTGACGTCATATGCCTCGCTCCTAGACCGTCAATTCAATAGTCAACTGATATTTTAACTTTGATTATCCAACACCTTCATGATTTCTTGTCGAATTTCATATTTTTTTGCTTTAATAACATTACTAACTTTTACCCGCGGCTTGGCTCACGTTTAGTTCGATTTTTCAAACCCCTATTTTACCCTTTAGAGGTTGAATGTTTAAAAATCCTTTCTTATCGGATGCCTACGTAAAAATAGCTATCTGTACGCCAGAAAGCCCGATCTGTACAGTGGCTTGAGCTGTACGATGATAGATCAGTCATTTATTCAGTAAATCAGTCAGTCAATCAGTCACCTTTTCCTTTATTTTTATTCGATGACAAGCTAGTCCTTGACTGCGATCTCACCTGATGGTAAGTGACGATGCAGTCTAAGATGGTAGCGGGCTAACTTGGAAGGGGTATGGGAGTGAAAATTCAACTCATACCCCTAATTGGTTTCTACACGCCATCGTGCCGGAACGCTAAATCGCTTGGCGGCACGTCTTTTGACGGTAGGGTGGTAACTAGCCACGGCCAAAGCCTCCCCTCAGACCAGAACAGAGACAATTCAAAAATTATAAATTCCCAAATTGACCCCGTCGGGAATAGAATCCAAGACCTCCGAGTTATAAGGCAACAGCGCTCACCACTGCGCCAGGGAGGTCGTCAGGGAGGCTTTATATACTTAGATAGATGTGTAAGGATATTGCAATAACCCAATGCGATTTTATCGACCATTAAAAGCGCACCCTTGGGGGGTGGTTTACGCTTATCGAAGTTACACCTTAAAACCTCATGGCTCGAAGGTGTGTGACTTCCGACAACACGTCACATATGAGTCAACACAACGTTATCTTTCCACGAAAAGGGGTTGGGTATTGCTAATGTGTTTCTGTCATAGATGTTTAAAATTCGCCATAAAATTGCATTCTACCAATAAACCGCAACTGAAGCAGTGATAGCCTAGTGGTTAGGACTGTGGTGTCCTATTCGGAGAGTTGCAGGTTCGATCCCGGGTACGCACCTCTGACTTTTCGGAGTCAAGTGCGTTTAAGCAATTAAATATCACTTGCTTCAACGGTGAAGGAAGACATCGTGAGGAAACCTGCACACCTGAGAGTTCTTCATAATGTTCTCGAAGGTATGTGAAGTCCGCCAATTCGCATTGGGCCAGCGTGGTGGATTATGGTCTATAACCACAGAGTAATGATAGTTTCATTCCTTATACTGTGCTATAACCCTTCTCCAACAGGAGACCTGCGCTCAGTAGTGAGCCGTTAATGGGTTGCTAATGATGATGATGATAATGAATAAACCGCAAGAAAACACTATCGGGGAGTTCAATATCGTTGACTTCTTCTTCTTCTTCTTCTTTATCAACCTATAGACGTCCACTGCTGGACAAAGGTCTCTTGCATGGACTTCCACAGGCCTCGGTCTTGCGCCGCCTGAATCCAGCGGCTCCCTGCGACTCGTTTGATGTCGTCGGTCCACCTGGTGGGGGGTCTGCCAACACTGCGCTTCCCGGTGCGGGGTCGCCACTCCAGCACCTTGGGACCCCAACGACCATCAGCTCTTCGAACTATGTGCCCCGCCCATTTCCACTTCAGTATCGCGACTCGCTTAGCTATGTCGGTGACTCTGGTTCTCCTACGGATCTCCTCATTTCTGATTCGATCCCGCAGGGACACTCCGAGCATAGCTCTCTCCATCGCCCGCTGAGCGGTCCTGAGCCTACTTATGAGGCCCTTAGTTAGCGACCATGTCTCGGATCCGTAAGTCATCACTGGCAACACGCACTGTTCGAAGACTTGAGTCTTCAGGCACTGAGGAATTTTGGACGAGAAGACATCTCGGAGCTTCCCGAACGCTGCCCAGCCGAGTTGGATTCGGCGGCTGATCTCTTTCTCGAAATTGGACCTACCTAGCTGGACTGTGTGTCCCAGGTAAATATACTCGTCTACAATTTCGAGTGCAGAGTTCTCAACAATTACTGGGTGGAGCGGTGCATGAGCATTGGACATGATTTTCGTCTTGCTCATGTTCATTTTCAGGCCCACCTGTTGAGAAACCCTGCTGAGATCGTTGAGCATTGTATTGAGGTCTCTCAGAGTCTCTGCCATGACTACTATGTCATCGGCAAATCGCAGGTGAGTGATATACTCGCCGTTTATGTTGATGCCAAGCCCGTTCCAATCCAGAAGCTTAAAGACGTCCTCCAACGCAGCGGTAAAGAGCTTCGGGGATATAACGTCTCCCTGTCGCACTCCACGCTGCAAGTGGATTGGCCTCGTAGTCTGGTCCTGTATACGTACTGACATTGTGGCGTTTTCATACAAGCACTTCAACACTTGGATATACCGGTAGTCAATCCGGCATCTCTGCAGCGACCTCAACACAGCCCAAGTTTCCACCGAATCGAAGGCTTTCTCATAGTCCACAAACGCCAAGCAAAGTGGCTGGTTATACTCTTCCGTCTTTTGTACAACCTGCCGCAGCGTATGAATGTGATCTATGGTACCAAAGCCTTTTCGGAATCCGGCTTGTTCGGGAGGCTGGAAGTCGTCGAACCTACGAGCGAGACGATTCGTAATGACTCTCGAGAACAACTTATAAACATGACTCAACAACGAGATGGGTCTATAATTCTTCAACAAGGTATTATCTCCCTTTTTGAAGAACAGAACCACCACGCTCCTGTGCCATGCTTCCGGCGTTGTGCCCTCGTGGATGACGGAATTGAACAATCGCTGAAAGATCTTAAGTACCGGTTTTCCACCCGCTTTCAGGAGTTCCGCAGTGATTCCGTCATCACCTGGCGCCTTGTTGTCCTTGAGCTGTTTGAGAGCCATTCTAATCTCGTATAGGCTGACGTCCGGGATATCTTCGGTATAGTGTCGGGTCAGTTTGGCTCTGGGATCTTTCGCCAAATCTTCAACAGGTTTTTGTGTCGTGGTATATAACTGTCCATAGAACTTCTCAACCTCTCCCAAAACCTCAGGTCGAGAAGAGACGAGACGGCCGTCATCAGTTTTCAGCCGCGTCAGCTGGCTCTGTCCGATAGACAGATCTCTCGCGAACACTTTTGAGCCTTTGTTCCGCTCAATGGTATCTTTAATACACTTGGTATTAAAGACACGGAGGTCGCGAGTTTGTGCCTTAGAGATCTGCCTATTAATCCGCCGGTAGGCAGCCGCGTCTGCCGATGACTGCAGCCTCATCTCTTGTCTCTCCTTCATTAGCTTGAGAGTATGGTCAGAGAACTTTTCGGTTCTTTTCCTGCGATGGGTCTTAAAGAATTTAGACCCCACAGTATGGACAGTTTCCACGAACCTGTTGTTTAGATCGTCCACAGAAACGCAGTCTGCTAGGCACTCGAATCGGTTCTGCAGTTCGAGTTGGAAGTTTTCGGGATTTTGGATATGAGCACGAGAAGGTCGGAGAGTGGACTTCACCAGTCTGGCCCTTTCCAGCTTTACATTAATATTCAACGTGCCTCTTACCATCCGGTGATCGCTACCGGTTTTCACCCTATTGATCACAGAGACATCATTGAATATATGCCGCTTGGTCGACATAATGAAGTCGATCTCATTTCTCGTGGAACCATCGGGACTCAACCATGTCCATTTTCTGTGTGGCCGCTTCCTGAAGAAGGAGTTCATCATAAAGAGGCCCTCCTTCTCCATGAAGTCGGCCAACATTTGTCCCCTTTGGTTCCTTCGCCCATACCCAAAATGCCCCACTCTCGTCTCTGCACCGCTTCGTTCGCCCAGCCTTGCATTGAAATCCCCCATCACAACACTGTAATGAGTGGTAGAGGCGTGTATGGCTTTTGATATATCCTCATACAGCGCCTCTACCTCCTCGTCAGAATGTGTCGATGTCGGTGCGTAGACCTGTATAACCTTCAGCGAATACCGTTTGGTGATTCTGAGTATAAGGTACGCTACCCTACTCGACACACTCTTGACTTGTACAATGTTGTTGACGAGGGACTTGTGGACGATGAACCCGACACCACCCTGGGACTGTTGATCGCCCTCCCGGTAGTAAAACAAGTTGCCGGAATTGAGGATTATCGAGTCCTCCCCCTCTCTACGGACTTCAGACAATCCTATAATATTCCAGCGCAACTTGCTCACTGCTTCTTCCAGCTCGATGATCTTTTCGTCGGTCCTCAAAGTGCGTGCGTTATATGTCACCAGGTCCAGTCGTCGGGGTTGGCAGCGGAATCTCGTCCGGAGATTCTTAGCACCCCCTGCCCCGCCATTACCGTGACCGCTGCCAGGGTCAGGAATAGCGAGGCCGCCGGGAACTAGGGGCCATGGTCTTGTGCAAGTATCCATTACGAGGTTTTGCCCATAATGACCACGCTGGGCAGGCGTGTTGGTCATCGCAGGGCTAAACTGATCGCACCCGTGTCGCTGCTGCCCAACACAAGCCTGTGCCATTTGCTCAGTTTAGCCAGTATGAAATGGTTATACCGCCATTTGTCGGTCGTCATAACCTCGTCAGTAGACTAGCAGGGGGCACCGCGGGCAGGTGAGGTTGACGTTTGGAGCGCTAGGTGGCGGTGCGCTCCCTTACCCCCCAATCGTTGACTTGCAGTGATATAATTTAGAAACCAACCCCCCCTACATCGATAATATTGAATCAGTCAACTCTATTAACAATGCAAATACTAGCCCTGGCTAGCTCCGTAAATGCACCGAGTTGTTTTACCAATTTAACTTTGTCATTGAAATGTGTGAGTTTAAACCTTATTGTTAGTGTGTTAAGAGTTAATGAGGTGAAGGTGTAAGTCTGTAAAAGGAGCCAGCATTGTTTGCAAATCCAAACTTATGCAGAGGCAGTGTTTACAGGGATCGTTTGTTGGCGTCTTAATGCTTGTAGTTTAAATTGTCTTCTGATTCTGTTTGCGATTCGTTCGTCGAGCTGGCTTGTTCCCGCGGCGATGGATGTTAGTTTGTACTTCTTTGTTAATGTGTTTTGTCCAACTCTCTGTTGTTATAAAATGAAGTCATTCGCAAAATGTGGCGCAGCCTCACAGAATTTTTAAGTGTATTAAAGAGCGCCGTTTTCCGTCTTTGTAAAGTTTATCTGAATTCTTTCCATTCCTTTTAATGCCAAAACTATTCCGATTAGCTCTTTAGATAACGTAGACAACTACTGTTTACTGAGGACCGATTTACGTCCGTCAATGGCGTATGAGAAGCGTTGTCCAACCTAGAACTCATCAGCGCAGACCTCAAGTGCTAGCAACTATTGCAACTATCTAGTAATCATCATCATCATTATCAACCCATCATCGGCTCACTACTGAGCGAGGTCTCCTCTCAGAGGTGGGTTATAGGCCATAGTCCACCACGCTGGCCCAATGCGAATTGGCGGACTTCACACACCTTCGAGAACATCATGGAGAACTCTCAGGTGTGCAGGTTTCTTCACGATGTTTTCCTTCACCGTTAAAGCATGTGATATTTAATTTCTTAAACGCACTTAACTCCGAAAAGTCAGAGGTCCTGAGATCCTGGGACCTGGGATCGAACCTGCGACCCTCCGAATAGGAGACCACAGTCGTAACCACTAGACTATCACTGCTTCATATCTAGTAATATATGATGTAAATTGAAAATTTAAAATACCCCCGACATAATATACAATATACCTGATATATACAATATACATAATATACAATATACCTGATATCCTGATGCCCATCATCCATCATCAGATCCTCTTCCTCGATCCTCGATCATCATCTATCTAACACCTACTGATTGATACCATTCTAATGAGCCCAAACACACTATATCTGCTGTAAGTTGCTGAGGAGTTGGGCAACCCGCAGACTACTTGGTGCTGCAGCATCAGCTTATGGTTCTTCTCAGCAGAATCCGCTTTCCGAACCGGTGGTAGAGGCATGACGTGTCATAAGAGCAACAGGTTGGCCTAAATGAAATAATTAATAACTTTGAATTTGAATTTGGTTACCATGCCTTTGAAATAATCCGAAATAACAGTACACCAAATTTTAAATCAGTTGCACAAATGAAAGCTTGTAGGCCCTTTTAAGATAATATAAAGAAACTTCTGAGATATTCATACGCAAAATGTGCCTGAGCATATCTTCATAACTTATAGCTAAATATCACTTGTTTGCGTTAGCTTTCTAACAGAGAAAACCGCATCAAAATCGGTCCTTTGGGGAGACTTCTACAAGGGAACAGACAGACACAGGTAAACAGACATACAAGTCTTGCACAAATTGCACAAGTTGCCAAAGTGCCAAAGTGCCTTTTACTACAGTAGTGTCTATTCGATTCTGCTTTATGGTGTCATTTTCTGGGGGAACTCTGTCAATGTTCAAAGCACGTTTATTTTGCAAAAGCGATGCTTAAGAATACTATATGATAAGAAAAGAGAGGATTCTGTACGTCCAATATTTATAGAAAAAAAGTTTCTTACTCTTACAGGAATATACTTGTTAGAATTAAGTCTACTTGTAAAAACCAATAATCAGTTCTTCACAAAAAAATCTGAATTGCGCACAAGACCTAGTAGACAAAAAGATAAACTACATTTGCCTCCTGTAAGTTGTAATATTTACCGTAAAAGTGCATACATCATGGCTATTCGAGTATATAATAACTTACCTGATGATATCAAGGAACTTCCCTTAGCTAAGTTTAAGAAAACTTTGAAAAATTGGCTTATAAATAAGGCCTACTACACACTAGAGGAATTTTTTAATGAAACAGTGAAATGAGTAGGTATACATAAAATTATTTAGAGCAGTTTTCTTTCTTTTTTTCAATGCCTTGTGCTTCAGATATTCTATTTTATTTTATTATTATTTTAATTTTTAAAAATAAGTAATTAATTTTATCGATAATAATAATTTCAATGAAGTAACGTGTTATTATTTATTTTAAATTATTATTGACATTACTAGATTTGATAAAAAATTGACATATTAATTATTATTATATTATTTTATTATCGATATAATTAAGTGTGTACTGTGAACTATCCAATTTTTAAATTTAATTGTATAATTTTCTATTGTTATTGCACACCATTAGATTGGTAATACACTACGGCCAACAATCTATTGTACCTACCATCTCTTGTATACTACTAGTGTATAATGCAATAAATAAATTCTGATTCTGATTCTGATTCTGATTCTGAAGTAATCCGTTTGCCGCGTAAAGTTTTTCAAATATTTTTTAATTTTTTTTTCTAATATTTTTAAATTTTTTTTAGGTTATAATTATTATTGAGCGCTAGTACCAACCATAGAGTGAGTTAGGTACCAACTTTTAATACATTTATATGAACGATACAAAAGTGCCAGAACTCGGACCCTTTTAGCTTTAGGTATCCTATTTTATGAAGATAACCATTTCGATGCAGCTCCAATACAACGAGCTGCATCGAAATGAGAAGCAAAACCGAAAGAGGGTTCATTTCGATTCAGCTGTCAAATTCAAAATTTAAATTTTTCGATGCTGGAGTAGATATAGTACATTACACATCTAGGGCAGTAAAATAAGGAATGTCTCAGATCACATGTAATTGTTGTCCGAGGCGAAGCCGAGGTCAATAAACATGTGATCTGAGGCTTTCTTATTTACTGCCCGTGGTGTGTATACTATTTTTCTCCTCGATGGAGGCGGAAAGCGACATTTTCGTTTAGCGCAGCGGGAGGAAAATTGACGCTTTCCGCCCGGAGGTGAGAAAAATATTTTTAGCTACTCCAGCATCGAAAAGTTCCAATTTCGAATTTGACAGCTGAATCGAAATGAACCCTCTTTCGGTTTTGCTTCTCATTTCGATGCAGCTCGTTGTATGGGAGTTGAATCGAAATAGTTATCTTCTTAAAACAGGATACCTAAAGCTAAGGCTCTGAGTTCTGGCACTTTTGTGTCGTTCATATGACAGAGGCGCCACAGGCGGCTGGTGGCGGCTTACGGAGTTAATTTTTGTTACTTTATTGAGCCTACGGCGTATTTTGTTAATGATTTTATTTTCCTTGTCGTAGATAAAATCTTGTATGCAACTGAACGTAATTAGTCATTTTAATTCCGTACTATCCTTTTTTGATACTCGGCAAGCCTCGTATCAAAAAACAGCACTCGAATTAAAATGACCCTCATTACGATGCAGTTGCATAAATAGCTAATAAATGTGATTGTGAAGTGATTATGTCCATGAATCGAGGAGATATAAAGCTCTGACATACACTCAAGACAGAAGAACACTCAGACAGACAGACGGATAAGTGCAAATTCACCCTAGCAGAAACCTTTTTTTTATTCGATGACAAGATGACGATAGTTTTTGTACTTACATTTTAAGTTTTCTTTTTTGTAACCTGTAATTCATTTGTGTTTTGTGGTGCAATAAAGTATATACATACAAAGTATATACATAGTCCTTGACCGCGATCTCACCTGATGGTAAGTGATGATGCAGTCTAAGATGGTAGCGGGCTAACTTGGAAGGGGTATGGCAGTGCAGATTCAACCCATACCTAATAGGTTTCTACACGCCATCGTGCCGGAACGCTAAATCGCTTGGCAGCACGTCTTTGACGGTAGGGTGGTAACTAGCCACGGCCAAAGCCTCCCACCAGACCAGACCAGAGATAATTCAGAAATCATAAATTCCAAAATTGACCCCGCCGGGAATCGAACCTGAGACCTCCCAGTTATAAGACAACAGCGGTCACCACTGAGCCAGGGAGGTCGTCAAAATCTTGGATAATTTTTCGGATTATCTTTATATTGCAGGCATTGTCGCTTCGTTCTAGCGTCATCGAACTGCACTCAATAAAGCACTCTATATAGTTCTCTACCAGCTGATAATAAATATGTCCCCTCAGAATGTTCACAAGATTTATTTCTTTACATGGTTATAGCGTAATCCAAATATGTCTCTGTACACAAGGATTTTCCTTTAAAGGGAAATCTATCACGTATCTAGACTAGGGTAGATAATTTATGTAGCCGATATCCCACACTATAATGTTATAGTGTTACGCGGATTATATACCTTCGTTATTATAAATCACAGTAAACATGTCATAATTTTGCACCAACATATTGCTACGTCGCGCACAGAACGCCAATAATTTAACGCACTTGCTAATATTGAACACTTTTACGTTATACGATGCGTGATGTAGTTCTTAACTTTTGTCTTTGTAAACATAAATAATTTATAAATTAATAAATGTATGAGTATTTTATAATCTCCGGCCAAATGAATACAAAACATAATAATATGTATTTATTTATTATTAACTTATATAAAACTAGCTGATGCCCGCGACTTCGTCCGCGTGGATTTAGTTTTTAAAGTCCCTCGGGAACTCTTTTATTTTCTGGAATAAAAAGTAGCCTATGTCACTCTTCAGGTCCTCAACTATACCCATGCAAAAAATCACGTCGATCTGTAGCCCTGTTGCGGCGTGATTCAAACCAACAAACCAATAAACACACTTTCGTATTTATAATATTAATATCTATTATATTGTAAACTTGTTTTGAAAAGAGCAACTGCTGAGTTTCTTGCTGGTTCTTCTCGGCAAGAAGGGCATTCTGAACCAGTGGTAGACTCATCGACGATTCAAAAGCACTTGTAAAAAGTTTATTTGAATAAAAACATTTCTATTCTATTCTATTAGTATGATTCCACACCTACACGCGTTGTCGCACACACGTGTAGGTGTACACTACGTGTGTTGTAGTAGAAAACGCTTTAGTATTATAATATACTAGTGGTTCGCCCCGAACTGAGACCTCGCGGTAACGGTTTCCCATAATTGACGATCAAAATTGACATTATTATTATGTCCGTTTTCACCAACCATACCTAAATCATCCCATTTGTAGAAGTCTCTTTACATAGGTAGCCCCTAAATACAATTCTAACATCCCAATGTCATTTTCACCTTTAGTTGTCCCGTAGAGGTTCGTAATAACAAAGTTGACAGAAAGTGTCAACTAACTTAACATAGGTAGCCCGTAAAGGTTAGGGAACTGTTATAGTGAAATCCTCAAGGCCTCAATCAAACTTAGGTATAGTTTTTTGGAACATTCAAATTAAATTACTTGTACACAGCGTCAACTATTGACACGATCAGAAATATGTAAAAACAAACTGCAACGTGAAGTTTTATTGATGTTTGCTAAATGACTAAATAATAATCTTAATTGAATAATAGGTATGTTACATAAAGCTGCATTTGCTATATGAGATGAGAGCGCCATCTATTGACATCATTGTGAAGTTCTGTTGTTGCTGCTCATTAAAAGTTAAATAATTTAGTTTCCTTATTACATTTATCTAATTTTAGTATTTGTTGTTCAAGTACATGATATTACGCTAAAATTGTAAAACTTTCAAGCCCCAGCTGTCAATGGTTATTCCGTTCTGAGGTCAAATATAATCTCCACTTTGAAAGCCCCCCATTTCGTCAATTTTAGGAAAAAAATTTAAAAAAAAATACTTTTGTACTCTGTTCCAAATTATCTTTAAAATGAGGTACTGTAAACCTATGAAACGCAAAATTTTTTTTTTTTCTTCGCATTCGCTTCTATGAGAGCCCCCCTGAAATAAAGATTTTTATAACTTTTTAAGCCATTTTCGGCTGGAGGCCATCGGTTTACATATTATATCTAAAATTGAAGTAATTTCGTTCAGTAATTCAGAAGTTATAAGGCTCTGACAGACGGACGGACGGACGGACGGACGGACGGACGGACGGACAAGTGCAAATTCACTCAAGTAGACTCAAAGACCTTCGCTTCGCTCGGTCGATTATTAAGTCCGCCTATAATTATTTGTACTATTTTTGTGCAATAAAGTGAATTAATAAAAATCGTTCTTGAGGCGACATTTTACATGAAAGCTTTATGTCCAACTCGACACTAGATCGCATCGCAGTCGTGTCGTACCGCTTCCATTTATTATTCATCGCTAAATGTCGGTTCGCTCCGTTGCCGATGCGCTCAAACTATCTCATTACACCCTAATTTCTAATCCAAACAATGCCGCAGCGGTTTCGCATCCATTTGAACGTATTGTCGTGTTTATCCAACATTCTATGTCCCAGCGCTAATTAAAGCATTTTATTGATAACAAGCTATTTCCTGTGACTTCATCTGAGTGGAATAAGTTTTTTGAAAAATCCTTCATAAAACATTTTGTATTTCCGGGTTGAAAATTAGCTTATGTCACTCTCCAGGTTTAACTATAGTTAGGTACTCATGTAGAAAATCCCGTCAATACGTTTTGCTGAAAATTCTTCATTTAAATTTATTTATTTTCGTTTTTATGAAAAAGGCCCATAACGTCTATAATTCTATTTTGTGTATACTAAATATACTTGTTACGTTAATTTATTAATTATGTTATTCACTTAAAACACTTAAAAATAAAAATAAAAGTGTGTGTGTCAGCTCCGACGCACGACTGGAGTTTACTCCTTAAAACGTCGTAATGCATTCGCGGCGCTCGCTGCATCTCGGCGCCGCTCGGACCCGATCGGTACGCGCTCGGCTTCCCGAAGCGAAAGCTCTTTCGCATTCGACAACTCAAGCGAAAAACAACCTTATTTACTCAACATTAGGGTAGAAATTTGCATCGTTGTGAAAAACGTAACGCGGGCATTCGACAACTCAAGCGAAAACCAACCTTATTCACTCAACGTTAGGGTAGAAATTTGCATCTTTGTGAAAAACGTAACGAGGTCATTCATAAGTAGATTTTACTCCTCGAATTTTTCTCATACCGGGCGCCTAAAATCGATTCTTAAGGAGTAAACTCCAAAAGTGTGTGTGTCAGCTCCGTCGAACGACTGGAGTTTACTCCTTACAACGTCGTAATGCATTCGCAGCGCTCGCTGCGTCTCGGCGCCGCTCGGACCCGATCGGTACGCACTCGGCTTCCCGAAGCGAAAGCTCTTTCGCATTCGACAACTCAAGCGAAAATAACCTTATTTACTCAACATTAGGGTAGAAATTTGCATCGTTGTGAAAAACGTAACGCGGGCATTCGACAACTCAAGCGAAAACCAACATTATTCACTCAACGTTAGGGTAGAAATTTGCATCGTTGTGAAAAACGTAACGAGGTCATTCATAAGTAGATTTTACTCCTCGGATTTTTCTCATACCGGGCGCCTAAAATCGATTCTTAAGGAGTAAACTCCAAAAGTGTGTGTGTCAGCTCCGTCGAACGACTGGAGTTTACTCCTTACAACGTCGTAATGCATTCGCGGCGCTCGCTGCGTCTAGCGCCGCTCGGACCCGATCGGTACGCGCTCGGCTTCTCGAAGCGAAAGCTCTTTCGCACGAAAACCAACCTTATTTACTCAACGTTAGGGTAGAAATTTGCATCGTTGTGAAAAACGTAACGAGGTCACGGCTTCCCTCGGAAAGCTCTTTCGCACGAAAACCAACCTTATTTACTCAACGTTAGGGTAGAAATTTGCATCGTTGTGAAAAACGTAACGAGGTCATTGATAAGTAGATTTTACTCCTCGAATTTTTCTCATACCGAGCGTCTAAAATCGATTCTTAAGGAGTAAACTCCAATAAACTCCAATAACAATTTTTATCGAACATTTAAACCTAAATGAAAATTAAGTACATTCATTAAATCAATTAAAATTATAACTAAAGAAAATTAACTTAAACCTAAACATAATCGATACCGTATATCTATGTCGATACAATGCTGGCAGCATTACCCTTTTAAATAGATGGCTCAACTAATTCGTTGGCCAAGGTAGCTGCCAGCTCTTGGATAATAATATAATAATACGAGTATCTCCATTCTTACTAATATTGTAAATGCGAAAGTGTGTTTGTTTGTTGGTTTGTCCTTCAATCACGCCGCAACGGGGCTACGGATCGACGTGGTTTTTTGCATGGGTATAGTTGAGGACCAGGAGAGTGACAAAGGCTACTTTTTATCCCGTAAAATCAGAGTTCCCGAGTGATTTTAAAAACTAAATCCACGCTGATGAAGTCGCAGGCATCAGCTAGTATCTAATACCTACAACTGTTGTTGTACTCACGTTTATTGATTTAAAAGATTCCAAGCCAAAATTTTTGAATTTTCAAAAACAAAGGGGCTATCGAAGTGTCCATGCAAACTAACTAGCAAAAAGCCAGCCTAATTTGTACACTGGATCGCTTCCAACGAGTCTAGCTTTAATTATTTCAATTATTGGTTTTAATAATGGCGTGAAATACAATCCAAAGTCGCCATATTGTTTGGATTTGTAATTAGAGCATGACGGTATTATTTGTACGCACGCATTCAATCGTGAATGCGTTTATTGATGACCCAGCCACATCCTGGATTCCATCCCCAAACATAACATAGGAAAAAAATTAACATAATATACTTCACAATTTCATATCGAACTATACTTTTAGTTTGATTTAAGCGTAAAAAGACTGGCATCTCAATTGTTTTTAATTATAATAATTAAATATAATAATTATAATATTATTATATTATTATATAATAATAATTAATCCTTAAGCAGTGATAGCCCAGTGGTTAGGACTGTGGTCCTTCGGTGGTTCGGTGGACTGTGGTTGTTCGGGGGGTCGCAGGTTCGATCCTGGGTACGCACCTCTGAATTTTCGGAGTCAAGTGCGTTTAAGCAATTAAATATCACTTGCTTCAACGGTGGCCTATAACCCTACTCTGAGAGGAGACCTGCGCTCAGTAGTGAGCCGTTGATGGGTTGTTAATTATTAATCCTACTTCCTTCTACCTTCTAATTTTTTAAATGTGAAATTGAATGTGTTACTCTTGTACAGTTTTGTATTGTACAGTACATATTGTACAGTATTGTATTGCCTTTTTTAAAGTAGTAGTAGGTAGTAGTTGACTTTCAGACTAATTTGGTTTTTATGCAATTAAATATCATATGTTGTAACGGTGAAGGAAAATTTCATGAGAAATCGTGCATGCTTGAGAGTTATCCATAATGTGCTCAAAGGAGTGTCGAGTCTGCAAATTCGCACTTATCTATGATGGACTTTGTAATGGCTTACCCTTCTCGTTCTAAACTTCAGTCCAACCGAATGAATTGAGGTAGGTACATAGTAAAACTATTCATTAGAAAAAAATATGAGAAATTAAGCTACCATCTAAATATTTCCCAATAATAATAATAATATTTTTATTTGAAGGCAATAAAAACCCAAAATGTACAAAGTTAGATACAAAAAACTAAAAAACAAATATAATAAATTACAAAAAAAAATAAATTTAATTGCCCCTGAAACGGGAGTTCGTAATAATTATATTTACCAACTTGCGATTGTTGTCACGATGTACGGCAAGCCAATACTTCAGAATTGGATTCTCAGGGCACTCGGAGCATACCCTGAGGACCTCGTTCTTAGAATTACGGATGCGGAACCAAAAAGCCGCAACCCGTGATCTAATAACCGCGAAATAATCAGGTACTCTGGCGTCGGCAAACATGCTCGACGCACTGCAGTATATAGGCAGTTTCATCAGAATGCGGTATGCGTTATTATACTGCACTCTGATGCTGCTTCGCGCACTTTTGCTGCAGTTGAACCAAAGCTGACACGTGTAGAAGCATTGACAGTATGCTCTGAACAGTGTCAGCTTCGCCTCAGGACTGCACCGAGCAAATCGGCGAGCGAGCATTTTACACCGAACAGCCAGATCACGCCGTTCACGTTCGATATCGCGGTTATCACGTAAGTCCTCAGTCAGGATATGTCCCAAGTACCTGAACTCGTCCACCCTATCAATAGGCACACCATCTAGACATACTGAGGGAACCCTCTCCGGGCCTCTACCAGAGCGGAATATCATCATCTGCGTCTTTTTGACATTATATTCGAGCCCATGGCTTATAGCATAATGTTCACAGATAGCCAATAAACTTCTAAGTCCTCTGATTGAGGGACTCAGAAGTACCATATCATCAGCATAGCTGAGATTATTCACACAGGTTGTGCCAATGTGACGACCAACCTTTGCACTTCTAAGATCGTTTACGTATACGTTAAAGAGGTCCGGAGAGGTCAACCCACCTTGACGCACGCCGCATTCTAATATATAATCATTAGAGGCGGCGTCGCCCCATTTCACAAAATTTGTTTGGTTTTCATACCAGTATCTCAACAGTTCTACGGTTTTCAGCGGTACATTAGAAGTTCTGAGTTTTTGCCATAGTTGCTGGTAGTTAACTAGATCGAAGGCACGGCTCAAATCTAAAAAGCAAGCATAAACAGATGTACTTCTGTTTTTATAATAGTTAACTATTGATTTGAGGCTGAAGACCGCAGAATCTGTTGAGAGTCCGGAACGAAAACCAAACTGTGCGTCGTTTATGTCAACCTTTATGTTCTCGATTATACCAGGGTGCACTAATCTTTCCAGAATCTTACCTATAGCGGTTCCTAAAGAAATCGGCCGGTAGTTTTTAAGGCTGGAAAGATCACCGGTTTTGTTTTTAGGAATTGGGACCACCATCGTTCTCATAAGGTTTTTCGGCAAATATCCAGAGTTAATAGAAAACGTAAAAATTTCTGCCAAAATTCGAAATATATCGAAACCAGCATATAAAATGTGTTCTAAGCTCAGTCCGTCAAAACCTGGGGATTTACCCTTCTTCATTTTTCTAACCACTTGGGCTATAACGTCCGGCGTGAACTGAGGAGTAGCTTCCTCAATACTGTTAAAGTCACTGAGCGTAGAAGCACACTGCTGTTTATTTCTTACTGGCAAAGGATCAGCTTTGAAGTGGTGCGAGAACAACTCCGCAATCGACTTGGGATCGTGTTCAGTATTTACGGTCGCAGGTAAACGAGACTTATAGTCAAGACGTTTGGTGGGTTAATGGTAGGTTGGTAGGTTACTTTATAGAATACTTAATAGTGCAACTATTAGGGCTCTTGTGCACTTCCTCGTGTTCGATTTGTGATCGTGATCGTGAAGGTGCGATTCGAGGTGGCCGTCATACAAAATTAAAAATAAAATACGAATACGAATCGAATCAGTGCACAAGCGTACGTACATTTTGTATGACGGCCACCTCGAATTGTATTTTCACGAATCACGAAAACGAATCGAACACGAGGAAGTGCACAAGCGCCCTAGGCTCATAACACTGAACACAATAGTCCTAATGATTGTCATTAGCCTCAATCGTACGGAACTCTAGATCAATGCAAAAGTCTCGTACAATATCGCGGAAGTGCGATTACGTCATAGAGACCTATTCAAAGTCCGGAAACGGAACTGTTACGAAGAAACGTTAGTTTAACGTATAGATTCTCTATACTGTACGTAAATATATTACTTGTAGATACACGATGCCAGTATTGATGGTTTTGGGCTGAGGGAAGTGTTTATTTTTATCTTCTGAAATAAGATTTCGTAACAAAAATTGCATTTTAAGTTATCGTATAAGATCCGAAGGGAGGTTGTCCTTCACTCATCTGTTTACCAGATGAAAATCAGTTTTCATCAGGGACGAAAGAATAGCTACACTATTAAAAGCTTGTATTTAATAAATATTTTTTTTAATTTACACTTCTTAGAACTATTTTTTTTAATTTACATTAATGTTCTAAACTACCAAAATATAAGACCATCTTATGATAACTGTAGTAATAAAATTTTATATGAAAACAAAATAAGAGACTGCTAAGCATATAACCTTCGCGGAGACCTGCGCGGCGGCAAACTTTCATAAAATAAAGATACAATGAAAAGCTGAAATATTTGAAACGTATTCACGAAACATTCACAATGCAATAATGTAAAGTTACGCAAATTGTGGTCATTATTACATAAAAAATAAAAGCCGAAATCGTACGATTTCATCCCTCCCTTCAAACACAGAAATCTGTAAACCCAGGTAATATAAACTCAGAACTGGTGAATTAATTATTCAAAGAGTTCATACAAGTTCAAATTAAACATAAAAAATGTACTGATAATATGATATACAAATAAAAGTAGCGTCAATTTTAATAAATAAGAAAAAGCAGTATATTCTTACTGGCACTACCGTCGATTTAGGTTATTTATTAAAAGCATTCCACTTCAAATCCAATGTATTGGTTAACAGACCTCTTTTAAATTTATCTACTAGTAAAAATCTGTAATTATTTACGTTTTTGTTCTATAAGAGGCTTAAATTTGATGATCCGGGTGACATAGGCTACATTTTGTATGAACAAAATCACATCACACTATCACACTATCACACTTCACATCACATCACATTATACTAATATTATAAAGGCGAAAGTTTGTGTGTTTGTCTGTATGTTTGCTACTCTTTTCACGCAAAAACTGCTGAACGGATTTGGGTTAAATTTGGAATGGAGATAGGTCATACCCAGGATTAACACATAGGCTACAATTTATCCCGGAAAAGTAAAGAGTTCCCGCGGGAATCAAAAAACCTTAATCCACGCGGACGAAGTCGCGGGCATCGTCTAGTCAATAAATATGACGGAATTGTTCCGTAGTTGGGTCACAGTTCAATTGCACATTTCATTGTACGTACAGGCTTTTACCCTGTTAAATTAAGTTTTGAACCACTAGCTCTTAGACTACGAGCGCAACAAAAAGGATTCGGTGCGTTCAATATTTTCATTTAAAATGAGATTCAATTATTTTTCATTCAGTGCGGCCCGCTGATTATATTCTGCTTATTGTTTTTGTCCAATTGTGAAAGGGGAATTTTATTCCGGTTCCAGCATTCGAATAAACGGCCGAATTCAACGATAACAAATTAATTTTTATGTGATTGTTTTTGTTTAATAAGGCGGAATAGTTATTTTTATACAATTTTGTGATAATTATAATATAGTTAGTAGCTACTAAGCTCCAATACATGTTCACCTGAATCCATTAATCGATCGTGGTCATTTCATCCGATAGACGATCAGAGTTGAACAGAATATCACTTGCAAGGATGGCCACATAACATGATCTATGATTGAAACAAAGGATTAATTGAATCAAGAAAATGAAATTTCTTGTGATTTTTCGTAAATTCAAGTAAATATGTCTTAGCGTGAGAAAATAAAACTCAAATTTAAATACTTAGACCAAATCTTGGTTGAAAACTTCTAAGTTTAGTTCAGAGAGAGAAAAATATTTGATTTGAGAATATGTTTACTCTGATTAATGTGTGAAAACTTCTAAGTCTTCTAAGTCTTAAGTTTGTTCTAAATCTTGGTTGAAAACTTCTGAGTTTAGTTTAGAGAACGTCAAGAGAAAAATATTTGATTTGAGAATATTTTTACTCCCGATTAATGTGTGAATGCTTAAGGCAATTTGTTTTTTCTTGGTTTGATAACTAATATCTTACTTTGAGAAAATATACTTAAGAGCATTTATTTTTCTATTGGCAAGAAAATATTGTCTCACGTCTATAGGGAGAAAATGTTTCTTGGATTAAAGATAATCGCTTTGATTTAACTAAATATATCTCATATTAAGAAAGAAATTGAGGCAGTTCATAGTACGCCTAAATTGGCCTACCCACATATTCTCGTAGCAACCAGTGTTTGAGGTGTTCAAACAAACTATGATATTAATTTCCCGCATTTAAGAAGCTACATTTTGCAGGAAGGGCGGTATTTAGTCACAGATTTGTAGCGACTAAGATACCAGTCATAATTAAGTCTATGGTGACGTAATATTTAAAATAGGTGCAAGTGTTGTTCCTATGGACGCTAGCACCTGTAGACACAATCGATTTCATCGAAACTAGCACCCCTCTTTGTCTATGGTTAACAATTCGTGGAACAGCACTTGCCCCCCATGATGTCAAAAGTTATACTTGTTGGATATAGTAAAATATTAAATAGCAGTTTATATCTGAAGTAAATTGCATTAAAATTATTTTATAAATTCATGACAGTTTCGTAAATTAAACTAAATGGTCACCACTTATAAGAGCATTTATTCCTTATCCACAATTACACAATACTTTTACCCATGACAATCAAAGTGCTTTCCACTGTTGACCCGAATTAACTTGACCGCTCGTCGCAACAGAATGAATGTCCGAAATCACATTTTTCTGCTCGTGACAACCCTACCCCATGTTCCGATCGTGAACGCGGTAAATGTTCAGATTGGTCAAGAAAACGCGCTCTTCAGCGGATGTTCTTGTATGAGCCAATCAGATACGAGGTGGTGTTGCCACTACAGAACTTATAAAATTATGGTACCACAGAATACAAAACTATAAATACAGAATATTCTAATATATAAAATTCTCATGTCGCGGTGTTTGTTACCAAACTCCTCCGAAACGGCTGGACCGATTTTTATGAAATTTTGTGTGCATATCGGGTAGGTCTGAGAATCGGCCAACATCTATTTTTCATACCCCTAAATGAGAAGGGTGACCCACCCCTAAATA
Source organism: Oeneis ivallda (assembly GCA_029955525.1). Taxonomy (NCBI): domain Eukaryota; kingdom Metazoa; phylum Arthropoda; class Insecta; order Lepidoptera; family Nymphalidae; genus Oeneis; species Oeneis ivallda. The sequence continues at coordinate 547,559 of JARPMR010000020.1, read as the reverse complement.
TTTTTGTTGGTGGTACGTAGTTCGCTGTGTCAGCTAGCAAAACTATAAAATCATGATAGCAAACACTGCATAGCAAAGGATTTTGAAGTCTTCTTCTAATTTTTAAAAGAAATAAAAAGGGGAAAAGGTTAAGAGGCTGGCAGTTGTAAAGTTGAGTGATATTTCAGCAACAGATGGGTCGCGCGTCGCGTGCAGACCGAATTATTTTAAACTTTTACACAGTTTTGCATGGCAGAGACATAGCTCGGAGCTTATTCAAAGATTAATCTTATAAGATATCATTAAATTATCAGATCTTATACATCAGATCTACTTCGTCGATCCTCGATCATTGTCTATCTAACACCTACTCATTGCTAATGAGCCCAACACACTTTATCTGCTGTAAGTTGCTTAGGAGTTAGGTATCCCGCAGACTACTTGATACTGCAGTATCAGCGCAAGGTTACCATGCCTTGGAAATAATCCGAAGTAATCATGCACCTTTGTAAGTGAAAGCTTGTAAGACCTTTAATGACAAAAAAAGTGCAAGACCCTTTAATCAAGTAGGAAATGCTTTAAACGCCTGAGCAGATCTGCATAAAATATAGCTAAGATCCACCTCGATTATATTAGCTTTCAAAAAGAAAAAACCGCATCAAAATCAGTCCATTGGGGAGGTTGCTACAAGGGAACAGACAGACACCCCAGATAGACTCATACATAGATACACAGATATTGGATAGAAACAGGCGTTACTTTGCAGAATTCCATGATATTTAAAGAAAAATTAATAGTCCTTTGCTATAATCTGCCAAACAATAAATCTTTTAGCACTCGATGTACGTTTTGCTCCGATACCGGAGCATCATCAGGTGATATTGACTCCACAATGAACAATTGTAAATTGCTTTGCTAATATTCCTCTTTAAATAAATTTTAAAATAAAAGCATCAGATACTCTGATCAGAATCGATGTTCTTTGTTTCCTTTCTTGTAAATCGATTTAGATCATTTAGGTGGTATTTAAAACTGATATTAATTTTGCTTGTGGTTTCAGTATAATCAAGTAAAAAGAACGTACCTACGTTCAACTTTCAATGAGAGTTCCTCAATGGTTTCCACGAACAGTAAGAAAAGTTTGAAAGTTAGATTCCAAGTTTATAATTCATCGAACAGTATCAAAGTAATAAATAACTCATTCTAACTATATTGAAGTCGAATCACCAGCTCAAAAGATTGAGGGTTTTTGAAAATTTCTTTGGTCTTAATGAATACAGACTTCAATCTTGCAACTCGGTTTTATACAACCAAACTAGCTGATGCCCACGACGTCGTCAGCGTGTATTTAGTTTTTAATATCTCTCGGGAACTCTTTGATTTTCCTGGATTAAAAGAAGCCTATGTCATTCTCCAGGTCCTTAACTATACCCATGCAACAAAATCACGTCGATCCGTAGCTCTGTTGCGGCGTGATTAAAGGACTTTTTACCCCAGAAAATCAAAAAGACTAAACTCACGCGGACGAAGTCGCGGGCATCAGCTAGTTTTACAAAAAAAAATCTTAAATGCTCCCCATTGGTGAACTCTTCGAGTCATCCTTACCCCACTAAATGTTATTCAGATAACCAAACGACTCTTCCCGGCGGCCATTGTGGCCGGCTTTGTTGTGAGCGTATGCCGTATCCCGGACCATCATTCATGCCATTGATTTTATAATGTCCCGTTGGTCTAGTGGTTGTCATGTTCGTCTACGGATGACGAGGTCCCGAGTTCGATTTCTGGATCGGACCACAAAATGTATTGGGTTTTACTGTCTAGAACGGGTACCACCGACGGGAAAGGGGCTACTTTCTAACTGACCGTCTTAACATGACTTGAATTTACTTTTGAATGACTTTTTTGGAACTTACCCTCATTGTGGAAATATTATATTCTATTCTAACAAAGTTGCATGGATTACATCGGCTTGGCATCCGGCTGCCCACAAGATAATATACGATGATGACGAAATTATATTTAGTGTATTTCTATTGCAGCTCTGTTACAAAACCAAAGAGTTACTCTGGTTTTTTAACAGATAGCGTTAGTAGTACAATAATATTTTATCTAATTTATACAATAAAAAATTAGGGAAAAATTCCACATGTAGAAATTATTTAAAATAAAATTGAAAATAGAAAATTTAGTCTGTCGAGCTGGGATTCGAACCATCGGCATTGAACTTAATTATAGACGACTGCCCGATCCACTAGGCCATGCAGACGCCGTGATGTATGGCGAAAATACCGAATACAATGCAAAATTCACATTCAACAAAAAAGTGTCGGTTTCAAAAATGTGTCGAGTGTCGGTTCCTTAATTTTTTCCGTCTAGCCCCCTTCCGTACCGCGCGATAAGGAACTACGTTCCAAAAACTTTTTACAATGTAATAGCTGCATAATAATATTGTAAAATGATTATTTTGAAAAGAGCAACTGCTGAGTTTCTTGTCGGCTCTTAGCAGAATCCGCTTTCCGAACCGGTGGTAGAGTCATGACGTGTCATAAGAGCCACAGGTTGGCCTACGTGAAATAAATAATTTAGAATTTTGAATGAAATCGGGCGAGGCGAACGGAAGTTGAGAGGGAGTTAGTGAAATAGAAAGAGAGAGAGTAACGTTTCGTATATTACTGTAGGGGCAAGAGAGAGAGAGGTGCCAGCACACATTTTCTTACTTCTTCATTTACAAGTGCTTTTGAATCGTCGATGAGTCTACCACTGGTTCGGAATGCCCTTCCTTCCGAGAAGAATCAGCAAGAAACTCGGCGGTTGCTTTTTTCAAAACAAGCTTACAATTCAATAGATACTATGCTATGTATGCAGTGTTTCCACAATGAGTTCCACAAAAGCATACCTAATTATAATTCAACACATGTTAAGACGGGCAGACAGAAAGTAGCTCCATTCCCGCTGGTGGCACCCGTTCACGAGCATAGCGCATGATCCAGCCATTGCTTCACTTAACCATATTTGAGGGAACGTAACAACCCGCATCACACGACACCACAACATCTGCAACTAGTAATCGATAGTTTGTCATTTCTCGTCGGCGGTGAGACAGGTTCCTTAACCTAATATGGACGAGGGCGGAGCAGATATTGGTGTCATAATAAAGCAATATAGCCTCCTCAAGTGGTCGGGCGTCGTTAGCCGCAGCCGCGCGTTGAGTTACCGCAGCGCCGGACGCCCACGAACGATGGGTTATTGAAATTTTGCAGCGCCATTATTTATTGAAAATATAAATAGCTTGTTCAAAATTAAACAAGATTCTACCTTGCGGTTAGTACGAGTTTTAATTCGCTTGATCGTAATAGTAAACTATGACATCAGCATCAATGTAAAATGAACCATAATTGTATTGATTTCAAGTCACAAATTCAATACAGACGATTTTAATTTACACATAGTTCGAAGAGCTGATGGTCGTTGGGGTCCCAAGGTGCTGGAGTGGCGACCACGCACCGGGAAACGCAGTGTTAGCAGACCCCCCACCAGGTGGACCGACGACATCAAACGAGTCGCAAGGAACCGCTGGATTCAAGCGACGCAAGACCAAAGCCTGTGGAAGTCCATGCAGGAGACCTTTGTCCAGCAGTAGACGTCTATAGGTTGATAAAGAAGAAGAGAAGAGAAGATTTTAATTTGGAGCGTTTTCGTTAAGTAAACGTATAAGACATACACAAAATTGAGCTCTAACTCAATACTGTTATGGTTTATTTAACTTTGATGGTAATGTCGTAGTTTACTATTTATTGTTAACTATCCAATCTTGTACTAACCCTACAGACCTGCTTTCTTACGGACACAAGTTAGGCTCTTTCCGCAATGCGTCCGATCAGAATTCGAGAATTTTCGATTCGAAGAATATGTCGTCATCATCAGCAACTCATCAACGGCTCACTTCTGAAAGCAGTTCAGTTCGCAGTGAAGGCCGTAGTCTAACATGCTGGCCCAATGCAAATTGGCAGACTTCACACACCTTCAAGAACATCATGAAGAACTCACAGGTGTGCAGTTTTCCACACGATGTTTTTCTTCACCGTTGAAGCTTGTGATTTTAATTTCTTAAACACATAACTTAGAAAAGCCTGAAGTGAGCCCGGGATCGAACCTGCGATCCCCCGAATAGGAGACCGCAGTATTAACCACTAGGCTATCCCTGCGTTAGCTGAAAAAGCCGTACCTAGTACTATTTTTATGAAAAGAATTTTGTCTTCCGAATTCGGAAAATGGAATTCGGGTCAAGTGCGTAACTTTTTATGGCTACTTCGGATCGAGAATTCTCGGATTCTGATCGGATGCAATACGGAATGAGCCTTAAACATAGAAATTTAAGCCTCTTCCATACAGGTGTGTAATAAACTACTAAATAGCTTTTGCCCGCGACTTCGCCCGCGTTTCTCAGGTTTTTAAAATCACACGGGAACTCTATTTTTTTCTGGAACAAAGTTAGCCTATTTCACTCTCCAAGTCCTTAGCTATGGGAGAGGGCTGAGTGGCTACTTCTAGCGGTAGCTGTGTAGGCGTTTTTGGGACTGCATCTCGTTTTCGCGATTATTATTACTACAAATACATACTTTGAATATTTTTATTATTATTTTAACGTTTGACGGAGCACTCACGACCACTGAAGACAGTGCCACTCACACTAAACAAAAAAAGACTCTTACCCACACAATTTTCAAATGTCACCTCTTCACGATCATCGTGAGTTAGCACCTATTCAGAGCAAAATTCGCATTAAAAAGGTCTCTGACACCATGTCAGAGGATAACTGAATGCGAAACAAAAAAAACTTGAGAGGTATCAAGGGACACCCGGATGGAACGTAGTTCCTTTCGATTACATTGTGTTCGGTATAACTAAACTTATAAGTTATAAAAAATTAGGGAAAGGTTCCACATGTAGAAATTGTTTAAAATAAAATTGAAAATGGAAAATTCGGTCTGTCGAGCTGGGATTCGAACCATCGACGTTGAACTTTTTGGCGACTGCCGGAGCCACTAGGCTACGGAGACCTAATGTTGTATGAAAATATCGAACACAATGCAAAATTCACATTCAACAAAAAAGTGTCGGTTTCAAAAATATGTCGAGTGTCGGTGCCTTAATTTTTTCCGTCTAGCCCCCTCGCGCGATAAGGAACTTAAGTTCCAAAAGCTCTAAAGCGTTCGATACGACGAAGGTCAGAGTTTAAAAATCTCAAAACGCCGATGCTATAAAACGCTACTCGATCGCTGCGACTGGCGTTTGTTGTGTGCCCACGTTAGCGTTCGGGCGCGGAATCGAGCTTCCGAACAGCCACTCAAAACTAAAAACGCCGATCGCTGCCGCCAAAAGTAGCCAGTTTGCCCTCTCCCTAACCCATGCAAAAATTCACGTTGTTGTTGCCCTGTTGCTGCGTGGTTGAAGGACAAACCAACAAACAAACACACTAGCATTAATAGTATTGGTAAGGATTATTGATTTTTGAACTTATTATAATAATATTATGTATAATGTGAGCTTTCATGTTACGCCAAAACGCTGTAGGGCCTAGCGTGGGTTTGAGCTTTGTAACTTTATCTCGTTAGGTAACTGTATCATGCCGAGTTATGTGCTAGACAGAATTTACGTGTAGGCCAACACTACAATTTAGGTAATTGGCGTAAAACCAAAGCTAATACGTCCCACTGAGAACAAATACAGACATTATTGGCCTGTTGTTATATTGTTATTAATAATAACTACGTTGAGAAGGTTCTGTATTAGCAGCCTATATTAATTGTCAGGGTGACCTTTGCCTAATTATTCTTCGTTTGAGATTACAAAGCGTCTTGAACAATAAAACACACTGAAAATTCACTAAAATAAACGCAATAATGTTTATTCTTGTTGTATGGCTATGGTTGAGAACTTGGAGAGTTATATAAATACTACTTACTATGTATTTACAAACTTTTATTTAACTTGCAATGTATGTATGTATGTATGTTTAGGTCAAATCTTGCAAGATGAATTAGAACCACTTCACGGTTTCCGATTGAGCAAAAATTTTGCATGTATGTGTAAATCGGATGACAATGCAATATTATTGTGACATGGATCTGATCTGATGATGGAGCCGGAAGATGGCTATTGGAACTCTGTAATTAAACAACGTAACCCCATCGAGTTTGGCCTTGTTTGATTCGTTTTGACAATTACTCTGGTCCTATATTTGATATCCAGGGTGTGATAATGTACTACTAAAAGCTTTTATTTTAAAAATATTTCTTTTAATTTTACACTTGTTATTTTGCAAAATATTTGTCTCTGCGGAAAATCAGATTTTTTTAAAATTCACCTAAAAAATTCAATGTTCTGCCTATAGCTAACTATGTAAGGTTTTAATATATTAGCAGTTTTTGATCTTGGCCTTTTTACCTGCACGTTTCAGCAAGTTGAACCGTTAAGCTTCCGGGCTTACAAGCTGATCCCGGATTACACTTCTTCACTTCATGAGCCATTCCCGCGATAAATATCCGAAGCTCATTTAATTTTCTAACCTGAGTGCTAATAAGTGATTAAGTACTTCAACACGTTATTTAATGATCGTTAGAAAGGCGTTAGGTAGTTCAATGTCATAAGAAATTAAATATCAAATTTAGCGTCAAAGGAAAGCATCGTGAGAAAACCTGCACACTTGAGAGTTCCCCATAATGTTTTCGAAGGTGTGTCATCATCATCATCATCATTAGCAACCCATCAACGGCTCACTCCTGAGCGCAGGTCTCCTCTCAGAGAAGGGCTATAGGCCATAGTCCACCACGCTGGCCCAATGCGAATTGGCGTACCTCACACACCTTCGAGAACATTATGAAGAACTCTCAGGTGTGCAGGTTTCCTCACGATGTTTTCCTTCACAGTTGAAGCAAGTGATATTTAATTGCTTAAAATATGCACTTGACTCAGAAAAGTCAGAGGACCCGGGATTGAACCTGAGACCCCCCGAATAGGAGACCACAGTCCTAAACACTAGACTGTAACTGCTTATGCATCGAAGGTGACCGTCAATTCGCATTGGGATAGCGTGGTGGATTATAACCCTTCTCTGAGAGCAGCAGGTCTCCTCAGTTGTGAGCCGTTGATGGGTTAATGATGAAGTTAAATGTCTTGCTGTACAAAAGTATAAATTGTTTATTATCCATTTCTATTTAGCTATCTAAAAAGGTAAGCAAGTAGTTTTCTCGCATCGCAAGGGGTAAGCAACGAGCTAAGCATAGTGCTTATGAAGTTCTTACCACACTGAAAATGAAATCATGCTACAAGTTAAAAATCAAACTTAAGAACGTTAATAAGTACCTACTTACGTGGCTACGTTCGTCTTATACCGTGAGCCGGTAACACTAAAATTCACGTCATGCGAAATCGAAAACCCTTTATGGGAAATAGTAATTAACAATTAAATACGATTAAATTAAGCTTAGTATGTGTTAATTTAAATAGCCGAAATAATGTTTAAAAACTTTTCAATTTAATTTAATGATTTACTTTTAATCCTTTTTCAATGCAAAAATGTATAACCGTTATTGCGGATATTGATTACATTGTATTCAATAAGAAACGTAATCTTTCAGGAGAACATCCAGGGCGAACCTCCAACGTCAATAAGCGAGCATGAAATTAAGGAATCCACTGACCTTTCGATGTCTTCGATCCGCCGGACCGATGCAGGTGGTAGATTCGGCTTTTGTTCTGCTAGATTTCTCACTGGAGTTCGATTTCACAAAACACTTCACTAGGCAGCTGCCGTTTTTGTTAGTTCAAGTTTGAGGAGCATGACACTGTGAGTTTACACGGTGAAAAGACGAATTTTCTTGATAGTTCTTCGAGCGACACTCACTGGCGAACTAACGTTAGGCTACGTACAACGGTTGCAAAGCTTGTCTAATGACTTGCGAAAGACAGACAAAAAAAGATTGAAAATGTAGGGTAGTTCGATAAAATCCTACCCGCAAATTGACGTTGATAGTGACGGTTACCCAGACAATGTAGATCTATCGAATTAGAACTTCGTATTTCTAAACAGACGGTAATACATTTTTAAATTTTTTCGTCTATTTAAATTAACGCATACCAAGCTTAATTTAGTCGTAGGTATAATTGTTAACTATACTAATTCCCATATAGAGTTTTCGATTCCGCATGACGGGATTTTTTAACAGACTTCAAAAAAGGAGGTTCTCAATTCGTAGGAATCTTTTTTTTTTATGTATTTTCACCGATTACTCAAAGACGCCTAAACTGATTTGGAAAATTCTTTTTTTGTTTCAATGGGTGTAATTTAAATTTCATCGAAATCGGTCGAGCGGCTTTTAAAAAATCAACAATAAACTATATCGATTTTGTAGTGACGCGAGCGTTTGAAGTCGGTTTTTTAAAAAGAATTATTTATATTAAATTATAGTGTCTCTCGGACCATCAGTTACGCGTTTTCCGAAACTTTTTTGCGATTTATTTACCTTTTAGGACAGCTAAGAAAAAATAATATTGGCACTATTCTTTATACTAATAAGAATGTAGATTTTAATGGCATGAATTCGAACCATAAGATTGTTATTTATAGGCACATGATATGACTGAAGTAAGTGATGATGCCATTTTGAACTATTTGATTAACTAATCATAGCGGCAAGTAAAAATAAAGCTCAAAACAAGCAAAATCCCGTAAAAACTGGTTCAAAACTTTGGTCATAACTTACACGTTTTTCAATACCGCATTCGCAACACCAATTTCGGAAGCATAATATGTTATACATGTTCATTTTTGTTTGTTGTCCGAAAACATCTAACATGGGTGCATGCTGTCGCCATTTTTTGTCAACCAAACTAACTGTTCGCAGCGAAGTTTCACACGCTGCAGCTCAAAAATAAATATTTGGGTCATACTCATGTATGAAATAAAAATATGGCCAACTTTATCACCGAAATTTGAATGGAGTTTTCGGTATTTTTATTTTTATAACGCTCCGGTGCCCTCAACTACACTAGCGGCACGCTATGATGGCCGGTTTGACACATTACAATAGTGATGTGGAATGTCAATTTATTCTCGAACAAAAAACAATTAAGTTTTGTTTTTGTACCTGATTAAATAGGTTTAATAAAACAAAAATGTATATGTTTATTTAATTTATTTGAACGAACTGAATATTTGAATGAAAATGAATATACATACTTTATATGCACACAAGAAACATATGAATACAAAAGATACCAAAAAAGGTGCCACAAAAGGCCATAATTAATCAGATTCGTCCATACTACTATTTTCACTGTCGTCACTGCTATCATCACCTACATTAATAATTATATGTTCGTTTTCTATAATATTATCTATTTTCACATCTCTTTCATAATCTTCCCTTATTAATTTAACAGTTCTATTCACAACCTTTTCCCAGTCTCCTTTAGTCACATGTTCACAAGCTTCTTCTAATAATTTTAGCATTTTTTTTGTGGTAAATGGGGGTTCTGTATTGTGTCTTGCAGCATATCCCTTAATTTGAGCCCACACCAACTCAATCGCATTATACTCACAATGGTAAGGCGGTAACCGTATAACTCTGTGCCCATGTTCTAATGCTATTTCGTCAATGACGTATCGGATCTTGGTTGGTTTGTTTTCTTTTAAAAGACGTACTAATTCCGCTTTTAACATATTCATGTTTGCATCTACGCCATTTTTACGAAGCCATGCGACGATATCAGCTTTCTTTTGGGATTGGGCAGGTGGCTTGTCAATTTGCATCGAGTGGTATGGGGCGTTGTCCATAATTATAATAGATGGTTCAGGGAGGCTACACAACATTGAGGTAAACCATTCAGTAAACTTTTCTCCATTCATGTCTTCATGATAGTCTCCAGTGGTTTTTGACGCAAAAGCCATGAGAGAACCTTCGACAAACCCGTTGATGGTTCCGGCGTGACAAATTATAAGTCGCGATCCTTTTCCTACAGGAACTTTGGAAGTAGATGCTGCTGTGTCATCGTTCCAAGAACGGCCTATAGTATGGTTAGCATTAAGCCATGTTTCATCCAAGAACACAACATTTTGCCAATTTTTGATTTCTTTCACTTGCCGTAAAAAAGTATACCTTGCCATCGCTATATCAAATCTTTCCATCAATATTTTGCGTTTGTTACATTTTTTGTATCGAAATCCAATGGTCTTCAAAATCTTCGTTAAAGAACTTTCCCCACCGAAGAATAATCCAGCTTCCTTCAGTGAATGCACCAACTTTTTTCTTGTTGGATACTCCTTCTGTAAATAGTAGCCGTAAACATGTCTTCGGATAGCATCGGCATCAAAGCTATCGATGCCTACGACTGGTTTTGCTCATTTTCTCTTTTTTGGTGTGTGAAGTTTATTTTCTTCTGTGCCAGTCTCGCCATATTTTTTTTTAGTTATCCGTCTAACAGTTCGTTGTCCAATATTAAGCGCATCAGCTACTCGTTCAACCACTGACGTTATAGGTAAAATTGGCCCTCCATTTTGAGCTTCACGATCGAAATAGTTACGAAGGCGTATTACGAACTCACGTGTCTGACTATTTAGAACAGTTCTCTGCGTACGTTCGGTCATATCGACGAAATCCACAACAAAGGGCTTGAACAGAGTCCAAATTAACGAGCAAGGGTCAACAGTAATGCAGTATCAATATTTGAAATCCAAAGCCAGGTCAAAACTATATCACAATCGCATTGCACTGACAGTTTATACTTTTCGAAGCAACGTCAATTCGAAACTGCTTTGTTTTGCATTGAGCATTGACGCGAGTTTGCCGGAGGTAGAAGTTGTGCTAGCCAGCGATCCTATGTGACGATCGTATTAGATTCCATTTTTAAAAATTTTCAATTTAGAAAACCAAATACCGAGTTGTGGTATATATCATATAAAAATAAAAATTTTACCTTTTGTATGAAACAGCTGATATTTTTTTGCGATTTCAGAGGTTTGTCCACATAGTGAAAATTGTTCATATTCACAAGTACATTCACCCCTTAAATGGTGCAAACTGATTTTTCTACACTTGTATACATTTTAGAAATCAATTTAATAAATAAATTTTGAGTCCTAAACCTAAAACTACATTCGATAAAATTTATGAATCTCTGCACATCACTATCGTCAATAAAGTAATACAATTATTTCCTTCAAAGTCGTTATCAATTAATACGGAACTTCATGAGCGGACAAACGTCAAACCGGCCATCATAGCGTGCCGCTAGTGTAATATAGGAAACAGCTTTCCCTTAATTTCCAGTTTCATGAAATCAAACTGCACCGAAAATATTGTCGATATTATGTAACTAAATATTGCGTTTAAGCCATTATGTCACTCTATCAACAAGTGTAAATTAAAATTTTTATTTTTAAATGCAAGCTTTTAGTAGCTACATCATTAGACTCTGGATATCATCTAGGATCAGAGTACTTGTTATGACGAATCAAACGAGCCCAAACTCGATGGGGTTACGTCGTTTTATTACAGAGTTCCGATAGCCATCTTCCGTCTCCATCATCAGATCAGCTCCATGTCACAATAATATTGCATTGTCATCCGATTTACACATACATGCAAAATTTCAGCTCAATCAGAAACCGGGAAGTGGGTCTAATTCATCTTGCAAGATTTGACCCAAACAAACATTGCAAGTTAAATAAAAGCTTGTAAAAAAAATCATTGTCTTATCACGGTAGTGAGTAATACTACCTTTATGGTCTTATCTACTAACTACGGTATGAGTAAGTATATTTTAAATCCGAAACTATGTCGGTTATTTGTGGATTACGTCATAACTCATAATTTATCAACAATGAGAAGGATAATTTTTTTTTTTTTACTATACTATTTTTTTAAATTATACTTTTTAGTGCTGGATTTTTGCAGGATTTTCCTCATTCAAGTTTCTTCTCGAATGATCCATCTGAAGGCAAAATCGCTAGGAAACCTGTGCAGGTTTCCCCCTAATTTTCTTAAATGTTTGTGAAGTCTGCCAATTTGCATTGGGCCAACTTGGCGGACTATGGCCTATAACCCTTCTCTGAAAGGAAACCTGCGCTGAGCAGTAAGACATTGATGGGTTGCTGATGATGATGATGATGATATAACTTATTAGCTTTATTTTTGAGCTAGTAGATTTCCAATTCAATTCAATTTCAATTTTCAATTTTGTTTTTTTATTCAAATAAACTTTTTTACAAGTGCTTTTGAATCGTCGATGAGTCTACCACTGGTTCGGAATGCCGTTCCTGCCGAGAAGAACCAGCAAGAAACTCGGCAGTTGCTCTTTTCAAAATAAGTAGATTTCCGATTAACAAAATATTATTTTAATCTTATCTCTAAACATGAAACTAATACCATTTATTTGGTCACATGTTGGGGATCGATAAACTAATTATAATCAATCGCAGCTCCCCTGGGCCTCGGATACCGGTAATTAATTTATCGGTTTACAGATACCGGGCATAAAGGGAACAAAGTAGCGGATATTTATAACGTTATGCCGGCTAACCTGTTATTACTGAATTTATGTATTAATTTCAGAATTTGCTTTTCTGAGTCGAGATATTTTGATGCACTATAAATATTAATTTTCGTTATCATAAATATTTTCATAAAGCGAGTAACTTTTAACAGTTTTATTTATGTTTACCATCGTATATTTGTTCAGACTGGCTAGGTATAGATTTTTCAACGTAAAGCTTGTGTTAGCATTAATATTAGTAGAGAGGAGTGAGTGATCAATCTTTCAGTCTTCAGTCTGCAAATTAAATTAAATGAAAATTAAGATAAAATTATAAATGAGATGAAACCTTTGACTACTCAACCTCTAGTAAATATAATAAGTCTATGGATGGCACAGAGAAAGTTTTTATTCTGGTATGGACATGTTGGGGCTTCAAAGCTGTCTCACATTGTCAAATTCAAATTCGAATTCAAAATTATTTATTTCATTTAGGCCAACTGGTCGCTCTTATGACAAGTGCAGAATCTACCACCGGTTCGGAAAGCTGATTCTGCTAAGAAGAGCCGGCAAGAAACTCAGCAGTTGCTCTTTTCAAAACAAAAAAGTTACAAAATGTAGCTTATCTACCTATCTTGTGGAAAGCTGCAGTAAAGCCGATTGCTTCCAAGCAACCTTGTGATTAAGAAATTCACTCACTGTATAATTCTTCTTCTTATTCGTTCACTCTTGGCAGAGTGGTCGTGGCTATGACTTGGCCTTCACAGCAGCTCTTACGATCTCCTTCCAGCGATTTCTGTTGGTGGCATCACGAGAGCACTCGGAGACGGATAAATTTGTGGCGGAGCGGATTGAATCCGTCCACCTAGTAGGAGAGCGACCACGTGGACGTGTGCCCTCGACTCGACCTTGTACAACGAGGTGTTCGATGGTACCAGTCTTCCTAGTGATATGCCCAAAGAACCAACCCAACCCAACTGTATAAAAGCCTCTACTTATTAAATGTGTTTTTACACACTGCTTTTTGTGTAATGGCAAATCTATCAATTCTCTTGTCATAACGTTGATACAATTTCTCACATCCAATATAATTATTATCATAATCAAATGATCACACAAAGCCACCGCACAATATGAGCAGCGATACGGCGTGACAAGACACAAGACGTGTAATGATAAACTGCTGTATCACCCGGGTGCCAAATTGTCTCGCTGGTGCATTGCTCGGTGATATATTACAAAGCAACTGATTGCTTGAAGCAGATCGCTGCATTTAGATTCATCTAGCTGTGGCTTCGAGAGTACAATCTAGTTTCCGATGAACTAGCAAGCTTAACTTGAGAGGGCTTTGTATTCGTAAATAGAACATGTTTTGATTTTAACAGTCGAACCTTTGGAAACATTATGGAGAATCTTCAGCGTTCATGGAGCGTCTTCTGCATTTAACATGAATTGAATTGTAGTACTTTTTTTTTGGAACTTCCCCTCACTGTGGAAATATTATATTTTATTCTAACAAAGTTACATCTAGGTTAAATCGGCTTGGCATCCAGCTGCCCACAAGATAGTATAAAAAACTTATTACAATGTAATAGATTCATAGTAATATTGTAAAATGATTGTTAGCGACGCGAAGAAAAACCTTTTTGTAGTGACACATATATATAAGAAAAAATACCTATTAAAAAAATAAATGTAGACAGATGTCAATATGTGAGAAAATTTTTTCCGCTGCAAATTATAATCCTGAAGAAAAGCTTGACTTTTTATTGAAACTATCCGCTACAGAGTGGTCCTTCGAGCGCGGATCTGGTAATGTTTAAGACTCCTCCACCAATGATTACGCGTAGTTTCGCAAGGAAGCGGGAGGAACAGAATCAGCAATTCCACAATGTAGAACCTGGCACTAGTGGACAGTGTATTGGCAGCCACGTAGTGTCGCCGAGTAAGATGTCTACACATAAGAGTAAGTCTAGAAAGTCAAGCTCATCATCTATTATAGCTAGAAAGAGACAACTGGAGCTAGCGGCAGCGGAAGCAAAAGCACTTATAGATAAGCAGCTTATAGATAAGAAGCTCCAAGCAGATATAGCGGCACTCGATGAGGAACATTGTTCTCAAGCGGATGAAGGTGAGGTGCGTAGCACTAATAGTGAAGTAGAGAGATGGTTGGAGCGCAGCCACCACGAAAGTTTAGCACAGCCCGTCCAGCAAGATGGTCACGATTTAGGCGAGCTGTGCCCGCCCGCCGCTGGAGGCGGTGGCACTGTAAGCACTGTTCAAATGCTGGCTAGCGCACTGAAAGATATTGCAGCTATCTCCAAAAGCAACGCACCAAATACCAGATTGCTTAGCCGTATCAGCACTCAGAAGGACCTACCGGTATTTGCGGGTGACCCACTAGAGTGGCTACACTTTAAACAGGCCTACACTGAGTCTACAGACGTATGTAACTTTACACCTAGAGAAAATCTGTGGAGGCTGCGTAGCTGCCTACGTGGACCGGCGAAGGAAGCTGTAACAGCTCTATTAATTAGCGCCACCACTCCCGACACGGTAATGTCTGCACTTGAGCTACAGTTTGGAAATCCGGACGTAATTATTTCCAGAATAGTGCATGATATTCAGAAGCTACCTGCTATGTCACAGGAATATCATAAAGATATAGTTAAGTTCTCAGTCAAAGTTCAAAACTTCGTAGCAGCAGTTATTTCAATCGGCGAAGATGAGTACCTAACAAACATGAACATTATGTCGGCTATATTGTCTAAATTCCCCACGGTTTTACTTTCAAAATGGATGGACTACAGTTATCCTCTTATAATTGAAGGCTCTAAGGCTAAACTGGTTATACTTTCAGACTTTTTAAGGGAAGAAGCCGTTAAAACAACAAAAACCGCGGTGAACATTAATTGTGCTAAGCCCGAACAAAGTAGTTTTAAGCGTAAGTACAATGAAAACTACGCGAATAGATCTCACAACGTATTACTACAAAGCGAATCAAGCACGGAAGATACGAAGTGTCGATTTTACCGCCGCGGGCCGAAACACGATTTACCGGATTGTAAGGTATTCAAGAAAGCGCTTCGAAAAGACCGTTGGAGTCATGCAAAGAGGTAAGGTTTTCAATGTTTGAAGGTACCACGGACGAGTCACAGCCGTGAAACTTGCCCTGCGAAGAAGTGTGGAAAAAACGGGTGTGAATTAGCACATCACGAACTTTTGCACTATGAGTTTAATCGCAATAGTTCGCTACAGGAAAATAATACCCCCGCGTCTGAATCGATTGAACAACAACCGATCGCGGAAACGCAACAAATAACTCATATTAAAGATGACTGTAGCCGAGTACTTCTAAAAATGATAAAGGTACAAGTACACGGGCCGCAAGGAATCGAGACAACCTCAGCGTTGCTTGATGATGGATCGACTATTACTCTGGTTAGTTCAGAACTCGCCGCTCGAGTCGGCCTACATGGTTCTAAGAAATATATGCGAGTATGCGGCGCTTGGAGTGGACACGTGGTCGAGCGTTATTGCGAAGTTGTAGAATTAACTGTAACTAACAGAGATGGGCAGCCGTTTACGTTTGAAGCGTACAGCGTTGAAAACTTAGAGCTGCCAGCGCAGGATACTTCCAATTTATGCACGGAACGTTACAGGCATATTTCTGAAATTGAAAATAAAATAACTCGTCAATACTCTAAGCCGCAGATATTGATAGGGCAGGACAACTACCATTTATTGTTACCACTACAAGTACTTGAAGGTAAACCAGGGGAACCGTTTGCTACTCTTACTCCACTTGGATGGTGTCTTCATGGTTGTACCAGAGCGCACGCTTCTCGTAGTCTATTGCGCTCCACCCTGCTACTCAGCACTAACCACCACGACTTGGATATCGAGAGCGAGTGCTTACTCCGAGAGATGCATGAAGAAGTCCAACGTTCTTTCGCTGTTGATTCCCTAGGTGTTACTGCTGCACCTCGAGAGAACGCCGATGACCTGCAAGCTAAGGCTCACTTGGAAAAAACAAGTAAATTAATAAACGGAAGGTGGCACGTTGGTCTAACATGGAAAAATTGCGATGCTAAGTTGCCTAACTCTTTTCCTTCCGCAATGTCGAGGTTGAAAGGTGTAGAAAGAAAGATGCAGGCTGACAATGGATATGCTATGCGATATAAAGAGAGGATCGATCACTTATTTCAGAACGATTTTGCTAAAGAGATATCAGACGTATCTACGAGTCCAAGAACCTGGTACTTACCTCATTTCGGCGTCGATAACCCAAACAAAAAGAAGCTACGCTTGGTGTTTGATGCAGCCGCTAAATACCAGAATTTAAGCCTTAATGATTACCTGCTAATGGGCCCAGATCTACTCGTTTCACTTCTAGGTATTTTGATGCGATTTCGAGAACAGAGAATTGGGATATCAGGCGATATAAAAGACATGTTCCTAAGGATAAAGATTCTACCCGAAGATCAAGACGCTTTACGTTTTCTGTGGCGTGACAACCCTAAGGAAAAATTAAAAATCTGTGCTATGACATCCTTAATTTTCAGCGCGAACTGTTCACCTTTTATTGCTCAGTTCATTAAAAACAAAAACGCACAGAGATTTGAGTCATCAAACGCGGCCGCCGTACGAGCGATCTATGAGCAGCACTACATGGATGATTATATCGACAGCCTTCATAGCGTAGACGAGGCGAGAGAAATAGTAAAAGATATTTCATTCATTCACGGTCAAGGCGGTTTCGAGATAAGAAATTGGACTAGCAATCGCGAGAAAATCTTGGCGTCCCTCCCAACAGAAGCTTTAGGACCTACAACAGTAAGGTTCAATATTGAACAGAACTCAGAACGTACTTTAGGTTTAATATGGTTCCCTAAAAAAGATGTTTTAAGTTTTGATGTATCATTCAAGCGCATTCCCGCTACTATAGTCTCAGGCGAGAAGATACCTACGAAACGAGAAATGCTACGAGTTATAATGTCGATATTTGATGTGTTAGGATTTTTGTCGCCATTTACTATTAAAGGCAAGATATTATTACAAGAGACATGGCAAACTGGTATCGACTGGGACGAATCACTTACAAGTGAACTTTATGTTATGTGGACTGAGTGGTTAAAATTGCTTATGGATATTGATCAAGTTAGCCTACCGCGTCATTATCTAGCACCCACGCGTGTAAACGATCGTCAAGAAGATGCAGTGGATGCACCGAATCTACTAGCAGGCGTGTACGAACAATTAGAATTGCATGTTTTCTGTGACGCTTCGCCGAAAGCTATGTGCGCCGTCGCTTACTGGCGCTGTAATGACAAACATAGGAGCGTCGCGTTTGTTGCAAGCAAATGCAAAGTGGCGCCTGTAAAACGATCGCTATCGGTGCCACGGCTTGAACTTCAAGCAGCTGTATTGGGGGCTAGGTTAGCGGACACTATAATCAAGCAACATAGAATCAAACCACAGAGAAAATATTTTTGGTGCGACTCGACTACTGTGCTGCACTGGATAAAAAATAACGCGCGAAATTATCAAACGTTCGTAGCTCATCGACTAGAGGAAATTGATGAACTTACCTGTTCGAATGAATGGCGCTACGTACCTCCTAAATTGAACATCGCAGATGCCGCGACTAGAGAAGTTTGCGATATGAAGATTTTCAGCGGCGAGTGGCTATACGGACCGTCGTTTCTTTCACGCGACGAGAATGAATGGCCTGAGGACATGTTAAGAGTATCTACGTCAAATCAAGATATCACAGAATGTGTGGCTATAACAGAAAGTACTGCTGTATGCTTACCTGCCTGTCCGGATCCTGAGAGATTCTCTTCATGGCTACGTCTACTGAAATCTACTTGCGTATTATCATTTGTGGATAAGAAATGTAAGAAGCTTACCGGTGAAATTGATGGTACTATGATGAAGCGCGCGGAACAACTGTTTATGAGATACGCACAGGCGCAATCATTTACTGAAGAACTCGAACACCTGAAAAAAGAAAAACCATTAGATAAGAAGAGTAAGTTACTTACCTTAACACCGTTCCTAGATGAGCATGGAGTTCTACGGGTGGGTGGCCGCATCGACGCTGCAACTGAAATCAAGAAAGAGAGGAAGAAACCTCCGGGAAGTCCGCACTGGGGCGGGCCATGGAAACGCTTACTTAGAAGCTACAAGAGGATTAAAATGAAAGAACGAGCATCAAGAAAAGAAATGTTGATCACTTTGATATCAAAAGTGGAACAGATGGCCAAAAAACCGTCCACTCACTCATGTATCTGTGGAACCCTCAACCACAGAAGCCATAACTCCTAATCAGTTTGTTTTAGGTACTTCCTCAAACCTCACGTTGGTCGAAGCATTTGTGGACTCCAACCTGTTCCTGAGGAAGCAGTGGCCCACTTCACAGCTTTATGTCAGCCAGTTATAGCGCGGCTGGGTCCTGCAACACACCTACCGTGGCGTACAGGTCGTTATTGTCGACCCCAACATGCCTCGAGGGGCGTGGCCTCGAGGCGTCGTCGAAGCGGTGCTGCCAGACAAGGACGGGCGCCTACGAGTCGTGGACGAGGCGCCGAAGTCGGGGCTGCCAGTTGGAGAAGAGTGCTGAGCCCAGCACTGGGGCGGGCTATGTTAGCGACGCGAAGAAAAACCTTTTTGTAGTGACACATATATATAAGAAAAAATACCTATTAAAAAAATAAATGTAGACAGATGTCAATATGTGAGAAAATTTTTTCCGCTGCAAATTATAATCCTGAAGAAAAGCTTGACTTTTTATTGAAACTATCCGCTACAATGATTATTTTGAAAAGAGCAACTGCTGAGTTTCTTGTCGGCTCTTCTCAGCAGAATCCGCTTTCCGAACCGGTGGTAGAGTCATGAATTGTCATAAGAGCCACAGGTTGGCCTACGTGAAATAAATAATTTTGAATTTAAATTTGAATTTGCGTGCAGGTTTGCTCACGATGGTTTTTTTTTAATCTTTGAAGCATGTGATATTTAATTGAAAATATCAGAGGTGCTTTGAGATGTCTTCTCATACAAAATCCCTCAGTGCTTGAAGACTCAAGTTTTTGAACAGTGCGTGTTACTAGTGATGACTAACGGATCCAAAACATGGCCGCTAACTATGGGTATCATAAGAAGACTCAGATTCACTCAGCGGGCGGTGGAGAGAGCTATGCTCGGGGCATCCAAGAGAGGGGATGGGGAGATCCGTAGGAGAACCAAAGTTACCGACATAGCTCAGCGTGTTGCGAAACAGAAGTTGAAATGAGTAGGGCACATACTTTGAAGAGCTGATGGTCGTTGGTGTCCCAAAGTGTTGGCAACCACGAACCGGGAAGCGCAGTATTGGCAGACCCCCATCTAGGCGGACCGACGACATCAACGAGTCGCAGCGAGCCGCTGGATTTAGGCGCGCAAAACCAAGGCCTGTGGAAGTCCAGCAGTGAACGTCTATCAATTGATAAAAAAGAAGAAGAAGACCAGAATTTAACCTGCGTCCCACCGAATAGAAGACCGCAGTCCGAATCGCTAGACTTTGACTGCTCCAAGACACAAACCTATAACACTAGGGGTATTTTTATGTCAGAGGACTAACCTAAGTGACACTTAACCTCACCGCAGATCTTAAATTATTATCTCTCAAGAAATAATGAGCAACTACTGGAACTCGACGCAACCGCCGGACAATAGCGCAAATCTCCCACGCACAGTTCTCGGTAAAACTCGTTCCATTGTGTAAATAAATCACTCCCATATCATTCAAGACGGTCCTTTTGTTCCCAGTCAAAGGTACTGCTGGCTGAATGTTGGTCTTCATTAGTCTAATCACGGCAGGTCTATTGTAAGGTCAACAAATCGAGAGATCTGGTCTGGGGGTTGGACTGTTAAAAAGGTGCTTAGATTTTATAGCTCTATTAAAATTAAGTAAAATTATTAAGACGACTATAATTCCACAAAATACACATTAATTGTTTTGGTTATCACGCATTATACGTTGATGCTGTGGATGCATGTGCTGCAAGGGAGCTATATTCACTGTCCAGCAAGTGGGAGTCTATCCTCTCATGAAGTAGATGAAGGGTTTAGTTTTTGAGATAGACTCCGTAACAAAAGGCACCCTTTGGGTACGGAACCCTAATAAGTTTCTCCGTAGTCGGGTTTCAGTTTTTGAACTTTTTTCTTGTTCAATTTATGTCCATGAATGTTGATCTTCGGATAAAAATGAAGCAAGCAAGGAAGGATATATTCTCTATTTTATAATAATTGTTTTTTAATAAAACACTATGTAAATTTCTATATTGTACTTGTTTATCGATACGATATATCGACATATTTTTATATTTAATTCCTACCCTAACGCAGTGGGTGTACGGGTAAATACTAATTCCCCTTGCACCCACTGGTGGGAGAAGCCGGTGGGTGCACGGGTCGTCGGCCGAGCTTTTAAACGCGATGAATAAATAGTCTTATTCAGGAATAAAACAGCCACATACCTACTTAACACAAAAAAAGAAACAAGATGGCACATTTGTAACTTAAAAACTAAGAGTGAGTCCCCACGGCTCAAGTTGTACAAAAAATTTTATCTATAAGGTTCTTAAATAAAGTTTAAATTTATTTTAACCACCGAGGCTCGACCTAAAAGACCTAAAACTGTTATTTTTATTTCAAGCGTTACCGACTACAGTTTCATACGAGCGTACAGTTTTAGGTATACCTATTATTATTTGACTCAAGCTAATCCTGCCTGAAACTCAAAGCAAACTAAATAATTATATAAATAATTTAATGTACAAAATTCTTTTTAAAAAATCGACTTCAAACACCCGCGTCACTGCAAAGTATAAATAATTTATTGTTGATTGTTTAAAAGCCACTTGACCGATTTCGATAAAATTGAAATGGGAAGTATACCCTCTCAAACCCGATATAGATATTCCCGAAAAGGGTATCTGCGGCCGCGATATACGCGGCTATATAATTTCGCCAGGCTTTGTTCTAACTTGGATTAAAATTGATGTTCAAAACGTTAATGAAACTCCAACATGAAGTTCTACCTTTTGAATATACAGTGATAACGGCTCTTGGATGCATTTCTCGAAAGCTAAACGGTAGAGGACAGTGTCCAGGGGACACTCGTGACAATTGCGACGGAATTAATCCCGGATAGACGCGAGATGCAATTAGGAAACACAGAGAGGCGCATTAACGCTGGCTTGCAGATATCTTACACTGTTGGCCGTAAAAAGTGCACACACATTTTATTTTCATTGTATTTCACAATACGTTCCAAAATACGAGTAGAACAGCTGTAACCGCTTTTTTAAAACTGAACTGGAATATTACGGAGATTCGAAAGATGACAGATGTAACTCTGTTTTGAGTTTTGCATATCTATTTTATATTATAAATAAATTAGTATTTACGTATACTTGCAAATTAAAATCACATCTTTTTCCCTCAGGTGCATAATATTGTATTATTATCATTTGCATTATAGTCCATACAATAAAAAACCTTTTTGCATCGGCTATCAAAGATGTTTCAACGACCGATTGCGGTATCGAAATCGTACATTTTAATGATGTTACAATCATTATGTTCCTGGAAATTAAGTAGAACGTAGTATTCCACAGCATAATTTAATCGCTATGAATAGCATTCTAATAAATGAATTCAGAATTAAATGTGCTATCTTTACATTGCTTTTAGTTTCTGAACAACTATGAAATCGCCAACGCCAAAACCTTGTGATGCTTTGGGATTTTAGTATTATATTATGCATATTTCTACTTATGTTGTTCAATACCTAATGTAAATAGATTTTGAAGTTGAAATAATTGACATAATATTTGAAAGAAAAGTTTAAATATTCACTTCACATAAGTAAGTGGAGTGTCCGCAACGGTTTGACTTGTACTCGACGTCAATAAATTGGAGAGATAATTTGTGGTCGATTTTAATGACGCTCGGTGTACGACGGTAATGGACGGCGCGAAACGGTTTAATTGCACTCTTTTGAGTAGTGCTTTGTTTTGGACTTCAGACAATACAGCTCAGTGTCAGCTCAGTTCCAGCTTAATGTAATTATAAGCCTTAAAAATTGATATGGAATAATGATTTCATTTATTTTAAATTCATCTTCTGAAAGTATCTTTTTATATGATGTAAAGGAGACGTTAGTTAGTGTGAGTGTTTGTTTTATTCGTTACCGTCTTCGTAGAATGATTTGAGTGTTTTGCACTAAATACATAACACTTCTATAGGCAGTTTCAAGGGGCACTGTATTAAAATTTTCAAGTGTACCATTTTTTTTTTTTTAAACTTCTATGCCAAGTTCGATACAGTTTTTAGCATTAAAGAAGAATTAGATCGATTTGATGCTTTGAGGTTTGGAGGTTGGGACGAGAAATAATTATTATTTGCCTTAAAGTATTTTCTTTCTACTTACTTCCAAAAAAAACAGTATATTTTTTTTTCATTTTTCTTTTTGAAGTTTTTTGTGTTATGTTTGTGTTGTTTAGCAGAGTCCGTGGACGGGTCGATAAATGAAAATACTTGCTGAAAATAAAGATAAATGTATATTATTAATTAATTAATAAATGTACTGTGAGTATTACAAGGTAACCCAGCGTACACCGAGTTGACAAGAGAGGTAGGACACGGAAACAGAGATAATAAAGAAAGTATACCATCGATAACGAACATCACAAAGTGTAGCGTGTTATGCCCCATATACAATATTGTTTTATTATCATTCAACAGTTTGCCGTTTGTAAATCTGTCTGTTTCATTGTTAAGCGTTTAAGGAGCGGGACTGATTTAAATGCATTTTTTTACTACAAAAGCATCTTTAATCACCATGATTTTGAGCTTTGTTTGTTGAAAATCCATGCAGTTGTTTGATCAATATCATCACATTTTGAGTCAGTGTAAGAATTCAAATAATAATTGATATTTCTATTAAATCTGCTTAACCAATCGTCACCAAATCGGATACGTCAAGTACCTTCATACAAATGTTTAGAAATAAAAGCTTAATTTCTTAAATAATTTCGGATGAATTCCTAGTGTTACATGGAGCAAGATCTGAGTAGAACAGCTGATGCTGTAATTTACATAAAGTTGCTTCAACTTTTTCGACATTTCGTTCCAACATCTGGAATCGAGAGGGAATTCATGGCCGACCACAGACAAGAGGACAAATAGGTATAGAGGTTCACGTACGAAGAACGATTTATAAAGTGAAGCCAGTTATTACATGAATTGAATTGTAGTACTTTTAAGCTATTGCATAGCTTTTATCGCGTGCTTTGAACTAGGACAAACACACAGTTTGAGCGCGGCGACCGAATCAAGAAATTCCGTAACGAAAAAACCTAACACCGTCGTTCAGTAAGCGTTCAACATTTTAGAGGTTCACATTTAGCTCTGTTTGGCGCAGTGGGCGAGAGGCCGCTTTCTTTAGATGTCGCAGGTTCGAATCTCACTCGCCAAGTAGTGACAGTGCACTTTTCTTGTTTGTTTGTTTTTTAATTATTTTTTTGCATAATTTTTACGATGCAAAAAAAAATATTGCATAAGTTGATAAAAAATGCTATGAAATAGCTTTACCGCGGCAGTCCCCGAGTGCCACTTAATTTTTTTTTTTGAACTTCCCATCATTGTGGAAATATTATATTTTATTCTAACAAAGTTGCATAGGTTAAATCGGCTTGGCATCCAGCTGCCCACAAGATAGTATAAAAAACTTATTACAATGTAATAGCTTCATGATAATATTGTAAAATGATTATTTTGAAAAGAGCAACTGCTGAGTTTCTTGCCGGCTCTTCTCAGCAGAATTCGCTATCCGATCCGGTGGTAGAGTCATGACTTGTCATAAGAGCCACAGGTTGGCTTACGTGAAGTAAATAATTTTGAATTTGAATTTGAATATTGAGAGTTCTACTTTAGCTCTTGTATTGGCTTTCTGAAGCCTGGTTAATGTTATTTGAATTATCTTGCTTTGTTTTCTTTTGCCAAGTTAACGCTTATTATCAGATTAGTGATAATAACAAGCATCGACGACTTATCATGCTCCCGGAGGTACGAAAGAAACTAAACGGCCTAATTGAGACCTCCGAAGTCTGTCTCACATCCATTTACCGACTTGGGTCACCGTTGTCTTAACCAGTACAATCGACTGATATCCGATGTCGCATCTAGGCCACATTTAATTCCTCTAATTCTAAAAATTCTGTTTTAACATCTATTTGACAATTGAATGGCCCATTTTCAGGAGTCCCTATGTCCATTTTTTCTGTTTAGGAAAATGGACTTAGGGACCTCTTGAGCTGGGCCATTTCAGACTCATGGATGTCTCGAACTACGCCATTCAATTTGTAGCCTTAATAACTCAAAGAGCAAAGGGACCCAACTGAAACTCGAATGGTTTTACCCCACCCGCTGCATTATTGTCGATTCATCACTAGCTTCACGCTTGATTTGGAGGAGAAAAGAGAATAATATTCATGTTTAGCATGGAAAATAATCGTAAGCAGTCTATTTTATTCCATCAATCTCCGAAGACAAGGATCCCGCTTGCTCGCATGGAAGACGGGAATTATTTCATAGGCGTCATATGCGCTGAATATCTTCAAAGATATTTAATTCTCGTGATGAAACTTTGACGAGGGAAATGATACCAAAGTTCTGTCTCATTCCTATTAATGTTCGAGACGTAAGAACACGCGTTAGATATAAGAAGAAAAGCTGCTTGAAATGTTTATGCATTCTCTATTAGGGTCTTAGTAGAATAAAAAAGAACATTCCAATAGATATTAGGCATAGATATGAGGCATAACACTTACCAGTTCATAGAAACTGAAGGCATTCTGAAGACCGACTTTTCAATAACCAGCTTTTTTCTAATCTTTAATCGATGAGGGGAATAGTTAACAATAGTTTTTTATACTATAAAGTAATATGAACCTTCCATCAGTGGTAGCAATAATTAAGATAGAAGTAATCAGAATGTTCTTTTATTTAAAACTTTACTTGCTATTTTTTATACTTAAAGAGAGTATAAAGTACCCAAAATAGGTAAGAAATTTTTCCAAAAGTAACATAGACAGCTGCTGCTCTTACTTCGACAAAGAAAAACACATTCAAGTTATATACCTGTCTCGTCCTAATCGTTTGAAAGCTGCATTCTTGCAGGCTTAACGGCCCAGTCTAAGAGACCACAGACAATAGGCCTGTGACTGACCTAATGAAGACTGCAATCGTGACGAGTGGGCCGTTTGAGGGTTAAGTGAGGAACAAAGAGACCGGCTAACACGATATGGAAACGATTCGGTGGAATAATAGAGCTTCTGGCTAGGAATTGGCACGTGAATGAATGAATGAATTAATGAAATTTTATTCACAAAAATGCAGGTACAACATGATTGTAAACACTAAATTGAGCCTAATACCAAATTAACCAGCACTGGTGTGTGAATATTTATAATGTCAATTTAAGTATAAACAAAATGTCAATATTAAAAACTGATACATAATTTTAAAAGTTATTCCATAATTGTGACAGGTCCTAAGTTTGCAAGGTGAATTTACGTAGTTAATGTTTTCGATAAGTTAGTTGTTCACGATCTCTCATCTCCTCTTTCCTCAGGACTATAGAGTAAAATGTAAATAGAAAAGCTTTTTGTTGAAAAAAACTTTTAGAAAAGGTATTTTGAATGGTCAAGTGACTCTACCACTGGTTCGGAATGTCGTTCCCACCGAGTGGTAACAGCAAGAAACTCCGCGGTATCTTATCATTTAAACTAGGCTAGGCCTGAAATTCATGTTCTTCTTATATGATAGCTTGCTTGGTAAAGTTTATTACTTATTTTCCCGGAAAAACATAAGGTTTCCGCTGATTTTTGAAATATTTAACTCTAGTTTGACGAATTTCCGGGCAAAAGGTAGTAATATATAAAAATTTGCACCTGCTTGCAGAATAAAACATTTTTGTCCAAAACAAACAAAAAAATATTATTCAAATATCCGAAATACCATCCGGTAGTGTCGGAAATATTTTTATTTCATCCATGACCTACATAATTTCGCCTTGTTACTTTGTTACAAACACTGCATGTACGAGTATGTACCGTTGACAAAAAACGCCAACAGCTTGGCATCATGTGGCAGTTTTCTGAACAAGTGAAGTAATAAATGTTTGGGAAACTGTTCAAGTGTGAATATTCAGAGAATAGGTTGAAATTGATTTTATTAAAAATTGGCGTATTTGTCTTTAGCGAAAGTAAGTTTTTGTCATGCTATTTCAAAGTGGATTGATTGGTCTCATAATAATAGCTATCATCAACATTTTTTTAAAGAATCACCACTACCAATCACCTGTTATGTCTATAATACGGGATAAAATATGTAGATTGAAAATTATATAAAGTTGTTTTGTTTATACATAATATGTTTACTAGCTGACGCCCGGGACTTTCGTCTGCGTGGATTGGGCGTTTTTAATCCCGGGGGAATTCTTTAATTTTCCGGGGTAAAAAGTACTTATGCCACGCTCCAGGTCCTCAACTAGACACATGCATAAAATTCCTTAGATTCGTAGCTCTGTTACAGCATGATTGAAAGACATTTTTATCCCTTTTTATCCCAGAATATCAAAGAGTTCGCGAGGGATTTTAAAAACTAAATCCACGTGGACGAAGTCGCGCGCATCAGCTAGTTTATAATAATAGTAAGGATATTATTAGAGTCGTTCAACTTTGTAGGTCTTCCATAGATCACTAAAATAATTTATGCTTAAGAAACTAACTTTGAACTGGAATTATAATAAAATCAGGAAATTCCTAAGAAAAGTTGGGCAGTTTACGAGCACTTCGCGTTGAGGTCAAATATTGATCTTGTAACAGTTAAGATGAGTCTTGAAATTTTAATTAGCGACTTAACTTTTGAACTATTCGCTAGTGAACGTCTTGGGTCGGACGGCGTACTTTTGGCTAACTTTTGCATCGGAGTTGGGAGATTAAATCAGCTTATTTTAACTTTCCTCTTTTACATGTAATAAAATTATCCTATTTTCATTCATAGGAGAACAGAATTGAGTAGGTAGCACAAAAATTAGGTGAACTGAAATGGCAGTGGGTCATAAGCAACCCATCAACGGCTCACTACTGAGCGCAGTTCTCCTCTCAGGAAAGGGCTATTATAGGCCATAGTCCACCACGCTGGCCCCATGCAAACTAACAGACTTCACACGCCTTTGAAAACATTATGGAGAACTCTCGGGCATGCAGGTTTCATCACAAAGATTTTCTTCACCATTTAAGCATGTCATATTTTTAATTGCTTAAATGCATATCACTCCGAAAACTCATTTTTTTCATTGGAAACGGAATGCATTCTGAACCAGTGGAAGATTCATTTGGTGATTCAAAAGCACTTTGTAAAAGCTTGTTTGAATAAAAAATATTTAAGTTCTATTCAATTCTAAAAAAGTCAGAGGTCGGGATCGAGCCCGTCACCCTCCCAAATAGGAGACCGCAGCTTTAACCACTAGGTAACTAGACTATCACTGCTTTAGTGGCAGTAAGTAGGTAAGATAATAATGATTTATTTTTTAATTAACCTATTTAGTGACCAAACACGTGAAACTCTGAAACAATATTAATCATTAAACCCAACTTATCGTGAATAGGTACAATAAAAGTAAAATAATAAAATTGTACGCTACGTAGCAAAGTAAATAGATAAGAAAAGAATAGAGTCAAATCTTTTTACACTCTTGTTATTTTCAGCTAGAAAAACTGTTGGGAAAAAATCCTACGAGTTCCTGAGAGCTTGCGATCATGAGCTTTGCATAAAACAATTTCACCCAGAGCATTAGCATAGTTATTTCTTACTCTCGGCTTGAACTTAAAGGTCTTAACACTAACCGGCGGCTTTTCTCAGTTTTGTATGTTGAAAAGTGCTTAAAGAAGGAAACTTAAAAATATTAGTGCAAACAGGTCAAATATTCTGTATAAAAGGTCATTTAAACCATATAACGTTTTAATCGAAAACAGGATGTGCAATTTGTAGGAAAATCATAGTCATATTATGACGATTTAAAGCGTATGGTTTCATCTATCAATTCATGTTTCTGCGTGATTGAAGGACAAACCAACAAACCAATAAATTAACAACATAGAGTATGTTCACAATAAACGAACAAATGCGATGATTGCATCATACTAATTTTATAAATGCGAAAGTGTGTTTGTTGGGTTGTCCTTCAATCACACCGCAACAGAGCAACAGATCGACGTGATTTTTTGAATGGGTATAGTTGAGCACCTGGAGAGTGACATATGCTACTTTTTATCCCGGAAAATCAAAGAGTTCCCGAGGGATATTAAAAACTATATACATGCGGACGACGTCGCGGGCATCAGCTAGTTTACAATATTAAGCAACTGGCTCATGTCTGGTTCATTAGTAGGTTCAGTGGTAGGTTCAGTGGTAGGTTCAGTGGTAGGTTCAGTAGTAGGTTCAGTGGGGGTTCAGTGGTAGGTTCAGTGGTAGGTTCAGTGGTAGGTTCAGTGGTAGGTTCAGTGGTAGGTTCAGTGGTAGGTTCAGTGATAGGTTCAGTGGTAGGTTCAGTGGTAGGTTCAGTGGTAGGTTCAGTGGTAGGTTCAGTGGTAGGTTCAGTGGTAGGTTCAGTAGTAGGTTCAGTGGGGGTTCAGTGGTAGGTTCAGTGGGGGTTCAGTGGTAGGTTCAGTGGGGGTTCAGTGGTAGGTTCAGTGGTAGGTTCAGTGGTAGGTTCAGTGGTAGGTTCAGTGGTAGGTTCAGTGGTAGGTTCAGTAGTAGGTTCAGTGGGGGTTCAGTGGTAGGTTCAGTGGTAGGTTCAGTGGTAGGTTCAGTGGTAGGTTCAGTGGTAGGTTCAGTAGTAGGTTCAGTGGGGGTTCAGTGGTAGGTTCAGTGGGGGTTCAGTGGTAGGTTCAGTGGGGGTTCAGTGGAGGTTCAGTGGTAGGTTCAGTGGTAGGTTCAGTGGTAGGTTCAGTGGTAGGTTCAGTGGTAGGTTCAGTGGTAGGTTCAGTGGGGGTTCAGTGGTAGGTTCAGTGGTAGGTTCAGTGGTAGGTTCAGTGGTAGGTTCAGTGGTAGGTTCAGTAGTAGGTTCAGTGGGGGTTCAGTGGTAGGTTCAGTGGGGGTTCAGTGGTAGGTTCAGTGGTAGGTTCAGTGGTAGGTTCAGTGGTAGGTTCAGTGGTAGGTTCAGTGGTAGGTTCAGTGGTAGGTTCAGTGGTAGGTTCAGTGGGGGTTCAGTGGTAGGTTCAGTGGTAGGTTCAGTAGTAGGTTCAGTGGTAGGTTCAGTGGTAGGTTCAGTAGTAGGTTCAGTGGGGGTTCAGTGGGGGTTCAGTGGTAGGTTCAGTGGTAGGTTCAGTGGTAGGTTCAGTGGTAGGTTCAGTGGTAGGTTCAGTAGTAGGTTCAGTGGGGGTTCAGTGGTAGGTTCAGTGGTAGGTTCAGTGGTAGGTTCAGTGGTAGGTTCAGTGGGGGTTCAGTGGTAGGTTCAGTGGTAGGTTCAGTGGTAGGTTCAGTGGTAGGTTCAGTGGTAGGTTCAGTAGTAGGTTCAGTGGGGGTTCAGTGGTAGGTTCAGTGGTAGGTTCAGTGGTAGGTTCAGTGGGGGTTCAGTGGTAGGTTCAGTGGTAGGTTCAGTGGTAGATTCAATAGTAGGTTCAGTGGGGGGTTCATTAACTATCAGAGAACTACTTAACTTTATGTCTGGTTCAGAGTAATTTTAAACTTTTTCATTAAATTGTAGTACAGTGGAAAGTTTTTCGTTGCAAATGCTCGGCGATGCTCAGCGATGCTCAGTGATGCTCAGCCGACAAAGGGCTCAGGTGGCACTCGCGCAGATTGCAGCGGAATTAATCTCGGCCGTCCCCAACGCAATTAGGAAACACGACGTGGCATAATCGTTTTCGCTAGCACCCACAGACCTGCATGTCTATGCTACACAGTTGGCCGAAAAATTGTAGCTACACATTTGGGTATTTGACTAATATTTTTTATCTAATCTATCAAATACCTAACGAGCAATTCTTGTGTATATATTATATAATCTGAATCTCGGAAACGGCTCGAACGATTTTCATGAAATTTAGTATGCAGGGGGTTCGGGGGCGATTAATCGATCTAGCTAGGTTTCATTTTTAGAAAACGTCGTTTCATCCATGTTTTCAGGCAATGAAAAACCCCCTACAGTATCATTAGAATACGAAGGTTTTCGCTATCATGTATAAAGTTCCATTAGCTCAGTCAGGAAATCGGGCGGTCGCCAAACCAGAAGACCCCAGTTCGAGTCCAGACGATTATTTTTTCCCCTATGAATTTTATTATTATTTTTTTCTAAATATATAATTTCCAAAAAACACGATTAACCAAAAAAAACGAGAAAAGCTCGGTCACCCAGGTACTTTATTTAAAATAATATTTTTAAATATGGTAACACAATGCCATTTTTCTTTTTAGGGTTCCGTACCCCAAAGGGTGCCGACGGGACCCTATTACTAAGCCTCCGTTGTCCGTCCGTCCGTCCGTTTCATAAATCATTTTTTTTTAAACTAGAAGAGAGAGAGAGAAGTAGAAGATAAGAAAGTACTAAATTAGCATATGGGAAAAAAAGCTCGTTTGTTTTGGTCACAACTTACAAACCGCATATATAAATCGGTGTTTTCAGTACCCTGAAAGAACGAAGCCCAACTCGCACTTGGCCGATTTTTATTTATGTGTAGGGGCGCGCTCTAAAACTTTCAAGAGATCCTTCTTTTATTTAGAATCATCGCAAAAATAACGGCATATTTTTTAGGCAATTTTTTATTGGCAGCTTTTCTGAACATTTAAAGTATAATTAATAGTCTACACATTATTTAATACTTATTAGCAAAAATGAACTTGAGTTTCAATTTCATAAATTATTCTATTAAAATTTAAAACAACTAAGTGACATGATACCGTCAGTTATCGCGTAAAATATAGGCCAATATAAGTAGATACTTTATGTTAAGTGTTCATTTATCATTCAGGTTAAAAATATACTCATCTCTATTAATTCAGGTCATAACTATATTTCGCTTAACGTATTTTCGTTTAATATTATGTTCCATTTTAAATTCCTTTTTTTCATAAAAAATACTACTGCTATAAAATGAAAACACATTCATAAATGAATTAATGTTAACGTTTCAGAATATGAAGAACCTGTAAAGGTAAAAAGTGTGTGTCAGCTCCGGCCTCCGACGCACGACTGGAGTTTACACGCAACGCTATATCCTTCTCTATGCGCGCGACTCGGGTCCGAGCGCGCCCCGACCGACTTTCGCTTCGGGGACCCGATCGCTACGCGCTCGGCTACCCGAAGCGAAAGCTCTTTCACACGAAAACCAACCTTATTTACTCAACGTTAGGGTAGAAATTTCAACGTTGTGAAAAACGTAACGAGGTCATTGATAAATAGATTTTACTGCCCGGATTTTTCTCATACCGGGCTGCTAAAATCGATTCTTAAGGAGTAAACTCCAAAAAATGTTCTTTTAATTTTGGTAATTTTTTTATATTACTATAACTCTACTCATCTTCTTCTTGTCAATCGATAGCTGACAAAGCTTTGTGAACCACTGCTGGACAAAGGTCTCTTGCATGGACTTCCACAGGCTTCGATCTTGCGCCGCCTTAACCCAGCAGCTCCCTGCGTCTCGTTTGATGTCGTCGGTCCACCTAGTGGGGGTATCTAGTATCTACTCATCTAGGGTAAACGATTTTAAGTTTGATTGTGAAATAAACTAACACAGTAAGTATAGTCAAAGTTTCCTATATCAAATTCAAAACTCACTAAAGAGCTTGACTGCTTTTCCCCAAACCCAAACCAAATTAGTTAAATTTGTTAGGTAAGGTTTCGAAAATAGATTGTTACGAACTTTTTTAAGAGAATAAGAGCCATGCTTTAACTTAATTAATATTCTTCTCTCTACAAATAAACGGTAAGAGAGTTTAGAAAGACAATAGTGCAACGCTGTATGGGATTTTGCATTTCTTATCAGTTTTCAGTCTGCAACTTTAACAGTTGTACCTACTATGCTACTATTGAGGCCCATGAATGTTTTTACCGAATTCGAAATGGTTTTAAAGGTTATTTATTCGCAATATTTTTCAAACTTTTATAAAAAGTTGAACATGTAAAACTTTCAGAACCGCCGCAGCGTTGGCAAAAAATTTTCAACTATTGAAAATTTTTTTAGTTAAAAACCTTGAACTTTTGCTCCAGAAATTCCGAAGCGGTGAGTGCGGCCCGATCAACTAGCTCTCATAGCGCGGCGCGCTCCACTGCTGCACTGGCAGCGCGCAATGCCGATAATATATTACCGCAGAGTGCCGATTTCATTGCATCCCTTTTTAAGCTAGCCTAAGTATTTCACGCTCTCTTTATCATTTCTGTGGTCGTGTCGTGATATGCGGGTTGTTACGGTCCCTCAAATATGGTTGAGCGAAGCAAGCGTGCCACCAGCGGGAATGGGGCTACTTTCTGTCTGCCCGTCTTAACATGTGTCGAATTATAATTAGGTATGCTTTTGTGGAACTTCTTCTCATTGTGGAAACACTGCATACATAGCATAATATCTATTATATTGTAAACTTGTTGTGAAAAGAGCAACTGTCGAGTTTCTTGCTGGTTTTTCTTGGCAGGAAGGGCATGCCGAACCAGTGACGAGTGACTCATCGACGATTCAAAAGCACTTGTAAAAAAGTGTTTATGAATAAAAAACATTTCTATTCTATTCTATTCTAAACTACTTTATTTTTTGCCCGCGACTTTGTAGCGTAGAATTAGGTTGTACAAAAATCCAGCAGGAACACTGAAAATAAAAACGATGAAACCGCAACGCTAGCCCGTTTTCAACATAGTTTCAACATAGTATGAAGTCAGTTTTTTTTAATGATATATTATTATTTTAAGCTTTTTAGTGTAGCTCCAAACTAGGATCAAATATTATTCATATTCTCTGATCGCGAGCGAATGCGCCTGTATCGCGAATCATAAAGGCGCAAACTAAGAACCGAGAGATGAAATTCTTGAGCTAGCTGAAATTCTTGATTTCATCCGTGAAGATTTTGAATTTTCTAGCAAAAAATCCAGGCTGTCGGCCAGCAGGGAGAAGTGGCGAATGCTCGTGAGGCGAATCACATCTGCCGCTAAAGACGTCACTTCGCGATGACCACGACCGCTCTGCCAAGAGTGTCACGAAGAAGAAGCGAAACATATTCTACCTTTACTGTCAAAATACACTAACTCCAAGTAAATAATTAGTTTGTTTCTATGTTAAGTTTACACGAGAACAATTTATAAACTTACAACTACCTACAACCATGGCATTGAAAGATTATTTTCAAAAGCACTTGTTCAAAAGGAAATTTAATCTCCTTGTTATAACTTGAGTGTTTTCATTAATTTTCAAACTTTGAAGTGTTTGGAAATTACGTGAAACTTCATCTCCTTAGTGTTGTCCGAGTGGAAAGCCCTCGTATTATATCAAGAGGTACGATACACGATGCACTTACTTATTTCCTTTGATATGTGTTTTAAATGGTCTTTTCTTTGTACATAAATGATCTTTATAACGTTGCAAGGGTAGTGAAACAAGGTTTATTTAAAAATAAAGGTTTTTAGGGTTCCGTACCCAAAGGGTGCCAACGGGACCCTATTACTAAGCCTCCGCTGTCCGTCCGTCCGTCCGTCCGTCCGTCCGTCCGTCTGTCAGCGGGCTGTATCTCATAAACCGTAATCGATACACAGTTGAAATTTTCACATATTGTGTATTTCTATTGCCGCTATAACAACAAATAATAAAAATAAAATTAAATTCAAAAATAAACGTAATATAAACGTAATAATAAACGTAATAATTTTTGTATATATGAAATTTTCTATCTATAATATAATAAAAATAATAACTTATTAAAAAAAAAAAAAATTCAAAAATAAAGGGGGCTCCCATACATGGAAAAGGAGTCGAAATAAAATTTTATTTTTTTACCCTAGCATGTGGGGTGTCATTGTCAGAGCTCATTAAGTAGAGTTCAAATATATATTTTTTTATTTTTTAGCTACAAAAATGAAAATTTTGTTAGGGGTCTGTCTCAAAAACTAAACTAGTTAGGAATTTGAAATTTTGGTATATTATTATGTACTATATAGTGTACTTAAACAACAAATACTGAAAACACCGATTTATAATGCGGTTTGTAAGTTGTGACCAAAACAATCGAGCATTTTTTCCTTTTAAGCTAATTTAGTACTTTCTATGAACTAAGATATCTAAATATGTATCTAGTTAAAAAAAAAAATATTTGGTCATATGTACGGAACCCTAAAAGAGCGAGGCCCGACTCGCACTTGGCTGGTTTTTTTTAACATAATGACGACGAAGGCATAACAATCAGCAATTAAGTAACTGTTTTAATAAAAGTAGACTATCCTTATAATTAAACACCACTAATGAAAAATAAATAAAATACATTATAGAACAGAGTATTTTTATTAACAAAGAAACCATCATAAATAGTTTTAAACTAACTATTTTAATAAGCTTATCAGCTGAGGTCGTCATATCATTGGTATTTGTTCCACTAAACAGAATAATACACGTTTATTTTTTCGTGAAGTCAAAAAGTAGTAAAAAGTATAAATCTCACTTCTTTTAGCAACCTATCAACGGCTCACTACTGAGCGCAGGTCTCCTCCCAGATAAGAGTTATAGGCCATAGTCCACCACGTTGGCCCAATGCGAATTGGCGGACTTCACACACCTTCGAGAACATTATAGAGAACTCTCAGTTGTGCAGGTTTCCTCACGATGTTTTCGTTCACCGTTGAAGCAAGTGATATTAAATTGCTTAAACGCACATGATTCTGAAAAGTCAGAGGTGCGTACCCGGGATCGAACCTGCGACCACCCGAATAGGAGACCACAGTCCTAACCACTAGGCTATCACTGCTTCTTATCGCACTTACGAATGAGAAATAAATTGTGCTCTATAATATAAAATAGGTATAAAGAATTTATGATTTAGATTCGACTTTGATCGCTAAGTGGAGCTTGCTTATCGGCTAATTTCAATACAGCTTAAGCCTGAGAGTGTTACAGCGAATAATCAGTAAGGGCCTAGATATAGAATCGTGCCCCAAATCATCTAATTGGTTTCAATTCCTTTGTCTAGATCCAGCGGACATCTGAAAACTGGAGAAAGCTTTCCAATCGGCAAACAAAGAGCCGGCTGCATTCGCGCAAGATTGCCCGATCAGAGATTAATTCAATAAATCTGAAACGTTTGCTCGATTCCAGCTTTCGGGATAATTCAACAAGAGTCTTTGTATTCTTGCTTTGACCAATAAATAATAATTGATCAAACAATCCTACTAATATAAATGCGAAAGTTTGTGAGTATGAATGGATGGATATTTTTTACCCTTTCACAACACAACGAATGAACCGATTTGTCTGAAATTTTAAATGGAGATATACAGGACTAGCTTTTGCTCATGGCTTCGCTCAGTTCGATTTTTCAAACCCCTGTTTTACCCCCTTAAGGGTTGAATTTTCATAAATCCTTTCTTAGCGGATGCCTACGACATAATAGTTATTTGTATGCCTTTCAGTCCGATCCGTCTATGGCCTTGAGCTGTGCGTTGATAGATCAGTCAGTCAGTCAGTCATTTTAGTACTGATTATGATGATGTTGATGATAATGACACTTAATCAAGTGGCGAATGGAAGCAGGAACATAATCTTTTTCATATAAGTATACTTAATGGGATTATATTATTAACAACTTCTATCTTAGTTTTCATTATAATTAAGTTTTTGTGCAATAAGTTGTCCACAAAAAAAAATGAAATGCTTGCATACATGTATAATGTTACGGCACACATAATCTCAAAATAAATTTTGTTTCCGAGTTAATTCGTTTTGCCTTTTAACTGAATGTTCACTGACATAACCTATTTAACATGAGCGTTACGGATTTTTGAGCTGTTTTCAAGCGCTTTGCAGTGTCTATTGCCACGTTTTTAGATGAAACAGAACGTTTTAGGTGAACAGGAAAATACTCAAGCAACACTTATGTAATTTTATCACCGCAATTTACTTTAAACCGACTCCTAAAAAAACAAAAAGAGGAGGTTCTCAATTCGACACTTATTTTTTTGTCGATGTTACTCCATATCTCCGTCAAATCTTATCTGATTTAAATTTTTTTTTATTTGAAAGGGCGTATCTGCAGGTAGGTAACTCCTCAATGAATAGAAACAAATCACTTGCGATCAGAGAATGTGTAGATTTATCCTATGAAGCTACACTAAAAAGCTTAAAATAATAAAATATAAAAATTCTTTTAAAAAAACCGACTTCAAACGCCACTGAAAAGTATAAAATAATTTCAGTTTCTACACGTATGTTGAAGTTGGGCGGGACTCAATAGAACTATGAAACTGCAACGCTAGCCCGACTTCAACATAGCTGTACCAAGTACTATTATATTCTGTGCCTGGACCTACAAACTAAAATTTAGGCTGGCGTGGCGCATTCGTTTATTCGTTTCATCATTTCTATTTAGGCCCGCCCGACTTCAACATACGTGTAGAAACTGAAATAATTTTATACTTTTCAGTGGCGCTTCGCTTGGCTAGTCGTGGCGGGAACACTCACATGTTCCCAGATACATACAAACATACATAGACTGCAAAAATCATAATCCTTTTTTTTTGGTTGTACCGTAATCGGTTAAAAAAACACTGTGCAAGCACCAAAACTCTAAACACAACACGTAACAAAATGAAGTAGAACTACACCAGCTTATTTGGTTTATGTTCAACTTCAGCGCAATCGCGGGCTACTGAACAAAGGCGGGCCGTTCCAGCGGCGGTCATTTTCAGGCGGAGCACGTATTGTGGCCCGTGCCCGTGTCCGACGCTACTTGCTCGCCGGAGACTGTACAACTTTTATGCTCCACTGAGCGTTAACTAGCTGTAAAGTAGATGCTTCATCCTTTGTGACATTGAAAGCGAAAAGCGTTTTGAGTTGGCTAAATGATTCACTCTGCCCACTGTCTGATTGTAACTATTCCGAAGGCTATAAATGATCTATTGTTAAAAGACGGCTTAGAAGTGTTCTTCTTTAGGTATAGCGTGTTTTTAACCACCGATAAAAAAAGAGGGGTGTTATAGATTTGACGTGTGTGTGTGTATGAGTCTATATCTGTGTCTGGCTGTTACCTCGTAGCAGCCTACCCAATGGCCCGATTTTGATGCGGTTTATTTGTTTGAATGTTAACGTAATCGAGGGGGGTCTTAGCTATAAATTATGAAGATCTGCCCCCCGATTGTCTAAAAGTTGCCCATCAAAATTATTAATTTCATGGCATTAGCGTCAAAGTAAAATAAAATATAAGAGCATTAAATTAGAGCTCAATTTCGTGTATGCATTCTCATACGTTTAGGTATGTACGATATGCTCCATAACGCTCCATGTTAGAATCGGTTGTACTGAATTTGTGACTTTAAATCAATACAGTCAAGGCATTTTACTTTGACGCTAATGCCATGTAATGAATAAGATTTTGATCGGCAATTTTTAGACAATCTCACCTCTGCTCAGGCGTTTGAAGATCATTTAAGCTCATTTCCTATTCGATTAAAGATTCTTACAAGCTTTCACTGGTGCGATCGGCTTAAAAGGTGGTACTTACTGTTACTTCGGATTATTTCCAAGGCTTTCTAATTTTGAGGTAATATTGCAGCAACAAGTAGTTTGTTGATTAACCAACTCCTCAGAAACTTATAGCAGATATAGTGTGTTTGGGCACAATAGAATCGTCTCAATGAGTAGGTGTTAGATAGATGATGATCAAGGATCAAGGAGGAGGATATGATGATGGAGGAAAAAACTGGGTAACAGGATGTTAGGTATATCGTATATAGTCCAGCCATAGATTCACATGAGTGGTGTGCTATAATGTTCTATTTACACTTGTTCCTTAACAGAAAACGTTTCGGGGAAACGCAGAATCGATGACCTTTGCCGATCTCTGAAACTCTGGAGTTTTAGAGATTGAAGCGAGGAGATTGATGGTATTCTACCTTTAGTGACCAGCGACAGTATAATATTGCCATAGCAGGTATCTACGACGTCAGTAAAGAAACAATAGAACGGAACAAACTTGGTCTAAGAGATACAATCGTTGGTCTATAATTTAGCCAGCGTCTGTACAATCAGATGGTCTTTGAAGACGGATAAGCTTTGACTGCAAATCGGAGCGACGGGACGCTGTCCGTCGAACGTCTGTGATAACATCGACCTTTGCCAGAATTCAGTACTTTGTTCGTCTAAATATAAATACACCAAATAAAATTATTCAAATTTTATACCAAATTTTTCGACGAACTGTCTAAATCGTAGCCATTAAAAAGTCTTCAATTCGATTTAAGGCTTTTTTAATCAACCCCCCACTAGGTGGACTGACGACATCAAACAAGTCGCAAGGAGCCGCTGGATTCAGGCGGCGCAAGATCGAAGTCTGTGGAAGTCCATGCAGGAGAACTTTGTCCAGCAGTGGACGTCTATCTATCGGTTGATAAAGAAGAAGAAGGATTTCTTGATTAAGAGTTACTTGGTGTAAAACATACAAAATACGTTACGTGAAATGCTCTAACTGCAGTGGCCAAAATTCTACTTTGCCAACCGATAGACGCTAACAACTGAAGGCATGATCCTGTAGATGTCTCTACAAGAGACCTACAATCTATCATGTGGCACTTGTATCCAGCAGCCCCTTGCAACTCGTTTGATGTTCACCTACAGGAGGTCTTCCTAAACTAAGCTTTCTGCTGCAAGGTTGTTACTGCAGAACCTTGGGACACCAACAATCATCGGTTCTTTAAAGTAAAATAAAATAGTATAGAATAGTTTTTTATTCAAATAAACTTTTACAAAGTGCTTTCGAATCGTTAAGTGAATCTACCACTGGTTCGGAATGTCATTCCAACCGAGAAGAACCAGTAAGATACTCGACGGTTGCTCTTTTTAAAATATTATGTTGTACGCAGTTTGTAGTTATTAACGTCTCATGAAGTGCTCGAGCGAGTCATATCCACGCATTTTTATCCATATCGTCAAGCTATGTGTCCCGCCAAATGGTCAAACACTTCATTATTACAAAGTGTGAGTGGTGAAAGAAACAATTCAGATAACATAAAAAGTAAAGCGGGGAGTTCCAAAGTATTCAAAATTTATTTAATGGTGATTGAAATGCGAAATCCGTTCAGGCAGGACAGCGATTCCACCAATGGTCAAAATGCTCCAAAATAAACATGCCTTTATTGAGGATGTTCAATATATGCTGGTCCAATACTGAAGTGAGGTCACAGATCAAAACTGTCAAAGATAACAATCACACACGTGTACAATGTAAGGGATATTATTTTTAATTTTCACTTTCGCCCGGGTCATTTGTCGCTGCGAGTGAAGTTGACACGGCTCCATTAATCACCCCCACCCCTTGCCCCTTGACCTCCCCCCTCCCCTCCCCAATACCCGCGTCATTGCTGTCAGTAACGCAGCGAATATTGATAACTGGACATATTGAAAGTTGCCAGTAACACCTTTTATAATATTGAACATGCAGATGTTGACATTTTGTTTCGGTTGACTTACAATAACAATGGGAAAGTCATTGCTTTGATGCTTTTCATAGAAGCGATATGGCTGTTTCAGCTAGAAAGTGTTGGAGATCGTCTACAAGCAAGCAGTTCTGTTGAACTGAAGCGTTTTGTGCGAGTAGGTTGGATTTCAACCACGTAAGGGTGACAACTACCTACTCCTACAAAAAGACTTGCGCTTAGTTGGAGGGGAAAGCGGAAAATTAGTCATGTTCAATAAAAAAGCACTATCAAAACAATCTATTCGTAACGTCATAGCCAAAAGACAGAAGCAATTCCCAAGACATTTCAAGTTAATATTTAAACATGATGTTGAATTCACCTTTAGGTCTGCATGATAGGTTTCCCGACATCAAAGCTCGCAGCATGGCCCGAAGGCAGCGTCAGTGAGCAGCGAAAAGCATTGCGGTACATGCGCAGCATCCATATTCATGAGAGGCGATCATGTGGAGCTATGTACAACGGCCAGGATTACACTGTGTATAGAGTAGGCGTATAAGCATAGTCCCTACTTGAATAATACTCGTTAAAATATTATTGGAGTTTACTCCTTAAGAATCGATTTTAGCAGCCCGGTATGAGAAAAATCCGGGCAGTAAAATCAATTTATCAATGACCTCGTTACGTTTTTCACAACGTTGAAATGTCTACCCTAACGTTGAGTAAATACGGTTGGTTTTCGTGCGTAAGAGCTTTCGCTTCGGGTAGCCGAGCGCGTAGCGATCGGGTCCCCGAAGCGAAAGTCGGTCGGGGCGCGCTCGGACCCGAGTCGCGCGCATAGAGAGGGATATAGCGTCGCGCGTAAACTCCAGTCGTGCGTCGGAGGCCGGAGCTGACACACACTTTTTTTCTTCTTCTTCTTCTTTATCAATCGATAGACGTCCACTGCTGTACAAAGATCTCTTGCATGGAGTTCTACAGGCCTCGGTCTTACGCGACCTGAACCCAGCGGCTCCCTGCGACTCTTTGATGTCGTCGGTCCACCTAATAGTGGTCTGCCAACACTGCGTTTCCCGATGCGGGGTTACCACTGCAGCACCTTGGGACCCCAACGACTATCAGCTCTTCGAACTATGTGTACCGTCCATTTCCACTTAATTTTCGCGACTCGCTGAGCTATGTCGGTGACTTTGGTTCTCCTACGAATCTCCTGATTTCTGATTCGATCTCGCAGGGATACTCCGAGCATAAAATATTATGCCCTACGAATGGACATACGCGGACTTTTTTGTAGGTAATAATGAACACTTTAATCATGTCGTACATAATTTTTATGTATCATCAATAGTTTTCTCAACGCACGCCAAAAAATGAATTATATAGGGAAAATTTTGCTACTTTGGATTGCTATATTGCAATCTTCTTAAGGATCTCTAATTTTTTGAAAATAAATTATAGCCTATGTTACTTCCCGATAATTTAGCTTTCTATTGGTGAAAAAATCGTTAAATAGGTCTCAGTATCTTCAGAGCCCATTCAGTACAAACAAACAAAACATCTATCCGCTTTATAAATTAAAGTATAATGAAGTATAATGTAATATAGAAAAGCTGATAAAACCACTAGCTTTAAAGTCTCGGCAGTAATTGATAGATGTCTCCGACAGACGGGCTCTAAGTGATTCCTTACTTATTCAGCGACCTTTGTTCACCCCTATCTACTACATTACCTAGACAGGGTCTGCAGTGATGCTTTATTTCCTTTTTAACCGACTTCAAAAAATACAAAAAGAGGAGGTTCTCAATTCGACGCATATTTTTTTTTATTTATTTATTTTAATCGATGTTACTCATATCTCCCTCAAATCTTAACCGATTTCAAAATTTTTTTTTAATTGAAAGAGCGTATCTGCAGGTAGGTCCCATTTAAATTTGGTGAAGATTTGATGAATATTTTCGGAGACGGAGGACGAAACTCCTCAATGAATGAGAGGAAATCGCTCGCGATTCAGAGTATGTGTAGACTTTTAACCATGCCTATACATAACATACATACATAAGCTAAATTTCTATCATCTTATTTTTACAAGCTTTTATTTATCTTGCAATGTATGTTTAGGTCAAGTCTCGCAAGGTGTATTTAGAACCATTCCCGGTTTCTGATTGAGCTCAAAATGTGCATATACATGTAAATCGGATTAGAATGCAATATTATAGTAACATGGAGCTGATCTGATGATGGAGGCGGAAGATGGCTATGGGAATTCTGTACTAAAAGGATGTAACACCATGGAGTTTGGGCTCGTTTGATTCGTCTTAAGAAGTACTCTGGTCCTAGATAATATCCAGGGTCTGATGATGAAGCTGAACGGTGGCTATGAGCACTCTGTAATGAAACTACGTAACCATAATATTTAGTTTGGGCTCGTTTCATTCGTATTGATAAGTAATCTTAAATGATATCCATGGAATGGCTCTGATGATGGAGCTGAAACTGCAGCCAGGATATCCAGCACACTAGTACAGTCTTTAAAAATACTAGCAGATATGACGTGTTTGGATTCGTTTTGATCATCAGTATTTGATTCTACCTATAATGCAATGGTGGCAACACGATGAGCTGATGCTGCCGCCAGGATATTTAGCACACTAGTTCACTCTTGAAAGAATAAAAGCAGCTATGAAGTGTTTGGATTCGTTTTGATCAATTAATAGAAACAAATCGCTCGCGATCAGAGAATGTGTAGATTTATCTCATGAAGCTACACTAAAAAGCTTAAAATAACATATAAAAATTCTTTTAAAAAACCAACTTCAAACGCCACTGAAAAATATAAAAAAATTTCAGTTTGTACAGGTATGTTGAAGTCGGGCGGGCCTCCATAGACCTATGAAACTGCAACGCTGTGACCTCGATTAAACATTGAAAAAAATATTTTTTTTATAATAT
Source organism: Oeneis ivallda (assembly GCA_029955525.1). Classification (NCBI taxonomy): domain Eukaryota; kingdom Metazoa; phylum Arthropoda; class Insecta; order Lepidoptera; family Nymphalidae; genus Oeneis; species Oeneis ivallda. Next base: position 504,388 of record JARPMR010000020.1, on the reverse strand, counting down.
TGCTATTGGTCCGTTTTCTTATGATCATAAGCTACTTAAAAATGATTTTTAATAATTTTTATCCCAAATTGTTTAAAAAATTGTTATAAACAATTTTTATAAAAATGGTTATAAACAATTTTTTAAACAATTTTAACAAATTTCAATGTTTAATCGAGGTTGATAATTTTTACCTTAAGTAAATTGTTAATAACAAAGTGAAAATTAACAATTTTTTAATTTTTCCAACGGAATCTTTTCTATAGCCTTTGTATGATAGCTCCATAAAAGTAAAAAAATCCCAGTTTAATAGTTTAACAACTATCGTACTTTCAATGTTGATGTTCGTGCTACAAAAAATTGTTAATTAATTAATGGATAATTAATTGAAAAATCGCGATAAAAATTTTTGATCGCCGGATTATTGTTCATTGATCTATCCTATAGGTGCCTGAATTTTTCATTTCTTAATTTTCATATTTAATAAGTTTAAATAATATATTCATTAAAGGTCCAAAGTGGGCGGAGCTTACGCAAGCGAGATTTCCCGTTTTCGGCGTTATTTTCAACCCTCTAGAAAAATTATAAATATTGGTCCTAGAGTTCCGGGAGCTAGGACTTTTTTTAGGAAATTTCTTTCTCTTTATGGATCTTTTTACAAATTTCAAAAATTTTGAATACTTTTTGAGATATTCGCAAAAAACAAAACCACCCTTTTTTTTACTAAATTGTTTATAACTTTTGTAATTTTTAGAATCAAAACTCCAAATTTTTCAAAAAGTTTCTAAATGCAATGACGAATCGAATGACACCTCGATCATAATTTTCCGAGGCGAGCTAAAAATTTAGACCTAAGAGGCACATGTTGACTAGACTATAGCGACGCGCATCGGTTTCATCGTTTCTATGTAGGCCCGCCCGGCAGTGATTTTGCGTGAAAAGCGCTCAAAAAAGCAGACAGTTACCCATTTTCAATAGCAGAAACGAATATTATCATCCAAAAAAATCAATTTATTTAAAGCAATTAAAAAAACCCCCGTCAGAGAAAGTGGAAACGAACATTTTTTTCATTATTATTTTCCTTACTTCCACAAAAGTGCTTGCCAGCAGTTAAAGTTTTGTGTCTACGACTTACTAACTTACTCAGTCGAGTGAAATATTTTCTGCTGAGTTATGCTACGTGCTCGGTTGAGTTTCAGGGAAACGATTGCCGAGCTGGCATTTGTTCTTTGCTATATACAGGTGTTAGTTTTATTATTTCCTTCGGAAAATACTGAACAATCTAATCAGATGGTATCGCCTGAGGTTGCACCGCTAACTTATTAACACGAGTGGTTTAAACAAACAGACATCTGCTAGGCAAGCGCGATCAGTCTTAGGATGTATATTCACGTCTTACCATCGGATGTGACCGCAGTCAAGACTAGTCCATTTATTTGAAAACAAAATTATTACTCTTTTATAACCTACTAAATCCTTACTAATATTATAAATGCGAAAGTGTGTTTGTTTGTCGGTTAGTTACAGGGCTATGGATCGACGTGATTTTTTGCATGGGTAAAGTTGAGGACCTGGAGTGTGACATAGGCTACTTTATATCCCAAAAAATCAAAGAGTTCCCAAGGGATTTTAAAAACTAAATCCACGCAGACGAAGTCGCGGGCATCAGCTAGTACTTAATATTTTCTTTTTCTTCAATCATTATTATAAACTACCGATTTTGGATTGAGTGTTATAGTCGTACTTTAATAGTCGTAAGATTTACAACATTGACAATGGCCGACCCACAACTTATAATAGCTTTTTGACCCATCAATGATGGGAACCATTCGTTATCCGTGTTACTACCAGTCGTACAATCAGTAGGTAGCCATGACACATTACACAGTGAACAGTAAAACAGGCTTTGGTTTTTGTGGCGTTGAATGTGACAAAAACAATGTCATTACATTCTTTAGGATTTCGTAAATAAACAAATTAATAAAATAATGAAACTAATGGGTAAAACCAGCAATGCAATGGTCTATGGGTTGACCATAACCATATCCTACTAACAGCTACTTCGGACAGTACGTATTGCCAGTGATGACTTACGGATCCGAGACATGGTCGCTAACTAAGAGCCTCATAAGTAGGCTCAGGACCGCTCAGCGGGCGATGGAGAGAGCTATGCTCGGAGTGTCCCTGCGGGATCGAATCAGAAATGAGGAGATCCGTAGGAGAACCAGAGTCACCGACATAGCTCAGCGAGTCGCGAAACTGAAGTGTAAATGGGTGAGGCACATAGATCGAAGAGCTGATGGTCGTTGGGGTCCCAAGGTGCTGGAGTGGCGACCCCGCATCGGGAAGTGCAGTGTTGGCAGACCCCCCACCAGATGCACCGACTACATCAAACGAGTCGCAGGGAGCCGCTGGATCCAGGCGGCGCAAGACCGAGGCCTGTGGAAGTCCATGCAAGAGACCTTTGTCCAGCAGTGGACAAAGAGAAGTGATGATATCCTACTAATATTATAAATGCGAAAATGTGTTTGTTTATTGGTCTGTCCATCAATCACGCCGCAACAGAGTTACGGATCGAAGTGATTTTTTGCAAGGGTATAGTTGAGAATATGGAGACTGACGCAGACTTAACCCGGAAAATCATAGAGTTCCCGAGGGGTTTTAAAAACTAAATCCACGCGGACGAAGTTGAGGGCATCAGCTAGTATCTATAATATAATAAAACTGTAACAGGTCCAATTCTGTACATTGAAGATATTTTGAAAATTTTTGTTTGCGGGCACTCTATAATCGATACTGAAGCCAAAACAATTTTTTTTTAATTTTTTGTCTGTCTGTCTGTCTGTCTGTCTGTCTGTCTGTCTGTATCTTGGCCGCGCATCACGCCGAAACTACTGGACGGATTTAAATGAAACTTGGCACGATTTAAGTTAATACTACGAGGTATAATATAGGATACTTTTTATCCCGAAATTCAGCACGGTTCCCTTGGGAGAGGGGATGAAAGTCAAAATGTGTATTTCGCTGTAATTCATTAAGGCATATTCCGATTTAATCCATTCTTTTTTTGTTAGAAAGCAGGTTCTTTAGAGATTGTCCTGTAATTATTTCAAGGTCGTCAATTTCGTAGTTCAGAAATTATAGACATCACGATCTTCAGTATAAGTTCCAAATAACTTGAACCCCGGAATCTAAAAGATACTTTGAATGAATGGCTCATCTTAAGCTGGCATGCGTACTTTATCGTATATAGCCATCGTGGATAGCCCTATTTTGTCAAAGTCAAACTACTCCAAAGGCGTCAGATTTTGCCAAACGATCATTATACTTACATACTACATAGTAGGTATGGATGTAATACATCGTATGGACTTAATGCTACAGTGTTTTCCTATGCAATTTAATATTAAAATCATACTAATATTATAAATGCGAAAGTGTGTTTGTTTGTTGGTTTGTCCTTCAATCACGCCACAACAGAGCTACGGATCGACGTGATTTTTTGCATGGGTACTATAGTTGAGGACATAGGCTACTTTTTATCCCGGAAAATCAAAGTGTTCACGAGGGATTTTAAAAACTAAATCCACGCGGACGAAGTCGCGGGCATCAGCTAGTTATAATATAAATTAAAATGCGTTGTAAAGAACTTATTGCTGTTTTCTATGGAACTAATACATTATGATAAGATTACTTAAAGATTTCTTTAACCTGACCTGTGCCCAGATTCTGTAACTTAGTTGCGATCATATTGCATATATTTTTTATCCTTTTTATCCATTGAAGGTTTGCTATGAAAATAAATATGTATCATTTTCGTAGCAAACCTTCAATGGATTAAAAATATATGTCAGTGGCTATCATTTTTTGATAGCAACGAAGTTACAGAATCAGGGCCCTGGGTACCAATTGTCTAAAAGTTATTCCATTGATCGTATTCGTAATCGATGACATTAGCGTTAAAGTAAAATAATCCTTGATTCTATTGATTTAGTCACAAATTAAGTATAACCGATTTTAATATGGAGCGTTATGGAGCGTATCGTAGGTACATACGTAAACATGTAAGAATGCATACATGAAATTGAGCTCTAATTCATTCTCACTATGGTTTATTTTACTTTGACGCTAATGTCATCGAACACGATTACGATTAATGGAATAACTTTAGACTATCGCACCTATCGCACCTCTGAACTGAGTGAGGATAAGTTTTGTAAGCACAAAATGTGTCGTGCCTGAATAGGTGTATTGATTTTTAAAAAGTTTCACTTTCCATGGGTCATTTGTCGCAGCGAGTGAACTTGAAGCGGCTCCATTAATCATCCCCTCCCCCCTCGTCCCGCGACCCTCCCCCTCCCCCTGTCAACAGCAGCGTGGGAATTGATAACGGGGCCTATTGAAAACTTGCAAGTAACACCTAGTTTATGCCATACTATAATGGCTCCTCTTCACGTTTGCCAATAGATTCGCCAATGATTGTAGCCAATACGCATCGCAAACGCCGTACCCATCTTAACATGAGTAATTGTATTGTAGTACTTTTCCTTTTATTTTTTTGGAACTTCCCCTCATTGTGGAAATATTATATTTTATTCTAACAAAGTTGCATAGGCATCCAGCTGCCCACAAAGTAGTATAAAAAACTTATTACAATGTAATAGCTTCATAATAATACTGTAAAATTATTATTTTGAAAAGAGCAACTGCTGAGTTTCTTGCCGGCTCTTCTCAGCAGAACATCCGCTTTCCGAACCGGTGGTAGAATCATGACTTGTCATAAGAGCCACAGGTTGGCCTACGTGAAATAAATAATTTTGAATTTAAAAAACGTGGAGAAGCGGAGTTGATAGTCCTTTGGTAGGTGTTGGAGTATTGGCCCAAACGTTGGCGAGATCCGAAAAGTGTCGGGTTTTCAACACAGATCAAAGTAATGGTAGGATGTTGATGGAATGACGGCCACTGAGTCCACAGGCACGTAATGATAACCGACCGAGCGGTATATGGACGATACAAAAAGACCAAATACAGACCTTCACAGTCCACCCATCAAGTTAGAACCTGGGGTCAAAGTTGCTTAACCCGCGTTTGCTGTCCCAATAAACTAGACCACACTCGTCGTCTTCTCAATGCTACCCATCCTTTCGGATATAGCGGTCGGTATAACAGTTTTAACAATTTCCAAGGTAACCTAAAATATTTTTATTTTTCATTTTAATAAAAAGTAACAAACTTTCTAAGGACGAAGCCTTATCGGGACCATCAATTTCAAACTACCCTTATACCTAGTGCAAGAGCCGGTGATGACCAGGAGTTTCAATAAAAAAGTGTCAATAAAACTTGGAGATTAATAGCCACATTTTTTCCTAAGCGGGAGCGTGTGAAGGACTCTTAGTTAGAATCCTGAGTGTAGTGCGGAATTCAAAGGCACAAGAAACAAAAACTTTGCTATCGTGTGATACATACAACTTTGCACCTTATTAGCGTAAAAATACAAGATGTAAGAAAACACATTTAATTTAAACTCAATAGTTTAAATAATAAAATAGAGTTTCCAAAATATTTTTGAAATAAAATGTTTGGGGTGAGTATAAAATATTATATACACCAAACTTTTCTGAAACAACACTTTATCTCACTGGGTGAGAAAAAAACGAGTTTTGTTCACTGATTTTAGACAGCAAAGGAACCCTTTTTGTGCTAGTGATGTGAAAATACCTTTAAAACAGCGACCGCCGGCTCTAAGCTTATGATGTTATGGAAGCAGCTAGAATATTGATAACTTGAACTAACATCAAGAAGTGAAACCGCTAAGAGCCCCGGTGGCTGCCGCTTATCAAGTTTACGTGAGATCAACTCTCGAGACAACTTGAGCCTCTCAAAGGAAAACTCGCCAGTGAATTCTAAATTGAAATTTGTTATGAGTTTCTAAAAATATAATTTTCGTAATCATTCATAATATCAGATATTAAATTTATTACATCAGACTTTTGCCATCATATAAAATTAAAATTACGTCATAAAAATAGCTAACATAAAGATAGATGTAAAGATAATGTACGCATATCTATATATATAAAAGAAAGTGGTGTTAGTTACACTATTTATAACTCAAGAACGGATGAACCGATTTGGCTGAAAATTGGTGGAGAGGTAGTTTAGAACCAGGACACGGACATAGGATACTTTTTATTCCCGTTCGACCGCGTTTCCGTCAAGTCACTATAAAACGTGGTATAACAAAAACGCATCTGACATGGAATAAGAAAACGCAAATGACAGTGGAATAACAAAACGTAAATGACAGCTAAACGTAATTTTGTCTTTGGTTAAGTATGGTAAAAAATTTGACAATTATAAAAAGTGTTATAATAAAGCATTACTGATATTATAAATGCGAAAGTGTGTTTGTTTGTTGGTTTGTCCTTCAATCACGTCGCAACAGAACAGCGGATTGATGCGATTTTTTGCATGGGTATAGTAATGGATGTAGTAGTGGTTCCTCAGACCGGGAGAGCTACTTTTTATCTCGGATAATGAAAGAGTTCCCGCGGGATTTTTAAAAACTAAATCCATGCGGGCGATGTCGCGGGCATCAGCTAGTAAACGATAAAATATAAAAAAAAGTTAATTAAACATTTTATTTAACATCTCGTCCACAGTTATTGAAAAACAGATAATACAAATAGTTCATCTTTGCCTTAAATAGCATTAAAAAAAACTGTTAAAATGCCTCTAATTTTATAAATATTGGAAAAAATGTTTGTCAACTTTATTTTTGCTCTCCTGAAAACTTGAGAAATCGTAAATCTGACAATATGCTTTTCAGGTCCAGATTTCTTTTTATCCTGAAATGTCAAAGTAATGTTATAGAATTTTAAAAATTAAATCCACGCTAAGTAACAATAAGTTACAGTAATAAGTAACAGGTAAGAATAGAATAGAAATGTTTTTTATTCAAATAAACTTTTACAAGTACATTTGAATCGTCAATGAGTCTACCACTCTGGTTCGGAATGCCGTTCCTGCCGAGAAGAACCAGCAATAAACTCGGCAGTTGCTCTTTTCAAAATACTTTTACAATATACTTAATAGATATATTTCTATGTATGCAGAGTTTCCACAATGTGGGGAAGTTCCACAAAAGCATACATAATTATTTCTAATTATAATTCAACACATGTTAAGACGGGCAGACAGAAAGTAGCCCCATTCCCACCGGTGGAACCCGTTCACGAGCATGACGCATGACCCCAGCCATTGCTTCGCTCAACCATATTTGAGGGAACGTAACAACCCGCATCACACTACTACTACTACACACAGAGCTAGAATAGCTTTGTTTTGCATAGCAAAGGAATTGAAAGTTATTAATTTATACATATTTCCTTTTAGCATTTCTGATTAAGTAAAACCTTACACATTAAAATAAAAGCAAAGCAATAAATCAATAAGTAATTAATTAGTTATAAGGTATTATATTGATAAATAAAACGATATAATAGTTATGAAATAAGCTAGTGGTCTGTAGTAATTGAAATACATCTCAACAATTTTCAATATGGAAATAGCCTAAATAAATGACCTATATAGGTTGTGTAGTGGTACCAAGGTTTTTGTCAAAGTAGGATAAAATATAAATATTGATTTAGAATTTTTGTAATTCTATTTCATCTTTTTACAAAGTGCAAGACTTTTCTGCACTCTATGGCCACCCAAACTCTTTGTCTGCGAGATAAATTTCTAATACCATTAGATGGCAATAATAATTATAATTTTACACTCTTCTATATATTGACTCTTCTGTGTCTTGTTGAATGTAAATGCTGCTCTCATTACTAACCCGCTCATAGATGTTGTTGAAAATTTTGGTCGTAGTTGAGAGTGTATTTTTTGATAGTTTTGATTGTCACCGTAATAACAGTAGAACAAAAAACTGTCTTCATTCGCGTGGATTGAAGTTTTTTAATTCCCGCGTGTAAGATCACTCCTGTTCTGGACGTGAGAGAAACACCAACTTCACATACTCATACTTTATTTAATTGCAATATTGCCCATCTGGCTTACGTACTCGCCTAGCGTCCACTTAACTCACAGAAAGACTGCCCGTTTCGACAAGGTACACTGGTATTTATAATATCATACGTCACGTGGTTTGTCAGGTATATTGACACTGTATATTGACTATCATGACAGTAGTATAATGACAAACTTATATTAGCAACTATTTATCGAATGTTGACGGAAATGGATGACTAAAATGCAGTATTGTTTTTATAAAATACACTTAAAATCACATTCTACCCCCACAAATAGCAACGTAACCTTACAGGCGGGTACTCTAATTTTCCAGGATAAAAAGTAGCCTATGTTCGAATCCCGGATATGAGCTATCTCTGTTCCAAATTTAAGTCTAATTGAATCATTCGTTGTGGCGTGAAAGAGTAACATCTATCCATCCATATAATATCCATCCTCACAAACTTTCACATTTATAATACTCTAAGTGTCGATTTCTCCAACGTAAAATAAGTCTTATCCGAGCGTAACTTTGATAATATTTTGACAGTATTTTCAATACAAAAACTGTCAGAACGCCCAATTTATTCCTCGGTAAAACATCATTCGACGTTGGTGAAATCGGCACTAAGCAGGAAGTAGGATTAGCAGGATTAACAGCATCTGTCACACTGTTACACATACACACAACTCTGTCCTGCATATCTCCCAGCTTCGTTGCCACCCCAGTCGTAGCAAGCACTCTTCAGGTGGCATAGTTTCAGCTATTAATTTCCCGCGGTGCGCTCTATCATGTAAATTAACAGCATCTGTCACACTGTCACACATACACACAACTCTGTCCTGCATATCTCCCAGCTTCGTTGCCACCCCAGTCGTAGCAAGCACTCTTCAGGTGGCATAGTTTCAGCTATTAATTTCCCGCGGTGTGCTCTATCATGTACATTAACAGCATCTGTCACACTGTCACACATACACACAACTCTGTCCTGCATATCTCCCAGCTTCGTTGCCACCCCAGTCGTAGCAAGCACTCTTCAGGTGGCATAGTTTCAGCTATTAATTTCCCGCGGTGCGCTCTATCATGTAAATTGACACGAGGCACGACTCTTAATTATTTAATAGTTCATCAAGCCGCAGCACGTTACGAAGGGTTTTTGTGAAACTTTGTTACGATCGAGTAATTGGTGGGCGGAATAATTGCTACCTCTATACAATACGTCGTTTAACTGCGAGGGTAAGTTAATTTTGACGTTGCTATTCTTTCAATCAGCGTAAAGGTTGTAAAATGTTTATTTTCTAGGTTTTATTTTGACTGGTTTACTAGTAGACTAGTTTGACTAGTCCAAGCCAAGTCAAGCCAAGCCAAGTTATGTCTTAAAATGAGTATTTCAAAATTCAAAATTCAAAATTCAAAATTATTTATTTCACGTAGGCCAACCTGTGCCAATGGACAAGTCATGACTCTACCACCGGTTCGGAAAGCGGATTCTGCTGAGAAGAGCCGGCAAGAAACTCAGCAGTTGCTCTTTTCAAAATAAACATTTTACAATATTATTATGAAGCTATTACATTGTAATAAGTTTTTTATACTTTCTTGTGGGCAGCTGGATGATGATTTGAATATTAGTTTCAATTCGAAGCCTTAAGATGAGTAACCTAAGTATGTCACGCTCTCTTTTACATTTCTGTGGTGGTGTCGTGTGACGCGGGTTGTTACGTTTCCTCAAATATGGTCGAGCGAAGAAATGGCTGGGTCATGTGTCATGCTCGTGGACACGTGCCACCGGTGGGAATGGGGCTACCTTCTGTCTGCCCGTCTTAACATATTGTGTTGAATTATAATTAGATATAGTTAGGTATATATGCTTTTGTGGAACTTCCCCTCATTGCGGAAACACTCCATACATAGCATAATATCTATTATATTGTAAACTTGTTTTGAAAAGAGCAACCGCCGAGTTTCTTGCTGGTTCTTCTCGGCAGGAAGGGCATTCCGAACCAGTGGTAGACTCATCGACGATTCAAAAGCACTTGTAAAAAAGTTTATTTGAATAAAAAACATTTCTATTCTATTAATTCTACTATTAGTATTTCAATGTTATAAAGCAGTTGTGATAGCCTAGTGGTTAGTACTGCGGTCTCCTATTTGGGGGGTCGCAGGTTCAATACCGCGTACGCACCTCTGGCTTTTCTAAGTTATGTGGGTAAAAGAAATTAAATATCACAAGCCTCAACTGTGAAGGAAAATGACGTGAGGAAACCACACCCCCCACCCCTTTAATGTTTAGTACCCTTTGAATAATTTAATTACATTATCTTCTAAACGTTGCCAATAAACAAATCCCTCATAACCGGTCTCTTTATAGTTAACCGCCGGTTTAGCGCGTAATTACTGACTGACTGTATTACCGTACAGCCTTCACGGGTAATGAACCTGCACCAGCCCAGTGTAACGCGACCCCTATTGCTCATAAAAACCCTCCATTATAACGAAAATGTTCTTGATAGAGGCAAGGAATCGGGGCCAGGTTATGATGGTTAGATTGGTTTAACAAGAGGTTCCAAAACTTTTGAAAATTTCCAAAAGGAGACTTTTTGCTTCATACCTATATTTAATAATTTTGCCTAGACAATTTTAAAGAGATCATCATCATCAGCAACCCATCAACAACACACTACTGAGCACAGGTCTCCTTTCAAAGAAGGGTTAAATAGGCCATAGTTATAGGACTTCACACACCTTTGAAAACATTATACAGAACTCTTAGGCGTGCAGGTTTCCTCACGATGTTTCCCTTCATCGTTGAAACATGCAATATTTAATGGCCAAATCGGACATAACTCCGAAAAGTCAGAAATGCGTGCGCGGGATCGAACCTGCGACACCCCGAACAGGAGACCACAGTCCTGACCACAAGGCTATCACTGCTTATAAGAGATAGTATGGTTCGTCATGCTGATAGTATCAAAGAGATAGTATGCTTGAAAATAAAATTGCTTAGAATTCTACCTGTCTAGTGCTAGTTGCACATTAGAGACTCTTAGGCTGAGACTATATTGTGTACTTCTGTTAAATTAAATTCATTATTATGGTAATCACTAATCACTTACCATAATAATGAATTTAATTATTTGTTGGCACTTTTAATAGCTTAATCGTAATTCGAAAGACAATCACTCATTATTTTCCAGATATTTCTTATTTTCATTGAGGAAATGACTGAATATTTAATTAATTTATTTAAAATTTTTTTTTCTAATTTATTTAAAACTTTGACCCCATGGGGGTCTGTACTTTGGCAAGCGGTGCCAGTAAACAGACCCCGTGACTCATTTAGCCCTAATATCCCGCCATCAAGGGTTTTTATGCGCCAAAGAGGTAAATCAGGTGCCTTTGATCCGAGGCTGTGACTTAACGACACGGCTCGCCGACTTAGGCGGGAGATTTTTGCGTTGATATTTTAATATAATTAACCGGCTCCAAACTAGGCGGTTGGTTCCGATTTGACGCCATTTTGTGTGCCAGAGATTTTTCTGAACGATTTTTTTTATCATGATTACTCCAAAAAAAAATTGTTGGATATAGTTACAAATCATCAATTACATTCACAGATTTTATTACAGGGAGATTTTTTGTTTTCAGATTTGATGTGCTAAATTTCCCTCTACTGATGATGGAGACATACTTAATTTGCTTATTAAATTATGTCTGAACAAAATCGGAACCAACTTTTAAATAAATAACTATGTTGTGGTGCAAAATAGCTTCTACGCGATATGGCGGTATTTTTGCGTGTAGCGTGGTAACTAGCCGCGGCCGAAGCTTACCAGTTTAGATAGATCAGACCAGACTAAACTAATAATATTAATATTATAAATGCGAAGTGTGTTTGTTGGTTTGTCCTTGGATCATGCCGCAACAAAGTTACGGATCGACGTGATTTTTTGCATGGGTATAGTTGAGGACCTGGAGAGTGACAAACAAGTGAGAGACAAAGGCTACTTTTTCTCCCAGAAAATCAAAGATTTCCCGAGGTATTTTAAAAAAAATAAATCTATGCGGATGAAGTCGCGGGCATTAGCTAGTTTATAATATTTCAACTAACAAGTTCCCATCTCGAATCAAGCTTTAGTCTTGCTACTTAAAAAACAGAGCACACCACCACACAGGTTCTCAAGCTAACACTGACTGTACTGTTTTAAACGTATTTCTCCGAACTATATCGTTGAGGCTTGTATTATAGCGGATTTTATTTCCTCACAGAGCAGTCCGGGGTTGAGAGTTGAGACAAACTTTGTTCACTCGTTACATACGCCGTGTCGGAATCGGAACCAACTTGAAAATATATTATTGTGAAAGTTTGAAAGGTGAGGCGACCGGCGTAGGGTGAGCGCGCGTGTTGTTGGCACGGTGAAATAACTTTGAAATGTTATAAATTCTGGGTCTGCTTCCGCACGGTGACCCCTTTGTTTACTGACGAAACGAGAACCTCTTAGGCGCAGTGGTGTGTAATGCCACAGTTCAAGTAAATACTACGGGACAGGTTTCTTTATAAATAACTAGCTGTACCCGGCATGCATTGCATTGCCACGTCAATTATAAGGATACTTGGGATACTAGCAAAAAGCTGAGCTTTGTGACGGCCCGCGTAATTTTTCTAACGGGTAATAAGTTCTGTTGCAGCGATGTTAACTCTTTGGCTTTCTAACAGATGGCGTTACTAGTACAATAACATTCTATCCAATATCCGTCCCCAGAATGCCCTACCAAAGTTTCATTACAATCTGATCAATGGTTTCGCAAATCTATAAAATTTTCACTGAAAAATTAATTATTCTACGGTGTTATATTTTTTGGTTTGATGAAAACTTACTCTATTTAATTTGTCTTTATAAAGGATCTCCAGAAGTATAATAATATAGAGCCTAACACCAAAAATTACTATTGTAATATATCAGAGTTTATCTCTATGCTCTATTTTTGAGTAATATAATACATCCAACCAGTTTTGATTATGACTACTAGATGATGCTCGCGACTTCGTCCGCGTGGATTTAGTTTGAAAAAATCCCGTGGGAACCGTTTAATTTTCCGGGATAAAAAGTAGCTTAAGTCATTCTCCAGGTCCTCAACTAAGTTCACGCAAAATCTAATCAATCCGTTTCTCTGTTGCAAAGTAATTGATGGAGAAACCAAAAAACAAACACTTTTCCGATGTTTCAACTGTTCCCATTTTTTTAAACAAACAAAAAAACGAACGAAAAATCATTTAATCAAAAATGGATCAACGCGATTATGGTTTTTTCCGGGATAAAATGTAGCCTAAGTGTTAATCCAGGGTATAATCCATCTCCATTCCAAATTTTAGCCAAAGCCGTCCATTAGTTTTTTTGTGAAAGAGTAACAAACAAACAAACAAAAAACACACACACACACACACACACACCCACTCATACAAACTTTCGCTTTTATAATATTAGTGTGATTAATGTGATGTGATTTACGTCGGAGTAACTTCTTGCTGCAGAGTTTTCTGATAAGATTATTCAAAACACGCGCCCCCAGCGCTTAAAGTTCTATAACTCCTGGTAAGTTGTTTATCAACCTTCAATAGAATTCAGGTAAAACACGTTTTTTAGAATAGAATAGAATAGAAATATTTTTTATTCAAATAAACTTTTACAAGTGCTTTTGAATAGTCAATGAATCTACCAATTAATAAACAGTTTAATACATATAAGAACATCGCGCACTACGCGGTTTCAAATAGAGTTAGTGACCACAAGGTCCAGCTAAGCATCGTAACTCAACCCGGTTCGGGCATTTAGCTACAATGACCACAGACTGGTTCTTGAGATACACAGACAGACTGAAGGATGTATGGATAGCGGAGACTTAGTAACAAAGTCCTGTTAGAATAGAATAGAATAGAAATTCTTTATTTGTTTAATGTGTGTTTACAAAGGATGTTAATTGCTAAAAAAAATATATTGGCTACCTTTGGGTAAGGAAACATAAAAGTAACCACGCCATTTTAAATGACTTCGAAAAAACAATGATTAAAATCGCTTCAAGTTCATAGAACCTGTTTTATTAGCAGAGAAAAACGTTTTTCATGTAAGTAAGCAAAAACCAACAGAAATAATTTGCTAACTTGTTAAAAAATTAGACGCAAGTGTTTTCACGGAGGGTAGTCTACAATTTTGCGCAATAAATCAAATTGTGATTACGGAGCGCGGTCCTAAGTAAACGATATGAAAATGTTATAGACGCGCGGGATTTGTGTATCAACACCGCGCTATGATGAGAGAGGAATATTTAGGTATACATACAATTTATTATTACATGACATTCTTGCTTATTTATATTATAAAAATAATTAATTTTTATGAAGTTAAAGTGATGGATGGATGGACGGATGTTTGTTACTCTTTAACGCCACGACAAAATGTACCGATTTGCCTGAAATTTTGAATGGAGATAGCTCATACCAGGGATTAGCCCATAGGCCATGTTTCATCCCGGAAAATTAAAAAACCTTGATCCACGCGGACGAAGTCGCGGGCATCATCTAGTTGTAAATAAATTGATCTTGATTTACACCAACTAAAAGAACAAAATTGGGTAATTGAATGCAGTCAAAATGTTGATATTCATTATTTATAATCGAAAATGTAACATGTAAGAATAACATTTGTAAAAACAGAAAATAAATCGGTCCAAAATCTAATAAGTTATAGACCTTAAGGTTCTGTTAGACAGAGTGAGCGCTAGTGAAGTGTGATGTCACAATTCAGCAGATCCATACACGCTCCATAGAATATTTCATTTTAGAAAGAGACATAATATACAGTCACAGTAAAACATCTTATATTTCAGAGACCAGTAAAGAATATATAAAAAAAGAGAAATGGCATTGTGTTATTGTAATATTTAACTAGCTTTTACCCGCGGCTTCGCTCACGTTGATTTAAATTTTTAAACCCCTCTTTAGACCCCTAGGGGATGAATTTTCAAAATTCCTTTTTTTTAGTGAATGTCTACGTCATAATAGCTCTGTATGCCATTTTTCAGCCCGATCCGTCCAGTGGTTCGAGCTGTGCGTTGATAGATCAGTCAGTCAGTCACCTTTTCATTGTATATATTTAGAAAACGTTATTTTTAATAAATAAAAAATAATATCCGTCAAATACCCAATTACCTATGTTAAAATAGCTGCATAAAATTTTCAACTAAGAACAAAAGAATCACGTTACGAGTAAATAGGTACCTGATATTACATACATTGAAAAATATTTAAAATTTCCAATGAAGGAGCGAGTGCAGGCTGGGTTCATAGTAACAATGCTCAGCTCTCGCCGAGATTTTAATTAAAAACCAATAATTTTTCATTCGGTTGTTCGATGATTAACGAGTGTATGCCGGGAATAGGCATGTACTGCTAATTGACTGTATCGCAGAATATACGATGCTCGATTATTAATTACTCATTCATAAGCACGCGATTTCAACCTCTATTACTTGCATACTAACGTATAGATTTACATGAATGTTAATTTTTTTGCAGAGCTTCAAGTGGTGAACCTAAAAAATAAACTAACTCATGGTACAAAAGTTCCTATTTATAATACAATGAAATACTTCTATTGTTATACCTATTGAGTAGAATCAGATGTTTTTTATTATGATAAGTTAATCCTTGACTGCGATCTCACGTGATGTTAAGTGACGATGCAGCCTAGCTCTGCCTACATAATATTATTATAAAATTGAAAGTACTGACTGACTGAATGACTGACTGACTGATATATCAACGCACAGCCTAAACTGCTGGTCCTGAGAACATATTTTGATAGTTGGTTCCTTTTATGAAGTGGGTATCTACTGAGAATGGATTTTTTGAAATTCTAACCCTAAGGGGGTTAAATAGGGCGTTGTTTTTATTGTTGGTATTTGGGCTTTCAATCAAAAATGAAGAAATACGTGTTTCACAGTTTTTCAAAATTCCACCCTCAGAGGGGATCCTTTGAAGGTGGAATTTTACATTCAATTATTCATTCCCTACGGATAAATCCAAATAGGGGATTAACATTTGTATGAAAGTCCTTCATTTTTCAAGTTATGCCCATGAAACTTGGTATTTTGCCTTTTAATTAAACGTAAAGAGGACCGTTTGAGTCACAGTTTTTGAAAATTCATTAGTGTCAAAGTCGTTCAAATTGAAGTCGCGGGTGGGCTTCTAAAAATTGGGCATTTTTATTAAGCCCGTAGATACTCCTAAGTTTCCACGGTGCATCGTACTTGAAAGCTTAACTGCTAGACAGTACTACTTCACTAATGGGGCCTCCCAGTAGAGCAGACCGGAGCTAATTCAAAAATTATGAATTCTCATTTTATATCAAACCCCTGTTTAATTAACCTATAATATCCCAATAGAAAAAAAATATTTTTTCATCATACCTATTCGAAAAACGAATATTGGTTTCAGAGGACAGCGGGAGCAAAATTTCATTTTAACCCCATGGGACTTTTCATTTCTCTCTTCTGATTGGTCCGCGTTTTAGTGCTTTAGCATACTAAAGCACTAACGCGGACCAATCAGAAGAGAGAATTCAAAAATGTGTCGAAATTCAAAAATGTTTGAGATGCTGTTGTCTACGATAAGTCACGTGATCAAATTTGTCGATTAGACATATACGCCCATACTTCCAACATAAATATTAATGTTTAATTATTTCATAAAAATTGATTTGTGTTTTATTTAAACTTCCAATTACATACGTATACGTATTGGTAATGTCTATACTCTATATATAGTAGGTCGATACTCCTAGCTTTTTCTCATAGGTAATGATGAAAAATAATGTGTGTCATTTGGGGCCAAAATTTTTTGTTCTCGGGCGGCGTATATTGAATTCCTCGTTACGTTCAGGATTCTACTTTAGAATCCCTCGCTGCGCTCGGGATTTTACTATAGAATCCTTCACTTCGCTCTGAATTCAAAATAACGCCCTCGGGGAACAAAAAATTCCTTTGGCCCCATATAACACAAATAACTATTTATTCAAATAAACCCTCTAGGCTCTATCTATTTTCGTGCCCATCTATGACATTTGCTCCCTAGTCCCTAGTCCCTAGTTAACTCACATAGGAGCAACTGTGACATATTTACAGGTTCTTTGACCTCCGTTAAAAATGTTAGATGTCACTTCACACAAATAACTTAGCAACCCTGTTCAGAAGACCCATTATTAAATTATATTAAATTAATTACTATTAATCAATATTATTTTATGTAAATATTGTATATATTTTCGCTTTTGTATTTTAGTTAGTACTTAGCTTTAGTTTTTTGAAATGTATGCTGCTTTGACGGTAGTAAATATAATAAGTCTATGGTATGCTGCGATCATTTCCAGACTTTTTCCAGACTTTTTCCAGAAGGTTGCAATTATTGTACGTATTTTACGTAAGCTGTTAAGATATTTGTAAAGTTAGCCAGTTTAATGATCCAAATAGTCAAGTGGAATCTACAACTGGCTCGGCATGTCATTTCGTCCGAGATGAACCAGCAAGAAACTCAGCATAACATAACGAGCGTCGTAAAAATTGGATACATAATTTTGTGGTGAAAATAAATGTTACTTATTCCACGTAAGAAGTACATTGTGAAGGCAAATAACCCAGAAGGGACATTTATGTATTTTTTTATTCAGGCAACCCTATAATAAAGTATGTTTATTTACTTCCAAAATCCCTGGCCATGTAGCGGTCATATAGTGAAAAACAACAAATAATGTACAAAGTTACATTCCACCCTTGAGGCGAGGGGGCCGAAACGGTCTCGAATAGAAATGACCATATTACGACACCGCATAGTCCCACAACAATTATGACCGAAAACATCCACGCAACTATAACCCTAATCTTCTTAAGAACAAGGATTAAAACGGTTTGAATGGGATGTAAGATTTGTAAGCAGCGTTAATAAAGGTATTCCGCCGTATGGCCGTATTGTTGAAAACGTAGCAATGAAAGAATTTGGTTGACTTGATGCTTATATCTTTGAGGAAAATCCGAGGAATTTACGTTTACGAATGTCTAAAAATGGAAATAAAATATGTGGGGAAATGTGCAAGACGTCGTAGGCATATTATAATATAATGTAAATAGGCAAGCTGGGGTTATAATGTCTGTTTTTCTTTCCATTTTTTGATGGCGAAATTTTTTTTCCTCGTGGGTGAGCATGTGGCCGTATAATTTGAATAACATACCTTCAAAGTACCTATGATGGAATTTGACAACTTTTTTATTCGATGACATGTAAGCATCTTATTAAGATCTCACGGTCTGTTTGTAAGTGCATGCAATATTAGATAAAGCTTTGTCGGTAACTACTCCATTTTAACGACCTCGACCTCGGGTTCGATTCCCGGCGGGGTCAATTTGGGAGGGATTCTGGTGGGAGGCTTTCGTTAGCCGAGACTAGTTACCACTCTACCATCAAAGACGTGCCGCCAAGCGATTTAGCGTTCCGGCACGATGGCGTATAGAAACCGATTAGGGGTATGGGTTGAATTTTCACTGCCGTACCCCTTCCAAGTTAGTCCGCTACCATCTTAGACTGCATCGTCACTTACCATCAGGTGAGATCGCAGTCAAGCACTATCTTGTCATTGAATAAAAAAAACTGATGCTACGGTTACTGATTAATATCTAACTAAAAACTTCTCTATTTCATATTATTTTATCTTTTTCTTAACGTGCCGTCTCCTTGCGAAGGTTGGCAATCATTAGGCCGATTTCAACTTTTGAGACCGCTGCTCTAAATAGTGATCTTGTGCTCTTTTCGAACCACTGGCGCAAGTTTTTAAGCCACGACAACCTTTTGCTGCCAGGCCTCCTTCTGCCTGCAACTTTCCCTTGCATGATAAGTTGAAGGAGTTCATATATCTTGGTATTACGCATCACGTGCCCAAAATATATCAATTTCCTCCTTTTAATGATGTAAGTATCTCTGTGACCCTCCCCATGCTTTGTAGCACAGTGCTGTTTCGTACACGATCTCTCCAAGAAATTCTTAACATACGTCTCTACTCCCACATCTCGAACGCTTCCAGTTTTTATAAACATGGTATACACTTTTATTTTATCGTAAACTAGTTGTCGCCCGCGACTTCGTCCGAGTAGAATTTCTGATTTTCTATGAGATTATAAAAAGATAAATTTTCCCGCTGCAAGAAGCCTCTTGCAAAACCCCCCGATTTTGAAACATTCTTCATTGGTGCTCCGCTCCTATTAGTCTTAATGTAAACGTAATGATATGTAGCCTATAGCCTTTCTCGATAGCTGGGCTATCTAACACTGCAAGAATTTTTCAAAATAATCGGATCAGTAGTTCCAGAGATTAGCGCGTTCAAGTAAACAAACAAACTTTTCAGCTTTATATATTAAAGTAATATAGATCTAAATTTGCAGTTCCAGGTTAGCCAATGCGGGAATTGTGAATTTGATAGAGTTTCGTAATTTAAAGTCGACTGCCAAGTTGCTCTAGCGGCTAGCTTGCCCACTGAACATAAGGTTTTACATTCGACTCGGATGGGGCCAAAAAAATATCATTAGGGTTTTCTGTTAAGAAATCAGTAGCAGCTCGGAGTTGGGAAGTTGGCGATGTTAGAAACGACATCAGTTCTTCACTCCCCCATCTGATCTCTATCCATTTGTGTTGTATTGACGGATTATGAGAGTGAGGGAATAGAGAATACACTTGTGTTTGCGCAGACAGCTGTGAAAAATTCCACAAAGGTGGATATTCGGTCGGGAGGATTATAACCTATACCTATTATAATCCTCCCGACTGAATATTTACGACTCTATAGTATAGAATAGAATAGAATAGAATAGAATAGAATAGAAATTCTTTTTATTCATATAAACTTTTACAAGTGCTTTTGAATAGTCGATGAATCTACCACTGGTTCGGAATGCATTTCCTGCCGAGAAGAACCAGCAAGAAACTCGGCGGTTACTCTTTTCAAAACAAATTTACAATACAGTAAATACTATGCTATATATGCAGTGTTTCCACAATGAGGGAAGTTCCAAAAATGCATATCGACTAACTTTTATCTTAAGATGGGCAAATATAAAGTAGCCCCATTCCCGCCGGTGGCACCCGTTCACGAGCATGACGCATGACCCAGCCATTGCTTCGCTCAACCATATTTGAGGGAACGTAACAACCCGCATCACACGACAACACCACAGAAATGTTGTATAGTAAAGTAAGTATAAATGTGTGAATGAATTTATCAGGTTAAGAATTTAATTTTAAGTTGAAAGAGGCTGGTGGAGAATTAATAAGAATAAAAGCATTAACCGCCGCAGCCTCGCGCTCGCAGTGATATAGGTGCAAAAAATGAGAACGTATTTAATCTGGCCCGGAGCCATTAATCTCGCACACTCCGCCGCGCGCCGCCTTAAATACGGCAAGTATAATTCCCCGTTTTTTATTTTTCAGATGTACCTATCAACTCATGAGTGTAGCATTCTTCTTCATCAACCGACAGACGTCCACTGCTGGACAAAGGTCTCTTGCATGGACTTCCACAGGCCTCAGTCTTGCGCCGCCTGAATCCAGCGGCTCCCTGCGACCCCAACGACCATCCCGTAAGGTAAGGGAGCGCACCTCCATCTAACGCTCCAAACGTCAACCTCACCTGCCCGCGGTGCCCTCTGCTAGTCTACTGATGAGGCTATGACGACCGACAAATGGCGGTATAACCATTTCATACTGGCTAAACTGAGCAAATGGCACAGGCCGGTGTCGGGCAGCAGCGACACCGGTGCGATCAGTTTAGCCCTGCGATGACCAACACGCCTGCCCAGCGTGGTCATTATGGGCAAAACCTTTATGGATATTCGAGTATAGCATTACCAGGAACCATTGAAAAGAACTTTTTTACAGAGCAAAAAGTAATTTTTTTGTCAAACTAATTTTCTTCTTTGTCAACCGATAGGCGCTCACAGCTGGACAAAGGACGTAGGTGAGTGGTATCTAGCCACGGCCAAAGCCTCCCATCAGACCAGATCAGGGAAAATTCAGAAATTATAAATTGCATAATTGCCCCCGCCGGGCACTATTGGGAATCGAATCCGAAATCTCCCAGTTATAAAATAACAGCGCTCACGACTGCGCCAGGGAGATCTTCAAAATTTCATAAAACATGGTTGTCAGTAAAGTCGGTTTACGGACTATAGTTTTACTTGATAACATCGACCATACAACCTAGTAGACCCCGCATATAGGGCGAACACTTTCAGACAACACATCTGACTAATAGGTCTTATATAATATCCCCGCCCACTAATGTCGAATTAGTAACGACCAGATCTGTGACCTGTTAACATCTCTGCGCTCGCTTACTATAATTATCGTAAAAATTTGTAATGGCTCCATGTACAATAAAGTGGTGTGGCAAAAAGAGTCAAACCTCAAATTTTAAAGCGGATGGTATAACATTTCACCGGTAAGATACGTTAATTTTATTAGTCATAAGATATTACACACTCGTTTTTGTATCACCGGAGTTCAACCTTAAACTGGTCGGTCAGTAGACGTTGTCCATGTCACGTGTAAATAGTGATGGGCTCTTTGGATATGGATAATAGTTAGATTGTCGATATCAGTTCTAATGATAAATTGTTTTATGATTTGATTGGTATAATTATAATTATATTATGATTTAGATATGTTAATATCTTTGTTATTTTTAAGTTCTTTGTTATTGTACCGATTTCGTTCAAAATCGATATCAGAGGCTCCCTGGTATCACAAAACAGGAAACTGGTACCAAAATTTAAAAAATTCAACGCCATCTTGAAATTCTTTGCTAATTGACCGATTTCGTTCAAAATCGATATTTGGGGCTCCCTGGGATTACAAAACAGGAAACTGTTACCAAAATTTAATAAAAGTCAGCGCCATTTTGAAGTTCTTTGTTATTGTACCGATTTCGTTCAAAATCGATATCAAAGGCTCCCTGGTAAATAAAAAAGAATTAGAAGTAAAAATTTTAAGTATGCGTCATTCTAAAATTTCTTTTTTTTGGACCGTATTCGTCCAAAATGGGTATCTGAGCATTTCATCATTGATGTAAAAAGGAGACGCCATTTTGAATTTATTTTATTATAAGTACATATATAAACAGGAAGTTTTTTGTAGTAAACTAAATATATTATTTAGGTACTAATATATATACAAAATTTTTAGGTATCCAAAAGATATTAAGCTTAAAGAACAGTGGATCAAAGCTACTAGGCGGGAAGATTGGGTTCCATCAGCACACAGCGTTATCTGTTCTCGGCATTTTACTGAAGACTGCTTTTTAAATATGAAAAATCGACAAAGACTGTTAAGCTCTGCAGTCCCTTCACTGCTTCTACCTTTACTAGTAAGATAACTCGATCCTCTTGTGGTCTGATTGATATTTTATGTAATATTAAGGTAAAAGAATAGAGGTCATTGATTGATTAATAATTTATTATTTACTTTTTTTGGCTTTTTCATAAAACACAAACAGTAGTTTGATATTTTAATTTGAATTGCAGGCGGATAGTGCTAACACGGAAGGCACCTTAATATCTTCACCAGATTTGACAAGTTTAAGGACACCAGAACATTTAAAAAGAAAAAGATTAGCTGATTTATCATTAACTTCGTCCACAGATTATTCTATCTCCGAAACTCCAAAGAAAAAAAAGAGAGAATTAATTTCACCATCAAACTACAATACACCTATCAAAAAGCGCCTCAGCAGAATAATAATAGAATTATCTGATAAAATAGTTAAAAAAAATAAGCAGATCAAAAATCTGAAGCAAAAAACTGGCTACTTAAAAAAGAAAATGGCGTCATTAAAATCGATCGTCAAAGATTTGGATAACAAACGTCTCGTTAGTGCAGAAAATGCAGACATATTAAGCAAGATAGGCGTTACCAACAAAGAATTGGTTCAGAGGCAGTTAGTAAAGTCAAATAAAAATGGAAGTGTAGTTCGTAAAAAGTACTCAGCTGAACTTAGGACATTTGCCTTAACTTTAAATTTTTACTCGACCAAGGCTTATAAATATGTGAGGCAAACATTCCAAACGTGTTTGCCGTCCTTGAAAACCATCAGCAAGTGGTACCAAACAGTAGATGGCAGGCCTGGTTTTACTAAAGAAGCTTTTAATGCTCTTAAAACAAAAACTGAACAGAACAAAGAAGAATTGATTTGCTCCCTGATATTTGATGAAATGAAAATTAAAAATAAAGTAGAGTATCATCCGTTGACGCAACGTACTTATGGATATGTAGATTTTGGTGCAAATATTGAAACTGACGCAAATCACGAGTGTACAGAAGCACTAGTATTACTAGTTGTTGCATTAAACAAGCGTTTTAAAGTGCCCATTGGATATTTTTTGACAAACGGCACTAATGCACAACAGAAAGCCAATTTAATACTGCAAGCAATTCAATTATGCCATGAAAGTAAAATAACAATCAAGGCCATAACATTCGATGGATGTCCGGCTAATATAACAATGGCTAAGATATTAGGATGTAATTTTGAACCAGAAAACCTCAAAACTCATATAAAGCACCCGGAAACAAATTCAAAAATATTTGTATTCTTAGATCCAGTCCATATGTTAAAACTGTTTCGTAATGCCTTTGAATATTATCAAGAATTTAAGGATGTACAAGGGAATTCTATAAAATGGAACTTCATTAAAATATTACAAGAGTTACAAGATAAGGAACAATTCCATTTGGCAAATAAATTGCGGGTTTCTCATATTCAGTTCAAGCAAAATGTTATGAAGGTGAAACTAGCATCACAATTATTTAGTCGCAGTGTAGCAAAAGCATTGCAGTTTTGCGAAAATGAATTGAAACTGCCCGAATTTAAAAATGTTAATGCTACAGCTGAAATGATCCTTCTTATAAATGATCTGTTCGACATACTTGACTCCAGAGTCCATGGGTATGGGTTTAAACGGGCGCTGAATCAGGACAATGCTGGTGAAGTAATGGATAAACTTGAAACATGTAAACAGTTCCTACTCACCGTTACTGCAAAAAAATAAACAAAACAGGGACATCCGGTTAATGAAATCACCAAGACACACTGCATTTTTGGGCTTTTGTTTAGCAATTGAGAATGTTAAACACATGTACGATGACTTAGTAAGTAACTCTCGTTCCTGCATCAAATATATAACTTTTCATAAAATTTCACAAGACCACATTGAGCTTTTTTTTGCTACAATGCGATCTCATGGAGGTAATAATGACAACCCTACGCCACGCTTGTTTGAAGCTATATATAAGAGAATTCTAATTCACACACAACTTAGTGTACCATCTACGGGCAATTGCGTTCCCTTAGAACAAATATCAATATTAAATTGTTCATCAGCGATAAAACGTATCAATTTGACAACCTCATCTGAAGATATGCCTGAAGAAGTTGAAGTCGACGGTCAAGAAGACGAGTTGTCATTTCAATTATCGTTGTTTGCAGAAAATGCAATTGAGTATATAGCGGGCTATGTGGCCAGCGCATTATTAAAAAAAATTCGATGCAAGACTTGCATAAAGGGATTAATTTCATTAAAAGAAAAAAAAATAGTCTCATAGCCTACAGTGATCTAGGGGGACTAATTTATCCCTCAGAATCAGTAATAAAAATTTGCCGAAGATGTGAGATAATAATTAAAAGATATATTGACAAAAGGAAGAATACAGATTTCTTGGTCAATAAAACATTATCGAGCTTTCTTGGAGAACAGCTTTTTTCAGATATAGAGAATCATCGATTTCACTGCGAAGAAACTAATCATGTGGTTGATCTAACTCTATGTGTAATCCAAAAGTATATATCTGCAAGACTTGCATTTTTAATAAGTTCTGCAGATCGTAAACCTACAGTCAGGCGAATTTACACTAAATTAATTCATTTTAAAAATGACTGAATTGCTTTTATACAAATTAAAAAAAGAATTATAGTATATTATTGGTATTATTTACTATTCACAGTCACTAAATAAATTTCTACTCTATTAAGGTAGACTATAATATGTTTTTTTTGTAAATTAAACACTGATATCCGCAAGCATCAGTTCAAACAGACGTGAGATAAACAAATTAACAAGATTTCAAAATGGCGAGCACTTTTTAAATTTTTACTTCTGATTCTTTTTTTATCATTCATGCAATGTATCGATTTTGATCGAAATCCGATCTATAAAATAATATTGAATATGATTAACTTACTTAATATTTTACAAAGAAAAGTGTGTGTGTGTGCGTAATTACGCGCGATTGAAGTAAAACTTCTTTGACGTTGGTTACACATATTACCAAAAAATTTAAACTTAATTTAAAATAAATATCATGCCACTGAATGTTTTAAATTTTGGTACCAGTTTCCGGTTTTGTGATCCTAGGGATCAGGAGATATCGATTTTGAATGAAGTCGGTACAATAACAAAGAATTTCAAAATGGCGCTGATTTTTTAAAATTTTTGTAACAGTTTCCTGTTTTGCAATCCCAGGGAGCCCCAAATATTGATTTTGAACAAAATCGGTCTATTAACAAAGGATTTCAAAATGGCGCTGATTTTTTTAAAATTTTGGTAACAGTTTCCCGTTTTGTGATCCTAGGGAGCCCCAAATATCGATTTTGAACGAAATCAGGCAATTAACAGAGAATTTAAAAATGGCGCTGACTTTTTAAAATTATGTTAACAGTTTCCTGTTGTGATCCTAGGGTTCCTCAGATATCGATTTTGAACGAAATCGGTTTAAATCGTAAGGAAACCGACGTACTTAAGAATTTTTGAAATTCTTGAGGTACCTACGTCAAAAAGCACTGTTCTATGCTTTTTGGGTACGTGAAGTCTTACAATATACTGGCGAATGTGGGATTTTAATCATGAGTCTAATTAGAGGTAGTAATTACATCACATGCCGTAACTTAAATTTTATTTATATACCAGCTGAAGCCTGCGACTTCGTCCGCGTCCGCGGACTTTCTGGGATACAATGCACCTAATATTCATTATCAAAACTTATTAGGTCCACTGAGGTAATCGTCGTCGCAAGAGAATCCAGAGCATTTAATAAAATAATTAGTAGTTTAAATTATGTGCGAGTTAGGTACCTACTATTGATTTCATTTATACACCATGATAATAGTGTCAATACAAAAAAAAGCTCAGCTTACTAAATGTGTAACAAAACCTACCGAGTTATTTAATGTTTAGAATATATCGATTATTAATTATCGATAAATAATTATTAGGACCTCCCTATATTTGATTTGAGATTTTTTTGACCTTGAGTAGACCAATCGGCGTTTAGTACCCCGCGCCCGCTTACCTCAGTCATTTGACTGAATTGTTTGCATTACGAATGCATAGTAAATAGGCGTCTATAGGGTTGTATGGTCGATTCTTGATAACGTCATAAAGAAACATTGATGACTGGCGGGCGGCGGCGGGCGATCTCTATAAACGCTTTGGCCGATCGTGCCTCTCTATCGCTTGTTCCGCGCTCTCGCTTGCACGCTCAGGCTTAAGCGGAATGGGACACTTTTTCGTGCGTGCAGCTGGTGTTCATCGATTTATAAGACATTATCACGTCAAAAAGCTCAAAGCATAGACGATATTAAAAGTGGGTACAATGCGAAAATAGGAAAGTTGTAAGTGGGATCCGGCGGAGCAGACGGGGCCGCCACTCGGGCCACGATTATTCAAATCACGAGCGCCTTTCATACTGCGTTATGTGAAATCACTTAGCTCGTCCGTATGGTAATGCCTTCAGGGCTATGTTTTATTCCGCCGATAATGCGCGATTGACTTTCATGATTATTCTGAGGGCTTAATTTTACCATACGCCGGCATTTAATTTAGCTCATCGAAACTGAAGTGGCAATAGACGGGGTGCATAGCATGTAAAACAGATAGACGTTGGGAGTCTCAACCCCAAGTGATAGAGTAGCGATCTCACACCGAGAAACCTTCCATTACACTTTAAATGTGTTAAAACTTGTTTATTAAGTCGAGTTTATTACAAAGTTAGTGAATTTCGTGACGACAAAGCTGCATGGAAATAATCGGCTTGGCATGCAGTTGACCACAAGATAGTGTAGCTGATTATTGTAACTTGTAGCTATACATCAAAAGTGGTAGACTCATCGACGATTCAAAAGCACTTGTTAAAAGTTTATTTGAATAAAAAACATTGCTATTCTATTCTAATATTGTATTATTTTGTTTTGAAAAGAGCAACTGCTGAGTTTCTTGCCGGTTCTTCTCAGCAGAATCTGCTTTCCGAACCGGTGGTAGAGTCATGACGTGTCATAAGAGCTACAGGTTGGCCTACGTGAAATAAAATTAATTTTATTTTTTGGAACGTAGTTCCTTATCGCGCGGTGCGGAACTCCGAAGGGGGCTACACGGATCGACACTTTTTAGGGTTCCGTACCCAAAGGGTACCAACGGGACCCTATTACTAAGCCTACGCTGTCCGTCCGTCCGTCCGTCCGTCCGTCCGTCCGTCCGTCCGTCCGTCCGTCCGTCCGTCCGTCCGTCTGTCAGCGGGCTGTATCTCGTAAACCGTAATAGATAGACAGATGAAATTTTCACATATTATGTATTTCTATGGCCGCTATAATAACAAATAATAAAAATTAAATTAAATTAATAAAATTAAATTAAAATATTTCCATGGGTACATGGAAATATTTTTTTTAATGGAACCCTTAAAGAGCGAGGCCCGACTCGCACTTGGCCGATTTTATTTGAAACCGACACTTTTTTGAAGGCATTGTGTTCGGTATTTTCGCGGTAAAATATTGGGTCTCCGTAGCCTTGTGGCTTCTGCAGTCGCCTAACAGTTAAAAGTCGATGGTTCGAATCCCAGCTCGACAGACTGAATTTTCTATTTTTTATTTTATTTCAAATAATTTCTACATGTGGAATTTTTCCCTAATTTTTTATAACTTATAAGATATAAAAAAATAGGGATAGGTTCCACATGTAGAAATTGTTTAAAATAAAATTGAAAATGGAAAATTCGGTCTGTCGAGCTGGGATTCGAACCATCGATCTTTGGCTGTTAGGCGACTGCAGAAGCCACAAGGCTACGGAGACCCATTATTTTACCGCGAAAATACCGAACACAATGCCAAATTAATTAATCGAAAGGAACTACGTTCCATCCGGGTGTCCCTTGACACCTCTCAAGTTTTTCTATTTTTATTTTAGGGCGATGGATGTTCTCAAGCAAACCGCTAACAGCCTATGGATACCAACGGCACAAGACAAGATCATATTCTGTGGCGATTTGCTCTGGTGCTTGTGACCTTTGTTTGTCTGAGGACCTCAATCGATTATAAGTAAGTAAGTTGGTGCAGATGGCTTCAATTAAACAAAGCTTTGAACAAAGAAGATGTCTCCACACCTGAGTATACTTTTTTTATTTTCCTACTCACAGTTCAGAGGTTTTATTAGGTAAATTAAAGTGATAATATCTTCTGGAAAAACAAAATATGTTCATCGGTTGATCCATAAAAACTAAACAAAAAGTTTTCGCCTCTATAATTTTAGTTATAAATAGAGATTATTTAATTTAACGGTACTCATAAAATAAATTTGATTTAATTTTGAATGTTAAACTGTAATAAAACGTTATTAAAATTAGAATTTCATGAATTTCATATCGCGTAGATTCGACTAAACTCGACCGCGCCCCTTCAAACAAATTAGTAATTCTTGGGTAAGGATGATTTCACATGATATGAGAATGTAATTAATTCAGTATTTGCTTGTAGATGGGGTACAAGCGAAACTTTTGCTACGGTGTACATGAATTTTGAATTGATTTTTTTATTAAAATCTTCATTCATTCACATCATTTTGTCTGGTGGGAGGCTTTGGCCGCGGCTAGTTACCACCCTACCGTCAAAGACGTGCCGCCAAGCGATTTAGCGTTCCGGCACGGTGGCGTGTAGAATCCAATTAGGGGTATGGGTTGAATGTTCACTGCCATACTCCTTCCAAGTTAGCCCGCTACCATCTTAGACTGCATCCTCACTTACCATCAGTTGAGATCGCAGTCAAGGACTAGCTTGTCATCGAATAAAAAAAAAACATCAACCCATCACCCGTAATGGGGCACTACGGGGCGGAGGCCTTCTCTCGAGTTTAAGGCTTTAGTCCACCGTTGGTCAAGTATAGACTGGTAGACTTCACAACCTTTTTGTGCAATAGGGAGAACTCTCAGGTTTTCTCATGATTTTTTTTTCATCGTTTAATCATCTTATAATATAAATGCGAAAGTGTGTTTGATTGTTGGTTTGGTGGTTTGTTGGTTTGTTGGTTTGTCCTTCAATCACGCCGCAACAAAGCTACGGATCGACGTGATTTTTTCATTGATATATTTTTAGGACCTGGAGAGTGACACAGGCTACTTTTTACCCCGAAAAATCAGAGTTCCCGAGGAATTTTAAAAAGTAAATCCACGCGGACCATATCACGGGCATCAGCGAGTATTTAATATTTCAACACGCATAATGAAAAAAGATATTTTGTCAAATAGATTTCTCTTTACAAAATATAAAAATACCTAATACCGCAAATAATAATCGGCTTTCATATTTTTGAAACATCGGTATAATATAAGTAAATAACCGAAATCAGTGTACATTAAAAATAAAATGTGTTGAACAGACGACTAAGGTAAAACACTTTTATTGAAAAGGTCTTATTCTAGCAAAAATAGCTAAGTAAATCGAACCATTGACGACGCAAATAAAACATTGGTTTTTCAAGCCACGACATCTAAATGCGGACGTGGCGTTTCACAGCATAGTATTCATGCAAGTGATTTCATACAACGCGATGCCGGGCCCGGTCGTGATTTGAATAATCGCGGAGTTGAGCTGCTAACGCCGGCTTCTGCACAATTTGTTTTACAGTTCATGCGCGACTCATGCTTTAACTACGAGCCAGTTCTCACTAAACGGACGAGTGAATTTATAATCATTCATAAATAATCTGTTCAATAAGCTATGAGTATACCCAGGCAAAAACATCACGTCAATGCTTTGCTTCGTTGCTGCGTCATTGATGGATAAGCCAACAAAACAAACACACTTTCGCATTTATAATCATCTTTTTTAGCAACCAATCAACGGCTCACTACTGAGCGCAGGTCTCCTCTCAGAGAAGGGTTATAGGCCATAGTCCACCGCGCTGGCCCAATGCGAATTGGCGGACTTCACACACCTTCGAGAACATTATGGAGTACACTCAGATGTGCAGATTTCGTCTCGATGTTTTCTTTCACCGTTCAAGCAAGTGATATTGAATTGCTTAAAGGCACATGACTCCGAAAAGTCAGAGGTACCCGGGATAGAACCTGCGACCCCCCGAATATGAGACTACAGACTTAACCACTAGGCTATCACTGCTTTCAAATATATAAACCTTATTATTGCATTTATCTACACTAATATTATAAAGAGGAAAGATTTGTATTATTGTATTTTTGTATGTAACGAATAAACTCAAAAAGTACTGGATCGATTTTAATAGTTTTTTTTTCATTAGAAAGCTACATTATCACTGAGTAACATAGGCTATATTTAGTACTAGATTACTATAGAAATCTTTAGAAATTCCTATTAAAACCAACCGAAGGTGTAAAAAAATTAGCCATAAAATGTCTTTCATCGCATACGCTGCGAAGAGTATTAATGATAGGACAAAAAAATGTTCAACAATATTATAGAATATAGCAATATCTACAAAAAACTTCGCGAGACCATGTGTCTAACTATTGTAGTTACGTCACTATAACTACTTTTTTACATTTAACAAATTGATAGAAATGCCGATCAAAATCAGACCGTGTTATCCATACCATTTATAAATTTTTATCCAAATAAATAATTTAATATTCAAGACTGTCTCAATACCTGATGATTACTTCTTGAATTATTGAAATCGGACATTCCATTCAAAAGATATCATGAAATTAAAATAAAAATACATGCCGGCGGCGGCCGCCACGCAGCGCATCGAGTAACTATTAACAGCTAACTCTTCGTGAGAGGGGCAGTGTCGCCAAACTCTACCAGTTGTAACAAAAGGTACACGTGCCGACGTTATTAAAGCGTGCCTCAAATCATCACCTTTGTGGCTATCAATTAAAACTCTCAATTTGCGCACGAATATGAGAGCACATTTATGCAATAACCGCGGTGGTAATTTCTCAGAAAATATACTTAAATTAGGAGACGGAAAATTTACTACTCCAATTGCAAACAGCTCCCAAGTACTGTTGGATATTGAATTGGCTCAAACTGTTCACAGTCTAGAAATCCTAATAGACACAATCTATCCCGACATCAACAATCTTACAGTAAGAAATTTCCATTGGCTCTGTTCGAGAGCGATATTGTCACCCAGAAACGACTCAGTAAATGAGATAAACAAAATTATTATTGAAAAAGTACCAGGTGATTTTAAATGTTACAAATCTGTTGACACCGTGTGCAACATCGAAGATACATTGCACTACCCACAGGAATTTTTAAATTCCCTCAATCCTGCTGGCTTGCCACCTCATGAACTAAAATTAAAAATAGGTACGCCTGTTATGCTTTTAAGAAATTTAAGCCCTCCCAATATGTGTAATGGTACAAGACTATTGATCAAAGAATTAAGAGATAATGTGATTGTAGCAACTATCATTACGGGTCCCGCGGCCGGTCAGCTCGCACATGTTCCGCGAATCCCGATGATACCAACTGATTTGCCCATATCTTTTAAAAGGTTACAGTTCTCTTTAAAAATATCCTTTGCCCTAACAGTAAATAAATCCCAGGGACAAACTTTTTCCATAGTTGGTATCGACTTAAGGAAAGAGTGCTTTTCCCACGGGCAATTGTATGTGGCACTTTCTCGAGTAGGATCTCCTGAAAATCAATACGTTTTGTTGCCACCTACAAATACCACAGCCAACGTAGTGTACAGGGAG
Organism: Oeneis ivallda; assembly: GCA_029955525.1. Classification (NCBI taxonomy): domain Eukaryota; kingdom Metazoa; phylum Arthropoda; class Insecta; order Lepidoptera; family Nymphalidae; genus Oeneis; species Oeneis ivallda. The sequence goes on along the minus strand of JARPMR010000020.1, from coordinate 472,289 downwards.
GCTTTAAAATAAGCATACAATTTTTTTCTAATTTAGTGATTCATGGTCGTTTTAATTAGCATGCTTATAACTTAAATATCTCTACCTATTTATGTCTACCCGTGCGAAGCCGGGACGGGCCGCTAGTAATATTATAAACTAATTGAAGCCCCCGAGATCATCCGCGTAGAATTAGGGTTTTATAAATCCCGGAACCCTCTATTTTCCGAGATAAAAGGTAAGTAGTATGGCACTCTCCTATTTCTTAACTACAGTCTGCAACCCATGCAAAAATTAGGTCCTGTTGTTGCTCTGGTGCTGCATGATTGAAGGAAAACCCGACAAATAAACACACTTTCAAAAGCTATACACCCCATTGGTCGTTGTATCGGGTGTCCAATATAAAATGAATGATGTAACAAAAACAAACCAAATATCCAACATCCAAATGCAATGCGAAACATGTCATTGTCAACCCTTTTAGTTTGAAACCAATTAATATCTGGTAGCTTCTCTGTTGCGTTTAAAATAGCCGCGTCAAAAACGAGCTGATCAAAGGAGTGCCGAGAGCAGTTATTTGAGAGTTTACTAAATAGTCACATTTTTGTCGTTCATTTGTAGACTGCCGTAAGCGTGGTGCTGTACGTATGTCACTATGGATTTAAATATAGATTTTGTTTGTAGAGTTCATTGAACTGTGTATCAATGGATTTTCTACCCATTACTTTCGAGTTAATTCGTTGAAAGAAGCTTTTGAATTAGGCCTACCTAATTATTTAGGGTAAAGCGGTAGGTAGTGGCCTAATTAAAAAACTTCTACCTATCTTCCTACAAAAATCTAGTAAAGTAATTATACCTACTAGATTTGTCATTTTTTACCGACTTCAAAAAAAGGCAGAGGTACCTAATCAATTCGACTCGTATTTTACTGTCTGTGTTACTCCAGATCTCCGTCAAATCTGAACCGATTTCAATATTTTTCTAATCTCAAATGGCATACCGTCAGGTTGGTCCCATTAAAATTTGGTTAAGATTGATGAATATCTTCGGTGATGGAGGACAGAACTCCTCAAAGAATATGAAAATTGATTGTGAAGCTACACTGTAAAGCTAAAAATAATAATAAATAAAAATTCTTTATAAAAAACCGACTTCAAATGTAACTACAAAGTATGAAATAATTTTAGTTCGTACAGGTATGTACCTGTCCTAACCTGTCCTGTATGACCTAAAGTCGGGCTAGCGTTGCGCATCGTTGCAAAAAACATACAAACTAAAATTATTTTACACTTTGTAGTGGCGTTTGAAGTCGGTTTTTTAACAAGAATTTTTAATATTATTTTAAAATAGTAACTGCTAAGTTTCTTTTAGCAGAATATGCTTTCCGAACTGATAAATCTAGAGTCTTGTCATAAGAGCCACGAATCGGTCAGCTGATAACAACCAAAGAATAATTAAAGCCCCTTCAAACAAAATACTCAAAATAAAAAAGAGAGTTGGTAAATATTAAATTGGCTTTCCGTTCAGCATTATTATTGTAACCACGCGATCGCTCGATCGATGATTGCTGGTTTTGTTAGAAATTCTTCTGATGAACACAACTCGAACCACAAGTATGGTTTAGCGTTGCAATGGCTAGGTCATGCGTCATGCTCGTGAATGGGTTCCACCGACGGAAATGGAGCTACTTTCTGTCTGCCCATCTTAACATGTATTGAATTGTATTAGGTGTGTATTTTTGGAACTTTCCCGCTTTGTGGAAATACTGCATACACTGCATACATCGCATAGTAGGTACCTATTGTAAACTATTTTGAAAAGAGCAACCGCCGAGTTTCTTGCTGGTTCTTCTAGGTAGGAAGGGCATTCCGAATCAGTGGTAGACTCATCGACGATTCAATAGTACTTGTTAAAGTTTATTTGAATAAAAAGTATTTCTATTCCATTCCATTCTATTCTATTCGATACAAGGTTGCCCTTGACTATATCTGCACGTGTTATCTTTTGCCTACATGTTCATTTAAAAAGTTCCACTAATACATATAGAGCAAAGTGTACCACAGGTAATTATGGTTGGTTTACGAATAAAGCTTTTATTCAAATAAACTTTTACAAAGTGCTTTTAAATTGCTTTGTAAATTGAAATGTCGTTAGAGAATAATCAATTAAAATTGGGCAGAGTATTAACACCCCAACAATTTGCAATATTGTGCAACAGTTTGTCTAGGGACATAGGTTAAATAAAAACTCCCTTCCAAGTTAACCCGCTATGCATACGAGTAGATGTTGACTGTATCATAATTTATCATCAGACTAGATTTTTCTTCTTAGAGGCTTTCTTATCATTGAATAAAAAAAAACCAATTCCTTACTAATATTATAAATGCAAATGTATGTTTGTTAACAAACAGGACAAACTAAGAATTAGTTGGTTCTTTAATCACATAGCAACTGAATGTGAGTTTTTGTACGTGTATAGTTGAAGCCTCAATAGCCCAATGGTTAAAGGTGCGGACTGACGACGGTGAAATATATAAAATTATCATGGAATTAAAAAACACTAACTCTACAGGTTATGACGAAATAAATACAAGAGCTGTTAAACTTTGCGCCAAACATATATCACGTCCTCTGAGTCACATTATAAATATCTCCATATCACAAGGTGAATTCCCGTCCCGATTAAAATACTCGGTAGTTAAACCCGTACACAAAAAAGGATCGAAAAAAGAACTCAATAACTATAGGCCAATTACACTCATACCTATCATATCAAAAATATTCGAAAAAATTATGTACAAAAGAATATATCAATTTGTATCAAAACATAGCTTGTTAAAACCTGAACAATTTGGATTTTTAAAAAACAGTTCTACGTCATTAGCTTGTTTTGCGCTTACTAAGCAAATAACAGAGAGTCTAAATAGAAAAACTCCAGTAGCTTGTATTTTCCTGGACATGTCTAAAGCATTCGATCTTGTTTGTCACAGGATACTTTTAAATAAACTACAGAATTATGGAATAAGAGGGAATGCTCACCAATGGATTCATAGCTACCTAAATAATAGACAAAAAAGTGTTCAAATTAATAAAATCTGCGGCAATACAAGGGGATCATTTACATCAAACTAGGACAAACAAGTATGGTGTACCACAAGGAAGTATCTTGGGACCACTGTTATTTCTATTGTATGCGAATGACCTACCTGACTCAGTCGAATGTAACTGTATCCAATTCGCTGATGACACGACTCTCATAGTACAATGCAAAAACAGGGAAACTTTTGAACAGGAAGTCAATGAAAACCTAAATAAAGTTGTTCAATGGATGAGCCAAAACAATTTATGTATAAATGTTGGTAAGATCAAATATATACAGTTTCAAACAATTTTCCACGCATAGCTGACACAATTACAAGATCCAACAGATATGAAAATAAACTTATAATTCCAAGACAAAGAATAAATGTATTTAAAAAAATATTTACTGCATGGCCGTACGCCTCTATAATAAGTTACCGGACAGCATGAAAAACCTAAATGCTAATCGGGGGGTAAGGGAGCGCACCTCCATCTAGCGCTCCAAACGTCAACCTCACCTGCCCGCGGTGCCCCCTGCTAGTCTACTGACGAGGCTATGACGACCGACAAATGGCGGTATAACCATTTCATACTGGCTAAACTGAGCAAATGGCTCAGGCCTGTGTCGGGCAGCAGCGACACGGGTGCGATCAGTTTTAGCCCTGCGATGACCAACACGCCTGCCCAGCGTGGTCATTATGGGCAAAACCTTCTATGGATATTCGCACAAGACCATGGCCCCTAGTTCCCGGCGGCCTCGCTATTCCTGACCCTGGCAGCGGTCACGGTAATGGCGGGGCAGGGGGTGCTAAGAATCTCCGGACGGGATTCCGCTGCCAACCCCAACGACTGGACCTGGTGACGTATAACGCACGCACTTTGAGGACCGACGAAAAGATCATCGAGCTGGAAGAAGCAGTGAGCAAGTTGCGTTGGAGTATTATAGGATTGTCTGAAGTCCGAAGAGAGGGGGAGGACTCGATAATCCTCAATTCCGGCAACTTGTTTTACTACCGGGAGGGCGATCAACAGTCCCAGGGTGGTGTCGGGTTCATCGTCCACAAGTCCCTCGTCAACAACATTGTACAAGTCAAGAGTGTGTCGAGTAGGGTAGCGTACCTTATACTCAGAATCACCAAACGGTATTCGCTGAAGGTTATACAGGTCTACGCACCGACATCGACACATTCTGACGAGGAGGTAGAGGCGCTGTATGAGGATATATCAAAAGCCATACACGCCTCTACCACTCATTACAGTGTTGTGATGGGGGATTTCAATGCAAGGCTGGGCGAACGAAGCGGTGCAGAGACGAGAGTGGGGCATTTTGGGTATGGGCGAAGGAACCAAAGGGGCCAAATGCTGGCCGACTTCATGGAGAAGGAGGGCCTCTTTATGATGAACTCCTTCTTCAGGAAGCGGCCACACAGAAAATGGACATGGTTGAGTCCCGATGGTTCCACGAGAAATGAGATCGACTTCATTATGTCGACCAAGCGGCATATATTCAATGATGTCTCTGTGATCAATAGGGTGAAAACCGGTAGCGATCACCGGATGGTAAGAGGCACGTTGAATATTAATGTAAAGCTGGAAAGGGCCAGACTGGTGAAGTCCACTCTCCGACCTTCTCGTGCTCATATCCAAAATCCCGAAAACTTCCAACTCGAACTGCAGAACCGATTCGAGTGCCTAGCAGACTGCGTTTCTGTGGACGATCTAAACAACAGGTTCGTGGAAACTGTCCATACTGTGGGGTCTAAATTCTTTAAGACCCATCGCAGGAAAAGAACCGAAAAGTTCTCTGACCATACTCTCAAGCTAATGAAGGAGAGACAAGAGATGAGGCTGCAGTCATCGGCAGACGCGGCTGCCTACCGGCGGATTAATAGGCAGATCTCTAAGGCACAAACTCGCGACCTCCGTGTCTTTAATACCAAGTGTATTAAAGATACCATTGAGCGGAACAAAGGCTCAAAAGTGTTCGCGAGAGATCTGTCTATCGGACAGAGCCAGCTGACGCGGCTGAAAACTGATGACGGCCGTCTCGTCTCTTCTCGACCTGAGGTCTTGGGAGAGGTTGAGAAGTTCTATGCACAGTTATATACCACGACACAAAAACCTGTTGAAGATTTGGCGAAAGATCCCAGAGCCAAACTGACCCGACACTATACCGAAGATATCCCGGACGTCAGCCTATACGAGATTAGAATGGCTCTCAAACAGCTTAAGGACAACAAGGCGCCAGGTGATGACGGAATCACTGCGGAACTCCTGAAAGCGGGTGGAAAACCGGTACTTAAGATCTTTCAGCGATTGTTCAATTCCGTCATCCACGAGGGCACAACGCCGGAAGCATGGCACAGGAGCGTGGTGGTTCTGTTCTTCAAAAAGGGAGATAATACCTTGTTAAAGAATTATAGACCCATCTCGTTGTTGAGTCATGTTTATAAGTTGTTCTCGAGAGTCATTACGAATCGTCTCGCTCGTAGGTTCGACGACTTCCAGCCTCCCGAACAAGCCAGATTCCGAAAAGGCTTTGGTACCATAGATCACATTCATACGCTGCGGCAGGTTATACAAAAGACGGAAGAGTATAACCGGCCACTTTGCTTAGCGTTTGTGGACTATGAGAAAGCCACCGTGATGACTTACGGATCCGAGACATGGTCGCTAACTAAGGGCCTCATAAGTAGGCTCAGGACCGCTCAGCGTGCGATGGAAAGAGCTATGCTCGGAGTATCCCTGCGGGATCGAATCAGAAATGAGGAGATCCGTAGGAGAACCAGAGTCACCGACATAGCTCAGCGAGTCGCGATACTGAAGTGGAAATGGGCGGGGCACATAGTTCGAAGAGCTGATGGTCGTTGGGGTCCCAAGGTGCTGGAGTGGCGACCCCGCACCGGGAAGCGCAGTGTTGGCAGACCCCCCACCAGGTGGACCGACGACATCAAGCGAGTCGCAGGGAGCCGCTGGATTCAGGCGGCGCAAGACCGAGGTCTGTGGAAGTCCATGCAAGAGACCTTTGTCCAGCAGTGGACGTCTATCGGTTGATAAAGAAGAAGAAGAAGAATCGATTTAAATCAAAACTATATAAAATACTTTTAAACAAATGCTACTATACTGTTGATGAATTTATTCAGGACAAAAATATTAATGACATTGTTTAATTTTTTTTTAAATTAATAGATTTGACATTATATATATAACAGTTAGAATGAGTATGACATTGTTTGAATTTAAAAATGATAGATTTAAGTATTAAATTTTGTATGACTATTCTTTTGCATGCTACTATGTGGCAGATTGAAGCGCTTAGATAATTGTATAAGATCATATTATGTACTCAATCTTGCAAATAAAACATTTGAATATGAAAAAAAAAAATTTGAAAACTGAAAGGTCGCAGGTTCGAATCCCGCACGTTGCACTATTGTCGTACCCACTCCTAACACAAGCTTTTCGCTTATTTGGAGGGGAGAGGAGAATATTAGTCAAATTCGACTTGGCTGAAATTCTTTAAAAAAAAAAACTCCGAACTTGACTCCGAAAAGTCAGAGGTAGGCGTACCCGGGATCGAACCTGCGACCCCCTGAATAGGAGACCACAGTCCTAACTATCTACTAGGCTCACTCATCACTGCTTCATAATATGCTTGCTAATAAAACAATGGTGATATTATAACCGTTCTATGTTGACATATTTTTGTGTCGGCCAGCCTGTATTTGGCCATTCCACTAGTTACGTGACATCTTGAGACCTCTAACATGGCAGACACACGAGCTACATGTTATTAATTCCGTGGCTCGCTTGTTCGGCTGTGAGTTATTAGGCTTGGGTTTGTGCATAGAACAGTGTCAGTGGTACAGAAGGTTCTCCGATCGTGTCGTAGTGCTGTTTCGTCTGACTATGAGAGTGAGGGAATAAGAAGTGCATCTGTGTTTTCGCTAGCACATTTGCGCCACGATATCTCCTGCATATTCTTTCTCTCCCTGCTTGGTGGACATTTTTTTTATAATAGGTATATTTAGCACCCAGAAAAAAATAGAGCAACTTTACTTTAAAATTAACTTAATTTTGAACAATAATGCAAATAAAAACAAACAAACAAGAAAAGCGCACTGTCACTACTTCGCGAGTGAGATTCGAACCTGCGACATCATACACCATACGGTAAAGAAAGCGGCCGCTCGCCCACTGCGCCAAACAGAGCAACTTGTGAACCTCTAAAATGTTGAACGCTTACTGAACGACGGTGTTAGTATTATTTTCGTTACGGAATTTCTTAATTCGGTCGCCGCGCTCAAACTGTTTGTCCTAGTTCAAAGCCCGCGATAAAAGCTATGCAATAGCTTTAAAAATAATCATCACGCACGACCGTTAACAATTTTACATTTTACAACAAAAGAAATACAAATAATAGTATGGAACGATCTTACTCCATAGCTATGGAGTAAGATCGTTCCATACTATACTTCGCTACCGACAATTCTCCCGTTTGGCGGTTCGGCCTCTACTATTAGATATGTATTCTGTGACGCGGCTGAGCACTCGCTTTTATACTTTTTGTTAACATTCGGTACCGTCACTACTGTGTGTAGTATGATTAAAAATAAAGACAACAGAAATTCTGCTAATTGTATAATATAAATTATATCCCTTGACAGCAATCTCACTTGATGGTAGGTGATGATGCAGTCTGAGATGGTAGCGGGCTAATCTGAATCGTTTAGCGGCACGTCTTTTATGGTCACTAGCCACGGCTAAAGCTTTCATAGACCGGACTATAGAGACTATTCAAAAATTATAAGTTCCCAAATCACCTTTGCCGGGAATCGAACCCAAGGTCTCCAACTAAGACCACAGCCCACAACTGAACCAAAGGGGCGTAGTTATTAATGGATTTCCAATTTAGATAGTTTTCTTTTGTAATAGACTTATTGAAAGACTGAGCCGATCACGTGGAACTGTTTCCATTGACCTTTTTACCGAATTGACCGCGGTTTACGTCAAAGACATTTAAATTTCAACGATAAAATAGGTTTCCGATCCCTAGCTGTATACTATTAACACACAACAAAGCATAACCTATCACATTTATTGTTCTCCCTCACGAAGTAATTATGAAATTTCCCAGTAAAGACTGCCTATACTTCTACTACTTACCTTCTTTCTACACGAGGCCTTCTGGATGTAATCTCTTCCTTAGAGATAAGCCGTCATTGTGCACGCCCTTGCTATTCTTGTTTACGACTTTTTATAATGTTTTTGTTTCATATTTATTTTACTGGTACTAAATAAATAAATAAATATATATATAAAAGAAAGTGGTGTTAGTTACACTATTTATAACTCAAGAACGGATGAACCGATTTGGCTGAAAATTGGTGGAGAGGTAGCTTAGAACCAGGAGACGGACATAGGATACTTTTTATCCCGTTCGACCGCGTTTCCGTCAAGTCACTATAAAACGTGGTATAACAAAAACGCATCTGATATGGAATAACAAAACGCAAATGACAGTGGAATAACAAAACATAAATGACAGCTAAACCTAATTTTGTCTTTGGTTAATTATGGTAAAAAATTTGACAATTATAAAAATGATAGTTTAACGTAATTGATAATATCATCAGTAATATGTTTTCTCTTTGAATCATCATAAACAATGACGCGAGCAAGACGATCAAATGTTTCCTGCTACAAAGCTACGGATTGACGTGATTTATTGGATAGGTATAGTTGAGAACCTGGAGGGTGACAAAGATTTCCCGCGGGATGTTATGAACTAAATCCACGCAGACGAAGTCGCGGGCATCAGCTAGTAAATAAATATACTGAAAATTTCACACAATGAAAACCCTGACAACCAGCAAATATGGTCGAGCGAAGCATCGACTGGATCATGTGTCATGCTCGTGAACGGGTGCCACCGGCGGGATTGGGGCTACTTTCTATCTGCCCGTCTTAACATGAATTGAATTGTAGTAAGCTTTTTTGGAACTTCCCCTTATTGTGGAAATATTATATTTGACCTTTTTTGGGTATCCAAGAGAGAGCACGTTCCGAAACTGTCAACTTCTTAAAAGTTTCTATAACAATTGCGATCACCGAAACTCGCAACTAGATTTGCTACGTCTGCGCAGTCATAGATTAAGGATCGGTAGTCACTACGCAGCTACTAGATACCGCCCTTCTTAAAAACACTATCTGTTTAAATGCGGCAACGCAATATCAAAGTAATATCATAGTTTGTATTTGAAAACGTCAAACTTTGGTTGCTACGATAGTACGCCAGTCCAGGTGTACTATGAATTGCCGTAATTGCCGTAATTGCCGTAATTGCCGTAATTGCCGTGTCTAGTACGAGAGTCCCAATCCTAAATCTATGGTTATACAATGAAAAACTTGAAAACTGCTAGTTGCGAGTTGTCGATTGCTGCATCAGACTACTACTTGTGCGCAGCGCGATACACGCTGAGATCCCTGCAGCATAAGATCGTATCCTGTAGGTCAATGGTTCGAATCCCAGCTGGACAGACTGAATTTTCTATTTTCAATTTTATTTTAAATAATTTCCACATGTAGAAATTGTTTAAAATAAAATTGAAAATGGAAAATTCGGTCTGTCGAGCTGGGATTCGAACCATCGACTTTTAACTGTTAGGCGACTGCAGAAGCCACTAGGCTACGGAGACCCAATATTGTACCGGGAAAATACCGAACACAACAATGCCAAATTCACATTCAAAAAAGTGTCGGTTTCAAAAAAGTGTCGATCTGTCTAGCCCCCTTCCGAGTTCCGCACCGCGCGATAAGGAACTACGTTCCAAAACTTATTAAAATGTAATAGCTACATAATAATATTCTAAAATGATTATTTTGAAAAGAGCAACTGCTGAGTTTTTTGCCGGCTCTTCTCAGCAGAATCCGCTTTCCGAACCGGAGGTAGAGTCATGACGTGTCATAAGAGCCACAGGTTGGCCTACGTGAAATAAATCATTTTGAATTTTTCGACCAAGCGAAGCGAAGGTCTTTGAGTCTACTTGAGTGAATTTGCACTTGTCCGTCCGTCCGTCCGTCCGTCTGTCAGAGCCTTATAACTTCTGAATTACTGAACGTAATTACTTCAATTTTAGATATAATATGTAAACCGATGGCCTCCAGCCGAAAATGGCTTTAAAAGTTATAAAAATCTTTATTTCAGGGGGGCTCTCATAGAAGCGAATGCGAAGAAAAAAAAATTTTTTTGCGTTTCATAAGGTTACAGCACCTCATTTTAAAGATAATTTAGAACAGAGTACAAAAGTATTTTTTTTTATTTTTTTTCCTAAAATTGACGAAATGGGGGGCTTTCAAAGTGGAGATTATATTTGACCTCACAACGGAATAACCATTGAAAGCTGGGGCTTGAAAGTTTTATAATTTTAGCGTAATTGAACAACAAATACTAAAATTAGATAAATGTAATAAGGAAACTATATTATTTAACTTTTAATGAGCAGCAACAACAGAACTTCACAATGATGTCAATAGATGGCGCTCTCATCTCATATAGCAAATGCAGCTATATGTAACTTATTATTCAATTAAAATTATTATTTAGTCATTTAGCAAACATCAATAAAACTTCACGTTGCAGTTTGTTTTTACATGTTTTCTGATCGTGTCGATAGATGACGCTGTGTACAAGTAATTTAATTTGAATGTTCCAAAAACTATACCTAAGTTTGATTGAGGCCTTGAGGATTTCACTATAGCAGTGCCCTAACCTTTACGGGCTACCTATGTTAAGTTATTTGACACTTTCTGTCAACTTTGTTATTACGAACCTCTACGGGACAACTAAAGGTGAAAATGACATTGGGATGTTAGGATTGTATTTAGGGGCTACCTACGTAAAGAGACTTCTACAAAGGGGATGATTCAGGTATGGTTGGTGAAAACGGGCATAATAATAATATCAATTTTGATCGTCATGTATCTATTGAATGAATAAGTAATTATGGGAAGCCGTTACCGCGAGGTCTCAGTTCGGGGCGAACCACTAGTATAAACTGAATCGGTCCTTCGTGGCTCAGCCAGCCTCGGCCGCTGAAGCGCCTGAAATAATTTTGAATTTTTAGAAAAAACTGAATCGGTCCTTCGGTGGCTAGGCCAGCCTCGGTCGCTGAAGCGCCATAGCCCATAACCTATTTGAGCGCTCGCCCAAATATAAATCATGCCCCATTTAACAAATAGACCACCGGGACCCGCTCCGTAATGAATTAATAATGATTAGTTTGCCGGCACTTCACCGGCTGCCTATAAATATTACTAAATTGTTGCCTTTACACTTTACAGCCTGTTAAATATGTGGTGAACCATAAACAGGAATTATTTCGTGACAACCTCGTATTAGTCAGTGTTAATGGTAATTGAGGTATGAAAAAATAAACAATGAAACTAGAGAACCATTTTTCTTTGTGACTGCTTCGAGGAAGTAAGGGTAGGCTGGAATAATTGTTTCAAGTAGGTAGGACTAATCATTTTCTTGGAGATGCTTCTTCTTATATAAATAGGTACATCACATCATCAAATCAGATGTAATATTCAGTTTTTGTGGGTTTAATTAAAAGTTTCACGTAAACTTGTGTGCACCCTTAACCCTTTCTCTCAGATCGTCATGTATTCAACATGTTTTTTTTGCAAATTCACAAGGAATATTATTGATTCACCAATCAATAATAGTCCACCATTCAATTATTGTGAATCTGCGCAAGTGAAATTGTTAAAAAAAGTAACGTCTAATTCAGAAATTCAATCCTTACTAATATTATAAATGCGAAAGTGTGTTTGTTTGTTGGTTTGTCCTTCAATCACGTCGCAACAGGGCTACGGATCGACGTGATTTTTTGCATGGGTATACTTGAGGACCTGGAGAGTGACTTAGGCTTCTTTTTATCCCGGAATATAAAAGAGTTCCCGAAGGATTTTAAAAGTTAAATCCACGCGGACGAAGTCTCGGGCATCACCTAGTAATAAAATATTTTTAAAGCGCAAAGCTTTTGAATCGCATTTCCGTCCCATCGGACTGTGAGAGGAAGGAAAACATAGAGAGGCCGCCGCCGCGGGCAGATTCCGTTGGGCAAAAGGAAGTTTTTGAACTTTTCTCTTGTTGCTAGTGAAAATAATATAATCACGCACGTGACAAAACATAATTGGAAAGACAAAGAAGTAATAAGGCACGAAATTGTAAAAGGAAAATGATTGTATCAAAGAAATAACATAACGAGTGCAGGGGCGCGGGGCGCGGGGCGGGGCGGGGCGGCCAGGGAGGGTGCGAACTAAGTCTTTCTCGTTTTATTTGTTCACGCTGAATACTTTCTTTTAGAGTCTCCCAAATATTATTATGATTACAATTTTCTGTATAAAACGTTCTTTACCGCACTTTCGAAACACAATTTGGAGTTTCTTTAAAACAATCAACGTTAAGGTATCATTTGAATAAATAAAACCAAAACTTATATTTCATTTGATTAAGTGCCAATTTCACCATCATCGAATACCGTTAATCCGAGGAATGAAGACTTTTTGACCGATTTTCAAATTTTTCAATACAACATCTATCAGAACTTCAACTGATGGTTATAATAATGGATGGAATAGAATAAAAATATTTTTGTTTCAAATAAACTTTTTTCCAAGTGCTTTTGGATCATCGATGAGTCTACCACTGGTTCGGAATGCCCTTCCTGCCGAGAAGAACCAGCAAGAAACTCGGCGGTTGCTCTTTTCAAAATAAGTTTACACAGGTATTATGCTATGTATCCAGTGTTTCCACAATGAGGGGAAGTTCCAAAAATGCATACTACTTACAATTATTCAATACATATTAAGATGGGCAGACAGAAAGTAGCCCCATTCCCGCCGCGGCGGTTTGCCATTGGAGGTAATACATCGAATTTTTAAACAGTTCCTCGAGTCGTTTCTATTTCAATAAAGAAGACCACCGGCAAAGCACTACTATGTAACTCATGCATATCAATCAAACTTGTACCGTCAACAACAAAAAATTTCGCTTACAAATCTACAGATTAATAAAACTAAGTCGTACTTATAATACACAATAGTAAAAAAAAAATTAATTAATCAGTAGAAAGACATGTCAATAATGTTATTCTCTACTAGCTGACCCGGCGAACTTCGTACCGCCAACTTAACTATTTATATAAAAAACTTGAGAGGTGTCAAAGGACACCCGGATGGAACGTAGCTCCTTTCGATTAATTTTAGTGAAGGAATTGTAATAAACTAAAGTTCGGCAGTTCAGAGAATGCGGTCCTGACACATTTAGAAAAATATTGTTTACCAAGTTATTTGACACTCAGTTTGGCACAAAATTATAACATTAATTGATTATTGATATAATAATGTTGTTTTAATGCTAATCAATTGTTAAAACGGTAAACAACCAGCAATAATATTTTTATCGTAACTGCAACGCCATTACAAAGTTACGTCGTCAGTTCAATCGCGACGTGTCAGGAACGCATTCTCTGAACGGCCGTAGTATAGTGGTGTCATCTAGTATTAAATTGATTAACTACGATGAATTATATTATTTTGTTTATTTCTATTGCACTGTTACAAAACCAAAGAGTTACTCTGGTGGAGTTACTGTTTTTTCACAGATGGCGTTAGCATTTTATCCAATTTATACAATAAAATATTAGTGAAAAATTCCACATTTAGAAATTATTTAAAATAAAATTGAAAATAGAAAATTCAGTATGTCGAGCTGGGATTCGAACCATCGACGTTGAATTTAGAGGCGACTCTCCTAACCATTAGGCCATGCAGACGCCGAGTTCTAAGGCGAAAATACCGAATACAATGCAAAATTCACATTCAACAAAAATGTCGGTTTCAAAAATGTGTCGTGTCGGTTCCTTAATTTTTTCCGTCTAGCCCCCTTCCATACCGCGCGATAAGGAACTACGTTCCAAAACGAATTATCTTAATCAAAAAAAACTATCCTATCTTTCAAGTTGGACCAAATTACAGATAGTTACGAAGTTTGATTAAAATCGGTTAGTTAAGTAGTTTAGGAGTCCATCGCGGACAAACAACATGACACGTAATTTATATCGCGGACAAACAACATGACACGTAATTTATATATATTATTAAGATTAGTACCTACACTGCATACCTAGTATGGCAGTGATCTTTTCAGCTGAAACTACGGTACGTAAACTAGTGTTTCGGATATGTACTTAAAACTTCTCAGGTTCGTTTCTTATCTGTTGTCGCCTTATTTAGTCCTAAACAAGAACTAAGTATAAAATAACATCAGCTATTACCAACTTGTGCTAAGTTTTTCTTTGAGAAAACAATACTGTTGTATTTCGTTTAGGAGCTGTAATTTGGAGCTGTCTAGACGTTTCTAGAGCTTTTTGTACAGTTCTACTAAATTAACACATATTCAATACAATTAATGGGGCATTAAGATAAATTAAGGGTTTTTATTTCTCTCTTAAATGTTTAGATAGAAAATACATTCGAACATGGAGTTAGCGATTTAAAAATGAAATAAATAATAATTAACGTAGGGGGTAGGTATATTTTATTGGAATGCTAAATTTCTTGGAGGTAAGAATCGTTCGGTAATTTCGTAAAATTTTTCTTTTTCTCAAAATTGTATCTTTTAATTTCAGGATAACAATCATTACATTTAAAAGTGATAGAAATTGAATTGAAAGGAATAGAATTTTTTTCTTTACTTAAACAAACTTTTACAAAGAGCTTCCGATTTGGTAGGCTACTTACTGAAGATTGCACATTTTTAACCGACTTCAAAAAAGGAGGAGGTTCTTAATTCATCGGAATCTTTTTTTATGTATGTCCACCGATTACTCGAAGACGCCTGAACCGATTTAGGAGATTCTTTTTTTGTTTTAAAGGGTATACTTTCCAGGTCCCATTTAAATTTTATTGAAATTGGTCAAGCTGTTTTTAAATATCAACAATAAATTATACTAGTGGTTCGCCCCGAACTGAGACCTCGCGGTAACGGTATCCCATGATTATTCATTCAATCGATACATGATAACCAAAACTGACATTATTATTATGCCCGTTTTCACCAAACATACCTAAATCATCCCCTAAGTAGGAGTCTCTTAACGTAGGTAGCTCCTAAATACAATCCTAAGTCCTAACATCCGTCCCAATATCCTTTTAGGTGTCCCGTACAGGATCGTGATAAATAAGTTGACAGAAAACATCAATCACCTAACTTATAGGTAGCCCGTAAAGGTTAGGGAACGTTAGTGAAAACATTGAATTATTATGTAGGTACTAACGAGTGAAACCGGGTTACGGGCATCTGTACAAATCGTCATCTATCGACGCGAATAGAAAATATACAATATTTAACTAAAATTTAACTAAAAAATAATTTTAATTGAATAATATGGTACAAAAAAAATTACAATACAATTATTGTATTATAATAAGTAACTAAATAATAATGGTCGACGCAAAACTGTTTTTGGGATAGGTCGTAGTCTTAACTCGTAGTTCCATGGGAATAGTTACTGACTGCGCCATCTATTAGCATTATTGTGAAGCTATGTTGATGCGATATGAATTACTGATGTACATTAAAAATTAAATAATCTCGTTTCTTTATAATATTCATATAATTTTAGTATTTGTTGTTCAAGTACAGGATATAAGTGACCTAAAAACATAAAATCAGTTTGAAAATCCATAGCGGATTTTCCTAGAGAGCGTCTTCAAGCGAGCGTATAAAATCGCCACTTTGAAAGCCCCCCATTTCGTCAATTTTAAGGGAAAAATTAAAAAAAATATATTTTTGTACTCAGTTCAAAATTATCTTTAAAATGATACGTAACAATTTTATGTAACGCGATATTTTTTTTTACTTCGCATTCGCTTCTATGAGAGCCCCCCTGAAATAAAGATTTTTATAACTTTTTAAGCCATTTTCGGTTGGAGGCCATCGGTTTACATATTATATCTAAATTTGAAGTAATTACGTTCAGTAATTCAAAAGTTATAAGGCTCTGACAGACGGACGGACGGACGGACGGACAAGTGCAAATCGCTCTAGTTAACTCAGAGACCTCGCTTCGCTCGGTCAAATATTCTTTGTAGTGACGCGGGCGCGGCGTTTGAAGTCGGATTTTTAAAAAGATTTTTTTGTATTAAATTATAACATCTTAATTACAGCTGTAGAGTAATAATAATTAATTGAGGATTAATTGAATGTAACTGTTTACATTAATTCTAATCTATTTGCGCATACATCAGTGACTAGTACCGAAATTGCTCGGCATATTCACAGGCCCTGCATATGGGATTCTGGATATCTCTACTATACGGGGACGATACGATACTAGGCCACGCTACTCGTGAGAAAAGTATTAAATCTAATATAAGTACAGTATCTATAAGTAATCTATAAGTATAGTATTAAATCTATTTGTTATTGTTCTAGATCTATTATAACTCAGCCCAATATCGATACATCTTGATGATTTATCTATTGCTTTACTGTAAAAAAATAATTATGAAATGATATTTTTGTTTTGAAATTGTAAAATACTAGCTTCGTCTGTGTGGATTTAGTTTTTAAAATCCCTCGGGAGCTCCTTGATTTTCCGGGATAAAAAGTAGCCTGTGTCACTCTCCAGGTCCTCGAGTGTACCCATGCTAATCACATCGATCCGTAGCTCTGTTGCGGCGTGATTGAAAGACAAACAAACGAACAAACACAATTTCGCATTTATAATATTAGTATGATGACCATTCAAGCATCTTCTTCAAATTTTATCTTACTGTAAATTTTAAGAGAACTTATTTTATTATTTGGTAGACATATTATTATATCTTATTAGATTAACGCGAGCTTTATCAAAGAAAAAGTTAACAATCTATTATATTATACATCCTTAAGCAGATTATTTATCTGAATATGGCAAAGCCATCAGAGTTATGATTTTAGTATTCTATGTACGAACATATTACGTATGTTTGTATAAATTACTGAGACAATTTTGATTCATGATGTATCGATCAATTTCTTATTATGATCCGTGCGAAATAGGGTGCATTTTATACAGAGATTTTCCTAATCTGTGATTTTATGTGAAAAAATCAATATTACGGATGTTGCATCCAGTGTTCTGTAGTCAGGTTACAGTTTTTAAGGTATTTTCTTATTTTTATATTTTTAATAGTTGCAATGTATTGCTACAAGATGTCGCTAACAGTTGCTCAAAATATATCATCATCACCATCATCAAAAACTCATCAACGGCTCACTACTGAGCGCAGGTCTCCTCGCAGAGTAGGGTTATAGGCCATAGTCCACCACGCTGGCCCAATGCGAATTGGTGGACTCCACACACCTTCAAGAACATTAAGAAGAACTCTCCAGGTGTGCAGGTTTCCTCACGATGTTTTCCTTCACCGTTGAAGCAAGTAATGCGTGCCCATTATATAATTGCTTAAACGCATTTGACTTCGAAAAGTCAGAGGTGCGTACCCGGGATCGAACCTGCGACCCCCGAATAGGAGACCACAGTCCTAACCACTAGGCTATCACTGCTTTAATATATAATATAACTAATTTCGGAGTTTACGGGTAGTTTAACAGTGGCCGTAGTGTAAACTGACCAACACACTCGGGCGCGATACCCCAAGAGATGTGAGTTCGATCCACGCCGTCCGTCCCCGGAATTTTTTGATTTAAAAATTTAAAAAGTTATTCGTATATTTTGTTGTCGTGTATTGTAAAGCGCGCTGATGGTCCGAGCGGTCCGTTGATTTAGACAAATATGAGCAAACCGCACAACGGACGATTACCTTTGTACCGGCGAATAATTGATCGGCGCCCGGCGCTTATTCATCAATGCGATTTGAATATTGGCACTTATCAATTTTCCAATTTGGTGGTCATTTTCCACGATTTCTATGTGATTTGTTCGATATTTCCGATCAAATCGAATTGTTTTATGTTTGTAAAATTACGCCGGTAATGCGTGCCCATTATTTAATTAATTTGGAGCTCGGTAATGGAATATTGTTTGGTTCGTCGTCGTGAATACATCAATGATAATTTTATGTTTGATATCGGGAATAAAAACTTGAAAAAATTTGGATCAAAGGAGAATGGGCAATTTTGTATGAGACGTGGGCGGTTCGCGACGGAGAATAATTTGTTATTCATTGATTTGGTTTAGTCCTACAGCTACTTGCGAAATGTTTTATCACTGTAATATCTTTCATTTTAGATACTTAGCTCAGAAAGCAAATAATCTTATCTTACTAATATTATAAATGCGAAAGTGTGTTTATTTGTAGGTTTATCCTTCAATCACGCTGCAACAGAGCTGCGGATCAACGTGATTTTTTGCATGGGTATAGTCGAGGATCTGGAGAGTGACTTAGGTTACTTTTAATCATGCAAAGTATTGACTTTTAATCATGCAAAGTATTGAGTTCCCGCAAGATTTTAAAAACTAAATCCACTCAGACGAAGTTGCGGTCATTAGCTAATTATTAATTAAACCTTAAGCTATCAACAATATAGAGATTCTCCATGATTATCGTGTAGACTCATAACTAAATTATTATTTAGTTAAGTCGACCAAGTAATGTAATCTATATATATATAAAAATGAATCCCCATTTCCCTTGGTCACGACATCACGCGTGAAAGGCTGAACCGATTTTGCCGGGACTTCCACTGACAGATAGTTGATGTTATAAGGATTGACATAGGCTACTTTTTTAACCAACTTTCAAAAAAGATTTGTGTTTTCATACCTATGTATATCAGTATCTCTGTGATTTGTAAACCGATTTGCGTTTTGTAATCGATACAAAACCTTTGCCAGATGGTCCCATAAAAACTGGGTCCTAAACCCTCAATCCTGATGATGTAGGGTTACTGTCCACCTAAATTGTGGTGATTTATCGACTGTCAATTATGAATAGTTGTTGTAGGTGCCAAGCAAAGACTACATAGTTATTATTCCAAGAGCCAACTCCTCAGTCCTGATGTTGCAGGGGTTCTGCCCACGCAGACAAAGTCGCGGGCATCAGCTAGTTGGTTATAATAATTTGTCCACGTAGGTGTAGCGATTATCACTAGTACTGACAGTAATCCGGGCAGGCGACTTGAAGCAGCCGGAGCCTCTGCACAGCCTACGCGATGTGTCACAAAGTTTAAGTATCTAACTTTTAATTGGAATCAAAGTTGGAATCTATTTATGTAACTCATCTTTAGTTGTAACTACGTTCCGTAAAGGATCATGCTTTTTATAAATGCAGTAGATTAAGTTTAAACAACACAACAAGTAAAAAACGAAAATTATATTTTGCTTCTAATTTGAAAGCCAGCAGCGCATAGTTAATACCAGTTCTGGTATGGCAAATATTCATAGTCACGGATGTTCTCCATAAAACCAAATAAACTGCTTGTTAGCTAAAAATGTGTATTTAAAGAAAAATTAATATCCCTCGGCTATAATCCGGCAAATCTTTTGACACTCGACGTACGTTTACACAAAAAATATTCAGTTTGGCGGATTATAGTAAAGGTATATTAATTTTTCTTTAAATGTCATGAAATTCAGCAAAGTAAAGCCTGATTCTATTCAATAAAAAAAAAAGTGTTTACGAGTACCGGATTCATTACCTCAAATAACTGCATAGTTGGTCCAGTGGTCTTAAGGAAGTGGCAGTAAGCCTGGTCTTAGTTCGACTGTGGATGACGAAGTCCTGGATTCGATTCCCGGTTAGTCGTTCGGCTAGTGCAAAAAAATGTATTGGGGGTTTCTGATAAGAAATTCTTCGTAATCACCGTCGTGCCTCGAAGAGAACGTTAAGCCGTAGGTCCTGTGTCTAATCTCTCTCCGATCATTTCAGATTTTCCATATTGCACCTTTATCTGCGCACACATACCACGCACGTGCACTATAATATCTTCCCTGTAGATATCTAGTAGAGAGCTATGCTTGGAGTGTCCCTGCGGGATCGAATCAGAAATGGGGAGATCCGTAGGAGAACCAAAGTCACCGACATAGCTCAGCGAGTCGCGAAACTGGATTCAGGCGGCGCAAGACCGAGGCCTGTGGAAGTCCTTGCAAGAAATCTTTATCCAGCAGTGGACGTCTATCGGTTGATAAAGAAGAAGAGGAAGAAGAAGATAAATCTTCTCTCTGTGGATTGGCTGTGACCAGATTTAGTCGGGAGGGCTATTCTTATTATTATAGCTTCAAAGCTGTCGCCTCGACTGCCGCATCAAATTTTAAGCATCATGATTCATGGCGACATCACCCGCCAGGTTATAGAATAGAATAGAAATGTTTTTTATTCAAATAAACTTTTACAAGTACTTTTGAATCGTCAATGAGTCTACCACTGGTTCGGAATGCCGTTCCTGCCGAGAAGTACCAGCAAGAAACTCGGCAGTTGCTCTTTTCAAAATACTTTTACAATATACTTAATTGATATTATTCTATGTATGCAGAGTTTCCACAATGAGGGGAAGTTCCACAATAGCATACGTAATTATTTCTAATTATAATTCAACACATGTCAAGACGGGCAGACAGAAAGTAGTCCCCATTGCCGCTGGTGGAACCCGTTCACGAGCATGACGCATGACCCAGCCATTGTTTCGCTCAACCATATTTTAGGGAACGTAACAAGGTTGTCACTCCAATTGGCCGATTGAGACCCCCCGTTCGATTACAAAAATTAATAAAACATTCGCTAATTGTCCTCGGCCCGCCTCTTCCATGCCGCACTCGGCTCCGTCATATTTCAGCCCGCTCCGTCCGGGCGAGAGCTCCGCAGCAAATGTATTACCCCAGAAGGGTGCATATTTTACCCCTACATGCGGAGTTTTTTGGGGAATTTTTAGCCACTCAACGATCGCACTTGATATTTTTCCCTCGGAATCATTTGTAGCTGGCGTTAAGGATAAATGATTGTTGGATGGCTCTAGATACTGAAATTGGTTTTAAATTGAAATTTATTAGGTTGGTTAGGTTTTAAAAATCCCGCAGAAACTTTGTTTGGTTTTACCGGGATAAAAGGAAGCCTGTGTCATTCTCCACGTCCTTAATTATACCATGCAATAATCATGTCGATCTGTTGCTGTGTGATAGAAGGACTAACACACTAACACACTTTCGCATCCTTACTAATATTATAAATGCAAAAGTGTGTTTGTTTGTTGGTTTGTCCTTCAATCACGCCGCAACAGGGCTACGGATTGACGTGATTTTTTGTATGGGTGTAGTTGAGGACCTGGAGAGTGACATAGGCTACTTTTTATCCCGGAAAATCAAAGAGTTCTCGAGGGATTTTAAAAACTAAATCCACGCGGACAAAGTCGCGGGCATCAGCTAGTTTATAATATTAGTCAGTGTGAACACGATTTGTCGGGGATTTTTCGTTAAAAAGCCGACAAATCGCGATTTTTGCATGGTTATAGTAGTAGAGAGTGACATAAGCTACTTTTTATCCCTGAAAAAAGGGTTCTCGAGGGATAAAAGCTAGGAGTAAATTACAATTTAACAAGGTGTCACACCAAAAGTCAATTTTACTGTCGCAAAGTTCCATTTCAAAGGCTGTAATTTCGGTGATCTCATCTCTCAGGTGTCAAGTTCCATCAGGATGTACTTCAAGGATCGTTAATTGGACCCGTCACGCCTCTGTCGTATTTCATCCCGGCGTGTCCCGGAGCGTCCCGGCTGTCCCGGGTGATCCTCTACAGAGAATACATTACACTCTCAAAGGTGAATATTTTACATATCATCCCGGATTTTTCGCAGCAATTTGTAGTTATAATACTTGCAAGTATGGCATTACCGGCCTCTAATGTGCATCGAATTTTTATCGCAAAGGATCGAGACGCCTTTCTGTTAATCATAATATGATGGAAGGAGTTTTCTTGGGATATAAGTTCTGAGATCCTTCCGCATATATAGTACAATGTTTCGACACTAAGGTTTAACGTCTTACGGTTAATTAATCACCACAGTTTAAGTGGGCAGTAACCCTGCAGCACCAGGATTCAAGATTGCAGCGTGATTGACGGACAAACCAACAAACAAACACACTTTCGCTTTTATAGTTATGTATTAGTAAGGAAGAATTAATACTATACGATGATAAAAGCGATCTAATTAAATTTTAAAACACAAAAGCTACTATTGTGACTTAAATATAATAGTTAGATAAATTCCCTTAGGGAATTTTTGTAGAATTGAGTTTTTCAATCATTTAGTACATAACTTTTATGTATCATCAATAGTTTTCACAGCACATGCCAGCATAATGCATTTTATAGGCAAAATTTTGCTACTTTGGGTTACATTATTGCAATTTTTATAAGGATCTCTATTTTGCGAAAATAAATTATAGCCTAATAACACTTTCTGTTGGTGAAAAAATGGTTAAAATCGGTCCAGTAGTTACGAAGTCTATTCGGTACAAACAAACAAACAAAAAAATCTTTCCTCTTTCTAATATTATTAGTATTAGTATTAGTATTAGTATATATGAATATGATGAGAGTAGGTACCATCAAAATAAGCAAATTATTAAATTAGAATAAAAAATCCGACTGTTTTAAAAAATATCAACAGAATGATTTAAGATTTTAATGATAATAATCTGTTCAGGCATTTTGAAGTTGATGATGAAAAAAAGAAAGTCACATTAATGAACCCTGAATATTCATCCTTTTTTTCTACAGTCGCGTAATTAAGTCTCAATATTTTAACAGGATAATATTATTATTATTATGATCGGCTTGCATAAATTTGGGATCCGCGGACCGCGAGGAAAATTATTCCGAGAAGCGAAATAAAACGCGCTCGATTTACAATTCGCGCCACTCGTGCCGCGCGCCGCCGGTCGCCGCGTTATTCTTTCCAATATTATTATTCCAATGAGCTTGTTATTATTACGTTTTAATATTCCCTTCGAGTTCTTCAACCTTTTAATATTGCTTTAACGTTCTGTTTATTTTTCTTGTTTTTTGATACTAACAAGAAAGATAAAGAAATATGTTTAACTTCCTTGGTGTTATTAAAACTACTTCATTAATTTTTTTTTGCTTTCGCATCAGATCTAAGCTAATAATCATTCATCATTAGCAACCCATCAACGGCTCACTACTGAGCGCAGGTCTCCTCTCAGAGAAGGGTTTTAGGCCATAGTCCACCACGCTGGCCCAATGCGAATTGGCGGACTTCACACACCTTCAAGAACATTATGAAGAACCCTAAGGTGTGCAGGTTTCCTCACGATGTTTTCTTTCACCGTTGAAGCAAGTGATATTTAACGTTGATATGTGACGTTTGAATACCGAGCAAACGAGCTGGAGGGTCACCTGACGTTAAGTGATTACTGCCACCCATGAACATTTGGAGTACCAGAGGCACCAACAATGCTTTGCGGGCTTTTCAGGAAGTTTTCGGTCCGCCCTTTGAATAACTCCATGTTATAATTGTGTAGAAACACCGTCGAAGGGAGAAAGAGAAATATAAGGGAATTCTATGGTGTAACAACATATACAACTCAAGCGAAACAATCACATTATTATTGACATTGATATGGTAAGGCGATACAATATGCTCCACATTTGTCACGCACCCCGAAGAGACAGCTCGCGTGACGGCGCACACTACCACACGATCACACAATAACTATTGACATATTTATCGTGATATTAGCTTTAGTCCGGGAGGAATCGGCGCATGCGTACCGAAAACTATTCCACCTCAATTTTTTTATGCGATCCTCTTCCAATGGCCCTCCTAATTATATAAATGCATGTTGCCAGGGCGCCACCTGGTGCCATATTATTTAAACCGAAATTGTTTAAACAATTGCAAGGAATTATTATTTTTCAACCGGACAAATTTTTTTTATATTCTTTATTAAAATACCAATAAAAAAGGTCCTATGACTTTTCACGATAAAGTTAATATTTTTAAAGATATGAATTTTTAAAGGTTCGAAAAATCTCAAATTTGGGTACTTTCGACCTATGAAAAATATATTAAAAAAAAACATAATGTTTTAGTAATATTTTTTTTTTAATTCTCTATACGATAGTTAATAATATTGTTAATAGAGATTTAAAAAAATTTCATTGTTTATATCTTTTTTTTAATTGTTAATTTCGCGCGCTCACAAGTATGCGTCGCTTATAGTCTAGATTTCCTTACTTGAGTATTCGGGTAAACAAACACCTCTTGATATAAATATCACTTATTTACACACCAACCACACATTTTGAACTATGTTTAACTGTCTAGATCTGTTCATTAAACACATTCGTTACGATTTACACTTGAATGTTTAGAAAAAACATTCAAATGAATTGAATTATAGTTATTTATGCAACTGTTGTATAATAAGGGGTATTATAGAATAGAATAGAATAGAAATATTTTTTATTCAAATAAACTTTTACAAGTGCTTTTGAATAGTCAAGGAATCTACCACTGGTTCGGAATGCCTTTCCTGCCGAGAAGAACCAGCAAGAAACTCGGCGGTTGCTCTTTTCAACTTTTCAAAACAAATTTACAATACAGTAAATACTATTAAAACACGAATGTGGGTTTATCACACTCACGTGATACTATGACACACATATGATTCACATGTGTGATACTATTATCACACTCGGCTACGCCTCGTGTGATAAACCCGCATTCGTGTTTTAATACCCCTTATTATACAACAGTTGCATAAATAACTATTATTCAATTCATTTGAATGTTTTTTCTAAACATTCAAGTGTAAATCGTAACGAATGTGTTTAATGAACAGATCTAGACAGTTAAACACAGTTCAAAATGTGTGGTTGGAGTGTAAATAAGTGATATTTATATCAAGAGGTGTTTGTTTACCTGAATACTCAAGTAAGGAAATCTAGACTATAAGCGACGCATACTTGTGAGCGCGCGAAATTAACAATTAAAAAAAAGATATAAACAATGAAATTTTTTTAAATCTCTATTAACAATATTATTAACTATTGTATAGAGAATTAAAAAAAAATATTACTAAAGCATTATGTTTTTTTTTAAATATATTTTTCATAGGTCGAAAGTACCCAAATTTGAGATTTTTCGAACCTTTAAAAATTCATATCTTTAAAAATATTAACTTTATCGTGAAAAGTCATAGGACCTTTTTTATTGGTATTTCAATAAAGAATATAAAAAAAATTTGTCCGGTTGAAAAATAACAATTCCTTGCAATTGTTTAAACAATTTCGGTTTAAACAATATGGCACCAGGTGGCGCCCTGGCAACATGCATTTATATAATTAGGAGGGCCATTTGAAGAGGATCGCATAAAAAAATTGAGGTGGAATAGTTTTCGATACGCATGCGCCGATTCCTCCCGGACTACTTTGTGTTTTCGTTCTTCTCCTCATTTCTCATAAATGACAGGTCTCACCACTGAAATGTCACTGGATAAAAATTATTATTTATGTTAGTGGTTCACCCCAAACTAACCCCTCGTGTCCTAGAAGTTTCGTTGTTTACGTGATGCTGTATATCAAGTTTGGGCATAAATAAATTTTTGCAAGAATATTATGTGTATTTTTTTCTGCTTGATAATAATTGACCATTACTAGTGGTGGGTTTCATTCCACCCGAATGATTTTATATGGAATAGGCATAAGATTGTAAGTGCCATAGTCACTGGTTTTGGAATATAATAATGTAGACTGTACATTTGGGTTTTAATTCGAGTTCCTATTTACGGGCGAACCTACAACGTCAATAAGCGAGCACGAAATTAAGGATTTCACTCACCTTCCGATGTCTTCGATTCACGGGGCCGATGCAGGTGGTAGGATCGGCCTTTGTTCTGCTAGATTTCTCACCAGAGTTTGAACTTTACAACACACGACACTAGGCAGCTGCCGTTTATGCAAGTTCAAGTTCGAGGAGCACGACACTGGGTTGACGCGGTGAAAAGATGAATTTTCTTGATAGTTCTTCGAGCGGCACTTGCTGGAGAACGAGCGTTAACGTACGACGTCTGCGAAGCTTGTCTGACGTTGTGAATGACGGACGATAAAAGATCGAAAAGGTAGGGTAGCTCGATAAAATCATACCCGCAAAATTGACGTTGATAGTGACGGTTACAAAAATAATGTAGATCTATCGAATTAGAACCTCGTATTTCTTAACAATTAGTATTTGTAGTTGAAAGCAGCTAGTGGTTAGGACTGTGGTCTCCTAACCGGGGGGTCGCAGGTTTGATCCCGGGCACGCACCTGTGACTTTTCTAAGTACCTAATGTGCGTTTAAGAAATTAAATAACTCATGCTTTAACGGTGAAAGAAAAAATCGTGAGGAAACCTGCACACCTGAGAGCTCCCCATAATGTTCTCGAAGGTGTGTGAAGTCCGCCAATTCGCATTGGGACAGCGTGGTGGACTATATGACCATGAACCCTTCTCTGAGAGGAGACCTGCTCTCAGTAGTGAGCTGTTGATGATGATGATGATGCGTATTTGTTGTTTGAAGTTAAAGGACACGACTGAGTTGATTACTGTTTACCTATAAGATGTCTAGCGTATATCATATCGCCGGGTACCGCTATACGCCAAAAATATTTCGTTTTATTTCCATAATTTGTATGTAATTTAATTTCAAATAAGCAAGTAATCAATGCAATAACAACAGATTTTTATTACGGACATTTGGTTTAATTGCTTATCTGATTATAACTGGATAATTAAACGTTAACCAATAAACTGATTCCCGGTTAATCGCCCCCCCCCCCCCTGTACCTACCACTGAAAGCCTATTTGTAGAACTCCACCATTTTCCAATTAAAGCTTTTACAAGCTTTACGCAATTTCGATATTTCGTTGAACAAATTTTATAGCGTATTGTAATTTTTGTATTTGGTTACTTTACTTATCTTGCAAAGAGGTTAAGTAAAGAGTTCTAATATTCTTCTTCTTTTTCTTAGTCAACCGATAGACGTCCACAGCTGTACAAGGGTATCTTGCATTGACTTCCACAGGTCACGGTCTTGCGCCGCCTGAATCCAGCGGCTCCTTGCGACTCGTTCTATGTCGTCGGTCCACCTTGTGGGGGTCTGCCAACACTGCGCTTCCCTTTTCTGTTGCGAGGTGGCCACTCCAGCACCTTGGGACCCCAACGACCATCGGCTCTTCGAACTATGTGCCCCGCCCATTTCCACTTCAGTTTCGCGACTCGCTAAGCTATGTCGGTGACTTTGGTTCTCCTACGGATCCCCTTATTTTTGATTTGATCTCGCAGGTATACTCCGAGCATAACTCTCTCCATCGCTCGCTGAAACGAAGAAAAAACTGATTTTCAACGGGCGGAACGGTATATTAATTAGAATGGAAATCAAAAAATAAAAAACATTGATCCAACTAACAAAGTATCTATTCAAAGAATTTACCTAAATAAACATTTACTAATTACCCATAGAGCCACAGCATCCGTGCTACACTTCAAAGGGGACGGATCAGTCGCTCGACCAGTCGTCCGATCGATCCGGTAAGTCGAGCCATTAATATATATATAGCTGTTCGTGCTGATTCACTGATTCACTGACTGATTGATCACCTCTCCTGTAAAATTTTGTATGAAAAATTTTTTTTTCACTTATGGTTTCGTATAGAAGACAAAAATTCATTCGGAGGAAAATTATGGAGAGAGCTGATGATTGAGGATTTCGGAGACGGGTGAAGAGTACGGTCAGGGTATCGAAGATAGGTGGAGGGTGCTCGAACAAATGTCACTCGAAACCTCATCCAATTCGCAATGAGCTGAAAAAAAATTCAAAATGGCGGAAAAAAGATGGCCGCCATACAAATTTCGTCAGTATCTATCTCGGCGAGTATAAAAGATGGAAGAGTGGTTTCTTGGCAAAAGATGATCAGGACCCAAAGATATATTTGATGAATAGAAAAAAATCCAACATGGCGGAATTTTTTTTTCTCCATACAAAATATATGGCGAATATTGAATAGACTTGAAGCTGAGAACTATGCAAGACTTTGATACGGTTTCTTTTCAAAATTTGTTTTTATAAAAGAATTCTCATTCTGACAAATGATGAGATATGATGATCGAGGGTTTGGAAGGTGGGTGAGGAGCACGGCCATGGTAATGACGATAGGTGGGGGTGCTCGAACAAAAGTCACTCGAAACCTCATCCAATTGGCAGTGAGCTGAAAAAAATCCTAAATGGCGGATTCAAGATGGCGGCCATACAAACTTCAACGGTGTCTATCTCGGAGAGTATAAAAGATAGAAGAGTGGTTTTTTGATAGAAAATGATCAAGACCTGAAAGTCCACTTGACGATAGAAAAACCGCGGTCCGCTTGCGGGCCGCGCAACTACGCGCCCTACTAGTTTGTTCTAAAATTACTCTTGAATAAAATTACAGCTCTCTTTGATCCCTTCATTAGCTCCAGCCTCTTAGCAGCGGTCATCGTAAAGGTAAATGCAATTTTGACATTTATGTCTATTGGATAAGGATCTTATTTCTTTTATTAAGTATTAACACAACGTAGATTAGCAGTAATTTTGTTGTTTTGTAATTTGAAGCATTTCGCCTGTTATAATGTTGCTGTAAGTATAAAATACTTGTCTCGATAAGCTCGTAGATATTCTGAAAATTCTAGAAAGGCTTCTTTCTCTAAGTTATTTTTCTTCTTTTATGTCCCCCATCTACCTACTTAAACATAAGTTTAGTTAAGTTACTAAACTATTTTTCCATACTACCTACCTTAATTTCGTTTCCGTTGAAACTACATTTTCTGTTAAATTTATACGAACTGTTATAAAATAGCATTTTTTTATAATTTTTCTTAATATCTACAATATTTTAGAAAAATTTGGTACGTCAACTGCCTACGCGGCAGTAAAGTCTGTCACACCTTTTTTAAGGTCCCGTAGTAAACAAGGAACCCTTATAGTTTCGCCATGGCCGTCCGTCTGTCCGTCCGTCCACGGTTTAGCTCAGAGACTATTGGTACTAGAAATCTGTAATTTGACAAGGGTATAAATATTAATCACGCCAACAAAGTGGTGAAAAAAAACTGTGAAAAATTTTTTATAGGGTACCTCCCCTACATGTAAAGTGGGATGAATTTCTTTTTCTCGTCTATCCCATACTGTGGGGTGTCGTTAAATAGGTCTTACAAATATGTTGTGGGTGTGGGAACCGTAATAAAAAGTCAACTGCAGTTTACGTGACTCGTGATTGTTTACAAGCTTAAAACAACAAACAGAAGGTATGTAACGATACCCAATGTTTTGAATCAACCAGCCTCAGTAAACAACCGAGTAAGGCTATCGTCCGATCAAAAGTTAGTCCACGGAGCTCTTAATAATAGATCAAAGGGCTGCGTGATTGATGCGAGGGGTGTGTTGCGGGCGGAGGGGGGGGGGGCGGAGGGGTGAGGGGGGAGGCGTCTTCATCGCGCGATCTGGAAGCTGATGTAAGCAAACTTTTCCGTGTGGACCGCGACCAATTTTATCTCGAGTTATCTTATTTTTTTTTTGTCAGTTCTAATAATTACTAGTGGTTCGCCCCGAACTGAGACCTCGCGGTATCCCATAATTCCCATAGGTAGTTTTAACTATATTATATTGTAATTAAAACGCGCCGAATCTGATGACGTCAATCGTCATCTGCTTTCGTGGATGGGATGCATATTTACAATATTAAAGACAGCGCCATCTAGTAACAGTATAGTGAAGTTTTGTTAAAAACATTGATGCCCATTAAAACTCAAATAATTTCGTTTCTTTATAATATTTATCTAATCTCAGTATTTGTTGTTCAAGTACAGAATATAACTCAAATTATGTGTAAGTTTCAAGTTTTAAAACAAAGTGGTTTTAGAAATCTAGCCTCGAATACAATCTCCACTTTGAAAGCCCCCCATTTCGTATGGGAGCCCCCCTGAAATAAAGATTTTTATAACTTTTTAAGCCATTTTCGGCTGGAGGCCATCGGTTTACATATCATATCTAAAATTGAAGTAATTACGTTCAGTAATTCAGAAGTTATAAGGCTGTGACAGACGGACGGACGGACAAGTGCAAATCGCTCTAGTAAACTCAGAGACCTTAGCTTCGCTCGGTCGATTACATAGTATATATATATAGAAGAAGAGATTCGAACCTGCGACATCATACATTAAACGGTAAGGAAGGCGGCTGCTTGCCCGCTGCGCTGTACAAGGTTGCTTGGAAACTTCTAAAATGTTGAACGCTTACTGAAATCTCCAGGTGATGATTGTGAAGGTGACGATGACGCGAAATCCTTTGTTTTGTTTGTTTTTTGTTGTTGCTCACCAAATGTTTTTGCTCACTCAAAAAAGTGCTCAACGCGCCTAAAGAAGTTTTCACTTTAAAAATCCGTACATAGTAGGTATGACATCGTCCAAATTTTAGTTAAAAAGACCACCTCTGGTTGCCCTGAGGCAAAGCTGCCCATCAAGCTCGCGGCTTTGCGCGTTGTATGGCGATTGACAGCAAGTTAAATGGGTAATTAAAATAAGTTACACACAAGTTTTTGGTTACCCCGAAGTCGTCATCGTAACATTCGAAGTGAAGCTTCTGTCCTGATCGATGAGGACAGTGATGTGTGATGTATGCCTGCTTTGCTCATTGATTTGGGAAAATTAATGGAAAAGTGGATAGCATTACGGTCTTCTATTCGGGAGTCGCAGATTCGATCCCAAGCACGCACCTCTGACTTTTCGGAGTTATGTGCGTTTAAGAAATTAAATATCAGATGCTTCAACGGTGAAAGTAAACATCGTGAGGACAAACAACCTGCACGCCTAAGAGTTCTCCATAATGTTCCAGATTGGGCCAGCGTGTTGGACTATGACCCTTCTCTGAGAGGAGACCTGCGCTCAGTAGTGAGACGTTAATAGGTTGCTCTCATGATGATGATGATGAATGGTGAAAACACTTTTGTCCGATCAAATGATTTTTGCGAGAATATTATTTGTTTCATTTTGCTTTATTTCTGTAGTTCTTTGTCTTGAGAATCTATAATTATGTTACAAGAAACTAAGTCTTAATCATCAATTTATTTCTATTAAATACAATAATGACTATCCAGCCATACTCGACGATAATATTCCTGGTAGAGATGTTTAACTCCTTTATAATAAGTTGACTTCGGACTACGGTAAGCAATCGAAATGCCATTATAAGCGACTGACTAAACTTACTGACTAAAGTCCTACCATAATATTATTATCACGTACTTTGTACATTAGGTAGACCCCTAACTTCCCATGATGTAACAAGAACGAAGGTTAAACTCTGACACAGAGGCGGTAACGGCTTTGAATATTAAGGGCAGAGTACATCGGCTCCGTATACCGCACGTAATATACAAAGACACGCGCGTAGTGTCGCGTGTCACCCCTTGACACACCGGGTTACACTTACATCCACGCTTTTGCCTCATACTAGCTGCACACACAATGCAATCCGTTCGCTGCATACCCAAAAAATATATACTAGCAAAAAGCTGAGCTTTGTGAGGGCTCGCGTAGTGATTCTAACGGGTAATAATTTCTGTTGCAGCGATGTTAACTCTTTGGTTTTCTAACAGAAATGGCGTTAGTAGTACAATCACATTCTATCCAATGAATACAAAATTGTTAATGTCATTTTTTTAATGGTTATAAAATTATATTTTTTTTACAGATAACACATCTGAATATGAAATTAAATTACTATGTTAAAGCACAAATCTATAGGCGTGATAGTTTTTCAGTGAAGTGTACCACAAAAAATGCTCAGGTTGTGGGATAGTGTTAATTATGATACTCTATTTTTAGTATAAAATTTTATATGATACATTTTTACAGTCTTTTATTGTAGAGACAGTCTTATTTTCGCACTAATTCAATTAGTTTTTATTTTATATTGTTATTCATTATCGGCATATTTGTAAACAAATACAACTGTCACGCGCATAGTTACGCTCAATACAGAGCTGTGCGTGTTTGAACCTGCTTGGTGTGACATCCAATAGGGAATGACATTGAATACAATGTCATCAGTCATCACTGCACGCGATAACGCGACGATTCCGTTCCGCTCTGCGTAGGGTACACAGCAAGTTTGTTTCTTGGAAGCTGCAATGCGCACACAAGTATTACGTCTACGTGCACGTGCGCGTGCACGTCCACGCGTACGCAGCCGGTGTGCTCTGCCCTTAAAACCAAAGTTGTAACGGGCAACGTCTGACATAGCTCCGTCATATTATTATCGCGGCGGGAGTTGACGTCAAAGGCAATGTAGACTCCGGCAATATCTTATTCTGACCGCGAACGGCGTGCTTTGCGGAGCTTGTATTTACCTTGTTCATTTCATTTGCACTCTCTCCGCATACGAATGAAATAATATTATTTTTAAACCCAGAAAAAGGCAAAGACAAATCATTTTTCGTATAGGAGAAAACTATGCTCGGAGGCTATGTAATTCAGAAATGAAGAAATCCGTTTACCAGAAATACTAATACTACGAATATCGACTGTTAACTGCCTCGATACCGATGATTTAGTGGTTATCTTGTGATCTGTGGGCGACGAGCTCCTGGGTTCGGGTCGAGGCAAAAATTAATTGATTTTTCTGTACAAAGAATCTAAGTAGGTACTAGTCCAAAACTAGGATGGGCATTGTACCACCCCCGTGCCTCTGAGAGCACGTAAAGCCGCTATTAAATTTAGCCATTCATCTCAACTCTGATTGTTTGTAGCTAAAATGCATTGTTCAGCCAATCATCTCAATAATTGAGACTGCAGCAATGATGGATGCAGCTTTTCCTCAATCGGCCAGCAGCATATCATGTCACGCTAAAGGGAACATTTATAACCCTAACGTCTTATTCGGATCGCAAACAAGCAGCTTTGCTCTGAAAAATGAAATATTTACAGCGCTGTTTAGCTTTTAGCTCAAGCGTTTTATTGTCAAGCGCAAAAGTCGGGGCAAACTGGCACTTTGCTGTTCACAAAGATTTGAGTAGTTTACTTTCTTTGAAGTGTGCTAATAGTTCAAGGAATAATTTTTAGCTTGCCTGGATTTAGTCTCAGATGTTCGGTGTGTACCTTGAGTACGGATTCCTTGATGTAGTCATTTATTTGCTTTGTGCGGTAACTAAGCAATTAGCTTAAGCTCGAGTTTCTATTCTTTAGTTTTGTTTTAAATTAAAAATTACTATGTGTTGAATTGAATGTGTTCCTGATGTGACGATGAAACAAAAAAAAATTGGTTGTCTGCAAAGTCGGTTTACGGACGACAGTTTTACGTGATAACGTCATAAAACATTGATGAATCTAGTCACAAGCCAACGCTTGGGCCGATCGTGCCTCTCTATCGCTTGTTCCGCGCTCTCGCTTTCACGGTCAGGTCAGGCGGAACGTGACACTTTTTCGTGCGTACAGCCGGTGTTGATCGATTTATAAGACGTTATCACGTTTAAAAGTTGAGGACACTTTTGCATTTGAGTTCCCTTCCGACTCCTGTTTATCCAAGTAGGTACCTAACTATGAATTAGTATTAATTGTGAGTTTAATCGATATTAAATAGGAATCTTCTAGGCAAGCGCTCTCCATCTTAAGCTATAAGTTACCATAAGGAATGATCGTGACCAAGTGTTTAAAGTCCAAAATATTAAAAAAAAATTGTGATAAACTGGATAACATCTTGTACATTATTATTGATTGTAGATACGTGATAGTATATAGCTTTAGAGTATAATACATAACTTGTTTCTTCTTCATCAACCTTTCCCGTCCCTTGCATATAATATATTAGTTCTATAATATTATGTCTCGATCTTGCGCCGCCTGTATCTAGCGACTCCCTGCAAGTTTGCCTATAATTATATCCAGCCTAAGCTTCGCAACTTGAGTATCGATATTTTTAATCTACAAAAAATACCCTTTGTGAATAAAAATATAAAATGGATCAAAGAGCTGGATTGTTATGTAGGGCCTTTGGAGGGACGTGCGTGACGTCACAACTCAATTAATTTATGGAAGGACGTGGGTGTCACTCACACCGTTTTGTGTGGAATTTGAAATCATACTTCATACTAATACTATATGCGAAAGTGTGTGTTTGTTATTTTGTCCTTCAATCACGCCGCAATAGAGCTAAGGATTGACGTGATTTTAGTATGGGTATAGTTCAGGACCTGGCAAGTGACATATGCTATTTTTTATCCCGGAAAATAAAAGAGTTCCAGAGGGACTTTAAAACTAAATCCACGCGGACGAAGTCGCGGGCATAAGCTAATTATTAATAAAATAGGTACCATTCATATGAAATTTTTCTAAAATAAAAATGACGTAGTTTTTGCAGTTTCAAGGTTTTTATATGTACCTAACATAAACAAGTCAAACATGATCATGAAAGAATTGAATATACGACCCGGAAGGTCCAACTCGAACGTCCACTGTGAAGTTAAGTTAAGAACGTTAGTACCTATAATTTTCGTTGGCTATAATACCTCATACTATAGGTATTTAATTTTTTTTTTCAAAAAGAAAGCCATGCCTTGCTGAACATGTCTAACTCCCCTTACCTTCCTCCCTTTTCCCTCTTACTACGCTTAGAACCTAGGAGCGATCACGCCAATTATATTAAAACAGGTAGAATTTGAACCGTCGAAGTTTCAGTTTTCAGTGCACCGCGCTACTGAAGCTTTAAGGAAAAAAAATGTGATCGTTAAGTAACTTTATAATAGTAATAACTATATTCCTTTCATTTCGGATAGCAAGGTTTTTATCATAAAACCTTACTCGGATCGAGGTCATTGCCCCCCAATCTAGGGCATATGCCTACGGAGTAGGTAAGGTAGGCAAGTCTGTCGCTGCTCAAAGGGAACGTTTTATTCCTGTGACGTCTTATTCGGTACGCGAACGACCCATTTTGTTTTGAAATATTAACGGCCTTTGCTTAAACCGAGTCCATAATAATATATTATGAATGTTTGTGGGTTCCTACGAAATCGCCAATTGCTAGTACAATAGTTTAATAGGTATGTACCTATCTTTGATCGCTTAACTACGTAGGTACTCAATAGATTTTGATAAGCATCATTGTACTGATTGAATTGTAGTACGTTTTTTCTTGGAACTTCCCCTAATTGTGGAAAATGGAAATATTATATTCTATTCTAACAAAGATGCATGGGTTAAATCAGCTTGGCATCCAGCTGCCCACAAGATATATATAAAAACTTATTACAGTGTAATAGCTACTTATTAATATTGTAAAATGATTATTTTGAAAAGAGCAACTGCTGAATTTCTTGCCGGCTCTTCTCAGCAGGTTTGTCTTCCAATCACGCCACTACAAAGTTAAAAATATACGTGATTTTGGGGTTGGGGTTGGATGGGTTTTTAAGGACCTAGAGAAAGACATAGGATATTTATATAAAAAAGTCGTGTGGTGTCGTGGGACACCAGGTAGGAACGAAGTTCCTTATTATAAAAATATTCATATCGAAGCATTAATGGAATGTGTAAAATAAACGAAGACAACAAGGACTGTGACAAAAAATCTTACGCTTTTAATTAACGTTACGGACGTTTTTTGCCGGCTAGGGTACCCCTCCGCAACGCCCCATAAGGAACATCGTTCCAAAAAAGGACATTTATACTGAAAAAGTAAATGGTTCCCGCGGGATATTTGCAAACCTAACTCTAACCTAACCTAAACCTAATATGGATGAAAATATTAATAGTTTTCTTGATTGATGGTACTGACCATGTTAGGGTCTATAGAAAGCGTGTCGGATATTGGAGTGAACTCTATTTTTGCCTCATGTTCATATTGTTGGGCTTCGGTATAAAACTACAGACTTGAGAAAATACCATTTTATATTGTCCCCGATAAAAGGTGTTTCCAGTTTCCTATTCCAGCTCACGCGACGTTGTCGGGACCGCAACGGTCTATTTCTAGTACAATTACGAAGCCGTTAAGAGAGGGAACTGTACAATTTCCGCTTTTCTAGCGCAAAGGTACTTAGCTAACGAAAATATTTACAAATTCTTAGGTTAGTGTCTTATATTTTGGCTCCGGTTTGGCCTGTTACGAGTATTTTTAACCGACTTCAAAAAAATCGGCCAAGTGCGAGTCGGGCCTCGCTCTTTTAGGGTTCCGTTAAAAAAAATTAAATAAAAATATTTCCATGTACCCATGGAAATATTTTAATTTAATTTTTTTAATTTAATTTAATTTTTATTATTTGTTGTTATAGCGGCAATAGAAATACACAATATGTGAAAATTTCATCTGTCTATCTATTACGGTTTACGAGATACAGCCCGCTGACGGACGGACGGACGGACGGACAGCGTGGGCTTAGTAATAGGGTCCCGTTGGTACCCTTTGGGTACGGAACCCTAAAAATGAGGGGTTATCAATTCGACGCGTATTTTTTGGCAATGGTGCTCCATAACTCCATCTATTCGATAATGATTTTTAATTTGAAAGGGCATACCGTAATGATGGTCCTATTTAAATTTGGTGAAGATCTGATGAATATCTTCGGTGATGCAGGACGGAACTCCTCAATGAATAAAAGCAAATCACTCGCGATCAGAGAATATGAAGATTTGATTCTATGAAGCTACACCAAAAAGCTTAAAATAATAATAAATAAAAATTCTTTTAAAAAAAACTGACTGCAAACGCCATTACAATAAAATAATTTTAGGTACCATAGAACTTACCTGCACAGTATGTTGAAGTCGGGCTAGCGTTGCGGTTTCATCGTTTCTGTTGAGAAATATCAATTTAAATACAGCTTCTATCAAATAAGTTCGCCCATCTCATGAATAAAGTAAGCTCACCCAACTGTGATGTATGTGGCACAGTTGAAGATCTGCTACATATCTTGTTAGAATGTCAGAAAAACAAGTGCGAACAACAGTCACTGATGGTAAGTTTTGATTTGAACAGGCTTTATGTGGGACTTTGTCCGAGTTTCCTGCCAAACCCCACATCAGAATTAGCTAGAAAAATTTGATCTGGTCACTGCTTGCCGTCTGTGACTTTCGGTCGTCTTGGTAGTTAAGTTAGTATTAAGTTAGATAAGTTTATTGCTAAGGTAGGTTAAGTTCCATTGTTAAATGTATGTATCGATGGGGTTGACATACCAGCTGTTAAAAAACCAAAAAAAAAAAAAAATTAAAACGGATTATTATAAAAAACAAAAACTATTAATAATTACTTACATTTTATTCATTTAGGCCCGCTTGCAAAACGGCCGGGTTAGCCTTTTAACCCAGAGTTAGCTGCTGCTTGGACAGATTTCTCATACATCTTCTGTCATAATTACAAAAAAAATTATTGCTGGGTTAAACCTAACCCGGCGTTTCTGCAAGCGGGCCTAAATAAAATCATCAATTTTTAAGCTATTGCATAGCTTTTATCGCGGGTTTTGAAGAAGGACAAACAGTTTGAGCGCGGCGACCGATTCAAGAAATTCCGTAACGAAAATAAACCTAACATCGTCGTTCAGTAAGCGTTCAACATTTTAGAGGTTCACAAGTAGCTCTGTTTGGCGCAGTGGGCGAGCGACCGCTTTCTTTACCGTATGGTGTACGATGTCGTAGGTTCGAATCTCACTCGCGAAGTAGTGACAGTGCGCTTTTCTTGTTTGTTTGTTTTTTAATTAATATTTTGCATAATTTTTATTATGCAAAAAAAATATTGCATAAATATTATAATAGCTAAGTTGATAAAAAATGCTATGCAATAGCTTTACCGCGGCAGTCCCCGAGTGCCACTTACTTTTTTTGCTTTACAAATAATAATAAGGTACAGTTAAAACTATATGGCAATGAAGGGATACCGCAAGGTCTCAGTTTGGGTTTGATGTATTAGTATGATGTGATTTACAGCAATATGCTGCTTGTTGACTGCAATGCATAGAGTCATAGACGAATGATAAAGCTGCAACGTGACCCGTCACGTGCGCGTTGGCGGTGACGTGACGCGTGTAATTACGCGCGCCGTGTTTGCGTTGATGCGTGCGCTGCATTGAACACTGCCGCTGATTCAATATTAGCTTTGCCGTGTTTGTGATGTACTGACGCTTGTAAAAATACAACCATTTTCCATCGCTCGTATGTACCTAATATAAATATATGTCGAAGATTAAAATTAGTGATTATTAATTAAAGCGCCATCTATTATGAAACAGTCGTACTACACAATATTGTAAAGCGCCATCTATCGGGCATTCATTGTACTAAGTTTATTCAATCACTCAATTGATTCTAAAGCGCCCTCTATATGAGGTATTGTTTTACTAAGTTTATTGAGTCACTCAATTGACTCAACAGCGCCCTCTATAAGCAAACTAAGCTATTGTTTGTACTAAGTATTCAATCAGTCAATTGACTCGACAGCGCCCTCTATAGCGAACTCAGGTATTGTTTGTGCACTTTATTTAATTGCTCAATTGACTCAATAGTCAACTGACATCCTTTCAAACCTGGATGGAGTTGGTGGGCCGGTGGTGATGGTTTATAAGTAGGGCTGGTGCCCAACAGACAGTTCAGTTATCATTTAGTCATCAGACAGTTATAGTACAGTGCAGTTATCGTTGAGAATTTGGTAGAGCATGGTCTCCCAGTCACGCCGCGCCGCGCCAAACCCATCGTTCGCTATATAGTGCTTCTATTTACTTAGTTATTTACAAAGTGTTTAAAGTGATATCTGTGTGACCCACTGTGTGTTAATTTAATTCTACAAAGTGTAAATATTGTGATTTGTGTGCAATATATTATGTGATCTGCTTCTTGTGTTTATTTGCCCGAGTACCCACAACTATGAATTCAGATCAAGAGGAAGAACATGCCCACGATAATGAGGTGCCTCCTCGGCCTCCGTTATCAGAAGTGGGATCGCCTCGGGCTCCAGAGAAGCCTAATGATTTACTGAGTGGATTACTAGAGTTACAAAATCAAAACATGAAACAGTTAATCGAGGCGATCAAACTACCCTCCGAACCGAAATTATCGCTGCCTGAATTTAATCCTGAACACAAAGATACGGATCCACGAGCATGGTGCTCCACGGTAGACCTTTGTATGTCTGAGAAGCCTCTACAGGGCGGCGCGCTTGTGATTGCTTTGAGTAAGGCGATGAAAGGAACTGCATCTACGTGGTTATCGCAAGTATCTTACGCAGGTATTACTTGGGACCAGTTTAAGGACATTTTCTTAGCGAGATTCGACATTAGTGAAACAAAAGCTGCAACCTTAATTAATTTGAATAATACTCGTCCAAAAGAAAACGAGTGTCTAGCTGCATACGGAAGTCGTTTGATGTCGACAATTATGACTACATGGAAAAATCTTAACACTGAGGAGATAGCGGTGTCATATGTTCTCGCCCATTTAGCGCGATTTGATACTCGCTTGCAGAGACTGGCCTTCACTACCGATATCACCACTCGTAACAAGTTACAACAAGAATTGATGGCGTTTTCTATTTTAAAACAAAAAAGTAACGAAAATGAAGTACCCTCATGTTCTGAGAATAAAAGATTCAAACCTACAACATCAAAAGACTTCCGCTGTAATTTCTGCGGGATCCTGGGCCATAAGGCAGCATTTTGTAGAAAGAAGAAATATCGAGAAAATCTGGCAAAGAAATTTCAACCCAACTCTGACAAGATTTCCAAATTAAGCAAATCAGTGGTTTGTTTCCGATGTGGCCAGCGGGGCCACGTATCAACCTTATGTGACCTTCCTTCATCAAGCGGCGGCGGCGCCGGCCGATTCAGCGGCAGCGCGCGCGGCGCAGCGGGCGGCGACGCAGCGGGCGGCGGCAGCGGTCCTGGGGCGTCCGAGCGGCGACGCGTGGATACATGCGAGATTCGCCCGGTCACTGGTCGGTTAAATCAATCAGGTCAGTCGTTTTTATTTTGTTATGATTCTGGTGCCGAATGCTCTCTCGTCAAAGAAAGTGTTGCGAATAAATTATCGGGTGTGCGTCATAATAAAGTCGTTAACATTACCGGTATTGGAAATTCAAGTGTTGATTGTAAATTGCAAATTTTAAGTAAGGTTACGATTGATGGACACAGTTTAGAAATTTTATTTCACGTTATATCAGATGAATCTTTACATTTTGATATTATGATAGGTCGTGATATTTTAAAGCTAGGGTTTTCAATTACGATGACTGAGGATAGTTTTTCTATTTCAAAGAGTAAGATTGTTGATGAATGTAGTATTTCTAATCCGGATACTGATTTTACGAATATTGATACGGATATACCAGCTGAGGATAGACCGCGACTTCTATCATTGCTTAAAGAATATTCAAATGCTTTTATTAACGGATTACCGCGTTCAAGAATCACAACCGGAGACCTAAAGATTCGTTTAGTAGATCCTAGTAAAACGGTTCAACGTCGTCCTTACCGCCTTTCGCCTGATGAGCGGCAAGTAGTTCGTGATAAAATTAATGAAATGTTAGATGCGGGTATTATCCAACCTAGTTGTTCACCTTTTTCGAGTCCTATATTAGTTAAAAAACGAGACGGTACAGAGCGATTATGTGTGGATTATCGAGAACTAAATAGCAACACCGTTCCTGATCGCTTTCCTTTACCTATTATTTCAGATCAAATCGCACGCTTATGTGGTGCTAATTATTTTCCGTGTCTAGACTGTGCTAGTGGGTTTAACCAAATTAAAGTCCATCCAGATAGCGTTGAGCTTACTGCATTTGTAACACCGGACGGTCAATTTGAATATCTTACAATGCCGTTTGGTTTACGCAATGCACCCAGCGTTTTCCAACGTTCAGTCACTCAGGCACTTGGTGACTTAGTTCATTCGTATGTTATAATTTACATCGATGATGTTATGATCCCATCACAAGACGTTGATCAGGGTCTCGAAAGATTACGTACAGTTCTTGACATTTTAACCAAATGTGGGTTTTCTCTAAAACTTTCGAAGTGTTCTTTTCTCAAACGTAAGGTCGAATATCTTGGCTATGAGATATCTGCAGGACAAGTTAAGCCAAATCCTGGTAAAGTTAAAGCGCTTACAGATTTATCTCCCCCTGAAACTGTCCAACAATTAAAGCAATTTATTGGACTTGCTTCTTATTTTCGAAAATTTATTCCAAATTTTTCGAAAGTAATGAAACCTCTTTTCTCTTTGACGACTGGTAAAGGTAAACTTAATTGGAAACCAGAGCATGAAAAGATTCGCCAGCAAATTATCGCGATTTTAAGCGACAAACCCGTACTGATGATTTTTAACCCTGACTATCCCATAGAGTTGCACACGGACGCCAGCGCTGATGGCTACGGTGCCATTCTTTTTCAAAAAGTTGACGGTGTCTTGCGTGTAGTAGAATACTTTAGCAAACGTACCACCAGTCCAGAGTCTAGATACCACTCTTATGAGCTGGAGACTCTAGCGGTCGTTAATGCCATAAAACATTTTAGGCATTACTTGCAAGGTCGCAAGTTCACTGTGTTCACAGATTGTCAATCCTTAAAAATGTCTCGTAACAAGATAGATTTAACCCCCCGAGTCCACAGGTGGTGGGCTTTCTTACAGGCTTTTGAGTTCGATATTGTGTATAGAGAAGGCAAAAGGATGAACCATGTAGATTTTCTGTCTAGAAATCACCTTCACGAGCCTTCTGCTCCAGTTAAGCCGGTTACGTTAAATAAGGTAGAACAGAAACGTGTAGACATAGCGACTCTGTCCGATAATTGGTTACTTGCAGAGCAAGAACGCGATCCCGAAATTCAAATGCTCGTTAATAAGATTAAAACCGACGAACTACCTAAAGAGATAGCTAAAACCTACGAACTGCGTTCAGGTGTTTTGTTTCGTAAAGTACAACGAAATGGTCGTACTCGTTGTTTACCGATAGTGCCTAGGGCGTTCCGCTGGTCTGTTGTTAATCAGGTGCACGAGTCTATCGTACACTTAGGCTGGGAGAAGACACTTGAGAAGGTCTTTGAACACTATTGGTTTGAAAAGATGTCTAAATTTGTTCGAAAATTTGTTGAAAATTGTATGACGTGTAGACTTTCGAAAACTAGTTCCGGAAAAGTACAGGCAGAGTTACACCCTATACCAAAAATAAGTGTCCCCTGGCACACGGTCCACGTGGACATTACAGGAAAATTAAGCGGCAAAAGTGACCGAAAAGAGTATGTGATAGTACACATTGACGCGTTTACTAAATTTGTTCTTTTGAACCACACCGTGCGTATCGACGCTAAAAATGCGATCGAAGCTCTTAAAGCAAGTGTTTCGTTGTTCGGGTCGCCAGTTCGTGTCATTGCAGACCAGGGTAGATGTTTCTCTAGTAAAGAGTATAGGGAGTTTTGCGATTCGCACAATATTAAATTACACCTCATAGCTACTGGCTCCAGCAGAGCCAATGGCCAAGTAGAGCGTGTGATGAGTACTTTAAAAGGAATGCTTACTGCGGTAGAGACAAGTGAGCGTTCGTGGCAAGACGCACTTGGTGAAGTACAACTTGCTATCAATTGTACAATCAATCGTGTGACAAAGTCGAGTCCTTTAGAACTTCTAATAGGGCGTGTAGCAAGACCGTTGTCATTATTGAGTCCTGATGATAACGAGGTTGAAATAGATCTTTCTGACGTAAGAGAGCAGGTGGTCCAGAACATAACTAAAAATTCAAATTATGATAAAGTTAGGTTTGATGCAACTAAAGCTAAAGTTGTAAGGTTTAATGTTGACGATTATGTTTTGTTGAAAAATGAAGAACGCAACCAGACTAAACTTGATCCTAAGTTTAAGGGACCTTTTAAGGTTATTGAAATTCTTGATGGTGACAGATATGTTTTGAAATCTTTAACTGGTAACCGTACTTACAAGTACGCGCACGACAGGCTCCGAAGGTTGCCTGAATGTGAAGTTCCCTTAGAGTTGGATAACGATAGTGACGAGTATGTTGATGATGAAGCTTAAACGTACACATTGGCTAGGCGTAGCTGCAGACATCGGACGTGTCGCTTCCAAACTTTGTATTGGTGTAATGAGCGTCCGACTATGTGGTGAAACCTGGGTCTCAGTGGAGACTACTTTTGGCAACTTGGTGTTGCTTGGGTCTCAGTGGAGACTACTTTTGGCAACTTGGTGTTGCTTGGGTCTCAGTGGAGACTACTTTTGGCAACTTGGTGTTGCTTGGGTCTCAGTGGAGACTACTTTTGGCAACTTGGTGTTGCTTGGGTCTCAGTGGAGACTACTTTTGGCAACTTGGTGTTGCTTGGGTCTCAGTGGAGACTACGTTTGGCAACTTGGTGTTGCTTGGGTCTCAGTGGAGACTACGATTGGCAACTTGGTGTTGCTCGGGTCTCGTGGAGACTACGGTGTTGGGCCTTTGTGGCCGGGGCCTTTGTGGCCGGGGTCTCTGATGAGACTACAGTTTTTGGTTGAATCACACATTGTGGTGTTAACCTGGGTGACCAATGGTCGCTACTTATGCGCTGCATGTGGCAGTTGGGCCAAGATGTACGATTAAGCAATTTTTGATTCCTTTAATGGATGGTATAGTACTATGGTGTACTGATATGCAACTGTTACTTTGATCGATTTTGATTAATTTTGATTAATGGGAACTTTTCATTTGGTCAAATGATTTTGATTACAATTAATTGTGTACAGATGAGTGACATTGCTTTATTTTAAATAACATGTCAGGTAGGCCGAACCTTGTAGCTAAGGTGCCTCAAAGGTTTCTTTTCGTTGTCGACAGATACGCTGCCACACGGGGACGTGTGATTGTCAGTTCTGGCCGTGTCGAAGATTAAAATTAGTGATTATTAATTAAAGCGCCATCTATTATGAAACAGTCGTACTACACAATATTGTAAAGCGCCATCTATCGGGCATTCATTGTACTAAGTTTATTCAATCACTCAATTGATTCTAAAGCGCCCTCTATATGAGGTATTGTTTTACTAAGTTTATTGAGTCACTCAATTGACTCAACAGCGCCCTCTATAAGCAAACTAAGCTATTGTTTGTACTAAGTATTCAATCAGTCAATTGACTCGACAGCGCCCTCTATAGCGAACTCAGGTATTGTTTGTGCACTTTATTTAATTGCTCAATTGACTCAATAGTCAACTGACATCCTTTCAAACCTGGATGGAGTTGGTAGGCCGGTGGTGATGGTTTATAAGTAGGGCTGGTGCCCAACAGACAGTTCAGTTATCATTTAGTCATCAGACAGTTATAGTACAGTGCAGTTATCGTTGAGAATTTGGTAGAGCATGGTCTCCCAGTCACGCCGCGCCGCGCCAAACCCATCGTTCGCTATATAGTGCTTCTATTTACTTAGTTATTTACAAAGTGTTTAAAGTGATATCTGTGTGACCCACTGTGTGTTAATTTAATTCTACAAAGTGTAAATATTGTGATTTGTGTGCAATA
Organism: Oeneis ivallda; assembly: GCA_029955525.1. NCBI lineage: Eukaryota > Metazoa > Arthropoda > Insecta > Lepidoptera > Nymphalidae > Oeneis > Oeneis ivallda. The sequence goes on along the minus strand of JARPMR010000020.1, from coordinate 427,671 downwards.
TATTATGTGATCTGCTTCTTGTGTTTATTTGCCCGAGTACCCACAACTATGAATTCAGATCAAGAGGAAGAACATGCCCACGATAATGAGGTGCCTCCTCGGCCTCCGTTATATATAATACTGACTGATTGACTGACTGACTGATCTATCAACGCATAGCTCTAACCACTGTATGGATCGGGCTGAAATTTTGCACACAGATAGTTATTACGACGTAGGCCTCTGTTAAGAAAGGATTTTTGAAAATACCAACCCCAAGAGGGTTGAAATGATGTATTTCAATTGTCCGTCATTTATCGAGTGATTTTTCAAGTAATATCGATTTAATCTTTCAATTAAAAATTAAGAAATACGTGTTTCGCAAATTTTGAAAATTCCACCCCCAAAGACATCAAATATGAAAATCAAATATGAAATGGGATGAAAATTTGTATGAAAGTCCTGATTTTTATGTTATTTTTCAAGTAATATCCATCAAACTTGGTAATTTGGCTTTCATCTAAATATATAAAAGGCAAAGGTGACTGACTGACTGACTGATCTATCAACGCACAGCTCTAACCACTGTACGGATCGGGCTGAAATTTTGCACACAGATAGTTATTATTTTTATTTTTATTAGTTAGTAGTTATTATGACGTAGGCATCCGCTAAGAAAGGATTTATGAAAATTCCAACCCCTAAGGGGGTAAAATAGCGGTTTGAGTTCGAACTTAACGTGAGCGAAGCCGCGGGCAATAGCTAGTCTAAATATATAAAAGGAAAAAGTGACTGACTGACTGATTGAATGACTGACTGACTGACTGATCTATCAACGCACAGCTCCAACCACTAGACGAATCGGATCGGGCTGAAAGGCGTACAGATAGCTATAATAACGTTGGCATCCGCTAAGAAAGGATTTTTGAAAATTCAACGCCTAGGGGTAAAATAGGGGCTTGAAAAATAGAACTTAACGTAAGCGAAGTCGCCGGCAAAAGCTCGTAGGAAGATAAATTGTTTACTTTTTGGTAGCTTACCTTTATTTATGAGCTCAAATCTGGCTGAACAATCAAAATCTTTTTACTAACTTTAGCTACTAAAACTACTACTAGAACTATAAAAACTCAGAATAAAAATTCAAAGCAAAAAATCGGCCAAGTGAGAGTCAGGCCTCGCTCTTTTAGGATTCCGTACATATTGCCAAATCATTTTTTTTAACTAGGTCATATTCAGGTAGCTTAGTTCTTAGAAAGTACTAAATTAGCATAAATGGGGGAAAAATGCTCGTTTGTTTTGGTCACAACTTACAAACCGTATTATAAATCAGTGTTTTCAGTATTTTTTGTTTAAATACATTATATAGTACATAATATACCAAAATTACTAGTTTAGTTTTTGAGGTAGACCCCCTAACAAAATTGGTCTAAAACTGACAACGTTGATGTCCCCCCATTTCTTCATTTTTGTAGCTAAAAAAAAAAAAAATATTTATTTGAACTCCACTTAAGGCGAGGAGGCAGACAAAGTTTAGGTATTTGAGGGGGTGAAAAGCAGGGGAAGGAGCGGAGTCGTAGTCCCGCCCAACGCGGGGCGCCCCGTGCGAAGCGCAGAAATGGCGCGAAGCAACTCTGGCGGGAAACAACTCCCGACTGACAAAACTGGTTATTTATGTAAACTTAATAGGTACTGTAACTTATTTTCGTCAATCCTACTATACTTTATTTGGCTCAGTTAGCATGGTTCCAGTTCATGTTCATAGCTAATCAAAAAAAATTTATACAGTTTCAATTCCTAACCAAATACAATAACATGCTTTTTTTAATTTTTTTTTTTAATTTTTTTTTTTTGGTTAGTCTACCGAGATCGTTCAAAATCGATATTTGGGCTTCCCTGGGGTCGAGAAAGAGAAAATGAATGCCTGCCATAATTTTAAAAAGTCCCCGCCATATTGAAATTCTATGTTATTGGGCCGATTACGTTCAAAATCGATATTTAGGCTTCCCTGGGGTCAAGAAAGAGGAAATGGGTGCCAAAATTTTAAAAAGTCACCGCCATATTGAAATTATTTGTTATTCGACCGATTTCATTATAAATCGATATTTGGGCTTGCCTGGGGTCAAGAAAGAGGAAATGGATGCCAAAATTTTAAAAGTCACCGCCATATTGAAATTCTTTGTTATTGGACCGATTTCGTTCAAATTCGATATTTAGGCTTCTCTGGGGTCAAGAAAGAGGAAATGGGTGCCAAAATTTTAAAAAGTCACCGCTATATTGAAATTCTTTGTTATTGGACCGATTTCGATCAAATTCGATATTTAGGCTTCTCTCGGGTCAAGAAAGAGGGAATGGATGCCAAAATTTTAAAAAGTGGTCCGATTACGTTCCAAATCGATATTTAGGCTTCCCTGGGAAGAAAGAGGAAATGGGTGCCAAAATTTAAAAAAAGTTACCGCCATATTGAAATTCTTTGTTACTGGACAGATTTCGTTCAAAATCGATATTTAGGATTCCCTAGGGTCAAGAAAGAGGAAATGGGTGCCAAAATTAAAAAAAAGTCACCGCCATATTGAAATTCGCTGTTATTGGACCGATTTCGTTCAAATTCGATATTTAGGCTTCTCTCGGGTCAAGAAAGAGGAAATGGGTGCCAAAATTTAAAAAAGTTACCGCCATATTGAAATTCTTTGTTACTGGACAGATTTCGTTCAAAATCGATATTTGGGCTTCCCTGGGGTCAAGAAAGAGTAAATGGGTGCCAAAATTTTAAAAAGTCACCTCCATATTGAAATTCTTGTTTACTGGACCGATTTCGTTCAAAATCGATATTTAGGCTTCCCTGGGGTCAAGAAAGAGTAAATGGGTGCCAAAATTTTAAAAAGTCACCGCCATATTGAAATTCTTGTTTACTGGACCGATTTCGTTCAAAATATATATTTAGGCTTCCCTGGGGTCCAGAAAGAGAAAATGGGTGCCAAAATTTTCAAAAGTCACCGCCATATTGAAATTCTTTGTTACTAGACCGATTTCGTTCCAAATCGATATTTGTTCTTCCCTGGGGTCAAGAAAGAGGAAATCGGTGGCAAAATTTAAAAAAACACCGCCATATTGAAATTCTTTGTTACTGGACCGATTTCGTTCAAAATATATATTTAGGCTTGCCTGAGGTCAAGAAAGAGGGAATGGGTGATAAAATTTTAAAAAGTCCCCGCCATAACAAAGAATTTCAATATGGCGGGGACTTTTTAAAAGTCTGGCACCCATTCCCTCTTTAAAATTCTGGCACCCATTTCCTCTTTCTTGACCCCAGGGAAGCCTAAACATCGATTTTGAACAAAATTGTTCGAATGACAAAGAATTTCAATATGGCGGTGACTTTTTAAAATTTTCGCATTCAATTCCTCTTTCTTGACCCCAGGGAAGCCTAAATATCGATTTGGAACGAAATCGGTTCAGTAACAAAGAATTTCAATATGGCGGTGACTTTTTAAAATTTTGGCATTCATTTCCTCTTTCTCGACGCCAGGAAAGCCCAAATTTCGATTTTGAACGAAATCGGTCGAATAACAAAGAATTTCAATATGGCGGTGACTTTGTAAAATTTTCGCATCCTTTTTCTCTTTCTTGACCCCAGAGAAGCCTTAATATCAATTTTGAACGTAATCGGTCCAATAACATATAATTCCAATATGGCGGGGACTTTTTTATATTTTAGCATCCATTTCCTCTTTCTTGACCCCAGAGAAGCCTAAATATCGATTTAGAACGAAATCGGTCGAATAACAAAGAATTTCAATATGGCGGGGACATTTTTAAATTTTGGCACCCATTTCCTCTTTCTTGACCCCAGGGAAGCCTAAATATCGATTTGAAACGTAATCGGTCCAATAAAAAACGAATTTCAATATGGCGGTGACTTTTTTATATTTGCGCATCCATTTCCTCTTTCGTGACCCCAGAGAAGCCTGAATATCGATTTTGAATGAAATCGGTCGAATAACAAAGAATTTCAATATGGCGGTGACTTTTTAATTTTGGCATCCATTTCTTCTTTTTGACCCTAGGGAAGCCTAAATATCGATTTTGAACGTAATCCGTCCATTATCAAAGAATTCCAACATGGCGGAAAAGTGCACCTGTGTTTGCACACATACTTGAGATAGAAACTAATTTCATCGATTCGATATATCGATACTTTTTGGCACTTCATGCATTGCCCTAGTTGCCAAAGACGCTTTCGCACGCGTAAGGATCTGGAAGGATCCGTGCGCATCCTTACGGAACCAAGGATGCGAAAGGATCCTTTCGCATGCGAATCGTGATCTACACTTGTAATTTTAGGCACTTTTAGGTACAAAAAAATTGTGAGCCGTCGTGGGACGCCTGGCAGATGTGAAACATCGACATTATTTTGTAAAAGTAATATGCAGAAAAGGACAGATTGTGATAGGAACTAAATATGTCACCAAGTATACATATAATAATACTACTACTACCACTACCCCTACCCCGACCCCTACCCCGACCCCTACCCCTACCCCTACCCCAACCCCTACCCCTACCTCTACCCCTACCTCTACCCCGACCCCTACCCCTACCCCTACCCCGACCCCTACCTCTACCCCTACCTCTACAGACCCCTACTCCTACCCATACCCATACCCCTACCCCTACTTCTACCCCGACCCCTACCCCTACCCCTACCCCTACCTCTACCCCTACCCTACCCCGACCCCGACCCCGACCCCTACCTCTACCCCGACCCCTACCTCTACCCCGACCCCTACCCCTACCCCTACCCCTACCCCTACCTCTACCCCTACCTCTACCCCGACCCCTACCCCTACCCCTACCCCTACCCCGACCCCTACCCCGACCCCTACCCCTACCTCTACCCCTACCCCTACCTCGACCCCTACTCCTACCCATACCCATACCCCTACCCCTACTTCTACCCCGACCTCTACCCCTACTCCTACCCCTACTCTACCCCAACCCTACCCCTACCCCTACCCCGACCCCTACCCCTACCTCTACCCCGACCCCTACCCCTACCCCAACCCCTACCCCTACCGCTACCCCGACCCCTACCCTGACCCCTACCCCTACCCCGACCCCTACCCCTACCCCTACCCCTACCCCGACCCCGACCTCTACCCCTACCCCTACCCCTACCCCTACCCCTACCCCTACCCCGACCCCTACCCCGACCCCTACCCCGACCCCTACCCCTACCCCTACTCCTACCCCTACCCTACCCCGACCCTACCCCTACCCCTACCCCTACCCCGACCCCGACCCCGACCCCTACCTCTACCCCGACCCCTAAAACTACCTCTACCCCGACCCCTACCCCTACCCCAACCCCTACCCCTACCGCTACCCCGACCCCTACCCTGACCCCTACCCCTACCCCGACCCCTACCCCTACCCCTACCCCGACCCCGACCTCTACCCCTACCCCTACCCCTACCCCTACCCCTACCCCTACCTCTACCCCTACCCCTACCCCTACCCCTACCCCTACCCCGACCCCTACCCCTACCCCGACCCCTACCCCTACCCCTACCCCTACCCCTACCTCTACCCCTACCTCTACCCCTACCTCTACCCCGACCCCTACTCCTACCCATACCCATAAAGTACCTAACTACCGCACCTACCTACCTTTTTTTTTTTCTTATTCGAAGACAAGCTAGTCCTTGACTGCGATCTCACCTGATGGTAAGTGACGATGCAGTCTAAGATGGTAGCGGGCTAACTTGGAAGGGATATGGCAGTGAACATTCAACCCATACCCCTAATTGGTTTCTACACGCCATCGTGCCGGAACGCTAAATCGCTTGGCGGCACGTCTTTGACGGTAGGGTGATAACTAGCCACGGCCAAAGCCTCCCACCAGATCAGACCAGAGACAATTCAGAAATTATAAATTCCCAAATTGACCCCGCCGGGAATCGAACCCGAGACCTCCCAGTTATAAGACAACAGCGCTCACCACTGAGCCAGGGAGGTCGTCAATTTGACCTCAATTTGATTAGCCAAACTGTACGATGTACCTATATGATGTACTTACTTTGCATGATGCATCCCACCATTATTAGATACCTTACTTGATGATGAAATTGATATTTCATGATCCACTACATTACATGTTACACAAATCATCCTTTACAAAATATTGAAATAGGTACCTACTTACTTTACAACTTCCATCATCTGCTTTTGTTATTTTTAGGGTTCCGTACCCAAAGGTTACCAACGGGACCCTATTACTAAGCGCACGCTGTCCGTCCGTCCGTCCGTCTGTCAGCGGGCTGTATCTCGTAAACCGTAACAGATAGACAAATGAAATTTTCACATAATTATTATGTATTTCTATTGCCGCTATAACAACAAATAATAAAAATTAAATTAAATTAAAAAAATTAAATTAAAATGTTTCCATGGGTACATGGAAATATTTTAATTAAATTTTTTTAACGGAACCCTAAAAGAGCGAAGCCTGACTCGCACTTGGCCGATTTTTTTATACTGTACATTCTTAGATTTTGCTTTTTTTCGGACCCATTTTCAAAATTAGTCTACTCAGTCCCTACTTATTTACAACTTTTTTGATGGATAAATTATTTACAATATTAATTTATACAAACTTATAATTAGGTACACTCTATTTGACTTCTCTAAAGTCTAAAATATACAAAATAATAGTTTTCAGTATAAACATAAACAATTTTCAATTATTACAATTTACGATAATATTTGATAGCCGAGCGAGCGCAGCACGACGCAGGTCCACCTAGCAGCACGCCTCGGCGATCACTGTCTAATTGAGTAGGAGAGACAAAGAAGTCGCTTCTGCGAATAGAAGGGCCAAGTGACAAATTGTAATGGATAATATTAAAATTATAACAGTTGCAATAAATAAAATCTAAAACAGCCATTTGTTGTATTAAAATATGAAAAACAATTGTAAATAATTTTACCAAAATAAATGTATGCATAACAGAGAACGATGGGAGTTTATGTATTTGCAGAGTCAACTTTGCAATTTTTTTCTATCGAGAAAAGTTTGCGTCATCGTGTTTAGGAAACAGCCATCAGGCCAGAAATACGATCAATTATAACTACTTTTTTTTTCATAATATTATGACCCATAGATTTTAAATTGGACGATCTTCATTCGGCTTGTGATATGAAGATCGTGACTGACTACAGCGCCTTAATGAGCTCTAGACAATGACACCCCACATGCGAGGGTAAAAAAATAAAATTTTATTGGTACTCCATTTCAATGTATGGGAGCCCCCTTTAGTTTTTAATTTTATTTTATTTTTATTATTTGTTGTTATAGCGGCAATAGAACTACATAATCTGTGAAAATTTCAACTGCCTATCTATTATGGTTTACGAGATACAGCCCGCTGACAGAAGGACGGACGGACGGACGGACAGCGGAGGCTTAGTAATAGGGTCCCGTTGGCACCTTTGGGTACGGAACCCTAAAAACGGTTTAATGCTAATAAGCACCGTCGCCGAGTAACTCTTAAGCGAGGAGTAAAGACGTTCCGACAGGTTTTGTATAGAAAATCTGTCAAAACGAATATATTCGTCGGGTTTTATCGTCGAATCCTTATCCTAATACCTATTATAAACGCGAAATTGTGTTTATTGGTTAGTTTGTTGGTTTGTTGGTTTGTTGGTTTGTTGGTTTGTTGGTTTGTTGGTTTGTCCTTCAATCATGCCGCAACAGGGCTACGGATCGACGTGATTTTTTGCATGGGTATAGTGGAGGACCTGGAGAGTGACATAGGCTACTGTTTATTCCTGAAAATCAATGAGTTAACGAGGGATCTAAAACTAAATCCACGTGGACGAAGTCGCGGGCATCATCTAGTTAATTATATTTCAATTGAATCGCTGTTATAATAATAATTCTGTATAAAAACTTAAATTGATTAATGATAATAATGTTAGCCCAAAATGTATTAGTATAAAAGGCATGGTTATCACGTCGACTGTTTACGCGTATGTAAACATTTAAGTTGGAGCGACAGTGACGTGAGCTGCATAGTTAGTAGCGCCCTCAGTTCGAGTTGATACAACTCGACAACGGTGATAGTTTTCGAATATCGAAACACTGCAACGTAACTGTGACGTATAACGTCAAAGTAAAATGTAGTCCAATCAACTTGCTTTAAAGCTCAATTACGACCATTTACTCATAGGTATCTATTGCCAGCGCCCCTAATGGAATCGATAGTACTGAAAAACTGACGTTAAATCATGGAGTTTTGGGTCCATTGATGTCATTGTCATTGACGCAATGACAGTGTTGTGGTTAGGACTGCGTTCTCCTGTTTGGGGGCACGCAGGTTCGATCCCGGGGCACCTCTGAATTTTCGGAACTACATATGTGCGTTTAAGCAGTTAAATATCACATGTTTCAACGATGAAGGAAAACATCGTGAGGAAACCTACTCGCCTGAGAGTAGTTCTCTATACTTTTCTCAAAGATGTGTGAAGTCTGCAAGTTCGGATTGGGCCAGCGTGGTGGACTATGGCCTATATGACTATAATCCATCTCTGAGAGAAGACCTGCGCTCAGCAGTGAGACGTTCATGGGTTGCTCATGATGATGATGATGTCATTGTGTTTCGACACTCCAAATTTAGCAACGTTGATGAAATGCACAAACTATAGTGCTAAGAATACAAGACAAATTCAAAATTCAAATTCAAAATTATTTATTTCACTTAGGCTAACCTTTGGCTGTTAGGACAAGTCATGACTCTACCACCGCGCACCGGTTCGGAAAGCGGATTCTGCTGAGAAGAGCCGGCAAGAAATTTATCATTTTACAGTATTATTATGTAGCTATTACATTGTAATACGTTTTTTATACTATCTTGTGGGCAGCTGGATGCCAAGCCGATTTCACCTATGCAACTTTGTTAGAATAAAATATAATATTTCTACAATGAGGGGAAGTTCCAAAAAAAAAATTACCACAATTCAATTCATGTTAAGACGGGTAGACAGAAAGAAGCCCCATTCCCGCCGGCGGCACCCGTTCACGAGCATAATATTTTTACACTAATTTCCACGAAACGTGCCGGCGCGGCCTGTATAAAGCGGAACTATTATTATTTGCATTACAATTTTTTAACCGACTTCAAAAAGGAGGAGGTTCTCAATACGTCGGAATCTTTTTTTTTTAATTTATGCTCACCGATTACTCGAAGACGCCTGATCCTATATGTAGATAATAATAATATTTATTTCTCAATCAAAGCAACAGCGAGCAAATGGATCCTTAATTGAACCACAACAGAACTGTAGAGTTAATTGTAGCAGAGTTGGACTGACAAAAGATTGCGAACTCACCCAAACGTCTGTATATATTTTATTTTATTGGTCAGACAAAGAGTTAATTAATTGGGATGTTACCTGCTAAATATCATTATTTCTTCATAGTTAAATAGAGGGTATTCCAAAATAAGTAAAATAAACGTCCGCTGTTAGTTTTTAAGTTTGATTTTAAACCATTTTAAATTATCGGTTAAGCTACAAAGAGTGCGTCAAATACATATTTATGACGTCACAGATTCACAGCTCATTATTTCATACAAGCTGACATATTTTATGTACTTACCTTGCGCCGTGATTTTGATAGAGTTTTCATAAAGGGTTACAGTTTTTGCAATTCACGAAGGCGAGTGAGCTTTACTTGTGGTTACTTCGTGTACATGAACATTGCATAAATGTGCGTGCCTGTCAAAGCCTAGGTGGGAGCGGGCAGGCGCGAGCATTGCGCTCGCTCACACTTATACAGATACGACACATACACAACCATAAGTCGGTCGTCTTCGTGAATTGCAAGAACTATACTGGTTTGATTAAAATCGGCAAGATCAATATTATCACGACTCTACAGGCATAAAGAACTAAATCCAACTATTCCAACTATTTCACACACGTCGAGTGACGTTTAATCGAATAATAAATTGTGCGTTCTGACAGTTTTTGTAATTAAAATACTGCCAAAATATCAAATTAATTTATGCTCGGATAAGATTAATTAACCGACTTCCAAAAAGGAGGAGGTTCTCAATTCGGCCGGTATCTTTTTTTTTTTTTTTCTATGTATGTCCACCGATTTCTCCGGGATTACTGGACCGATTCGCGTGATTTTTTTTTAATCGACAGAGGATGTTTGCGAAATGGTCCCATAAAAAAGTTAACCTTCAACTCCTAAAGCCTGATGCTGCAGGGATATTGCTCACCTAAAACTATGGCGATTTAGGAAATTTCGATTACGAATTGATATTGTAGGTAACAAGTATGGACAACATCATGGAGCTCCAGGTCCTAGCTCCTCAATCATAGGATACTACACTTAAAAGCTTAAAATAAAAATTCTTTTCAAAAAACCGATTTCTAACGCCACTACAAAGTATAAAAATAATTTTAGTTTGTCCACGTTTGTTGAAGTCGGGCGGGCCTAAAATACAAACTATGAAACCGACTCGCGATGCTCGCTCGACTTCTACAAACGAGTCTATCATATTCTGTAGCGTCGCGCATCGGTTTCATAGTTTGTATTTTAGGCCCGCCCGACTTCAACAAACGTGGACAAACTAAAATTATTTTTATACTTTGTAGTGGCGTTAGAAGTCGGTTTTTTGAAAAGAATTTTTATTTTACGTTATAGGTCGACCGTTTAACTCGCGTATCGAATGCGCGGTAAGAAGGGAGCGGAGGGAGATGTTAGAGATGTTAAAACTTAAAAATAAATACTTAATTCTTTACCAACAATGTCTATCTCGAGATAAATCTTTGGATTATTGACTCCGTGTGTAGCGTTACCCACCCCCGCTCCCTTCTTACCGCGCAGGCGATACGCGAGTTAAACTAGCTTTTGACCGCGGCTTCGCTTACGTTAAGTTCGATTTTTCAAACCCCTATTTTAACCCCTTAGGGGTTGAATTTTCAAACATTCTTTTTAGCGCATGTCTACGCCATAGAATAGAATAGGTTAGATATATTTTTTATTCAAATAAACTTTTTACAAGTGCTTTCGAATCTTCAGGCTCTACCACTGGTTCGGAATGCCCTTCCTGCCGAGAAGAACCAGCAAGAAACTCGGCGGCTGCTCTTTTCAAAACAAGTTTACAATACAATAAATACTATGCTATTTAAGCAGTGTTTTCACAATTAGGGAAGTTCCAAAAATGCATACCGACTAACTTCTATCTTAAGATGAGCAGACATAAAGTAGCCCCATTCCCGCCGGTATGTTAATACCGGTCATATTCATTAGGCATACCGGTCATTAGGCATCTCTGTATGCCTTTATATATGCCGTTAGTCTGTATGACTTTCAGCCCTATCCGTCCAGTGGTTCGAGCTGTGCGTTGATAGATCAGTCGGTCAGTCAATCAATCAGTCACCTTTTCCTTTTATATATTTAGATAAAACAAATAAATAATTAAGTAAATGTTTACTAAAAATAAACATTCAGTTCCATTAACGTCTCGAATCTTTAAAATCCGGGTCCACACTGCAATATCCGAGCTCTAAACAGTTCGGACATCATACGACACACAATCTAACGCCAAGATGTTCCGGACACACGCCACGGTTTAATCGAAATATTACGACTCCCGCTCCGCAACGTGACACTGCAGATATTTCACTACACGCCATCAGATTGTCTTTGCGGCTGCGATGTGAAATGTTACTATCGAACTATCGAGTTTTCCAGCTCATTGCACTTATGTAATGGGATTGTCGCTCGCTGCTGTCCCACGCCATGGGCATTGCGATGACACATTTAACTTTATTGTGGAAGTAGAGCTAGGCACAACGTATACCTACACTCGCAAAGTGGAGTGTAGTCATTTTTTTACTCGACTGCGGCCAAAGAAAGGGTTATGATTTATGCAGGCTATGTAGGTATTTGTATGTTTGTATGGTTTGTATGTTGTGGTGGTGTCGTGTGATGCGGGTTGCTACGTTCCCTCAAATATGGTTGAGCGAAGCAGCGGCTGGGTCATGCGTCATGCTCGTGAACGGGTGCCCCCGGCGGGAATGGGGCTACTTTCTGTCTGCCCATCTTAATATGTATTGAATAATTGTAAGTAGTATGCATTTTTTTAACTTCCCCTCATTGTGGAAACACTGGATACATAACATAATATCTATTGTATTGTAAACTTGATTTAAAAAGATCAACTGCTGGGTTTCTTGCTGGTTCTTCTCACCAGGAAGGGCCATTTTAAACCAGTGGTAGACTCATCGACGATTCAAAAGCACTAGTAAAAAAGTTTATTCGAATAAAAAATATTTCTATTCTATTTCTATTCTATTCTTGTATGTTCTACTATAGCACCTAAACTACAGAACCGATTTTGATAAACGAGGTGTCTATCGATTTGTTATTATAATCGGTTTTACATAGGCTACTTGTTTTTTTTTTTTTTTTTTAAATACAGGGTGTCCCCTTTCATAAAAAGGGCCCTTTTTTGCTATTCCTATTATAATCATTTTTAAAATTCTGGTTTTCAACCGTACTACTTAATCTAAGAAAGGTGTGGTCATGCTTCAAAGCTCGGAGCCCGGAGTGCGCAAAATAGGAGAATCATTCCGGCTTTTGCCAGGAGCAGAGCGACGCGATTTATATGCAAGTGCCATCTATATATGCTCACGATATAAGAGGCACTATGCGTCTCTATCGGTCGCTCTGTTCCTGGCAATAGCTACTCTCGCTATTTTGCTTGCGTACTCCAGGAACGCATCTCTGCCAGAGGCCTCGCCCAGTATGGTGGGCACGGAGTCTCTGCACAGTTTCATCCGCAATTCTTGCTGTAGGTCCTCCCGGGCCGCTTCGTGTTGAGGACAGTCCATCAGAAGATGTATAATCAGTTCTGATACACTGTCGTCGCACACGCAACCCGGGTAGTCCTTGCGTTTGAACCTATGCAGGTACTCCGCAAACCCTCCATGACCAGTCAACACCTGGGAAAGCACCATATTGTGGTCGATCTTTTTGACCACGCGATGTGCAAAAAGCACATCCGGCAGAAAGACCTTTGTGGTGCCCGCGGTTTCTTCGGACGTATACCTCCGGATCCACTCTTCAAGCGACTCCTCACGGAGCAGTCGCTTGACGAACGAAACCGGGCACCGGTCATAGTCTGGTTTCCTCCTTAAGCCTAGAGCCGCCTCTTTCGCGAGCTCATCGGCTCTTTCATTTCCCTCCAACCCCGCATGCGCTTTCACCCAGAACAAGGAAACTTCCTTGTTCTGGGTGCGACATATTTTTAAATTGTCGACAATGCGTGCGACTAATGGGTGGAGGGATTTGCGCCCGACCACCGACTCAAGAGATGATCTTGAGTCGGTGTATATGCCGATGGAAGCTTCCGAGCGCTTCGTCGCGAGAGAGGCAGCTCTATCCAGGGCAAGGAGCTCAGCCTGGTAGACCGAGCAGTGCGCACTTAACTTTAGCTTGACGGCTTTGGTTTCGGCCTCGTGATTCCATATGGAAAGCGAGGCCCCCACCTTGCCGTCAATTGTACTGCCATCAGTAAAGATGCGCACTACTTGAGTGTTGTTGTTCTCAAGGTCTTCTCGGTCCACCAGGCTGGTAAACCGCAGGCACGTCTGTTCCGCCGGGTGTGGTCGCCCACAATATGGTACCTTACCCTCCATCTCCCTATCAAGGAGTACTCGCTGAGACACTCCCCTTTTGGCCTCGTACAATGCCGAGGCCTCTCGGATCCTAAGATCCAAGGGGAGTATCCCAGCCAGTATCAATGCCGAGTTTAGGGAGACGGTTCGGTAGGACTTGGTCATCTTCAGCGCGAAGCCCCTTTGGAGTGCACCCAAACGCTTCCGAGCTTTGAAGCGGCAGGTGCCCAGGCACAGGCAGCGTACAGGACTATTGGCTCCACCACCGCAGTATAAATCGTTTTTATGACTTGGGGATGGAGGCCCCAGCTCACCTTGGCGGCTCTCAACAGCTGCTTGTAGAGTCCTTGAACTCTCATGCAAGTGTTACTTACATGAGAGTTGAAGGTCAGCTTGCTGTCGATCGTGAGCCCCAGGACCTTGATTTCGCTGGACAGACCAATGCTGGTCCCACCCATGGTCAGTTGCGGGGAGTCGTACTTCAGCTTATTGGTTAGCACCATCGCCTTTGTTTTGTGAGGTACAAACCTCAGCTTGTTTCTTACTCCCCACTCCTGAACATAAGCGAGAGCGGTATTGGCCCTTCGCGAGACCTCCAGCCCCGTGTCGCCGTCGAAGACGAGGACAACATCATCGGCAAAAGCCTGACAATATTCTCCCCGCCTTCCCAGGCCCTGCAGTAGTGGATCCAATAAGAGGTTCCACAGGACGGGACCCCCGATGGAGCCCTGAACACAGCCTTTGGTGGTATTGCGCGTGTGCTCGGCTCCCGCGTACCTCACTCTGACCTTCCGATCTCGAAGATAGCTGTCGATCACCCTGCGGATGTTAACAGGACAGTTTTCCTCAGCCAGTCTGACTCTAATAGCTGGCCACCAGGCGCTATCGAAGGCCCCCTCTATGTTCGAGACCACAGTTATAAGTCGCTTCTCTTTGAGCTTCCTGTAAATGCGGTCCATTAGGACATAGAGGGCATCTTCCGTGCTTCTCTGGGGCATGAAGCCATACTGGCAAGTACTAATCCCGGGCAGGATGTGCCATTTAATTCGATTGACAACCATCTTTTCGAGAATCTTGCCTAGAACGGGTAACAGTCCGATTGGACGATAGGCCTTGGGGTCGGTGTAGTCCTCCTTGGCTGGTTTTCGGAGGACTATCACGGTGGCCTCCTTCCATAAAATCGGAAAGTGACCCAGTTCCAGACATTTGTTGGCCAGAGTGAAGAACGCGTCGGGATTTCGCGATATGGCGTGCTGGCATATGTCGGCGGTGAGACCATCCGACCCGGGGGCTTTCTTGGGGTCGAAGCTCGAGGCAGCGTCGCTCAATTCGACAGCGGTAAACGGTGGATCCAAATTTTCATTTGGTGTCCACTCGTTCACTTGTTCAGCGGCGCTCGTCGATCGAAACTCGTCCCAGTTTTCCTTTTTTGTGTTGAATCGGCGCGTGGTCCTAGTTATTATCACATGGTCTTCTTTTTTCAGGTTTATACGGAACGTAATAGTGTTGTGGTCCGAGCTCGTCACGCCGTCATCCACCATCCAGTCCGCCACCAACAAGAGCGCGTCCGGGGAGCACGCCGTAACGTCGACACAACTAGAGTACCTTTTGGTGCCTCTAATTGTGTCGAAGGAAGGGACGTTCCCCCGGTTGAGTATCTGCAAGTCAAGCTCTTCAAGAGCCCCAAAGAACTCCTCCCCTCTTCTGTCCGTTTTTGTGCTGCCCCACCAGGTATTCCAGGCGTTCGCGTCGCCTCCCACCACAACGTAGCGGGAGCCCATGCTCGTGACCGCCGCCACTAGCTGATCCAGGTATGGCTCTATTGGTTGATCTGGCTCGAAGTAGAATGAGACGACGCACATTTCCCAGGCACCCTTTCTAATTCTCACCACCACAATGTTGTTGGTGGTAAGTTTGGAGTCCAGAGTTACGGTCATGTCACTGTCAAACACCACGATTGCGGCCTTGACATGACCGCTACTCCGGTTGGCGCATTGGAAGACGCGCGCGCCCCTGTAATCTCGCATCAAACCCGATCCTCCGACATAAGGCTCCTGGACCAACGCCAGGGCTACCTTTTTATTGGTGGCCTCGAGCATGAGCTCCTGTGTGGCGAGTTGCTTGCGTTGTAAATTCGCCTGGAACACCCGGTAGGGCCTCACAGCGGTTCCGGTCTCGCCCAGGGCAACTTTAGCAATAAGCTACCGTTGCCCTGGCCAAGGCCTCCCACTTGCGGCGGACCACGCATTCCGGGGCGAACGCATTATGAGTCGCGTCCAACCCGGCCTGCGTACAGTTGCAGCAAGAGGGAGGAACTGCGGCCTGCCACTTGGGGCAGCTCGCCTTCAGGTGAGCTTCCCCACAGTGGCTGCATCTCGTCTGGGGCTCCTTGCAGAACCGCCTGCTATGCCCGTACCCTAAGCACGCGGAGCATTGAGTGAGCGGGGACTGGTCAGCCACGCTCACTCTCTGCAGGTCCACGCGCACGGCACCCGCCTCAGTCATAATAGACCACACCATTGGGGACACCCTAAGGCTACATTTTGTATGAACTAAATTAGTATGACCGATGTTATATCAAACTTTCCGTAGTTGGGTTAAAGTTTATGTTACGCTTTTTGTTGGTCTAATGAGCTGAAACTCTGTCTTGGTGACGAAGTCAAGGACTCAGTTCCATATTTAGGCCAGAGAGAGCACGTAAAACCGTAGGTCCTGCGTCCGATCTCTCTCCGATCGTGTCGGATTTCAATAATAACATCGGACTTTGAGATTGAGAGATGCGCTGTGATTGCGCACATATTTGTGCACTATAATATCTCCAGCGTAGATGGCTAATCGATGTGGAGATCCGCCGTGGCCGGATCGGGTCGATAGGACATTATAGATTAGCTTTATTTTTGACTAGCCATTATCAAACCTACAATAGCTGAAACGCCTGCCTTTGACAGATCGTTTAAAATAACAGTCCTTTAAATATTATACAATAAGTAATTTTTTGGAAGTACTGCAACAGAATTACAATGGCAAGCGAGCCGGGAATTTATATTCCAAAAGACAATGTAACAAGGCCTGAGCGGGGAAATTGTAAATCGGCCCCCATTTATTCACCATTCGGAATACTTCACATTTAGCTCGTCAAATATTATTGAGATCTGAAATTCGGCCGATTAAACATTGACATTAGAAAACCTGCGCATTAATCGGGAAATTTCGAATTTTGTCGAAAAATAATATCTAATCTTTTTCGAAGCCAATTTTATTTGAAACTAGCTTTTGCCTGCGGCTTCGGTCACGTTATGTTCAAGTTTTCAAACCCATAATTTAGCTCCTTATGGGTTGCATTTACAAAAATCCTTTCTTAGCGGATGCCTACGTTATAATAGCTATCTGTATGCCAAATGACAGTCCAATCCGTCCAGTGGTTTGAACTGTGCGTTGATTTTATCAGTCAGTCACCTTTTCCTTTTATATATTCAGATTATTTATGTGTTTTTAATTTTATTTCGAGAACTGTGTTGCTAGCAGCTGGTTTAAATGGTTAAGCTAGTCTATAATAAATGTGCCTGTTGATAATTACATAAAGTTGTTGGGGTTCTAAGGTGCTGGAGTGACGACCCCGCACCGGGAAGCGCAGTGTTGGCAAACCTCCCACTCCCCCTCACCATAGACGTCATCAAACAGGTCGCAAGGAGCCGCTGGATTCAGGCGGCGCAAGACCGAGACCTCTGAAAGTCCATGCAGGAGACCTTTGTCCAGCAGTGGACGAGTTGGAGTTCCACAGGCCTCGGTCTTGCACCGCCTGAATCCAGCCGCTCTCTGTAACTCGTTTGATGTCGTTGGTACACCTCGTGGGGGGTCTGCCAACACTGCGCTTACCGGTGCGGGGTCGTCACTCTAGCACCTAGGGACCACAACGACCGTCGGCTCTTCGAACTATGTGCTCTAACGTGCTCGAACTATGTCGGTGACTTTGGTTCTCTTACGGATCTCCTCATTTCTGATTTGATATAAGAGAATGAACTGGGCTGACTTATCCAAAATTAAATGATCCGGCTTTAAGAGAAGAAGAAAAGCTTTTCGCATGATGACCGCCAAGACACATGCTGATGATGTTGATGATGATGATGATAATGTAAAGTTATCGATAACAGTTAATTATTCGTTTCTTATATGCTAGCTACTTGTAAAAGGTACTGTTGATTCAATGCCCCTCGTCACGAGTCCGCACAATATTGTCTGAATATGTGTAAACAGTCGGCTGGGAGCAGCCAGCGTGGGTCTGACAAAAGATACAACCAGCATCCAAAACATTACTCACGCGTAAGCCGCTTTGTAGCACATTGCGCGACAAACAAACCTACAAATGGACTCTCACTTGAGCCTGAAACAAACAGAGCGCGCGGGGTATCCAGCGAATGTAATATTAGTATGTAATAAAACTGTAATAGCTAGGTCCAATTCTTTAAATAATAATAATAATATTGTAAATGCGAAAGTGTGTTTGTTTGTTGGTTTGTTGATTTTTCCTTCGATCACGCCGCAACAGAGCTGCAGATCGACGTGATTTTTTGCAAAGGTATAGTTGATGTCCTGGAGAGTGACATAGGCTACTTTTTATCCCGGAAAATCAAAGATTTCTGGGGTGATTTATAAAACTAAATCCACGTGGACGAAGTCGCGGGCATCATCTTCAGCTAGTTATGTAATAAAACTGTAACAGGTCCAATTCTGTACATAATACTAATATTATAAATGCGAAAGTGTGTTTTTTTGTACTTTGATCACGCCGCAACAGAGCTACGGATCGACGTGATTTTTTGCAAGTGTATAGTTGATGTCCTGAAGAGTGACATAGGCTATTTATAGTGACATAGGCTAGTTATATTACTTTTATCCCGGAAAATCAAAGATTTCCTGGGAGATTTAAAAAACTAAATTCACCCGGAAAAAATTCATCAGCTAGTTGAAGATATTTTCGAAATTTAGTTGGGGGCCATTTTATAATCGATACTGAAGCCAAAACTGTCACTTTATTCATTTTCGTCTGTCTATTTATCTGTATCTTGAGTGCGGTAAGAACGTGCTATGCGCTGTGCTTCGCGAGGCGCTTACGCCTTTTTACGAGAAAACACTTGTTTAACTTTCGAGTCAAAGGAACAACAGATGCTACCGACACGCGTTCTGTTTGTCACTGCCCTGATTGTTGTCGCAGGGATGAGCGTCCGCAGTGTTTGCAGGCTAATATTTCAGAGAGGGCCTTCGATGCGGGATTACAAGGGACAGGGAATATAATAAAACAGCGGAAATATATTACGAGGCTGTCTTGCGGGTTTCTACAGTTTTTCATTCGCGTATCATTTAAAAGAAATCCCCTAAATATTACGGAACATAAAACGATTTGAATTCATTTCTCTTAAGCAGTATTCATGTTGAGCTTGAAGTTTTATTTACAGGGCTCTTTAGTAAAAAGACTCTTATAGGTAGTTATGTCCAGTCCGTCTGGTCACAAACATTTTAATTAATAATATAAAAAAATATTTTTTAAAAACCGACTTCAAACGCCCGCGCCACTACAAAGTGTATAATTTATTGTTGATATTTTAAAAACCGCTTGACCTATTTCGATAAAATTTTAATGGAACCACCTGAAAAGTATACCCTTTCAAACAAAAAAAAAAATCTAAATCAGTTCTGGCGTCTTCGAGTAATCAGTGAATCCTTCTTTTTTGAAGTCGGTTAAACATAAAAGTTTGGACCTAATTTTGATCTTAATTGGGACATGTTCTCAGACATGACCCGTACTTTCTCCTACAGATCATTATGATGGGCACAGAGTTGAGGACAAGAGGAATATTGGTAGTGTAAAGAAAGCAGACACCCCAGACATAGAACAGACGCAAGCCCACAAAAAACCTTTTAAGATAAATACTAATGCAAGTTGGACCAAGTATGCTTCATATCTTTCATGACGAATACGATAAACATCCATGGGAACTTTATCTTAATAGCAGAACGTCGCGACGGCTGGAGATAAACTCGAAGCCACTGCAAAAAGACATTTTAGTTATCAGAGAACACTCGAACCTTCTCATGGTCTACGTGACTGCAAGCAAACGCACCCCTACCAGCCACCCTGCTATACGGGATATAAATACATGAAGCTCCGGGAACAAGACATTCAAGATCCAGCATTCATTCGACATTCATTCACGTCGCGCTGAAACTATAACTCGTTTCGCAGTACGCAATAGTAATTGTCCGCGAATTAATTAATATAAAGTGATTTGCTCGCGTAATTAATTAAATTAATTAAGTATCAAAATTGTAAACAACTTAATAAACGCTATAACAACAAGAAGACTCCTTATTGTCGAGAACCCCTTCTCGACTGGTGACAGCGGCCACACCTGCATAACTGTAGAGAAAGAAACTCATAGATACATCTCTGAATGGACAGGAATAGCTTTTGTACTTTTTGCATTAACCACTGCCCTGTGTGATTAATAGCTCCTTACGCGAGGGTTGCATGTAAAAGATCACTGTAGTGACAAGGCCGCCTTTGCACCTAGCTCTATTGTCTTCTGTTTTGGTTTGTCCCTTTATAATAGTATTATTTTTGTGTTATTGGTGCAATAAAGCTTACTACTACTATCTTTAACCTTTGAATATTGTACCTTTTTGTTGGGTGAAGGACAGGGCGTTGACGGCCAACCTTTAATTTTTTTTCAAGCTTTTATTTAGCTTACAATGTACGTAGGTATGTATGTATGCTTAGATCAAATCTTGCAAAATGAATTAGAACCACTTCCCGGTTTCTGATTGAGCTGCAATTTTGCATGTATATGTACATCAGATAATATGGAGCTGATCTGATGTTGGGGCTGGAAGATGGATATCGGAACTTTGTAATAAAACGACGTAACCGCATCGAATTTGGGCTCGTTAAATTCCTCTTGACAAGTACTCTGGTCCCAAATATCGTCATTTGGGGTCTGATGATGAAGCCGGAAGGTGGCTTTGGCAACTTTGGTAATAAAACGACGTAATCCATCCAGTTTGGATCAGTCCTAGATGATAGTCTGATGATATAGCCAGCTACTAAAAGCTTGTTTTTAAAATAATTTTTTTAATTTACACTTGATGGTCACTTGATGTTAAGTGAGTACCACCATCCATGAACATTTGTACCACCAGAGATACCATCCATGCGTTCATCCCTTTTCAGAAATTTGTTGGTCCGCCCTTTGAATCACCCCATGTTGTAGTTTAGTGGGAACACTGTTGCAGGAAGTGCGTTTCTAAGTTTTGTAATGCGTCAAGAAAAGATCTCGCACAAAGCATGGTCGAAGTTATCCAGGCACCCAGGTGGTGAGGGTGAAATTGTATTTCTGTGGCGAGCGTTGTAGAAGAAAGAGGGTGGAATAAGGAAGGTGGGTTAGAAGCTTCCGGTGCTTCTAACCCACCTTCCTTATTCCACCCTCGAAGAAGACTCAGAATCAAAGCATGGTTGAAGTGCTCCAGGCACCCAGGTGGTGAGGGTGAAATTGTATTCTATGGAAAAGAAACAGGGTGGGATAAAGAAGGTGGACTCAATTTATTTTGAGTGGAGACATGGCGGGTCAGCGTAGATCAGCGACTTGTCCCTCCCAGCTCCTTCTCCTCGGCCGGCGGCCAGTATAAACAGTTTGTCACTCTGATATATTAATAGGCGACGGTAATGTGTGAGCACACACGCCGCTTCCGCCGGGAAATGCCTGTCGCCCGCGATGTATAAACAGTGTGGATTTCTTCTAATGCTGCGGTGGCGAATGTTATATTTTTCTCTGTCTAACTTAAGGCGTTAAGATGTGTGAAATGCCTACATGCTTGGATATTTAATTCAAAATATCAACGTAATTGATGATTTAAGCTGTGAATAAAAAATATAGAATGATAGATAATGATTCAATAAATGTTTTTAATGCAACGAAATTGTATTTTTGTCAATCCCCTCTTATAAAAAAATCCCCAAAAGTATATATTTTTGTAACAATTTGCAAAATTTCTCCAAAAGGGCAAATGTTTTTTAACTAGTTCTTACACACAAAAAAAATGGTATTAAAATATTACTATTTTTAATTGGGGATTTTATTTTATTCCTACACTCTTGTAAAGTTATTTTTCTCAAAATTCAACTAGGTAAGTAAATCTAGGCGAGCGTGCCTGTTCCATCGCTCTGTTTTGTCGTCGAGCTCATTCGCGCTTCTTAGGTCTTAATAGTTTATCAATGCCAATATTATAAATGCGAAAGTGAATTTGTTCGTGACCGTGAGATCGTTAGTTTGTCCTTTATTACTCAGTAAGGGAGCATCGAGTCTACAGGATTTTTAAGCTATTGCATAGCTTTTATCGCGGGCTTTGAACTAGGACAAACAGTTTGAGCGCGGCGACCGAATCAAGAAATTCCGTAACGAAAATAAACCTAGCACCGTCGTACAGTAAGCGTTCAACATTTTAGAAGTTCACAAGTAGCTCTGTTTGGCGCAGTGACGAGCGGCCGCTTTCTTTACCGTATGGTGTATGATGTCGCAGGTTCGAATCTTACTCGCGAAGTAGTGACAGTGCGCTTTTCTTGTTTGTTTGTTTTTTAATTTTTTTGCATAATTTTTATTATGCAAAAAAAAATATTGCATAAATATTATAATTGCATAAGTTGATAAAAAATGCTATGCAATGGCTTTACCGCGGCAGTCCCCGAGTGCCACTTAATTTTTTTGTATGGGTAACAGCTTAGGCACACAAACCTAACTTTTCGATGTAAACCATTACTTCTAACGTTCTACGCAATAAAATATCATTCGCTTTAACATTAACCCTGCAATCCTGCATTCCTGAGAGTTATTCAAAAAGCTGGATCTCCATTTGGCTAGTAGATACTTAATGCTTTTCAGCGGCTGCGTGGCTTCTGTCTATACATAGCTGCTCAGATAACCGTCGAAACAGATTTAATCGGAGAAGGCGTAAAAAATAATACATTTCAACCTTTTCAGCTTTCAAAAGATTTTGAGGTTCTTTAGACGCAAAAGAATAAAATACAAAACGCGATCACTCAGGCGATAGTCGATAGCAGACAACGTTTGAATAGACTGAGAATATTATTTAACATTTTAACTATAAATAAATAACCAGCCAAGTGCGTGTCGGGCCATGCGCAGTGTAGGGTTCCGTAGTTGAAAGTCTCAAATATTATTGATGACCTAGGATAGTGCTTTTATTTTATTTATGAATACTGAATAAATATTTTGAGTTCCATGGCTTAAATACTATAATAAACTACAAAATATGCAACTTACACTACGTGTAATACCTAACTTAGAAAAAACAGATATAACTCCTTAACTAATGAACCCTACTTAGCCGTGATAGTTTTCCTTTAAAATTCATTTTATATACTACTGCTGTGAATTTTTTCTTGCATCCTTTATACAAACATTTA
The DNA here is from genome assembly GCA_029955525.1 of Oeneis ivallda. Lineage (NCBI taxonomy): Eukaryota > Metazoa > Arthropoda > Insecta > Lepidoptera > Nymphalidae > Oeneis > Oeneis ivallda. The sequence continues at coordinate 404,522 of JARPMR010000020.1, read as the reverse complement.
TCTGACAGAGGGGGGGACACGTGACTCTAATAAAATTTAGCACTTTAAAATACAAACGGATCCCTGAATTGAAAAATGGTGTTCCCACACCCACAATATTTTTGAAAGACCTATTCAACAACACCCCATACTATGGGATAGACGAGAAAAAAAAACATCCCCACTTTACATGTAGGGGAGGTACCCTAAAAAAATTATTTTTCACAGTTTTATTTCACCACTTTGTCTATTGATATTTATACCCTTGTCAAATTACAGATTTTTAGTACCAATAGTCTCTGAGCTAAACTGCGGACGGACAGACTGACAGACAGACAGACAGACGGACGGACATGGCGAAACTATAAGGGTTCCTTGTTTACTACGGAACCCTAAAAATGTACGCTACTGATGTGCTGTGTGAGTTTTCTAACTATAATAATTATTGCAGATTGAATCCGCAAAATTATATTATTTAAATACTTAGTTGTTCATATCAGCTTTTAATAAATTAATAACTATCTAAAAGGCATTAGGTATTTCGGAAACAATTTAGACCACCCGACCTAAATAGAACCATTTATCAAACTAGCTTATCTCTGTTATTGTAGAACATTTAAAACGTATTTCTAACAAATTATTATTAATTACTGTTGGCTCGATTCTGGCGCGGTACCAACATCTAGCGTTAGGTGTAACTTATAACTGCAACATTATTTTGATTTTATTATGAGCTATAACTCAAATAAGCCATTACCAATTCTAATTATTTACGCATATTCTCTAATTTATTTATAAAGTTATTCGTGTTTAGATTGAGGAATCAACAAACATTAAAAAGTCTGTGCAAGCATATGATTAAAGGAGTTGGTTTAAGCTTTAATTTAGATTTAATTTCTAACGCGAATAAAATTCACGTTTTAACAGTTTTGACCATAGACGTAGGTATATATTTACTCTCTTACAGCCACCGACATGTATTGTACCTACGGTAGGTACAATATATGTCGGTGCCCACAGCAATTACCTAAAGATGGAAAAGGAAAGCGAATCTGATATCGCTGTGGCCAGATTTCAAAGAAAAAATGGTCACATTGGTCACGCCAAAATAAATGGTAAGGTTTTTATTGTAAGTATATTTTCTTTGAAGTATGGTAAATCAATACTGTAGTAAATATTAAAATTTCTGTTAAATAGTTTAATTCATACACGTAATATTGACTACCGTAAGTAGACCACCTGACAGCCGCAAAACGCGATGAGTGTAGTGGATGATGTAAAAGCGTAGCTCTTCAACATTCCAAACTACACTGCGCTGTGTAAAATACATACATGTAGGAATACAAGAGTTGCTCCTGGCTACAGCTACAGTGCAACAAAAGTGTATTAAAATGCAAATAGTACACAAGACAAGTTTTTTCTAACACATCGCGCGGGCATTTGTTTCCAGTTTTTTACGTTTTTTGCAGGAAACAGCGCGATGCAATGCATTTTTCACGTATTCATGAGAAATGTTGCACTTTAATACATATTTGTTTAATGGAACTTATGTACAAAGGCTAAAATGCTTGCACTTGCAGAATGATTTATGAACTGTCATGTCTGGCAACATGGCGGGCATCATGTCTGGCAGCATGACTGGTAACAATATGTCTGGCAACATGATTGTCTGGCCACATGGCTGGCAACAGTCTGACAACATGACTGGCAACATGTCTGGCTACATGATTGTCTGGCCACATGGCTGGCAACAGTCTGGCAATATGACTGGCAACATATCTGGTAGCATGACTGACAGCATGTCTGGCAACATGTCTGGCAACATGTCTGGCAACATGTCTGGCAACATGTCTGGCAACATGACTGGCAACATATCTGGTAGCATGACTGGCAACATATCTGGTAGCATGACTGGCAACATATCTGGTAGCATGACTGGCAACATGACTGGCAACGTCTCGGGCCACATGACCGGCACCAGGCTGGCAACATAGCTGGAAACATGGCTATCAGCATGGGATTGGGATAAAGGTATAAGCCTATGTCACTCTTTACATCCTCAACTAAGTATACCCATGCAAAAAATCACGTCGATCCGTTGCTGCTTGATTGAAGGACCAACCTCAGACAAACCAACAAAAACACACTTTCGCATTTATAATATTAGTAAGGATTATCGTAAGGAAATTACTCGAAGTAGGGATTGGTCCTTTGATCAATTTCCTTAGCAGAAGCATGTCGCGTTTTATAGGACGATCGCGTCATTCTACGGCAAATGCGATTCATGTAAATACCGAGACAGAGCTAAGAAAAAACAAATTTGCAAAAAGTACATGCATTCGGATTAAATCTCATCGTTCTTAGTCAGTCAGTTAGTAAATCAGCTAACTTGTGTGTTTGTTTGTCTTTCACTTCACACATTCGAGATCAAAGGCTAACCGCCGAGAATGTTTCAGAATGCACAAAAACGAGAAATGTTGATCTGTAAATCGTCGCCCTCAAACAATGATATTTTTAGATAATAATGTTCGTTTGAGGTCTTAATGATGTATTTAGTTTAAGATGTCGTTTTATCCCTTGAGAATTTGTTTTGTTTGCTTAACTATTTTCAGAATGATTCTTATTTATACAAAGAGTAAGGTGGATTCTACTGCTGTTGAGTTTCGAAGCTTTTTTATTCCATAACATAAATAATTTTTTCATCATACCTATTAGAAAAACGAATATTGGCTTCAGAGGACAGCGAGAGCAAAATTTCATTTTAACCCCATGGGACTTTTCATTTCTCTCTTCTGATTGGTCCACGTTATAGTGCTTTAGCATACTAAAGCACTAACGCGGACCAATCAGAAGACAGAATTCAAAAATGTGTCGAAATTCAAAAATGTTTGAGAAGCTGTTGTCTACGATAAGTCACGTGATCAAATTTGTCGATTAGACATATACGCCCGTACTTCCAACATAAATATTAATGTTTAATTATTTCATAAAAATTTATTTGTGTTTTATTTAAACTTTCAATATACGTATTGGTAATGTCTATACTATATATTATTATATAGTAGGTTGCTACTTAATACTTCCAGCTTTTTCTCATAGGTAATGATGAAAAATAGTGTGTGTCATTCGGGGCCAAAATTTTTTGTTCTCGGGCGGCGTATATTGAATTCCTCGCTACGCTCAGGATTCTACTTTAGAATCCCTCGCTGCGCTCGGGAGTCTACTATACAATCCTTCACTTCGCTCTGAATTCAAAATAACGCCCTCGGGGAACAAAAAATTCCTTTGGCCCCATATAACACAAATAACTATTGGATTGACAAAAACCTTCTTACCAAAAATATTTCCTTATAAGTTTGATAATTTTTTTTTGTCATGATTGTTGCAGACCGCTATTATTTCTGATACCTAAGCTTAATTCATTAATCAAAGTAATCCACGCTGGCCTAATGCAAATTGGTAGACCTCACGCACTTTCAAGAACATTATGGAGATATCTCAAGCGAGTAGGTTTCCTCACAATGTCTTCCTTCACCGTTGAAGCAATTCCTTCTACATCATTTGTTTTATTTTATTTTAAACAAACTTAAATCTATCATTACAGGTAAGGTGATATTTAATTGCTTAAACGCACATAACTCCGAAAAATCAGAGATGCGTGCTCGGGCTCCAACTCGCAACCCCCGAAATAGGAAACCGTATTCCTAAGCACTACGCTCTATTACTCTCATGGCCTAACCACTTGCTGATAAAGTGCCTGATATATCTAACAGATAAAATATCTCCTGGATACATCTGTGTGATATGTTTTTGAGTTTAACTGCTGACTTATCAGATACTGAAACAGAAATTTAAACGCTATCCGTAAGATAAGTTGTGGACGGACCTTTATCAGAAAGTGGTGAAATAGGCCCTCAATCTTCCATAAATATAGCAAAAAGTTAATTGTTTGCCTGTAACTAGTGGAATCTAGGTTGTTATATGGAATTCGGTCATTGAATCGGGTCGTAAGCTGCGCCCCGCCCCCACCCCCCGGGCGGCCGGAGTGTGCCAACGTAAGTGTCTGCGGGAAGAATCTGCATTCCGAACCGGTGGTAGAGTCAACGTGTCAGCCACATAATAAAGATAATAAGTAATCTGATATCTGAATTGCCATTTAATTTAGACTGCACCATCACTTTACCACCAGATGATATCTTAAAGCGATGGATTTCTCGAAAAAAGACGCAAAAAGAGGGGTGTTATAAGTTTGACGTCGATGTCTGTCTGTCTGTGTGTGTGTGTGTGTGTGTGTGTGTGTCTGTCTGTGGCATCGTAGCTATGTACCGATTTCGATGCAATTTTTTAAATTTGAAAGCCAGTTTCCTTGCGGTGGTTCTTAGCTATGTTTGGTTAATATCGGTCCAGTAGTGTATAAGGAGTATCAGCTCATTTCCAAAATGATGTAAGGCATTTTTGGCGTATGATTACTCGATTAAGTGCTTCACGTGTATATTCATTAATTGATAACTTCGACCTGATGCTGCAACCAGAATCATACATAATCCGGCCATAGATTCACATGTCGGGGGTGTTTTAAATTTACGCTTGTCTATGTCGAATCGAATTTGTATAATATCAATCATGGTATGAACATGGCACGAAGAAGCGCTCTCACACCGCTAGATGGCGCAACCGACAGAGATTAATCGCGCGACGCCCCCCCCCCCCCCCCCCTTCCGCCCGCAACACACCCCTCCCATCAATCACTTAGCCCTTTGATCTATTATTTACCCGCGAAGTTATTTTTGCCACTGTTTTTGAAGGGCAAACAAATATTTTTCACGAGCAATATTGTGGTAATGTATCGCTGGGGTTTCATACGAATGAATAACATAATATGCCATTTTGTTGTTGCGAGAGGGGTGCTGATGTAACATTAATCATCGGTTCTTTGCACTTCGGCAACAAACGAGACGCAATAATAACTAAATTCTAGTTTTTGCGAAAACGCATTATTAGTTCGGACGAAATTAACTCTAGTTTGGACAGGGGGAAAACAGGTGTTGGCACTTTTTATTGATTTAAAAAAGCGTTTGACACGCTGGGTAAGGGTAAGTAACGTCTTACTCGCAACCATGCAGGAGTGCGGCATCACAGCTCCGACCAACGAATGGTTTCATAATAACCTATCTGATAGAACTATTCGTACAGAGGTAAATAGTATCACAGGAGATGAGTATGACATAGGAATACGTAGGAGTTCCGACTGGCTCAATATGGTTCTCTTGGCTACTCAATGCTTGTAAACAGTGTTGTGAAGAATTAAAAACTGTCGAGTTTATAATATACTCGTAAAATATACGCCTCTAAAACCCGCTTGCAGAGACGCCGGGTTAGGTTGAACCCAGGAATATTTTTTTAATTTTGACAGAAGCTTTATACGAAATCTGTCAAAGCAGCAGGTAACTCTGGGTTAAAAGGATAACCCAGCGGTTCTGCAAGAGGGCCTAAAGATATAAGCGAGGCACGCTTTATTATTCAGATGTATTTCGAAAATATTATAAGCAGTAAATTAAGATCTGTGCTTAGTAAGTTCCATCACACACACAATGCTTGTGGTTTAATAGGCATTAGCAGACTCGATTATCAACTTTGGGCTTAGTATATAAGGGAGAACATTTACTACTTAACTTAAATAAATAATAATACAATTAAGATTATTAAAACATTTATTAAGCAAAAAATAAAAGAAAAAATATAAAGGTTATGAGCAATTGTATAAAGATTCAAAATACCTTTAGATATTAAATTTAAATATTTAATAGCTAAGGAATATTATTACTGTAACAAATATAAAAAAAACCGGCCAAGTGCGACTTGGACTCACACACAGAGGGTTCCGTACTTAATATCAAAAAACTATGCTAGTTAGAGCATTGGTTTTATTTTTCGCAAAAGTGGGAATAAAAGTGACACGGCAAAAAAAATGTCAGTAAAACTGATTCAGCTTTATTGAGTCAGTTTTTAGGGTTCCGTACCAAAATGGTAAAAATGGAACCCTTATGGTGAGACTTTCTCCGTCCATCCGTCCGTCCGTCCGTCCATCCGTCTGTCACAGTCGATTATTTCAGTATCTATTAAAGCTATCGACATGAAATTTGGCATAGTTGTGTATAATAGTGACCCAACATCATTGGAATAAAGAAAAATCGAAAATTATTTTTAGTTTTATTAAAAAAGGGGGAAAATCGGGGGTTTGAAATTTCAAAGTAAAATAACTATACCGAGTGGCGTATCATATGAAAGGCCTTTACTTGTGCATTCTAAATCAGTTTTTGATTTATTTCTGTATATAATAGTTTTTGAGTAATCGGCCAAAATGTCGAAAAAAATACCGTTCCCCCCTTATCTCCGAAGTTTACCAATCGAAAAATCTGAAATAATTATGGTCAATAGAGGTTTATGTATATTTTACAGGAAAAATAAAATCAACGCGAAAATTATTTTAGTTTAATTAAAAGAGGGGGAAAATCAGGGGTTTGAAATTTCAAAGTAAGATAATTATACCGAGTGGGGTATCATATGAAAGGCCTTTACTTGTGCATTCTAAAACAGTTTTTTATTTATTTCTATATATAATAGTTTTTGAGTAATCGGCCAAAATGTCGAAAAAAATACCGTTCCCCCCCCCTTATCTCCGAAGTTTACCAATCGAAAAATCTGAAATAATTATGGTCAATAGAGGTTTATGTATATTTTACAGAAAAAATAAAACCAATGCTCTAACTATCATAGTTTTTTTTATATTAACAATAAACCTCTACAAACTAAGTTAACGATAAATAAGCAAATTAATATAATATTATCGTTTTACTTTTACTTTTGGAGTACGGAACCCTCGGTGCGCGAGTCCGACTCGCACTTGGCCGGTTTTTTTTTATAAATATTAATACATATTAATTTAGATAAATGCAATGGATCACCTCAAAAGGGTACATAAGTAAACTTGTAGACTTTTAATAGGGTTTCACCAGTTTTTAATCTACATAATATATACATTTGCTCAGAATGTGCACTTTATTCTCATGAAAGTGAATTTTTAACCTACAGTAATGGCCCTATCGCAACCATTAGGTATAGCTATCTTTTTCCCCATCTACACTAGACCATCTCTGAGCTTCAAAGTACTACCTATGGTAATGTTGGGCCCAACCCGAGTTGTTTGGTTGGCAAATCTGAATCTGCCACACCTAATTGTGTTCCTACTCTCATTTAATGAGAGTGTAATTTAGTGAAGAGACTAAAGTTTTAGCGCTCGTTTCGCTGTTCATTACTTAGTAAGCAACCTGGAGAGCCGCTTTGGAGAAATAACATGAAACATAATTAAAAATTAAAGCCCCGAGCGCTTTCATACGGCAAAATGCATTTAATTTTTTATTTTTTATTTAGTTTAATTAATTTGACAAAAGAGGGAATTTTATTAATATTATAGTAGAGTGGTAAAACATTTCCATTTCCACCTCCTCATAACAGCTGTTGTAGAGCAATGTCTGTGTGGGTGTGTAATCTATACCAATATTATAAAGAGAAAAGATTTTTTTGTTTGTTTGTTTGTTTGTACCGAATAGGCTCTGTAATTACTGGACCGATTTCAACCATTTTTTCACTAATAGAAAGTTATCAGGAAGTAACCAAGGCTATAATTTATTTTCAAAAACTAGAGATCCTTAAGAAAATTGCAATAATGTAACCCAAAGTAGCAAAATTTTGCCTATAAAATGCATTATTTGGCGTGTGCTGAGAAAACTATTGATGATATATAAAATTTATGTAATACATGATTAAAGTACTCATTATTCTCAACAAAAAAGTCCGCAAGGAAATATATCTAACTATCATATTTAATGCACAATAGTAGCTTTTGTGTTCTAAAATTTAATTAGATCGCCTTTAGTATCGAATAGTATTAATTCTTCCTTACTAATACATAATTATAAATGCGAAAGTGTGTTTGTTTGTTGGTTTGGCCGTCAATCGCGCTGCAACAAAGCTACGGCTTGATGGATACGGTTTTTTTTTTGTTCATATATAATATAGTTCATAGTATGTAGTTCGTGGTATAGTTCAGAATCTGGAGGATGTCTATCCCGGAAAATCAAAGAGTTCCCGCGGGATTTTAAAAACTAAATCCACGCGGACGAAGTCGCGGGCATCAGCGAGTTTAAGTAGTATAAAGAAAACAGTCATATTTAAAACATAACAGTTATACTCCTTATTAATTATTATTGGTGTTGAGTTAATTAATTATTTATTAATTTACTAGCTGATGCCCGCGACTTCGTCCGCATGTATTTAGTTTTTAAAAATCTCGCGGGAACTCTTTCATTATCCGAGATAAAAAGTAGCTCTCCTGGTCTGAGGAACCACTACTACATCCATTACTATACCCATGCAAAAAATCGCTGTTCTGTTGCGACGTGATTGAAGGACAAACCAACAAACAAACACACTTTCGCATTTATAATATCAGTAATGCTTTATTATAACACTTTTTATAATTGTCAAATTTTTTACCATACTTAACCAAAGATAAAATTACGTTTAGCTGTCATTTAGGTTTTGTTATTCCACTGTCATTTGCGTTTTGTTATTCCATGTCAGATGCGTTTTTAACCGACTTCCAAAAAGGAGGAGGTTCTCAATTCGGCCGGTATCTTTTTTTTTTTTTTTTTCTTTTTCTTTTTTTTTTTCTATGTATGTCCACCGATTTCTCCGGGATTACTGGACCGATTCGCGTGATTTTTTTTTAATCGACAGAGGATGTTTGCGAAATGGTCCCATAAAACTTTTAACCTTCAACTCCTCAAGCCTGATGCTGCAGGCTAAAACTATGGCGATTTAGGAAATTTCGATTACGAATTGATATTGTAGGTAACAAGTATGGACTACATCATGGAGCTCCAGGTCCTAGCTCCTCAATCATAGGATACTACACTTAAAAGCTTAAAATAAAAATTCTTTTCAAAAAACCGACTTCTAACGCCACTACAAAGTATAAAAATAATTTTAGTTTGTCCACGTTTGTTGAAGTCGGGCGGGCCTAAAATACAAACTATGAAACCGACTCGCGATGCTCGCTCGACTTCTACAAACGAGTCTATCATATTCTGTAGCGTCACGCATCGGTTTCATAGTTTGTATTTTAGGCCCGCCCGACTTCAACAAACGTGGACAAACTAAAATTATTTTTATACTTCGTAGTGGCGTTAGAAGTCGGTTTTTTGAAAAGAATTTTTATTGTTATACCACGACGTTTTATAGTGACTTGACGGAAACGCGGTCGAACGGGATAAAAAGTATCCTATGTCCGTCTCCTGGTTCTAAGCTACCTCTCCACCAATTTTCAGCCAAATCGGTTCAGCCGTTCTTGAGTTATAAATAGTGTAACTAACACCACTTTCTTTTATATATATAGATAGATATATAGATTAACCAATCTAAGTAACACTATAAGCATATATAGGTATCGTGGCAATAGATACCGAAATCTTAATATTTTGGACGACGTAACACATTTATTTTATTTATTGTACTTTTTTGTATTGCAAAATTAACTGAATAAATAATTAATATGTCCTCCCGACCTCCACCCGGTCGTGGCGGCCAAACTCCTCAGTATAATATATTATGAATATAGTGCACAAGACGTGTATGCGCAAACACACGTGCATTCTCTATTCCCTCATTCTCATAGTCCGATGAAATGGAAATCTAACAACACCGTCGACACATCAGGCGCAGGCTTTACGTGCTCACCGAGGCACGGGGGGTGATACACCGCCAACTTCCTCCGGGCTAGTACTGAGAATTGAACCCGGGACCTCGTCATCAAGGCCAACGAGACAGCTAAAACTAATTCACAAAGCCGTATATAAGCCTATGCAACTGCAAAACTGCCTGTTCTAACGCAGATCTCTTTCGCTTCACTGTTTTGGTTTTGAGGAGGCGGTGTATCGATTCTTAGGTAATTCATAAAGATTAACACCCATTTGAAAGATTAACATTTGGGCTGTGCAAACAGCAGCCGACAAATCGGCTCTGCGCAAATATGGCGTCCCGGCGAGAGCCAATATTGTTTAATCGATTGTTTATGGCCGCTTCCATGAAATGTTCGGTTGTTCCTCAGAATAGCCTCCTTGTGTCCACACACTCAAAAGTTTAGGGTTGTGCTTACAATCCTTCTGTCAGTGACCATTGCCTTATAAAATTGAGCTTTGTTGCGACCCCACAGAGTTTGCTTTGTAATGTCTAATGATATCTAGCCCAAGTGCTTTTCTGAAATCCATAATATTCTTGTTTTCCGAACACCCATTTTTTAGAGTAGCTTATATTCGTAGCAGACATCGTAGCACTTTAAGCTGCCTATCAGATATCTACCATTATTAGTTATTTTGAAAACGATTGATTTTGAAGAGCCATTTTTGCCATTATAAATAAATAAAATACAATAAAAAAGCCTTTTGTTTTGTCATTACAAAAATATTATATTTTCTTGTTTAGTCGTACTGTATGCATTGGGGAAAATCGCCAAATTAAGAAGATTTATTTACACGAAAATGGAAATACTTACTTAACGCAAATAAATTCCAAGAAAAAATTGCAAAATTCATAAACATACTACTCAAGTTTGTGGTTTTTATTTGAATTTAAACATTAAGGTCATTAATTTTAATACTAATGATCATAACTATATTTATAACTTCCATTGGATTTTCCATAATACCTACTACATGTCAATGCGAATGGTGAGCCTTATTAATAAAGTTCGTCGAAACGCGTGTTTATTTGTAATTGTATTTTATAATTAGGGGTATAATTCTATTATAATTAACTATAATCACTTTGTTGTGCCAATCGAATAATTATCAAGAGAAAATTTTTAATGTGACAACAGTTTCAATCCGCAACTTTAACCTATTGAGGTTTTTCAAATCATTATTGTGAGCCTTCGATGCGTGTTTTTCACTAAAATGTACAAAACCTGCTCATAAACCAGGGCCACAGTTTTTAAGTATTGTATATTTTATTAGATTTTTGGCATTCCCTTTATGCAAGCAATCTAAATTCATTTATGCATTAGTTAATAAGTATTTTAGAATTAGGAATAAAAATATGTAATAATAACGACAACAGAGTCACTGAGTGACCAAGCTCTAAAATAAAGAGAAAAAAAAGGCCACAGCTTTTGATTTGGGGTTTAAAATCTCAAATCACCGAAAAATTATACAGGCGGAACAAGATCGGATGTGTGAAAGTCCCTTAAAGCGGCCTATATCCCGCAGAGAGCAAGCTATTAAGTCTATTAATTGTTGCTGCTTATAAGAACGTTTTTGAAAACACCACACACGAGAATATTATTTCAGAGGATAATTTTATGATCATACCGCAGTCACAGTTATCCCCAGCACTGCGTTTTCCTGCTTCATTATAGATAAGCATCTTACTGTAAACACGCGCTCGGAAGGTGTGACACAAGATGAATATTTAGTTGCTTATTTTGTATATAGGTAGATAAGGGTTCGTAAAACTACCATTACCTACCCCTTTTAGTTTATCGATGCAACCATATTCTTTTTAACGTGATAACGTCTTTAAACCGATGAACACCGGCTGCACGCACGAAAAAGTGTCACGTTCCGCCTGAGCCCGAGCGTGCATGCGAGAGCGCGGACCAAGCGATAGAGAGGCACGATCGGCCCAAGCGTTGGCTTGTGACTAGAGAGCGCCCGCCCACTCCAGTCATCAGGTTTGCGGATGTGTGGCGAGCTAGTTCTAGCAGCACGCTGTTCATCTTTATGACGTTATCACGTAAAACTATCGTCCATAAACCGACTTTACAGACAACCAATTTTTTTTGCCATAAAATTAAGGGGTATGGTAATGAAAATTAAATACTTACACCTAACTCGGTTTCAACACGGAATCTTACCATCGTACTAATAATATAAATGCAAAAGTGTGTTTGTTTGTTGGTTTTCCTTCAATCACGCCGCACGCTACAGAGCTACGGATTGTGATTTATTGCATGGGTATAGTTGAGGACCTGGAGAGTGACATATAGGCGGGATAAAAAATCCCGGAAAATCAAAGAGTTTCCCAGGGATTTGAAAAACTAAATCCACGCGGACGAAGTCGCGGGCATCTAGTAATAACTTATGGGTAGCTAGTAACTCATAAGCCTCCCACCAGACTAGACCAACGGAAATTAAGAAATTATTATTGGCTTTGTCGGTTGTTCGGGAATTGCAGTCGAGATTTCCCACTGATATAAGACGTTAACCATGCGTCAGTAAGGTCGTCAGAAATGTAAGGTGTTCCGGCGACACTTCGCTTAAACTTGCAGTAACGGTAGGTCGTGTGTTTACGCGCTATATTCAATGGAGCGCAGTAAAGTGGGGCGTGAGATGTATATCGCGGAGAACTCCACCCGGGTGAACTCGTTAAAGGATGCGCCCGGAGCCGGGCCGGGTGCGAGCCGGATGCGCCGCCTTACCCGGCCCGGATAACGTTGCAGCTGCACTGTAGCGGTGATAATAAATTGCTTTAAGTTTGTTACCTACGCTCCTCTACGCTCTTACGCTACTCTACAAACTTACGAAACATCGCTACGAAACCCGCTACGAAAGAGTTACGGATTTTAGTAGTATTGACGTCATTATTCTATACCCAAGAAAAAGTTTTTGTGAATGTGTTTTTGACTTTTGTTAACATTTTGATTTTGTTAAAATAGAAAGATATTTAATGGTTTTTTATAAAGTAGTTGATTAGGTATTAATCGTGACAAAATTCATCGATGGCTTTACTTTTCGTTTTAACTAGTTAGATACATACTATATTATATTAACTGCCTCGTTGGTCTAGTGATGAGCACGTTCGACTACGGATGACGAGGTCCCGGGTTCGATTCCCGGGTCGGGCCAAAAAAATGTATTGGGTTTTTCTGTCAAGAAATTCTCATTACTAGCCCGGCGTTAGGAAGTTGGCGATGAGTCACCCCCGTGCCTCGGAGAGCACGTAAAGCCGTCGGTCCTGCGCCTGATCTCTCTCCGGTCGTGTCGGATTTTCCGTCCCATCGGACTATGAGAGTGAGGGAATAGAGAGTGTACCTGTGTCTGCGCACACACTTGTGCACTATAATTTCTCCCGCGCAGATAGCTAATCTCTGAGCAGGTTGGCCGCCGTGATCGGATTCGGTCGGGAGGACATCATTTTTATATTATATTAAACTATAGTACAGCAGTATTAATATTATGCTGTGGTAACATTCTACTTTACTATGCTATTATCTAGTAAGTATCTACCTACATAGCGAAATACACTACCTGTGATATGGTTCTGAAACTTTACAATATTTTAGCTACAGATATTTTCGCATTGATTTCCAAACGTCTCGCTGAAATGTCAAAGGTTGTCGAGTAGAATAATTTGATCGAAAATTCTCAGCTCTAAATTTAGGTGGAGAATTTTGAGTTAACTTTACTTTGTAGTTTAAAAAATAAATCAAAAAGGTATTTCAGGTTTTTGAAATGATTTTTATTGAATACTAAATTACAGCCATTTAATTATGAATTTTAGTAATAAATTAATATGAAAAAATATATTTAAAAAACCTTAGCTTAAAATAATAATATAAATTATTATTATTTTAAGTTTTTTGTTGTAGCTTTATTGGATAAATCTACACATTCTCATAGGTGCAATTGTCTAAAAGTTATTCCATTGATCATACTCTGTCACGTCAAAGTAAAATAATCTTTGATTGTATTGATTTAGAGTCACAAATTCAGTACAACCCATTCTAATATGGAGCGTATCGTTTATGTAAAAACGTATAAGAATGCATATACAACTGCACATCTCTGATCGCGAGCGATTTGCCCTTATTCATTGAAGAGTTCCGTCTTCCATCACCAAAGATAATCGTCAGATCTTAACCAAAAAATGGGACCAATCAGACCGTATTTCTTTTTAAATAAAAAAATATGAAATCGGTTCAGATTTGACGGAGACAAGGTAACTACGTAAAAAAATACGCGTCGAATTGAGTACCTCCTCCTTTTTTGGTGTCGGTTTAGAAAAATAAGTTGGTCAAGAAATACCCCAACGGGAATATGAATGCAAGACTTTCGTTTTTCCCTGCCCTCTACTGTTGAGCTATTGAGACTGCTACATTGTAAAGATTCCTGGCCTCTTTTATAATCTCGGGTAAGTACTCTAACACAGCCTCAAGTCAAGTCTTTTGCGCCTCGTAAATACACAATGTAGGCTTCAATTTTTTTATGTTAATAATCCACACTCACGTGTGGAATACCTACGCTGAATAAAATAGTCTGTTTTCTTGATAAACTGCGCCTACGAGGTGCTCTTACTTTAGTCTCTGTTATCTTTTTAAAATACATACGATATTTGTATCGTTTTGGAGGATTGTCTAGTTGAAAATTTTCATACAAAAAGCGATAACGTTTTGCTACCCGTTAATGTTGTCCACTGTTCATAATTTTTTGAAATGTTGCAGACACAATGAAAAACTATGCCCGTACGTTTTAATTTTAAAGAAATATTGCTTATGTTAAAAGTTATTAGTGACTAAATATCCATATTTTTGACTAAAAAACTTCCTCGACTAATTTTATTTTTTTAAATTTAACTAAACTGAAATACTAAAAAAATGAAACGTACGAGCCTAGATTAAGGTGTACTGAATCTAATGAGACCAAAATTGTCTAATTTTGTAAACGTTTAGGGGGGTAAAAACTTTATGACCCGAAACAATATTTCAAGAATAAAATTTAGGCAAATAACTCCTGGACTTGCAACTCTCTCTATCGCACGATGCGGGTCGGGCAGCGAAGCGTTGTGAAACAGATAGCATTTTGGAAAATACCTACTCGCGTCGCGTTTCGTCACTAGACACTACTCTTAACTTCAATGAACTTTTTTATAAAATCAAAAGGCTTCAAGGTAACAATTCTATATTTCTACCTGCAATAACACATAGTATTTGAAGATGCAACCGCTTGCCCTGAAGATTCACTCTTGATTTTAGCAAAGGCATACGATAGATTCATTCATGGTCAAGTATCGAAAAAGAGATAGCAAGCATTTGATGCACGTTGGATGCTAAGAGAGCCAAAATAAAATTAATATAATATTATGGTTATATTTAACTACTAAGTAAAAATAAAAAATAAATCGATTGTTCTCTTGTCTGCGAAGTTTTCTGATGCCGAAAATCCGAAATAATTAGGGGTGAAAAAGTTTTCTCTAATTAGCACAGTTTTTTTAGGGTTCCGTACCCAAAGGGTACTAACGGGACCCTATTACTAAGCCTACGCTGTCCGTCCGTCCGTCCGTCCGTCCGTCCGTCCGTCCGTCCGTCCGTCCGTCCGTCCGTCCGTCTGTCAGCGGGCTGTATCTCGTAAACCGTAATAGATAGACAGAAGAAATTTTCCCATATTATGTATTTCTATTGCCGCTATAACAACAAATAATAAAAATTAAATTTAATTAAAAAAATTAAATAAAAATACTTCCATGGGTACATAGAAATTTTTTATTTAATTTTTTTTAACGGAACCCTAAAAGAGCGAGGCCCGACTCGCACTTGGCCGATTTTTTTAAATAGGCAATTAAATCCATTACCGAGTTATGCAGCCTGTGATTTTGACCGTATGGAATTAAATTTTTAAAACTGTTTTTTCGGCGATAAAAAGTACCGTAGCCTAGTTTCTCGTCCTCAACTATGCGTATGCAAAGTATAGTTGACAAAAAGTAGTAAATTAATATTAATTTGATAGTGTACAGCACACGCTCCAGTGGCGCAATCGGTTAGCGCACGGTACTTATAGCGCAGTGGTCGAGAGCGATGCCGGGGTTGCGAGTTCGAGCCTCGCCTGGAGCAAACGTTTTGTTGATACAAAACGACTGATGTTGCATTTTACTCCCTCGAAAATTACAATTTGCGGCAAAGTATGCACAGTGCGTGTAGCAGCAGCGCTGGCATTTTGGCGACCGAGTTTTACTAAACGTGTAACGTATATTAATGTGTAATTGATTAAATATTTGAAGTCACGGAGTAACTTCTTTTAACAAGCCCAACCTTGATAGAGAACACGGCGCTGCATACGGAGTAGTAAGGAGATTCTCTAAACTGGTGACGCAATTATCTCCCACAGTGCGACAAGTATAACTTGGCGCGGCTGTGCGCCACTGTGCTCAACATTACAAGACACCATTACGTAACGGTAGCCTTATTTTTTACTGCAATCTAGCCTAAGGGCTAATTAGCAATATAATTTTAACTTAAACTTCTACTTATAATTAAATTCTATATCTAATTTACAGTCCAATAACTGTCTTTAGTCAATTCTAATATTATAAGTTCACTATGTTTTTGTGGCCTAAATAACACAAGCACTGCACTGACACTGCACTTATGCACTTTTAAACACTAGTTCGAACGGTTTTGTTCTTTTCAGTCTCCTTTTAATGTTCGTGTTATCGAGAAGCTTTACAGCTCCCAGATTCACATGATGACGAAGTCGATGTTGGTGAACTTCTGCGTAGTTTTGTATAATCTTGTTCACGAACTCCATCTTAAGGTCCCTGTGGAGAGCGTGATTTCTGACTGTATAGAACATGAGACTAAATTTTCGAAAAAAACATTTTTAATTTACACAATAAACGCAACAGCACACAACGAGATCCAATAGTGAATTTTCAAGACGGCCATGGAGCATAAAAATTGGATGACCGAATTAGTTCCTCGAAACGCCACCGCCAACTTTTACTTGTGGCACTGTACACAATTTATTTGATTTTGACACTCGCTTCGGGCTTCTTATTGGGACACTACTCATCAGTCAATTGCGTTAGTTAAGGGACGTTAATCCACGTTAAGTTAGGTTTTAAAAACTCCGTGGGGAAATCTTTGATTTTGTGGGAGTCAAAATAATCATAAAGTTCTTCCTAATGATGCAAGCAATCTCTTTGCAATTTTCGCCAAAATCAGTAGCAAAAGTAAATTTTAATAATTTTTTGCAAAAGTAGGTAGGGCATATATTTAGGATTGGTAGCTTAGTCGCTACTAGATACCGCCCTTCCTACAAACAATAGCCCCTTAAATGCGGAAACGTAATATCATACTAGTTTGTTTGAAAAGTCAAACATTGGTTCCTACGAGACTATCCTTTTGGAAGTCATGACGTGTGTTTAAGCAATTAAATATCACATGCTTCAATGGTGAAGGAAAACATCGTGAGGAAACCTGCAAACCTGAGAGCTCTCCATAATGTTCTCGAAGGTGTGTGAAGTCTGCCAATTCGCATTGAGCCAGCGCGGCAGCGTGGTGGAGTATGGCCTATAAATACTTCTCTGAGAGGAGACCTGCGCTCAGTAGTGAACTGTTGGTGGGTTGTTGATGATGATTATTTTATTTTCAAAAGAGTCTTGACATAATAATATCATAAGAGCTATAAGAAATCATTCATCATCTCATCATCATCTTGAATCATTTTGAATTTAAAAACTGTTTGGTATGATGTTAGAAAAATGTCCCTATCTGTGTCAAGTGATTTTAAATCGGAAGGCCGTATTCATGCTTACATTGTGCATTGTATGGATCGTTCCGGTCCCCGCTGAGAGGTCACGTGTAGACATCAGAGGCTTAGAGGTCAGGGTCACCTCTTATATAGTCACTATAATGAGCCGAACGATCGAACTATACCTATCTATCATGTCAGCAACGAAATTAGTGATATTATGTACTTATCTATTTTTCAATCAGTTAGTCCAGTTGGGTTTGGCGGTGGTATACACAGTGGTGGCGTGTGGCGAACACAGTTTGTGGGTGTGTGGCGAACACAGAGTGTGAGTGTGTGGCGAACACAGAGTGTGAGTGTGTGGCGAACACAGAGTGTGGGTGTGTGGTAAACACACACGTGATGAACACAGTTTTCATAGCAATAATTATCATAGCAATTGGTCGCTGAAGTTCCAAAGCGCATCAAAAGTACTTGTAAAAGTTTATTTGAATAAAAAACATTTCTATTCTATTCTATTCATCGGAAAGCGCAGTGTTGGCAGACGCTGGCTGGGTCAACCAACGACATCAGACAAGTCACAGGGAGCCACTGGATACAGGCGGCGCAAGACCGAATCCTGTATTTCTATTTCCGACCGAGTTCTATTTTAACAAAGTTGCATGGGTTAAATCGGCTTGGCATCCAGCTACCCACAAGACAGTATAAAAAACTTATTAAAATGTAATAGCTACATAATAATATTGTAAAATGATTATTTTGAAAAGAGCAACTGCTGAGTTTCTTACCGGCTCTTCTCAGCAGAATCCGCTTTCCGAACCGGTGGTAGAGTCATGACGTGTAATAAGAGCCACAGGTTGGCCTACGTGAAATAAATAATTTTGAATTTGAATTTATGGAAGTCTATGCAGAAGACCTGTGTCCAGCAGTTGTTGTTAAAAAAAGACGAAAAGAAGATATCTATATATATAAAAGAAAGTGGTGTTAGTTACACTATTTATAACTCAAGAACGGATGAACCGATTTGGCTGAAAATTGGTGGAGAGGTAGCTTAGAACCAGGAGACGGACATAGGATACTTTTAATCCCGTTCGACCGCGTTTCCGTCAAGTCACTATAAAACGTGGTATAACAAAAACGCATCTGATATGGAATAACAAAACGCAAATGACAGTGGAATAACAAAACGTAAATGGCAGCTGAACGTAATTTTGTCTTTGGTTAGGTATGGTAAAAAGTTTGACAATTATAAAAAGTGTTATAATAAAGCATTACTGATATTATTATAAATGCGAAAGTGTGTTTGTTTGTTGGTTTCTCCTTCAATCACGTAGGCAACAGAACAGCGGATTGATGCGATTTTTTGCATGGGTATAGTAATGGATGTAGTAGTGGTTCCTCAGACCGGGAGAGCTACTCTTATCTTGGATAATGAAAGAGTTCCCGCGGGATTTTTAAAACTAAATCCATGTGGACGAAGTCGCGGGCATCAGCTAGTTTCCTAATAAAATTAAAGTTGAAAAGGTATAAAATAACTGTGAATCTGATTAGTGGTTACAGAAAACGAAGATCACAGATCATTATACGAACATACGCCTAGTCGCGCCTACAAAGTATGCTGCCACCCTTATGTTAGGTACGTGACCCGGTTCGGAGTGCTACAGTGTGAACTCTAGGATCCCCGGATATTCGCTAATGAAAATGGCAAGTTCAGTAATGCCCTGGATTGCAGCAGCGTATTTGAACGTATTGGCGATTACAATTTAACACGTTATTGTCCACCGATTGCGATTGCTCCCCGGGGAGCGGAGGGAGCGACAGGGAGCGGGGAGGGAGCGGGGAGGGAGCGGGAGGGAGCGGGAGGAGCAAATCGTCACAAATGTTAGCCTCATTCCGGACCCGACGCGTTATTACACAAATATCAATTGAGCTGATACTATGAGTGCTGATAACATCGGTTGGGAGATTTAACAAATGATTACAGGCGTTTTGACAAATAACAACTTATTATATTTACTACGAACGGATAATGATCAAAGTACCTACTTAAGTAGAACATTATAGTGGAATTGAGTTTAGTTTAGAGTGAGCGGCGATTAGATTTTCTTGAATTTTAATCCATTACATATACCTACATCTACATGTTACATCTAAGTATTCGCAGATGTGTATTAATTTTTCCCGTTTTTTAATTAAACTAAAAATGATTTTCGATTTTTTTTATTCCAATGATGTTGAGCCACTGTTATGAATCGATATATATAGTCGATAGCTTTAATAGTTACTGAAATAATCGACTGTGACAGACGGACGGACGGAGAAAGTCGCACCTTAAGGGTTCCATTTTTACCATTTTGGTACAGAACCCTAATTATATTTTATTTCACGTAGGCCAACCTGTGGCTCTTATGACACGTCATGACTACCACCGGTTCGGAAAGCGGATTATGCTGAGAAGAGCTGGCAAGAAACTCAGCAGTTGCTCTTTTCAAAACATAACTTTACAATATTATAATGTAGCTAATAGCTACATTATAATATTATTATAATACATCGTAAAAGTTATTATTCTATCTTATGGGAGTATACTATCTTGGGGATTTAGATTGTTTATCATATAGCCTACGTACATAATATCGAATCGATTGACAACTCATTCAAATCGGCTCAGCAGTTTAGGCGCTATGGTAGGACAGTCGTAGCTAAATAGTTACGTTTGGTTTTGCCGTAATCCTTACTTAATATTATAAAAGCGAGTGTGTTTGTTTGTTGGTTTGTTGGTCTGTCCTTCAATCACGCTGCAACAGGGCTACGGCTCGACGTGATTTTTTGCATGAGTATAGTTGAGGACCTGGAGAGTGGCATAGCCTACTTTTTATCCCGGAAAATCAAAGAGTTCCCACGGGATTTTAAAAACTAAATCCATGCGGACGAAGTCGCGGGCATCAGCTAGTCGGGTATAAATAAACCTTACTCCATGGTAACGAAACCGCAGGCATCAGCTAGTAAGACTAGTATTTATTTTATTTTTATTTTATTAATTTTTTATTGTCATGAACCATTACATGTAACGTTAACTAGCGTACACTAACTTTATTATTTAACAAACTTACAGTACACACTTACACTTTTACTATTAAAATTTTTATGCAGAAGACTAATACATTTAAATCAAGATGTATATGCGAGGTACTTGAGCTGTACCTCGCTTTTTGTAGGGTACCACTTCGGGCGGCTTCCCAAACCGGTCGGCCAATAAACCTAACTCCACGGTAACGAAACCGCAGGCATCAGCTAGTAAGACAGTAATATTTCACGAGTATCTAAGTACAGGGCCTGTTCAGGGGGCGACAGATCATATCGCGGCCATTCGACACTCAGGGCCGTCGAGGGACGTCTCGACTGTCGTCCAAACATATTAGGCGTCCTAGAACCCTGTTTATGAGAAATTGCTCCGCATAAAGCGCTATTGTTTAAGTGGAAATAGCTTTCAAGATAAATGAGCCTAATTATTTCAGTAGAAAATTCATTGTTTTAATGAAAAATCGCCGTAACCCGTAATCCGCCAATTTGCATTAGAATAGAATAGAATAGAAATGTTTTTTATTCAAGCAAACTTTTTTACGAGTGCTTTTGAATCGTCTATGAGTCTACCCTCAGTTCGGAATGCCCTTCCTGCCGAGAAGAACCAGCAAGAAACTCGGCGGTTGCTCTTTACAAAACAAATTTACAATTCAATAGAATAGTTATACAGTTTAACCACCACCACCACCTATACCTATTAGAGCAAGATCCCAGCGCCGCCAGACCTAAGTTATTTTCTCAGCAATTATTTGTGTACGATAGAGTACTGTTCGAATGTCCTTTCAGTATATGCGTACCAGTTAGATTGTGCCGACGGCCAATTTCCAGATACCAGGTGCTAAAGGTAGGTAAAAACTAGAATAACTTATCTTAAATTCTCAGGGCTGATTTTCATATGTGTTTTAAAGAATATTGTAAAAATTAATAAATTAATACTGCCAGACGCTTACCGCCGGCGGTTACTTTAGCCAGACGCTTTGAAGCTCCCAAAAAAATATATAATTTAAGTTAACTTATATTCTCAGTTCTGATTTTTATACATGATACTCAGGGAACTATTGCGATATTATCTGTAAGCTGCCAGACCTATTGGAAGGGTCAAACATCCCCCCAGACACACATTATGCGTCCCCATATGTATGAGCGCTAGAACATGATTCACTTGTTTAAGTGTGTGAGAGATAATATCATCATACTATAATATTATAAATGCGAAAGTGTGTTTGTTGGTTTGTCCTTCAATCACTCTGCAACAGAGCTACGGATCGACATGATTTTTTGCCTGGGTATAGCTTGCAGAAGATATTGCAATAGTTCTCTCTCTCTAGATCCTAAGCTATACCCAGACAAAAACTCACGTCGATCCATAGCTCTGTTGCAGAGTGATTGAAGGACAAACCAACAAACACACTTTCGCATTTATAATATTATAGTATGATGATATTATCTCTCACACACTTAAACAAGTGAATCATGTTCTAGCGCTCATACATATGGGGACGCTTAATGTGTGTCTGGGGGGATGTTTGACCCTTCCAATAGGTCTGGCAGCTTACAGATAATATCGCAATAGTTCCCTGAGTATCATGTATAAAAATCAGAACTGAGAATATAAGTTAACTTAAATTATATATTTTTTTGGGAGCTTCAAAGCGTCTGGCTAAAGTAACCGCCGGCGGTAAGCGTCTGGCAGTATTAATTTATTAATTTTTACAATATTCTTTAAAACATATATGAAAATCAGCCCTGAGAATTTAAGATAAGTTATTCTAGTTCTTACCTACCTTTAGCACCTGGTATCTGGAAATTGGCCGTCGGCACAATCTAACTGGTACGCATATACTGAACGGATATTCGAACAGTACTCTATCGTACACAAATAATTGCTGAGAAAATAACTTAGGTCTGGCGGCACTGGGATCTTGGACCATATTGTCTCAGAATCGCTGGAACGAATTATGTCCACGCTTTTTTATCATCTAAATAGTCTTCAATTGCATAAAATGCTTTTTTCATGAGATTAGTTTTAACTGATTTCTTAAACTTGTGTAAAGGCAAGTCTAAGATCGACTGTGGAATTTTATTATAAAACGTCACGCCCATTCCCACAAATATCTTTTGGACCCTCTTGAGGCGCAATCGAGGAATCACGAGCCTGTTTGAATCTCTAACATGCCTATCGTGTAAATCACCATTGGGCCAGCATGGTGGACTATGGCCTATAGCCCTTCTCTGAGAGGAGACCTGCGTTCAGTAGTGAGCCGTTAATAAGTTGCTAATGATGATGATGAACCCGTAATCGGTTACTACACGCCATCGTGCCGAAGTTGGAACGCTAAATCGCTTGGTAAATGTAAGTATACATTTTTTTAACCCTCACTTTGGAAACACTGCATACATAGCACAGTACCTATTGTAAGCTTTAATGGAATGAGCAACCGCCGAGTTTCTTGCTGGTTCTTCTCGGTAGGAAGGGCATTCCGAACCAGTGGTATATTCTATTTTAACGATTTGAAAGCACTTGTAAAAGTTTATTTGAATAAAAAATATTTCTATTCTATAATCATCATCATCGTCTCAGCCTGCGGACTTCCACTGCTGAACATAGGCCTTTCCCAGAGAACGCCACCACACCCGGTCCTCAGCCTTCCTCATCCAGCCACTTCCCGCCACCCGCTTTATATCGTCGGTCCAACGCGCTGGAGGGCGTCACTCTAGAACTTTTCGGCCCCAACGGCCATCGCTTCTACGACAAGCATGGCCTGCCCACTGCCATTTCAGCTTGCTAATGGTTTGGGCTATGTCTGTCTATTCTATTCTATTCTATAAATACTTTCACAAATACTTTCAAACTTTGTTTTGAATTTTGGAGCGGCGTGCCATGTTATCGTATTAATCTCTACCGGGAAATTGGAAGAAACGGTGTATAGACGATCTTAAGTGTAAACAAGTTTTGATGGAAAATCTCAAGCTAGTCACTGGTTGCTGCTGAATACAAGCCACACAAAATCGTGTCTGTGGCAATTCTTACAATAAACCAGCAGGGTGACGACGTGAATTATAAACAATCATAATAAATCTTGCTTTTAACATTGATAGAGGGTAATAAAATGAGATTTTCTTAAAGCGTAAAGTAATCAAAACATAAACGGGAATGGTAATAGTATAGAAGTAGAACTAGCCTCGTTACGCGCTCTGAAGCGACGGTAATGAGACTGCAGTGTGCATCGCTTCAAAGCGCTTTCAGAGGCGATTAAATCATAAACAGTTTACACGTTGTTAATTTTATCATAACACTTAAAGCTCTCACAATTAAGGAGCCAGGCGCGGCAATAAAACGCTCGCTTCAAGTGAACTTAGCCCCTTTATAGGCGAGATAGGTACGCGGCGTATTGCCTTTTGTTTAATGGGATTTTGACACTCCTTGTTAATCCCAACAAATTGTATGGTACCTAGAGCATGTATGGGAATAGTATATTACACATCTAGGGCAGCAAAATAAGAAATGTCTCAGATCACATGTAATTGTTGTCCGAGGCGAAGCCGAGGTCAATAAACATGTGATCTGAGGCTTTCTTATTTACTGCCCGTGGTGTGTATACTATTTTTCTCCTCGACGGAGGCGGAAAGCGAAATTTTCGTTTAGCGCAGCGGGAGGAAAATGGACGCTTTCCGCCCGGAGGTGAGAAAATACTATTTTTATTCTAAGACTAATGTTCCAGCAAGTAAATTATTATTTATTTTATTTATTGACGTGATATCGTCTTATAAATCGATAACACCGGCTGCACGCACGAAAAAGTTTCAGGTTCCGCCTAGCATGAGCGTTTAAGCGAGAGCGCAGAACAAGCGATAAAGAGGCACGATCGGCCCAAGCGCTGGCATAGCGCCCGCCGCCGCCGGGCCCGCCAGTCTTTGCATGCGCGCTGTGGTTAGCGGTCATCAATGTTTCTTTATGGTTTAATCACGTAAAACTATCGTCCGTGAACCGGCTTTACAGACAACCAATTTTTTTTTATTTAATGCGAAAGTGTGTTCGTTGGTTTGTTGGTTATTATCTTGTTGTATTTTCTTTCAATCACGATTCAACAGATACACGGATCGACGTGATTTTTGACTTGGATATAGATTATGACTTGAAGAGTAACATCTATCGTACTTTTTATCCCGAAAAAACAAAGGATTCCTGCGGAATGTTTAAAGAATCTAAACTCTTCGGAGACTTCGGCGAAACTATAGAATATTGATAAGTTACGAAATTTCTCTTGAGACATTCAGATTATTTAACTTAATCGAAAGTACAAGGCATTACTTAAATGGTACGATAAATAAAAATATATTTTTCAACAATTGAAATGCTCGAATCACTAAAACCGGTGTTAAGCCAACTCTAGTTAAGACTTCAAACAATACTTCAGAGATTTATACGCGTTGTAAAGCAACTTTCGCACACAGACACATTTACACACACACACAGACGAATAAACAAAACGTGCTCGGAATGAAGCAGATGCTGAATTTTTATTGCCTCAGGGATATCGACTCGGTAGTGTTGATGTGTTATTGTAAGGCCTAATTTTGACTTATTTAAACTGAGCATTTCCTTAAGAGTCGGGTACGAAATTATTTCTTCTTCTTCTTCGTGACACTCTTGGCAGAGCGGTCGTGGTCATCGCGAAGTGACGTCTTTAGCGGCAGATGTGATTCGCCTCACGAGCATTCGCCACTTCTCCCTGCTGGCCGACAGCCTGGTACACTCGTGCAATGGACCGCCCACAGCAGACTTCATTTGGTCGGCCCATCGCATGGGCGGCCTTCCTCGCCCTCTGGTGCCCTCCACTTTGCCCTGCACGAGGCGCTCGATGGACTCACTCCCACGCCGGGAGACGTGTCCGAAGAACTTAAGTATGCGACTCTGTACTGTGGCCGAAAGGCGTTGTTTTATGCCGAGTTCTTGGAGAATGGAGACGTTGGTGCGAAACTCGGTCCACGACACTCCCAGCATTCGTCTCCAGCACCACATCTCCAGAGCATCAATTTACAAGGATAAAATTACGAAAGGGCGAAATTATTTACAAGGATAAAAGTGTATAAACTGTAACCCGACTTCTTTTTTATTCGATGACAAGCTAGTCCTTGACTGCAATCTCACCTGATGTGACGATGCAGTCTAAGATGGTAGCGGGCTAATTTGGAAGGGATATGATACCCATACCATACCCCTAATTGGTTTCAACACGCCATCGTGCCGGAACGCTTAATCCCTTGACGGCACGTCTTTGACGGTAGGGTGGTAACTAGCCACGGCCAAAGCCCTCCAGACCAGACCAGAGACAATTCAGAAATAATAAATTCCCCCGCCGGGAATCGAACCCGAGACCTCCCAGTTATAAGAGAACAGCGCACACCACTGAGCCAGGGAGGTCGTCAAAAACAGACTACTGAAAATTGGATGTAACATCAGTCATATTGATTTTGTTCGTATAAAATTTAGAATTTAGTTCATGTATAGAACATCTGCATCCTAACGAACCAATTCGTAACTCATTCTTGAAAATCGGCTCTAGTTAATTGGCTACAGTGGCGTATTCGTAAATAGTCGCATACATAGTACATAAGTAGTACGCATACTGCTAAAATTGTATCAGTCAAAATTATTTTTGACCTCCAAAAACTGAATATTACCTATCATACTACATAATATTATAAATAAATATGAAAGTGTGTTTGTTTGTTGGTTTGTTCTTCAATCACGCCGCAACAGAGCTACGCATCGACGTGATTCTTTACCTGGCTAGGTTTATTGAGGACCTGGAGAGTGACAAGCTACTTTCTATCCCGGAAACTTCCCGAGGGATTTTAAAAACTAAATCCACGCGGACGAAGTCGCGGGCATCAGTTAGTTCTGAATATAACTAACTTACACTCAAAATTAGCGTTAAGCCCATAGTAAGTGGTCAATAGAGGTTCTTATGTATATTTTACAGAAAAAATAAAACCAACGCTCTAAGTAGCATAGTTTTTTTTATATTAACAATAAACCTCTACAAACAAAGTTATCGATAAATAAGCAAATTAATATAATTTTATCGTTTTACTTTTACTTTTGGAGTACGGAACCCTCGGTGCACGAGTCCGACTCGCACTTGGCCGGCTTTTTTTTCAGTGTCCACGACATTAAAGTGACTTTGACTTTTGACTATGTTAGACTGCATCGCAACCACGTCAGACCATAGTCAAGGAACTAATGGACGAAACAAATAACTTGCATAAAATATCACTTCCCTGTAACATAAGAGTATACGAGAATTCCAAGTAAGACACCCCCAGATACGGGCTGTAACGAATTCCCATAACATAACAGATGTGATATTGAATTCCGAGACAAGTCCATCGCAGTATGCTCATCTCTGTTGAGTGACATGTTTTACATAATTTCGGATTTCCATAATCGAGTTCGGGTCTGTGGGGAGCGAATCCGGTGTTATCAGACTGACAGCCGTCATTCCTGTTATTATACGCGTGCGGTAATCTAATTCGGGTTGCTTAAGTCAAAACTGCGTAATAAACACATTATAAAGTGGGAGTTAAGAGGATAAATGTAATGATTGGATCGTTTCCTCCGGTGAAAACGTTGTAAAATGTTGATTATTGTAATATTTAGGGGTTGCGCCTTCACCTCTGTTGCAAAAATGATGGTCACCATTTCACTTTTTTAGGGTTCCATACCAAAGTGGTAAAAATGGAACCCTTATGGTGAGACTTTCTCCGTCCATCTGTCCGTCCGTCTGTCACAGTCGATTATTTCAGTAACTATTAAAGCTATCGACATGAAATTTGGCATAGTTGTGTTTAATAGTGGCCCAACATCACTGGAATAAAGAAAAATTGAAAATTATTTTTAGCTTTATTAAAAAAAGGGGGAAAATCGGGGGTTTGAAATTTCAAAGTAAGATAACTATACCGAGTGGGGTATCATATTATGAAAGGCCTTTACTTGTGCATTCTAAAACAGTTTTTAGGGTTCCGTACCCAAAGGGTACAAACGGGACCCTATTACTAAGCCTACGCTGTCCGTCCGTCCGTCCGTCCGTCCGTCGGTCAGCGGGCTGTATCTCGTAAACCGTAATAGATAGACAGATGAAATTTTCACATATTATATATTTCTATTGCCGCTATAACAACAAATAATAAAAATTAAATTAAATTAAAAAAATTAAATTAAAATGGGTAGGTGGGTAGATGGAAATCTTTTAATTTAATTTTTTTTAACGGAACCCTAAAAGAGCTAGGCCCGACTCGCACTTGGCCGATTTTTTATTTATTTCTAGATATAATAGTTTTTGATTAATCGGCCAAAATGTCGAAAAAAATACCGTTCCCCCCCCCTTATCTCCGAAGTTTACCAATCGAAAAATCTGAAATAATTATAATAATATAATAATAATAATAAATGTTTTATTATCAGGTTACAGGACCCATAGTATTCAATATATTCAAAATTATGTTCAATAGAGGTTTATGTATATTTTACAGGAAAAATAAAACCAACGCTCTAACTAGCATAGTTTTTTTTATATTAACAATAAACCTCTACAAACAAAGTTAATGATAAATAAGCAAATTAATATAATATTATCGTTTAACTTTTACTTTTGGAGTATGGAACTCTCGGTGCGCGAGTCCGACTCGCACTTGGCCGGCTTTTTTTAATTTTTTGACGACCTTCAGTCGCAGTGTTGAGCAGTTTTCGATTTTCGGCTGGGCAATTTGGGAGTTTATATTATCTTCTAAATAAGTTTCAGGTCTGATGTTGCGGGACGCTTTTGCCATGGTTAGTTAGTGGTTGGCCCCAGTTGGCCCTACCGTACAATTAGTGCCTCCAAGCGAATAAGTGTTCCGTGAGGATGATGTGTAGAAACAGATTAGGTTTAATTTACATCTGCCATAATTATAACTTATACTATACGTATGTGTACTATACGAGTACGTACTACGATAATTGTTTTGAGAATGTCAATATTTCGATCCAGTTGCATGGACCGTGGTCACGACGGGACTGCGGTGTTGAGAGACGTCAAGTTGAAGCCGTCACGGGTAGAATCTAAACGAAGAAGGCGGGTAAATAGATTCTGAACCTATCTATCCGCATTCTTGGTTTTTTAAGAAACGTTATACAAAGTTCGGCAAAATACACTCACAACGTCATTTTTCAATGTAGGTGCTGCACGACGCTTTCCTGGCTTGCATAATTCTACCACTAGATTCCAAATGCTGGCTAGCTTCACACTGGCTAGATTGAAATTCTGGTGTTTACGAATTTCAATCGCTTCACGCACTATACCTACTAGGGATATAGTGACGGTACATCTGCCATACCCTTTCCAAGTTAGCCATATTTGACTGCATTAATAACAAATTAACAATAGGTGAGATCCATTCTTCTTCTTCTTCTTCTTTATCAACCTATAGACGTCCACGGTTGGACAAAGGTCTCCTACATGGGCTTTGGTCTTGCGCCGCTTGGATCCAGCGGCTCCCTGCGACTCGTTTGATGTCGTTGGTCCATCTGGTGGGGGGTCTGCCAACACTGCGCTTCCCTGTGCGGGGTCGCCACTCCAGCACCTTGGGACCCCAACGACCATCAGCTCTTCGAACTATGTGCCCCACCCATTTCCACTTCAGTTTCGCGACTCGCTGAGCTATGTCGGTGACTTTGGTTCTCCTACGGATCTCCTCATTTCTAATTCGATCTCGCAGGGATATTCCGAGCATAGCTCTCTAGATCGATTCTAGGGTTATCTTTTCATTGAATAAGAAAAATCGTCCACGTAAGTCGAAAGCCGAAACTGTATCAACGCTGTGTAAACTCGTACTAGGATTACAGAAATTCCCAAGAGATTGTAACAGAACAAGCAAGTAAGCGGCGAGAGATAATAAGTTTTTGCTCCGGCGGGCGGCGGAGGCGCAGTATCAGTCGCCTGATCCCCGCAAGCCTCGCGCGCCGCGGCTTATGCGGCCGAGCGCTGAGCACCCCCTGATAACTGCGCGATAGGTGACACAATAAATACTACAGCTACAGTACCGGCTGTTCAGCTCTTATCTGCCCATTCATAGGACAGCTTTGAGTAAGAACCTTTACTTACTTGCGCGAATTAGGAGGGGGCTGTGCAAAATACAAAGCGGTGATAGCCTAGTGGTTAGTACTGCAGTCTTCTATTCGGGCGTCGCAGGGTCGACACGCACCTCTTGATTTTCTAAGTTAAGTGCGTTTAAGAAATTAAATATAACGAGCTTCAACGATGAAGGAAAACATCGTGAGGAAACCTGCACACCTGAGAGTTTTTCATAATTAATATTTTCAAAGGTGTGTGAAGTCTGCCAATTCGCATTGGGTCAGCGTGGTGGACTATGACCACTCCAGCAGTCTGGACCAATGACCTTAAGAAGGTGGCGGGAAGCGGTTGGATGAGGAAAGCGGAGGACCGTGTTTGGTGGCGCGCTCTCGGAAAGGCATTTATGTCCAGCAGTGGATGAATACAGGCTGATGGATTGGATTGGTGAACTTTGGCCTATAACCCTTCTATGAGATGGGTTACTGATGATGATTTGCAAAATGGACCCGATAGAGTTCCACTACTGTTCATAGGTCTCCTGTATAGACTTCCACCTCAGTATTGCGCCGCCTGTATTCAGTGGCTCCCTGTGACTTGTCTGCTGTCGGTCGATCTAGTGGGGGGTCTTCTGATATTGAGATTTCTGGTGCGAGGTCGTCACTCCAACACTTTGGGAACCCAACGACCCTTTCAATCCACTTATCTGAATAATCCATGCCATACCAATAAACCAACCCAGCTAAAAATCCATCGGTTTTTCGAACTATGTGCCCCACCAATGGCCACTTCAGCTTTATGATTCGCTGAGTGACGCTCAGCAAATCTTGTTTTTCTACGGATCTCCTCTTTTCTGATTCGGAACTCTCAGGGACTCCTGCGTTATTTTCATACAATTCATAATAATGAAGCATCGCATTTTGACGCGAGTCAGAGTGTAGGTACGTAGCACACTGGTTGGTAGGTTATATTTTAATGGATATTGGATAATAGTAAAGGTCGTTGCTTTGCGCCGACAAGGGAAAGTAAGCAACAATCTGCTAACGGCCGGAATTAATCCTTCCTAATCCTTACTATCCTTATTAAGGTTGATTATACGGGTCTGCCCGCGAAATTCAAATTTAATTTGGTTTTTCGCAATTCGTAAACTAATACGACAAAATAGGCTTATGGCATTCTATTTGCGACGGTGGCACTATCATCTTCACAGGTTTATATAAAAATCCTTACTTGAAAGTGTCCAGTTTAAGAAATTAGTCAGAATATTGAGTTGGACGTGAGTTACTCACAAATTAGTTGATATTCTGACTAATTTCTTAAATTGGACACTTTCAAGTAAAAATTTATATATAAACCTGTGAAGATGATACTGCCATCGTCGCAATAGAATGCCATAAAAGGCTACTTTGTCGTATTAGTTTACAAATTGCGAAAAACCAAATTAAATTTGAATTTCGCGGGCAGACCCGTATAATCAATCAACCTTATTATTATAAATGCAAAAGTGTGTTTATTTGTTGCAGCAGTCGTATGTGTGAATGTGACTTTTTTAGAATGTTTCACCGTAGAGTCGATTTCGATTAATGATGCGTCAATCGATTCGTTAAGACGACACGGGCTACATTCGTTATGATGATTCGAGTGACACGGGCTACATTCGTTATGATGATTCGAGTGACACGGGCAACATTTGTTATGATGATTCGAGTGACACGGGCAACATTCGTCATGATGATTCGAGTGACACGGGCAACATTCGATATGATGATTAGAGTGACACGGGCAACATTCGTCATGATGATTCGAGTAACACGGGCAACTTCGTCATGATGATTCGAGTGACACGGGCAACATTCGTTATGATGATTCGAGTGACACGGGCAACATTCGTTATGATGATTCGAGTGACACGGGCTACATTCGTTATGATGATTCGAGTGACACGGGCAACATTCGTTATGATGATTCGAGTGACACGGGCAACATTCGTTATGATGATTCGAGTGACACGGGCAACATTCGTTATGATGATTCGAGTGACATGGGCAACATTCGTTATGATGATTCGAGTGACACGGGCAACATTCGTCATGATGATTCGAGTGACACGGGCAACATTCGTTATGATGATTAGAGTGATACGGCCAACATTTTTACGAACAAAATCAATATGACGATGGTTACATCCAGTTTATTGAAGTCGGGAATTTTTAACTTTAAACTTTTATTCTGGTTGCATGAGTATTTGAGAACTTGGAGACTGACACAGGTTTATACTTTTTGTCCGGAAACAGAGGGTTTCCTTGGAATTATAAAAAAATCGGCAAAGTGCGAGTCGGGCCTCGCTCTTTTAGGGTTCCGTTAAAAAAAATTAAATTAAAATATTTCCAGGAACCCATGGAAATATTTTAATTTAATTTTTTTAATTTGATTTAATTTTTATTATTTGTTGTTATAGCGGCAATAGAAATACAAATTATGTGAAAATTTCAACTGTTTATCTATTACGGTTTAAGAGATACAGGCCGCTGACAGACGGACGGACAGCGGAAGCTTAGTAATAGAGTCCCGTTGGCACCCTTTGGGTACGGAACCCTAAAAATATTTCAAGATTTAGGTACTACATTTTGCAATAACTGTGCAATAGGTTGTAGCACAGATTGTAGTATTAATGTACTGAATAACGAATAAGCTGTGAACAGCGGTTAGTGTTTAATCCCGTGGAGTTTTCAACAAATCGCATTCACACATCCCGTCGAGTGCCCAATAAATGAATACCAGATAATTGCAATTTACTGTTTAGTGCTAATTGGACGCTCGATCGCGCGGCTAACGGCCCGAGGATGGTTCAATATGATAGTTCCGAAAACTACTATACTACATAATTACCGATAATGGACATTGAAGGTTTGGACATATACAACGTGCGGCGGCAACGTACCTTAAATGACTCCTTGAGGTATTATTATTTTCTACTAGCTGACACGGCGAACTTCGTACCGCCAACTTTTTTTTTTGTTTTTTTTTTTTATTAAGTATTAAAAACCTTCCGTGGACCTTGAGGAACATACGAAAAAATAAATTAACCGAATTGGTCCATCCATTCTTGAGTTATGCGCTTACCAACATTCATTTTTATTTATATAGAAAGAAGATAGAAGAAGAAGAAGATTAGAGATTTGATCAAATTTTCCTTTCTATCATTCCCTGCGATAGATATAACTCGCCCCAGCGATTCACGAGAAAAGAATAACTAGTCTGTGTAAGACAACGTGAACCCATACTTACTCTGTGATGATATTTTAAAAAGAGCAACCGCCGAGTTTCTTGCTGGTTCTCGGTTGGAATGGCATTCCGAACCAGTGGTAAATTCACTTGACGATTCGAAAGCACTTTGAAAAAGTTTCATCTATCCATCAGCCATAATTTCAATGGGATTTTTAATTATAATGTCGTTCATATTAGGTTATATGAGTAAAGATATCAATGCTTTAGTACTACTGCCATGGGTATCAATGATTTTACGTATTTGTGTGAATATGGGATAACATAACGGGATAATATCATTCAAAGTAAATAGAAAAACAGTTTAGTACACAAACATGAAACGGGGCGTGAAGAATCGGTAGCTATGTCGGGCGCTCCATACATTATGTTAATGAGCTTCTACGAGACACGAACACTATAAAATATATTTATTTTCACCCAAAATAAACGAAAACTGATTTTATATTCTACTCGTAAGCCTGTAAGCTTGTATATTTGAATTTGTTTTTGTGTAATTGTATAGTGTATTGCTTTCAAGGCTAAATAAACTTAGCGCATTTTTTTAATTAGATGACAAGATAGTCCTTGACTGCGATCTCACCTGATGGTAAGTGACAATGCAGTCTAAGATGGTAGCGGGCTAACTTGGAAAAGGTATGGCAGTTTATTATTATTCAACCCATACCCCTAATCTGTTTCACGCCATCATGCCGGAACGCTAAATCGCTTGGCGACACGTTTTTAACGGTAGGGTGGTAACAAGCCCCGGCCAAAGCCTCCCACCAGACCAGACCAGAAACAATTCAGAAATTATAAATTCCCAAATTGTCCCCGCCGGGAATTGAACCCAAGACCTCCCAGTTATAGACCTCAGCGCTCACCACTGCGCCAGGGAGGTCGTCAGAAATATTTTTTTTAAGAATATTAGCCAATCTAACTTGAATGATATTCCCCTCCAAATAAGCGGAAAGCTTGTGTTAGGAGGGGGTACGACAATAGTGCAACGGGTGGGAATTGAACCTTCGACCTTTCAGGTTTTAGTCCGCATCTTTGGCTGGGCTGTTGAAGCTTATGGTACCTAAGCCCCTCATTCGCACGTGCGCTTTCTCAACGTGCATTTTAAAAACCTTTTTATAAATCCTCAATCTCTGAACGAATCTGTTTTCAATGCTCACTGGTATGACTGGTAAGCGTTGAATCTAATTTGACTTTTGCGTTTCATTCGAACCACTTGCTTTAACGGTGAAGGAAACTGCGACTTCGTCTAAGTACATAGAGTTAAGTTTTAAAAATCCCGTGGGGACCCAGAACAGGGCTGGCTGAAGAGCTCTCTTGAGATAAATGAATGAAATAACTCTAGTTTCTAGTCAAATGGGTAACTTTGCTTTTTAGTCGAACCTACAACATCATGGTCTGCAGTTGAATGACGTCTCACGTTAAGTTCGATTTTCCAACCCCGTGGCTTACCCTCTTACTGCCGCATTCAGAGTCGCTAATCATTATTTAACGACTTAATCTTGGATTTTAAAAAGTTTCATTCTCAGAAGTTAACGCTTCGTTTGTACATTAATGACAATTCAGTACTAGATTTAATGATAATTAATTAATTAATCATTAAATAATATAATTTAATACATGCGGCTGAGTGCGGCAGTTACAATCACAAGTCAATGTCTGTATCTGTCAAAATCTGTATGCGAAATTTCAACCCAATCCGTCCAGTGATCAATTAGTCAGTCAGTCAGTCAGCTAGTCGCCTTTTCCTTTTATATATTTAGATAAACTATGTATACATTCATGTGGAATGGTGGAATAACTGGAAAAAACTTGAGGTGTCAAGGGACACCCGAATGGAACGAAGTTCTTTCGATTCATTAATTTGGCATTATGTTCAACATTTTCACACTACAATATTAGATCTCCGTAGCATTGTGGTTTCCACAGTCGCCAAACAGCCAAAGGTCGATGGTTCGAATCCCAGCTCGACAGACCGAATTTTCCATTTTCAATAATTTTATTTTAAACAATTTCTACATGTGGAACCTTTCCCTAATTTTTATAACTTAAAAATTCCACACGTAGAAATAATTTAAAATAAAATTTAAAATAGAAAATTCAGTCTGTCGAGCTGGGATTCGAACCATCGACTTTTAACTGTTTAGCGACTGTCGAAACCACAAGGCTACCGAGATCTTATATTGTACTGTGAAAATAATGAACACAATGCCAAATTCACATTCAAAAAAGTGTCGGTTTCAAAAAAGTGTCGATCCGTCTAGCCCCCTTCCGCACCGCGCGATAAGGAACTACGTTCCAAAACTCTTGACTCTCAAGACTCATAACTTAACTAAATAATAATAAACTATAACCACAACAATTCAGTCAACAACTAGCCTCGTTGGTGAGCCACACAATAGTGGCATGTTGAGTCGGAAGCGACCGTCTCTACAACAACGGGCGCAGGTGGCGCCGCGAGCTGGCGATGGCGTGACCTGAGTGCTGACGCGCCCTTTCACGTCAAACCGCAACGATCTACCTACGGCTTACACTACAAAAGCTGTTCGAACGAGCACATTCACATAATGGAGGACATCCGTCCCTGACCGCAACGATACAAGATACGCAAATTTTGAGAGACCACTCACTCTGTGCTTATAGATACATCAATCGATTTTCGCTTTAAGGGCTGGGACCTTGCTGGGACAGATGATTTCAGTATGGCGATGGATTTTGCGACTGCATCGCGTTTTGGCGCCTTTGATCGCTGTACCTATCGAACAGCTGTTTTTAATTGTTTTTATTATTGGAACGATGTTCCTTATCGCGCGTTGCGAAAGGGGGCTACACGGAAATTAAGACCAAAAGTTGTACCGACACGTTTGACACTTTTTGATGGCCTAAAAAATATCTTATATAATAATTTGAACAAGTTGTGCATCGCTCCCGTGGCTCAATTGGCCCGCGCGCGGCCGCCAACCGAAAGACTGGTGGTTCGAGCCCACCCGGGGGCAATTATTTTCTTATAAGAATAATTATTTTCTTTATACCTCGAATAGAACTTGAAATTAATATTTTTATAATAATAACTTCGTTCCTATCTGGTGTCCCACACCACCCGACTTTTTTTATTATTATATTGTGCCGTGTGGTGAAGGCAGATCAGAATAGAATAGAATAGATATATTTTTTATTCAAATAAACTTTTACAAGTACTTTTGAATCGTCAATGAGTCTACCACTGGTTCGGAATGCCGTTCCTGCCGAGAAGAATCAGCAAGAAACTCGGCAGTTGCTCTTTTCAAAATACTTTTACAATATACATAGTAGATATTATTCTATGTATGCAGAGTTTCCTCAATGAGGGGAAGTTCCACAAAAGCATACGTAATTATTTCTAATTATAATTCAACACATGTCAAGACGGGCAGACAGAAAGTAGCCCCATTGCCGCTGGTGCACCCGTTCACGAGCATGACGCATGACCCAGCCATTGCTTCGCTCAGCCATATTTTAGGGAACGTAACAACCCGCATCACACGACACCACCGCAGAAATGTTAAAGAGAGTGTGACATTCTTAGGCTACCCATCTTAAGGCATCGAATTGATACTAATATTCAAATCAAATACTCATTTTAAAATATGACTTGTACACAAATAAAGTGGAAACTCTGAATAGAATAGAATTATTTTGATATACAGGTTAATCATTACCTACTGTCTCATGACTCAATATAGTTGTCACCCTCCTCTTCCCGCGGGTGTCGTATGAGGCGACTAAGGGAATATAACGGAGAACGGGCAGCAGCGTCCTCTGTCCTACTACTACCATCTACTGCTATCACCAACCCGTCTGCCCCGCGTGGTGATTATGGGCAAACCCTGCCCTTGGGAGAGGCCTTTAGTCCAGCTGTGAACTGTTATAGGCTATTGATGATGATGATGATTTTTTATTGTTGTGTCGGGCTTCGGAAAAGTGACTAAAAATCGTTAAATGGCGGATCGCCGATGCTAAAAGTATCGTGTCTGGCTTGGCTCTAAGATTGATTCAAATCATGAACTTTTTTTATAAGCAGCAAGTAAACGCGCAGACGGATAACCGCCCCCCTAGCCAAATTACACTTCGTTGTATAGAGGAAGCGTGTATTCGTGTGCGAATGCGTGGAAGCGTGTATGTTATCTTAATATACTCGTATAAATATTTCTTGTGTGCGTGTGTATGTCACTGAACTCCTCCTAGACGGCTGGACCGATTTTGATGAAATTTTTTGTGTGAGTTTAAGGGGATTTGAGGATGGTTTAGATTCACAATTTGGTCCACTGGAAAATGTTTATTTAACTAATTTTTCATTTATAAGTAGTGGCGGTATGAAGTTCGCTGGGTCAGCTAGTAGGTATATACATATAAGGGCAATTCTCCTAAATGTTGGCTAAGGCATGTCCCAGGCTGGAGAACGAAGGTTAAAACTAACTCAGGCTTATGTGTTAGCAATTTAAAATATGATTGGTGTTTTTCAGTATACCTCATGAAACAATAAGTGTAACCATGTCAACATACCTTTGTCAATATACGTTTCATGACGTATATTGACGACATTTGACTTTGACAGCGCAGGCGCGCCATCTTGAAATATTAGTATAAAACGTCTGTTTTGACGATACGACTTCAGTCTCTGCCTAGAGACTCATTCGACTAGTAGATGCTTCCGCGTCTAGGTCGATCTATTTGATTGAGGGGTCGCGATAGCAATCGCTCCCTAATCGAATTAATATTGTCTGTACGCTTAAATTACTGTAAATGATAAATTAATACTTTGATAGTTTTGATAACTACCCTCATATTTAGATATTGGTTTGATTAATTAATATTTTGATGTTTTGATAACTACCCTCACGTTCAGATGTTGTTTTGATTAATCAATACTTTGATATTTTTGATAGTTACCCTCACGTTCAGATGGTGGGTTGTCTGTCGTGCTGTGGTTATTAGCTGAGTGGAAAGGGGCCGTTATTGGGGATGGTGGAGACGGCTATAGGTAGGGTTTTAGCGTTTTAAGAGATGTATTCTCTTAAGGCGTGATTAGTTTTTGAGTGATAAGTTCCACTTCTGAGTCTATGTCCAACATATGTAATTTTTTTTTGTAGATACTACATAGTGTCCTCTATATCCACCATCAAGAAAAAGAAGAAAAAAGAGGTGAGATCCAGCTTAAAAAAAAAATTTAAACCTCCATTTTCTAACCTCCATGACTGTCCCACTGCTTATGTTGTATGTAACTAACTTATTTATTTAAAAACATAGTCGATTAAAAATTCTCAAAAAAATATATTTCAATAATGAATAATTAATCTTTAAAATAACAACAGTAGCGTGAGGTTACGTCTTAGAATTAATTTTTATTAGTATTTAAAGTCTGTCCCACGACTTTTTAAACATTACCGTGCTCTTGTGCAAACACTATCGTAACTACGCACAGATCCATACAATCCGCATCGTCGTCGCATCTAACGTACACAGTCAGTTGCCTTGAGCAATTCATGTCGAATGGAGGTGTGTACGTCGTCGGGTTACTGAAATATTTGGCATTCTCCAACGGAAATTTCATTTTGGCAACTTTAATCGCTCATTCATAGGACTGTCACCATACCGTAAGTAGTTATCACATTTATATGTTTGTATTTTTTATATATTTCAAATATGTTTTACTTTCTAACAAAGCACATTAAAAAAAATTACTATGTTTACTTATCAAGTAAAAATTTAATTTTAACCAATTCTAATTACCACGATCCTAATTACCATTATTACCAGGGCCATTTTACGTACTATGGTAATTGGGCATTAGCTAGGTAATTAGAGTAATGCTTGAATGTATGGGATCTTCTAGATTTTAACGACCTCCCTGGCCCTGTGGTGAGTACTTTGGTCTTAAAAACTGGATCTTCATGGGTTTGACTCCCGGCTGGTGCAATTTTGGATGTTGTAAAATTGTCTCCAGTCTGGTCTGGCCGAGGCTACTTACCATCCAATACTCTACCAGCAAAGATGTGCCGCGCCATGTGATTTAGCGTTCTGGTACGTATCAGCGTAGAAACCGGTAAGTTCTTTAAGTTTAATACCAGGTAAGCTCGAAACCATCTTAGACTGCATTCACCACTTACCCCAGATTATCGCAGTCAAGGACCAACTTGTAGTAACATATAAAAAGTTATAAGTAATCTGTGTTGAATAATTATGGCTGTATTTTGATACTGTTTGGGTGTTGGTAATGAACATCATCGTTATATTTACCAACAATAAAATTAACTAAACCGAAAAAGATGGACAAAAAAGGCTCGAATGGTATGCGAAGATAAAAAAGATCCTATATTATACCGAAAAAGATGGAGAATAAATCTTAATTCTTTTTATAGCTCAATCGCAATCAAACTCGCAGCATTGCAGTGTTGTATGGCGATTGACGACCTTTAGACCAGGTAAACCCCAGAACGTGGATCGCAACCCCTTCACCTTAACCAACGGCCGATATCGTGCAAAAATCGCTTAGCTTCCACACTCCAGCATTCCGTGGTCTCCACTGCCAGAGGGACAAAAAGGTAGCTGTCCAGAATAGGGGCATCTTTACTACTTTTTTTAATGCAACGGACTCTGCAGCGTCTACCTGTGTTTTCCGGCTGAGATGACATGGTGCGAATGTACTCATGCACGTCGCGTCCCTCAGCATGCATTTGCTATTTTGCCATGGGACGAGTGTCAAGCCATCGGGATGCTTGCCATCCATGTGACCCAAACCGGGTGGCTCAAGTACACACTACGCAGGGTACGTTGACCGAGACTAGGGCTGTGCGGACGATATCGTTCAGAGAGTGATGACGAGAGAATCTGGCCACACAACGACTGCAACTCAATGCGTGGTGGCCGTTGGCTTCCACCATGTAACCGCAGATGCATCGATGGAATTCGCAAACAGGCATGCAACCATGTTGGGAAGTCCTCAGTAGATATGTAATCTTCGGCACAGCAAAATAGTTTTGCAAGAGCGTAAGCGTAACATGGGCCGAAAGATCTTTCCAATGCTCTTGAATGGCGGAGTGGCCTCCTTGCCTCAATGGCTTCCGGGATAGCAGAAGAAAAATAGGAGACCCCCAAGAGGAAAATATTGTCAGTGTTAAACTCCTTGAGCCCAGGAACTAGGTCTTCAAAGTGAGGGAACAGAATGTTCACCTTCAACCCCAGCTCCTTCAAGCAAAGTATAAAAAGCAGTAGGTCATGTTCCACAACTTCAGGTTTGCCTCCTATAGTACCTACATCGAGCTACCAGATATTAAGGGGGGATTTGAGGTCGTGAAGAACTTTCTGAATGCCGAGGCCGAAGATGAGAGGTCTAAGCGGATCTCCCTGTTGGACATCAATCTGTGAAAGGATAGAGGTTTGGTTATAGAAGACATTGGAGGGGGAATGTTAAAATTGCTGAAGAAAAGGATACAGAGTAGGAATCATAACTTTGCTTCGCTCAGTAGAATGTCCTTTTCCAGTGTATTGAAAGCGTTTTGTATGTGAAGCTCCATGATAACACAGTCGTTGTTGCTTGGGTCTATAGCGAACAAATGCATTGCGTGGATAGCCTAGCTTAGTGTCAAGACCTAACAGGTGCGGTCACAGGTAAGTCACTATTACCTCCAAAGGTCCTAGACCCTTATTTGATTAGAAGATTACCGAATATATAGATCTCATCAACGACACTGACAATTCTGTATCAAATTTTATATTATAATAATAATTATTAATAATGTTTGGCATGTTATTTGAAGAATATTTTGTGTACATAGAGCTATCTTATGTTAAACTCATAATATAATTAGACGCTTTTTGTAGGTAAGCCTAGGTAGGTCTGATAGGAAAATAACTGAATTTATTGATCTCGTCAGCAAGGCAAACTTTTGTTATGAAACTTTGTACGATTATGATTGGCATGCCGTTTTTACGAGATTTACTTAGACGCTTCTTCTAGGTAACTAATTAACTATAATAATTAATCAATAAATAATCGAATTGAATCAATAAATTTATGAGTGACATTTTTATCTATTTTGAAAATCGTGATTGATACATTTGATTTATCAATTTTGAGGACTTAATTAATATAATGTATTAATAGAATAGAATAGAATAGAATAGAAATGTTTTTATTCAAATAAACTTTTACAAGTACTTTTGAATCGTCAATGAGTCTACCACTGGTTCGGAATGCCGTTCCTGCCGAGAAGAACCAGCAAGAAACTCGGCAGTTGCTCTTTTCAAAATACTTTTACAATATACTTAACAGATATTCTAACAGTCTAATCAATTAATAAGTACCTACTTACCTAAGCAGATTTTTTTTATATTTAAAGAAATACTACGATATTTCTTTCAGTTTTATTACTGTATTTTTCCACATTTACAAATTAAATAGATTTTATTAACAAAAACATTTTTGTTTTATTTTTGTTTCTCATTCACAAAATTTAAAAAAATTACCATATAGCATATTCTAATCACCATATTCCGGACCTCATTACCATGTCACAATTTATCCTTACCATGGACACCATAATTACCAAATACGCTATTTCTCCAAAAAAACTAGGTTCTGGTGGAGGCCTTCCTCATCACTGTGATAAATGAAGGCACCTCTCTGTCAAGGCATACTTAAAAAACCTATAACTCAAAAAAAAATTTTTTTTTTTCGTCGGACGTTTTAGCCAACAATTAGGAGAACTGCCCATAAGCGAGTAGCGTGAACCCAATTCTATTCCGTGGAGCAAAGGAGCGATCAAGAACGTTGTGTCGACTATGCTACCAATTAATAGTTTCTAAAATCGCTTCCTCTACGGGTTCCCAAAGTTTTTTATTACGCCTCCTATCCTTTCAGAAGGGAGGCGTGCCAAAAGCGTTTGGGAGCCCCTGCTCTAAAGCGTTAACGATCATAGAAAGAGAATAGATACGACAATACATAAGTAATATGGCTAGAGGGGCTGATGTTAAGTGGTCACCACAGCCCATGAACATTTGCAGCACCAGAAGCAGCGTTGTCAGCTTTTCAGGAATTTGTTGAACTGTCCCTTCAGTATAATCCTATATTGAAGTCCAGTGAGAACACCGCCGAAGGGTTCCACAATTTGCAAGTGCTTACAGTACCCGGCGATATATATTGCACATCGGCCTTTGGAATAAAACGCTATTCTATTCTATTCACAGTTCGACTGCATTTTTTTTATATATGTTACGTGATGTGCTCGCCATGTTACGTGAATTTCTGGCTAGCTTTCATTGCAATAGAATAGAAATAGCATTTTATTCCAAAGGCCGATGTGCAATATATATCGCCGGGTACTGTAGAAATATTGATCTGGCACAACTTGTGGTCGAAGTACACCAGGCACTCAGGTGGTGAGGGTGAAATTGCTTTTGATGGCGTGCGGTACGATTGCAAAAAAGAGAGGGTGGAATGAAGACAAACAAAGGTGTTTCATCAGAAAATTCCGCGTTATACTATAGGCGATATAAAACACAAAGAGAGCTTATTATAATAAATAAATATAGGTTGTACATCTCTGCAATTTAAGTCACAGTCTGCCGCGCTAGCCAACTGACTGTTGAACAAAACTGTGTAGATTTCATTATTAACATTAACATAATCATAATCACACTAATATCTCAGTATGAGGAGGTATGAACCTTCCTTACTCTGTGCTAATATTATAAAGGCGTAAGTTTGTGTGAATGTTTGTTTTGTTTCCCCACAAAAATTACTGGATGGATTTGGCTGGGAATAGAGATAGATTATTCCCTGGAATAACACATAGACTACATTAATTAATCCCGCAACATTAAAGGGAACTCCCGCGGGAAATAAATAACCTTAATCTACGCAGACGAAGTTGCAGCCATCATCAAGTCACAATTAGAATTATTACGAACCTCTCGTCAGTGTAGTGATATCCTTTTTCAAAATCTCCACTGGCTGGTAATAAACCACTGTTATCGCGCACCCATCGCATAAATTCCGCGCACAAATACACAGCGGGTCGGCACATCGCGGAGACGAAGCGACTATCGGGCCGCAAATAAATAACCGCTAACCCGAGCCGCGTGTGAACTCTACCTACTTCTAACACCGGATGAAGTATAATGTGAACCCTATGTAACATTTACTTATAAGATTAGTCGTAATAAACCTCTCGTAGAGTACAGTCGCGTTTTGATTATCTTTCCCCCTTCCCCGGCACACCTCATGGCGACCCTGCCAGGATGCAGGACGGCGCGCCGGGCTGGCGCGAGTATCAAATGACCGGCGAAAAGTGCGAAGTCGTCGCATTCCTGTGTGCCTCAGTGCGTCAAATTGAGTGTTTAAGACTTTAAAATAATATGTTATAATGCTTCCAACTACTTATAAGACATCACGTGTGCTTCAAAGAAACAAAGAAAATGGGAACCAAGTGTAGCAAGTGTGAGTGCGAAAACAAGGAAGTAGTCGTGAACCAGCATGGTATAGACCAATTGAGCAGCACGGATCTGTCTACGCATTTCTACACAAACAACATTTTAATCTCGACAATAGGGAATATGCATGATTTTTTTTTAATTTCTTAAATTAATCATTTACATCTTTATAACATATAAAAAATATAAATAGGTTTGAAAATAGTCAAATAATTTTTCAAAGTGAAATTTAAAACATTGAATAAATTTGAGCCCTTCAAACGCCACCATTAGCGCGCGCTTTTGATGACGTCATTCGACATGTCCCGTGTTTGTTTACTATAGTGTTTCAGTTACTTCATACTTATTTTCAGTTTTAATTGCTACACAAACCATGGAAGAAGTTAAAAAACCTTCTTACAAGTATTGTATGGTACCTAAGTACAAAAACACTATTATTGGTACACCCGATAAAGTGTTTTTTCGTATTCCACGAGATGCGAAAGTACGAAAAAAAAGTGTAAGAAAATTGTTCATGTAAATCGGAATATCGTATTTATCTAATACTTATTTACAAAAAGTATATCTTCTTCTTCTTCTTCTTTATCAAGCGATAGACATCCACTGCTGGACAAAGGTCTCTTGCATGGACTTCCACAGACCTCGGTCTTGCGCCGCCTGAATCCAGCGGCTTCCTGCGACTCGCTTGATGTCGTCGGTCCACCTGGTGGGGGGTCTGCCAACACTGCGCTTCCCGGTGCGGGGTCGCCACCGCAACACCTTGGGACCCCAACGACCATCAGCTCTTCGAACTATATGCCCCGCCCATTTCCACTTCAGTATCGCGACTCGCTGAGCTATGTCGGTACACTCTGGTTCTCCTACGGATCTCCTCATTTCTGATTCGATCCCGCAGGGATACTCCGAGCATAGCTCTCTCCATCGCCCGCTGAGCGGTCCTGAGCCTACTTAT
This sequence comes from Oeneis ivallda, assembly GCA_029955525.1. Taxonomy (NCBI): domain Eukaryota; kingdom Metazoa; phylum Arthropoda; class Insecta; order Lepidoptera; family Nymphalidae; genus Oeneis; species Oeneis ivallda. The sequence goes on along the minus strand of JARPMR010000020.1, from coordinate 360,060 downwards.
GAGGCCCTTAGTTAGCGAAAACAAATTAATTTGATATTATCCTTTCACTTTTACTTCTAGAGTACGGAACCCAACTAGAGTACGGAACCAAAAAGTATATAAACATATCAAACTTGAGTGAGCTTCAATAACATAATATTACGTATAAATTATCATGATATAGACGTAAATTAGGAGTTTAGGTACACAGATGGTTATTTAAAGGTTATGTTTTGTTTTAAGCATTATTTAAACATATAAGAATAAAAATCTATGTTAAGGACTAAAATATACCATGTAACATAATAATTACATTGCAGCTTTCACTCCTTTGACACGGTAATATTATTTGTATACAGTATTGTAACTTCATACAAACGGACGAAGCGCGAGCTATGCCTACGCGCCTCGATCTCGGTAAGCGCTCGGTAGGCAGACAGTCGCGACTGTGCCGCAGTGACGAACGGACGGTGTTATGTTTTTTAACAATAACTGCGCAATTTTTTTACTAAAAATAAGTTCAAGTACATATTTAATATGACGAGGAGGATATATTGTGCTGTTTTTGGTTGCATGAATTCGTCAATAACGCATCCAGAGATAACTTTTTTTAAATTACCTGGAAACTCTGAAAGGTAAGACTCTAAAATAATTTAACTTACTAGTAGGTAGGTACAAAATGTGTGTATTTTTAATGGATAAGGTATTTCCTTTTATCTCCCGAAAAAAAGATGTCAGGATTAATAAATAAAGTGAATAGAGTAAAGGAAAGTGATTGACACGAGTGAAATAGGTAGTTATAGGCGGTTCATGAATCACGATACGGTACGTACGCTTGTGTTAAAACCTCGGGGCATGTGTGTTTTGTTTTGTTAGTATGTATAATTCAATGTATTCGAAACTCGAGGGACTATTACGAGATATAATAAGGGAAATATTACGAATTATCGAGTGTTTGAAATATCAAATGGTTCGAAATTTTTAAGAGAAAATAAATAAAATTTCGAATTATTAAGTGTTGATGTTTTTTATGCTTAGAGTAGACGCGAACTCTTTTGCTTTTTTATATTAATATTTATATATATATTTATATATTATATTAATATTTTAAAGGAAAAATAAAACCAACGCTCTAACTAGCATAGTTTTTTTTATATTAACAATAGACCTCCACAAACAAAGTTAACGATTAATAAGCAAATTTATATAATATCGTTTTACTTTTACTTCTAGAGTACGGAACCCTCGGTGTGCGAGTCCGACTCGCACTTGGCCGGTTTTTTTAAATTAAATCTACCAATCAAAAAACAACACGCATTTTTATTGAACACTTCCTATTTAATTCACAAAGTATTTTATTTGTTTATATAAAAAAAAGTATATTTACAATCACAAAACTAAATGGAAACACAAAGTAGGCAAATGTAATTAAAATGCTGGAGGCGGGCAGCCCTATCGCATGTTTACGTACCGCGCGGCTGTAGGCATTTATGTCAAAGATACGGCCGAGTTACAATACTGTATACAGATAATATTACCGTGCCTTTGATCTCTGCGCTCGTAAAATCGAGATTTGATACAAAATATGCTGACATCATAAATGCATCTATTTTCGGTAGATTATCCGATTGTGCTTTGACAAAACCAGTTTCAGTCATCGACCTAGATTGACTACAAATATAAATTCACAAGTAATCACACAGGAATACAGTTTTAAACAATTTTTCTCACAAACACTGTATGAATATCGACGCCGTGGCGTAAATCAACCGTAAGTCAAATGACGTCACATTTCGTTTCGATCAATGGCGACGCGTTTTGTAAGTTTGAATTTCCCTCCTTTATTTTTCACTTTCTATATAATATTTTCTGGGTTTAAATAATAACTAAATAAAAAAAATACCTTTTAAGTATAATGTTAAGGCAATAAAGAATCTAGAAAAAAATATTTGAGGCAAATTTAAATTTTATGCAAAATTTTTTTATTTAAATGGAATATGTGCGGTTGCCATACTGGTTATAGTCTACAAAAATTATAAAAAGTGCCACGCTGGTATGATTCAAAAAGAAATGAGGGATAATGCGTTGAGAAGAATGCGGATGAGATGGTCGGGACGCCAAACAGGAGATAGCAACAAGGTACGAGATGGATCCCCTAGTCCGGCATAGTTCCAGTGTTCCAGCAGCCAAGTGACCATGAATAAGAAAATTAAAAAGTGTACCTAAAGTGTTAAAAGTATAAAAAAAAAGTGTTAAAAAGTGACTAGGTAGGTAGTGAAAAAGTATAAGTAGTGAAAAAGTGCGGTTTAATTGTCAATCATAGATATAAAAATTATTTATGCACGAAAAGTAAGTTTAGTTTTACGACAAAAATGTTTAAATATTTTTAAGTCTGTAAGATGCCTAATGTGTTTCCAACCGTTTGTTCTTAGAAATACGACCCAGACGCAACTCAGCATTTTTATCTAAGCCTTTTGTATAACAATGCCTCGAGTAAGAATTATTTAAATTGAATTGAATTTAAACTATAAAGTTTTGCTAAATATAGTATGACTGATAAGTTAATAAAGCTATACGAAGAACTATTAGATATACGAAGATATCTTATAAAAAAAGGGCAAAGTAGATATAAATGCCGGGTGACGTCCAGTAAATTAGAACAGGCAAATGTATTGTTTAATAAATGCAAATCTATATTCTCTGATGTGAGTCAAAGTCAAAATAAAAAAGAACTCGATTTAGTCATTGATAACTATGAGAATATTTGTTCTTTATTTTCGGAAATACATATCTAGTTTGTGTTTAAAGACAAAGTTAGAGAAAATGGATTTTGATATGAAAACTGCGTGTGGTTTAATACCAATTTTAGATGATAAGGAGGACACTACCAAACGATTGATCGATGCTGTTGAAATGTATGCTGATATGCTTAATAAAGACAGTCAACCACTATTAATTAAATTCGTGTTAAAAGGTAGGCTATCAGAGACTGCAAAATTACGCATAGGTTTAGACACTACCTATTCAACAATTGAAGATTTGATAAACGATTTTCGAAAAAAATTATTAACAATAAAATCCTATACAGCTATTCATAATCAAATTCAGTCTTTAAATCAAGGTTTTAGGTCTATCGAACAATATGGTTCTCAGCTTGAAAGATTAATGACTGATTTGAATATTTCGCAATCCGAGGGCGATGCATATAAAAGCACGGTCCTCAAACCCATTAACGAAAAAATGGTAGTAAAAAAAAATCGCAGATGGTCTTAAGGATGCAAGGTTGAGTACTATCATCACCGCTCGTAACTATACATCACTGAAGGACGCCATACAAGCAGCAAAGGACGAGTCTGCTATGCCATCGACTTCCAAGCCTGCCGAGGTTATGAAGATGACAACATATAGAGGTAGGTACAACAATCGATTCTCTAGATTTCAAGGACCAAACAGAGGCCGTGGTTATCAAAATTACAACAACAACAACAGGGGTAATTTTCAAAATAATTACAATTACAGGATGAATAGATACCAAAACTACTCCAGACCTTTCCAGTACAGCCCTCGCGGCCGAAGTCAATATGTTGTATAAAATAACAGGCGAGGCTATAACAACAGACGTGGAAATTCTTTCAATAGAAACAACCTTTTTGCGGCACAGAGTGACAACAATCAAACAGCTACACGTACTGCAGAAAATTTACAACAAAGGCCCGATGAGAGAGAAAACAGTCAGTTTTTCGAGTTTAATAATTTAGTTTTTGCCTGTAAGGGTAATGCTAAGTACTTATGTTAGGTACAGGTGCATCAATTTCGGTGATTAAAGAAGACGAACTTCCAAGGCCATATGCAATCCACTACGATAATTTAGTTGTTAACGGGATTGGAGGTAAGATTTGTTCTTCTGGCTATGTAGTATTAGACTTACACGCTTCTACGAAAGAAAAATTTCAAAATAAGTTTTATAGTTTTAAAAATTTACCTATTATGGTCGATGGAATACTAGGCCTAGACTTTATGACTAAATATAAAGCAAACATTGATTTAGATAAAAATTTATTAACGATGAAAATAGAAGGTGACTATTGTGTATTACCAATTTATGATCAACCTGATTACAGTAATTCACTGTTAATCCCCCCTCGTAGTGAATCAATTCATTATGTTTACTTTAAAGCAGATTTGGAAGGTGATTGTTTTGTCAGTGCAAAAGAAATAGAGAAGGATATATTTTTGGCTGGTACCATCGTTCGACCTAAAAATAAAAGGATTCCTATTAAGTAAAATTTTAAATGCTCGAGATGAACAGGTCAGATTAAATAATTTTGAATTGAATGTAGAGCTTTTAAGTGACTATAATATCTTTAAATTTAGTCAATGTGACAGTAGTTTAAGCCGATCTGAGACATTATTGCCTTTATTAGAGTTACAACATTTAAACAAAGAGGAAAAACAATCTATTGAAAAAATTTGTACTAAATATTCAGACATTTTCTTTTTGCCAGGTGATAAGTTAGAAACTACTAATATTTGTGAACAATCTATAACATTAAAAAATAATATTAACCCTATTTATACAAAGCCATACAGATTACCACAAGCATTAAAGACAGAAGTGAATAAACAGATAACAAAAATGCTTAATGACGATATTATTGAAGAATCTACTAGTGAATGGTCAAGCCCGATATTGTTAGTACCTAAAAAATCTGAAGGTGATCAAAAGTGGCGTTTAGTAATTGATTTCATAAAACTAAATGAAAATATTGTAGATGACAAATTTCCGTTACCAAATATTAATGATATCTTAGATTCTTTATCAGGTTCAATTTATTTTACTCATTTGGACCTCCAGCAAGGTTATTACCAAGTAAAACTGGGACCAGAAAGTAGAAAGTATACTGCTTTTTCGACTAGTACAGGACATTATCAGTTAAAGCGTTTACCAATGGGTCTAAAAACTTCTTGTAGTGCTTTCAGTAGAGTGATGTCGATTGCGATGTCAGGGTTAACTTTTGAGAAATGTTTTATTTATTTGGATGATCTAATAATTTTTGGAAGATCGTTAGCTGTTCACAATCAAAATTTAATTGATGTTTTTGAGAGACTAAGAAAAGTAAATTTAAAATTAAATCCAATTAAATGTCAATTCCTTAAGAAAGAAATTTTGTATCTTGGTCATTTAGTTTCTGCTGATGGTGTTTCACCTGACCCTGAAAAAACTAAGGTTTTAGAAAAATTTCCAGTACCTCAGAATACAGACGAAGTAAGACGATTTGTTGCTTTCTGCAACTACTATAGAAAATTCGTGCCATCCTTTGCAACAATTACTATGCCATTAAATAATTTACTAAAGAAAAATGTACCTTTTGTTTGGACATCAGAATGTCAAAATGCTTTTGATTTTCTAAAAATTTCTTTAATGTCTCCCCCTATATTGCAATATCCGGATTTTTCCGAAACAAAAAAATTCATACTACAGACTGATGCCTCAGATTTAGCAATTGGAAGTGTTTTATGTAACAGCAATTTAAAACCTGTTGCCTATGCAAGCAGACCATTAAATAAGGCAGAAAGAAACTATCCAGTAATACAAAAGGAGTTAACTGCAATAGTTTGGGCAGTAAAATACTTCCGACTTTATTTATTTGGCAGAACTTTTACCATTATGACAAACCATAAACCATTAATTTATTTGTTCGGCATGAAGGACCCATCAAGTAGGTTAATTAAATACCGTTTAGTACTAGAAGAGTATGATTTTGAGATAGTATATGTGAAAGGTAAGGACAATGTAGTCGCGGATGCATTGTCTAGAGTGTGCATAACATCGGATGAACTGAAAGGAATGAATGAGGAAGTTGTGACTGTGATGACTAGAGGACAAAAGAGAAGAATGGAAGAGGAAAATAAGAGGAAAATGGACGAGCAAAATAAGAAAGAGCAAGCTGCGTTTAGTAATGACACAGACGAGTGGCCTGATCAACCACGAGTCGTGGAATTATTAAAACAGCCGTGTGATTCCATTGAAATGAGATTAATGGAAGAAGATATTATAAATAAGTTTAAACAAGATAAGATAAAGGTAGAAGAAAAGGAATGTTTTGTTTATGTACCAAGTAAAATGTTATTATGTATTAATCTTGGCTTTAGATTGCATTTCTCGCGAGCCGAATTTGCAACTAAGCTCAAAGAATTTTGTGAAAGAATAAAAATGAAAGAACTATGCATAGTAAAAGATGATGAGAATAATGAATTTATAAAAGGTTTATGTAGTGAAATAAAAACACGTGAGGAATGGACCGGTCCCCGAATATGTGTTTTAAAAGGTATTAAAAGAATTTTCGATGAGAGAGAGAAAGAGTTTATTCTAAATGATTATCATTTATTGCCCACAAGTGGACATGCTGGAATGACTAGAATGGCGAATAATATTAGAAGGAAATATTACTGGCCAAATTTAAACAAGGACATTCGTACATTTATAGGTAAGTGCGAAATGTGTCAAAAAATGAAACAAGGTAGGTATACTAAACAACCTATGACTTTAACTACAACTGCGACAACGGCGTTTGAAAAAATTTTCCTCGATCTAGTTGGACCTTTGGACAAAGATGAGTATGGAAATTGTTATATTTTAACTCTTCAGTGTGAGTTAACCAAATATATAGAAGCCTATCCCTTACCCAACAAAGAAGCAGTAACAGTAGCGCAAGCTTTTGTAAGTAATTTTATTTTACGTTTTGGACTAAGTAAGTCTATCGCAACAGACAGGGGAACTGAATTTATTTCGAAAGTTATGGAACAAGTATGCAAATTATTAGAGATAACAATATACTCCTTTTTTCAGGCAGTCGTATAAAAAGTTAACGTCAACTGCATACCATCATCAATCGATCGGTTCTCTTGAGATAGCTCATAAGCATTTAGGTGCATTTTTAAGAACTTATTGTACTAATTCGTGTTATTCCTGGTCGCATTGGTTACCATTTTGGTGTTTTAGTTATAATACTTGTGTAAACACACAAACTAAATACACGCCATTTGAACTTGTATTCGGTAGACAATGTCGCTTACCAGATAGTTTAAGTAACTGTAATGTAGAACCTCTCTATAATCCTAATGATTATTGTTCTGAATTAAAATATAAGTTGCAAGTAGCCTTAAGAGATGCTGGAAATAATTTAATAACTTGTAAGGTAAAAAGGAAAGATAAATACGATAAATCATGTAATTCTGTATCCTATGGCAAAAATGATCTTATTTTAGTAAAGAATGAATGTGCGCGAAAATTAGATTGTGTTTTTGATGGACCATTTAAAGTTTTAGAAGATTTAGGTGTGAATGTGAAAATAGAAAGGAATGGTAAGATAAATATTATTCATAAGGATAGGACTAAGAAGTTTAGTAACTAAGATAAATTTATAAAAAAGAAAAGTGTACTATTTTTTTTTCTTTCACCCCCGGAGGTGAAGTATAATGTGAACCCTATGTAACATTTACTTATAAGATTAGTCGTAATAAACCTCTCGTAGAGTACAGTCGCGTTTTGATTATCTTTCCCCCTTCCCCGGCACACCTCACGGACATCGATCCGTTTTATTGATTTACCTTAACGATATTTTGCATCGCCTTTTAACTTCAAAAAAGAGGTATTTAGAATCTCTGTAAATAGCAAGAAAAAGTTAGAACTATTTAGCTATAATCTGCCAACAGAAAAATCTGTATGGTCAAACATGCTCACCGCTCACCTTCCCAAGCAAGCAAGAAGGCAAAGTTCCCAAGCAAGCAATGCCACCACCTTTTCTTGCTAATGATGAACTTCCGCAAAGTAATGCCTGTTTCTATCCAATATCTCTATAAATGTTGAAGTCGAGCGGGCCTCAATAGAAACGATGAAACCGTAAGGCTAGCCCGACTTCAACATAATCTAAAATTATTTCTTATACTTTATAGTGGCGTTTGAAGTCGGTTTTTTCAAAAAGAATTTTTATACATTATTATCACACATTTATTTAAGTCATTTTCACTTAAAAGTATGAATTTCACTAAGCTTCAATATAAATTGGTCTCTATTGAAGTTCAACAAACTATCGACCGGGTCTCCACTGTACCAGATTATTTGCTAAACATCGGTTCAAGCGCTGTCGTCGAAATCGTGATGCGCGTCATTTATTATTTAGGATCAGCCGATAATCAATGATAGCTGATTCAGTTTGAGGGGGTCCGACACAGTATTGCAAGCGTACAGTTAGGAAATCTAAATGGCGGGCGAACGCGCGAGTGGCCACCGCAATAAAATTTTGACTCGGCTTGTCGATCCATTTGTCAGATAAGACTTATCCAACGCAACGGACACGTTATATGTATATTTAACTAGCTGATGCCCGCGACTTCGTCTGCGTGGGTTTAGTTCATAACATCCCGCGGGAAATCTTTGTCACCCTTCAGGTTCTCAACTATACCTATCCAATAAATCACGTCAATCCGTAGCTTTGTAGCAGGAAACATTTGATCGTCTTGCTCGCGGCATTATTAATGATGATTCAAAGAGAAAACATTATTACTGATGATATTATCAATTACGTTAAACTATAATTTTTATAATTGTTTTTACCATAATTTTCTACCATAATTAACCAAATACAAAATTACGTTTAGCTGTCATTTATCTACGTTTTGTTCTTCCACTGTCATTTTCGTTTTTTTATTCCATGTCAGATGCATTTTTGTTATACCTACCAGGTTTTATATTGACTTGACGGAAACGCGGTCGAACGGGATAAAAAGTATCCTATGTCCGTCTCCTGGTTCTAAGCTACCTCTCCACCAATTTTGAGCCAAATCGGTTCATCCGTTCTTGAGTTATAAATAGTGTAACTAACACCACTTTCTTTTATATATATAGATATAAAGTAGTTATTTGTACGTTTTGAAACCATTTTCATGTAAAACTAATGGGTCAATTTTAATGCGTTTTAGAATCTATACGTTATTTTTTGAATGAATGAAGCAGTTCTTAGACGATTCTGATTACCGCCGTCAATTGGGCGTAATTGGAGGCATTCTCTTCACTTATTAATATTATGTCGAGCGAATACTTGCACCAACGTTGGCTATCCGCATTTTGGTTAACATTAGTTTAACTCTGCGGTCGGCCAGTAGACAGGTACCCTACTTGATAGCTATACAAAGATAAATATAGAGAAGATATTATAGACTTTTTAGGTCACATAACGAGTGCTTTTTAGGTAGATGTTGTTGCTAAACTGTTTGGTTTATAATCTACAATATTTTCCCTACAGTTTAAAGTCTTTATAATTATATAGCTCTTACTTCTGGGCCATAGAAGGTATTTTCGCGTGGCTGGTTGGTTTTTAGCGGTAGTGTATATTTGATCCGATGAAGCAAGGTCCCGCGCATCGCTCCCCGGGGGCGGCGCGCATCTGGTGATGAGATCTGGAGATTTATTAGCTTGTTAGCAATTGTTTGGGGAGACGTTGCCGAAATGATGTATAGTGTGTACATAGGGGAAGGAATAATTTCTTGACGTGATAACGTTTTATAAATCGATGAACACCGGCTGCACGCACGAAAAAGTGTCACGTTCCGCCTAAGCCTGTGCGTACAAGCGAGAGCGCTGAACAAGCGATAGTGAGGCACGATCGGCCCAAGCGTTGACTTGTGACTAGAGAGCAGCCGTACGTGATCACGTAAAACTATCGTCCGTAAACCGACTTTACAGACAACCAATTTTGTTTACAGACTTTTTTTTTTGGTATTTTAAACAAAAAAAACTATTGAGAGTAATTTCTATGTTAATTTTTTTTAATCGGTGGTGGAGATAGGCCTTATATGCACATGTAAAAATACTGAAAAAAGATGCATGAAATGAACAGTGACATTCCCGCTATTTAAGCCAGATTTTAGATTTTACCATTAGGTACGCTTGCTTTTATTTAAAATATTATTTTGTTACTATGCAGTCTAAGATAGCGGCCTAACTTGGAAGGGGTTGAAGCACTTTCAATTGAACCCATACCGCTAAACGGTGTGTGCATGCCATCTTATACGCCGCTTGGTGGCACTACTTTGTCGGTAGGGTGGTAACTAGCCACGGCCAAAGCCTCCCACCAGACAAACCGTATTTTGTAACAAAACTGCGTTGTTTAGATTTTAGATTTAATTTTAGAATTAAGCAACTTTCCTATACCAACTAGCTGTGCTCTATAGCTTGTTTTACTACTTTACTGCAGAATAAAAAGGTTATTTTTTTAAATAAACTGGATTTGAGAGAGTTTTGAAGTTTACAAAGCATGCAAAGAGATTTAAAACCGGTGACACTTGAGTACTGCAAAATAGACTTGAATTCTTAATGCTCTTAAAAGTTCAAAGGTTTCAAATCAAAATTGAATAGGCTATTTGACTACTTTTAGAAAATCATCTTAAATTGTTAATAATGCTATGCTGAAGCTAACAAAACATATATTTCGGCATGATTTTCATTATTTTTCATAAAAATCGAGAAATAAATTCAAAAAAATAAATTGCCGCCGAAACGTTCCATTTGCTCTCATGACGTAACAGTTCACATTTCAAACAATGACAATTTTATAATATGTGTTTAGGCCGAGTGTCGCATACTATTTGGTATTTAATAAAATAGTAACGATGAAAAACAGACGAAATTAGCCTATTACGCCACACAAACACGTCGAAATGTATTGACAAAATGAGAATTCCACAGGTGGCGTGAACTGTGACGTTATTCGATATTCAAGAACGTTTTCGATCACGTGACCATGGCCGGAATTATAGCAATTTTAATTAATGTTTTCTAATTAAATAAAGCTTTATTTTTTAGTTTTGTCGTGTGGAATAATGTTTTTAGATAATAATCTTTTAGGATGACACCAAATGAAACGATATTTTTAGTATAGTCAAATACCCTATTATGTAAATCCAAATGCAGAGGCGTGTGTCAATTGTGTTGGCGATAATCCGTCGCTGAGCCGTCTTACTCAACTCAGTGGCTCAACTTTCAGGCCCTGTTTTTGTTGGAGATCAAACGACAAGGTTAAAGTTACAGTTCAAGCCATTATATAATAATTAATGTAACTTTTATATTTATTTTCGAAACTGTCTTATCCCTATTGATGCACATACATATTATAAGGTATATCACGACTTCTATATTCACGATATTTTTTCAAATATCCTGCCAATTATATCACTTTGCACAAAATTATCTCCGAAACTAAAGTAGATAAAAGAACGTGAGTTAGACCAAAAAAACTGGTTGTCTGTAAAGTCGGTTTACGGACGATAGTTTTACGTGATAACGTCATAAAGAAACATTGATGAAAAATTGCATACTTTTATGAATTGAATGTAATTATTATACCTGAATTATCATTATTTTGTATAATACAAAAAAGGAGTTAATTGAAAATTTCAATTATGACTATAGTCGCAAGCCAACGCTTGGGCCGATCGTGCCTCTCTATCGCTTGTTCCGCGCTCTCGCTTGCACGCGCAGGCTCAGGCGGAACACTTTTTCGGGCGTGCAGCCGGTGTTCATCGATTTATAAGACGTTATCACGTCAAAAAATCCAAATTCTTTTTACTGATAATTTCTATGTAAAAATCACAAAAAGGGCATAACTCGACTTAGATCCCTCATCACAGGAGGCACAGATATTATAATCTTCTTTAATTTCCTATAACAATTACTTCAAATATACCTAATATTATGAATGCAAAAGCGTGGTTGTTTGTTGGTTTGTCCTTAAATCACGACAGGACTTGGAGAGTGATAATTTAAGTTCTTTATTTCGGAAAAAAGAGTTCCCACGGGGCTCAAAAAATCTAACTAAACGTGGAAAAACTCTTGGATAAAATGTAGTATTAAAATATGTTAAATACCACGAAGCCGATAATAACCTAAAAATTAACGTTAATATGTGTTATTCGTGATAACCACTATAATAATTTGAATACAAACACAAAACACTTAGTAGTTATGTACGTGGGTGCGTCAAATAATTAGGTACTTAAATAAAACAAACTTATAGTTTCTACACAACTAATTGTTAAGTCAGAGAAGCTGGCAAACAATAACCTTCTGAACTAGGTCACTCAAATAGCAGACCCTTTGCTTAATCCCGAGAAAACGATACATCGGAATACAAACATATATACTATGTACTATGTAACTTTAGTAGAGGGAATAACACAACTTGTTGGAGGGGATTTACCAAGTCCTCAAAAATAATTAAGTACATATCAACCCTTAACGCAATAAATATGATGAAAATTCCTTTCAAAAAACCGACTTCTAACGCCATTAAAAAGTACAAAAATAATTTTAGTTTGAACACGTTTGATGAAGGCCTTAATAGAAACGTTAAAACCGATGCACGACGCTTACCTTCCGATGACACATAAAAGAAAGTTTTCATGGAAGCATTTCGTAAGCTTCTTGTTTCGATATAGGAAAAAACACGCGAAATCCCATAAAAGGAAATCTAAATATTTCCGCCTTTTATTTGGTCCTGAAGTTTTAAATATTATATCTAGAATCTGATGCTACATCTGTGTTTATAACTAACTTAGAAAACACAATAATATTAATCGTAAATACCCAACAAATAGTTCACTTAGTAATAACTGTTTACAAAGAAAGGTTTTACTGTAGGGGTAATTTAACGAAAAATCTTTATAAATAATTCTAGCCGCTTTATGTAAAGAAAGATTTTAGTCATTTGGCACAAAGATAAAGAATTCTATTTCATAAAAATTGCAAGTAATATAAAATGTCAAAGCAATTTTCTTCAATACTTCAATAATACCTAATGTTTTATCTGAAAATTGGTCTGAAAAGATTTCGTCGTTACATCTAATATATCGGAGCCGAACCGCGGCGACTAGATCAATTGTTAAATATTAAATTTTCGTTCTTTGTCAGAAATACTTGGCGGGTTTGATTTGCGACTCTCTGCTACTGCTCAGAATTATTGAATATCAGAAGGTTTAATAAAAATACCGATTCAAATTGAAAATGGCTAACCGCGCGTAAAATGCGGGTTAGAAACTCTTTTCAATAATAATATATTGATTATATTAGCGCCTGACTACAACTAAACGTGATGGTAATGTCGATGTCAATAGAATAAAATAGAATAGAAATGTGTTTTCAAATAAACTTTTTTAAAAGTGCTTTTGAATCGTCGATGAGTCTACCACTGGTTCGGAATGCCCTTCCTGCCGAGAAGAACCAGCAAGAAACTCGGCGGTTGCTCTTTTCAAAACAAGCTTACAATACAGTAGATACTATGCTATGTATGCAGTGTTTCCACAATGAGGGGAAGTTCCACGAAAGCATACCTAATTATAATTCAACACATGTTAAGACGGGCAGACAGAAAGTAACAATTGAGAAAAAAAGATACCCAAAACCTTACCTTAAACCTTATAAAGCTTATGTCAGGAATAGGCACGACATAGTGTAACGGGAGAAGTTTGAACCGACGACCTTATTAATCTTCTTGATATTAATTACTGAGGATTTTTATTTATTCTACTCGCCTGAGAACTTTTTTTGGAATCAAAACCTACGTCGCCAACTGTACACCGTATTAGTGCTAACACGAAATTAGCAGCAGGCCTTCAGTATTGTTGCAAGGTAGCACCAATACTGTAGGATATTGGGGAACTTGTGATTTACTACAACGGCCTTGGTGTAATGAACCTTATTCTAAATTAACACCTTGCTCTCAGCCTGGGCTTGATTAGCAAGGGTTAGTGTTTCCAAATTACAGGGAACCCTGCATGTAACATCAGCCCCTTAAATACTTAGGTTCGTAGTAAACCTACGTTATTCTGAAGCCAGAATCCTTACTAATATTATAAATGCGAAAGTGTTTGTTGGTTGTTGGTTTGTTCTTCAATCACGCCGCAACAGGGCTACGGATCGACGTGATTTTTTGCATGGGTATAGTTGAGGACCTGGAAAGTGACATAGGTTAATTTTTATCCCCGAAAATCAAAGAGTTACCGAGGGATTTTAAAAACTAAATCCACGCGGACGAAGTCGCGGGCATCAGGTAGTACGAGAATAAGATAGTGTAGAGTTAAGTTAATATTACATGAATATCAAATGATTGAGCATATTACATTAAGTAGAAATCATCATTAGCAACCCATCAACCGGCTCACTACTGAGCGCGGGTCTTCTCTCAGAGAAGGGTTATAGGCCATAGTCCACCACGCTGGCCCAATGCGAATTGGCAGACTTCACACACCTTCAGAACATTATAGAGAACTCTCAGGTGTGCAGGTTTCCTCACGATGTTTTCCTTCACCGTTAAAGCAAGTGATATTTAATTGCTTAAACGCTTAGGACCCCGAAAAGTCAGAGGTGCGTACCCGGGTTCGAACCTGCGACCCCCCGATTAGGAGACCGCAGTCCTAACCACTAGGCTATCACTGCTTCTACTAACCAAGTAGACATACCTTTTTCTGAAATTTTTGAGAACGACGGGTTATGATTTCAGCAGTCAATGTATGTATGTATGTATGTATGTATGTATGTATGTGTGTGTGTGTGCATGTAGGTATTTATGTATGTATGTATATATGTATGTATGTATGTATGTATGTATGTAATACCACACAGTAAGGTTAGGTTTGTGGTAATACGTTGCACTGTAGTGTAGTGCTTAAATAACTTAGTCGATTTTGATAAATGAGGTGTTAATAGATTTTTTATTATAGTCCGGGTGACATAAGTTACATACGAACAAAAAATTCCTTTGAAAAAACCGACTTCAAAGGCCACTACAAAGTATAAAAATAACAGACCGAATTGAGAATATCCTTTTTGAAGTCGGTAAAAAATCAATATAATTAGACTAAATCTTTATCTTTAGACGGGGTCAAAAGTTTGCTAGTTAGCTAACAAATATAAGTAAACCCTAGTGACTCAACTAGTAGTGTATAAATAAATCAGTGCCAGATTAAATTGAAGCATCGGGCGGGCTTCGCACATCGCACTATTAATCTCATCATTTATATCTATTATTTCTTTGGCTTCTGCCTAATGTTCCCATCTCGTTCTTCCAGCAAAGAATAAAAGGGACAAAAAATTACTATTAAAGAATGACAAAACTTTATAACTTTAAAGGATTTTCCCGAAAATAAACGAGTTACGAAATATAATAATGACGTAACAGAAAACTCCCTTTCTATTAATAATATTTTTAGCAGGCATTAATACAACATCTAGGTCCATCCCAAAAGAAAAATAAAACAATATTATTTCAAAATTACATTTCCTTAGTCTATGCAATGCAACCAGACTTCAATTTATTCCTCTTGTATTAATTAAACTTTAAATGAATAAATTTTTAATTGAATACTATAAATAGTTGATTTCATAAAGGTATAAAATTATAATATTATTATAATAATATGTGGGCTATCCAGGGCTTTTAAAATTTAAATTTTAACTATGAAGTGGTTTAGAAATCGTGCAAATACCTAAGTGCGGAGAGGTACGAGTAAGTACCCGAAATACATTTACAAAACCTTAGTTATTTCGAACTCAAGTGTTTATTTGCGTTTACAAATTTTGTTGAGAAAATGGTCTGGGACCCCACTGCATTATTATATAATCAAAGAGCAGAAAGGGGTCACGACCCTCTGAGATGAGGAGTACGAAGCAGAGAAATGCTTTAAGACTTATTATAACATTATAGTCACCCTACACATAATAGGGATTCGTGACACACTGGTACAAAGGCATTACGAGTAAAACTGAAACTGACTGAAAGGGATACTTTTAATGAAGCCGCACGACTGGCCACCGGGTCACTTTTATAAGATTAACTTTATCAGATTTGTTTTATAATCCACTCAGTTTGGGAATATAATATTAGTTTTAATTAATTTGAAAGCATTCTTAGGGTTTCAGTACCTATACACTATTTTGACGTGATAACGTCTTATAAATCGATGAACACCGGCTGCACGCACGAAAAAGTGTTACGTTCCGCCTGAGCCTGCGCGTGCAAGCGAGAGTGCGGAACAAGCGATAGAGAGGCACGATCGGCCCAAGCGTTGACTTAGAGAGCGCCCGCCACCACCTGCCAATCATCGTCAATGTTTCTTTATGAGGTTATCGCGTATAACTATTTTTAAGCTATTGCATAGCTTTTATCGCGGGCTTTGAACTAGGACAAACAGTTTGAGCGCGGCGACCGAATTAAGAAATTCCGTAACGAAAATAAACCTAACACCGTCGTTCAGTAAGCGTTCAACATTTTAGAAGTTCACAAGTAGCTCTGTTTGGCGCAGTGGGCGAGCGGCCGCTTTCTTTACCGTATGGTGTATGATGTCGCAGGTTTGAATCCCACTCGCGAAGTAGTGACAGTACGCTTTTCTTGTTTGTTTGTTGTTTAATTTTTTTTTTGCATAATTTTTATTATGCAAAAAAAATTGCATTAATATTATAATTGCGTTTGATAAAAAATGCTATGCAATAGCTTTACCGCGGCAGTCCCCGAGTGCCACTTAATTTTATTTTTAATAATGCCAGCCCAGCTGAACTTGACTAATGTTCTCCTTACCCTCCAAAAAAGCGGAAAGCTTGTGTTAGCAGTGGGTACAACAATAATGCAACAATAATCGAACCTGCAACCTTTCAGTTTTCAGTCTGCACCTTTGAATTGGACTACTGAGGCTACGAAATATACATAGATAATAAAGCTTAGTAATTAAGCTTGAAATAAGAAAAACACGGCGTGTAATAATTAAAAATATAGACCCTGGTTCTTTTCTCTGAAGTAGAATTTTGTTTTAATATTTTCGTGTTTCATTTAAAAAGTTATTTTAAATGAGAGTTCACCAGCCTGGCTCAGAATAACATTGACTTCTATTTCCCAAAAGCTCCTTTAATTTGGAGTTTTTTTTACCATCTAAAATTTTTCTTACCAATACGCAACATTAGGTACACTAACCATAAGTTGACGTTTTGACAGTTTTTGTATTGGTCATCTGTATGCCCATTGTGGTTATTTTTAGTTTGGGGCCATCGATTTACATACCTATTACTTGCAATTTATAATCAAGTCTTATTAACTTCATTCAGTGAAATCAAATTCATATAAATCATTGCCAAATCACGTCGCGAATACTGCTTTGTTCTCTGCAAGTATGAAAAAATTCTAAACCAGTGCAACGAAAAAATAATCATCTGTTTCATGAAAGCCAACTGCCAAGCCAACATCCTGCTGATTTGAAAAGTGGATTCTATTGATAAAATAAACTCATAGGACTTTTGCTGCACCCATAGATGTAAAGCTATCGAAATTCATGCTATAAATTGGGAATAAATACATCTGCGTTTTCCCATGTTTTACCATAAGTGCAATTTACTTGGACATAACCATAGAAACTTTCCCCAGTGGCCTGAGAAGGGAAATCAGCAAACGCTGGAAGCCCAACTAGTTATAAATTATAATATCCACTGTGATAAGAAGCTCGTTTAATTCTTCTTAGGTATGTCAATTGCTTGAGCTTTATGAACTGCATATTATAACTGAAAGTATAAAACTGCTTAGGTATGTCAATTGCGTGAGCTTTTGTTAAAAGTTTATTTGAATAAAAAACATTTCTATTCTATTCTATTCTATTCTATTCTATTCTTTACGAACTGCATATTATAACTGAAAGTTTCTCACCAGCCTAACTGAATAGGTGCGGACTGAAAACTGAAAGATCGACGGTTCGATCCGTTTATTTTAAGACTAATAAGAAATGGAAAAAGACTGAATAACTGATCTATCAACGCACAGCTCAAACCACTAGACGGATCGGGCTGAAATTTGGCATACAGATAGCTATTATAACGTAGGCATTCGCTAATAAAGGATTTTTAAAAATTCAACCCTAAGCAAATGCTAGTATTCTATAAAAAAATTAAGTAACTAAGCGAAGGTTTCCATCAGAAGAATTTGCTGCAGACCAAGCAGTTGCGCCCAAGGGTCCCATACATTAAATATTACCTACTCCCCTAACAATAACAGTCTGTTCTTAATATCCGATATTGGCGGGCGGCGCAATATCAAATATTTAATATTTGTGACGAGGCCGGGCGGCGCGCAGAGCTCTGTATCAATATTATGTCTCGCCGTGATACCGAGTACTGACGGATGGATCTCAGTTACGGCTTCTACTCGTAATTAATCTAATCGGTTATGGCACGTACGAGACGTGACCATACGGACCTCATAGCATATTTAATTCCGCAATAACTAGTGGTTCGCCCCGAACTGAGACCTCGCGGTAACGGTTTCCCATTATTACTTATTCATTCAATAGATACATGACGATCAAAATTGACATTATTATTATGCCCGTTTTCACCAACCATACCTAAATCATCCCCTTTGTAGCCCCTAAATACAATCCTAACATCCCAATGTCATTTTCACCTTTAGTTGTCCCGTAGAGGTTCGTAATAACGAAGTTGACAGAAAGTGTCAACTAACTTAACATAGGTAGCCCGTAAAGGTTAGGGAACTGTTATAGTGAAATCCTCAAGGCCTCAATCAAACTTAGGTATAGTTTTTTGGAACATTCAAATTAAATTACTTGTACACAGCGTCAACTATCGACACGATCAGAAAACATGTAAAAACAAACTGCAACGTGAAGTTTTATTGATGTTTGCTAAATGACTAAATAATAATTTTAATTGAATGATAATATGTTACATATAGCTGCATTTGCTTTAAATGAGATGAGAGCGCCATCTATTGACATCATTGTGAAGTTCTGTTGTTGCTGCTCATTAAAAGTTAAATAATTTAGTTTCCTTATTACATTTATCTAATTTTAGTATTTGTTGTTCAAGTACATGATATTACGCTAAAATTATAAAACTTTCAAGGAACAGCTCTCAATGGTTATTCCGTTGTGAGGTCAAATATAATCTCCACTTTGAAAGCCCCCCATTTCGTCAATTTTAGGAAAAAAATTAAAAAAAAAATACTTTTGTACTCTGTTCCAAATTATCTTTAAAATGAGGTACTGTAACTCTATGAAATGCAAAAATTTTTTTTTTGTTTCGCATTCGCTTCTATGAGAGCCCCCCTGAAATAAAGATTTTTATAACTTTTTAAGCCATTTTCGGCTGGAGGCCATTGGTTTACATATTATATCTCAAATTGAAGTAATTACGTTCAGTAATTTATAAGTTATAAGGCTCTGACAGACGGACGGACGGACGGACGGACGGACGGACGGACGGACGGACGGACGGACGGACGGACGGACAAGTGCAAATTCACTCAAGTAGACTCAAAGACCTTCGCTTCGCTCGGTCGACAAAACCTTGTAATTTATTTCAACAAACTTATAATAATATTAGTTCAGCAACTTCTGCACGTACGTAATATCCAAGCACATCTCTCCCCACCTTTATTTATAAAATTAATTAGTATATAAGATCTTTTGTAAATACGTAATATATGCCACTACCAGTAGACACTGCAGTCTGTGTTTCTTTATTCCTTTACCTCATCTCTCGGCAAGAACACGCTGTTACACGGCAACCATTGCTGTAACGCAACAGTGGTGACCCCGACCGTGAAAAAACCTCAACGTGATTCTGCTCTCGACGTGATTCTGCTCCCGACCGTGAAAAAACCTCAACGTGATTCTGCTCTCCGACGTAAGAAGCAGTGATCCTCAACCGAGTCATCCGACGCGTTCATCCGACGAGATCGTACCCAACGTGTCCAACCAACCAACGAGATCGGCCAACACATCAAGACATCCTCATCATTGTGAGTCACATTTTTCGTCATCATGGCTCGTCAAACACCTGTCAAAGGTTTCGGCGCTGGCAACTCTACAGACGAACAACTCAACGGCAGCACAGACTTGGTGGCATCAGTCTCAATAGCAGAGAGGATTCCGCAGTACTGGACGGATTCACCGCGTCTTTGGTTCTCTCAATTTGACGCTATTGTGGCTCCGCAGAAGCAAGGCGACGAATACAAGTTCAACGCGGTCGTATCAAAATTACCAAAGGACGTCATCCATCAAGTCAGCGACATTTTAACGAGCCCGCCTTCAGAGAACAAGTACCACTGCATCCGGGAACGACTCATCAGCTGCTATGAAGAAAGCGAACATCGGCGATTCCATAAGCTTTTGTCTGAGATGGACCTCGGAGATCAAAAGCCATCTCAACTATTAAGAAAAATGAAAGACGCTGGCTGCGGCAAGATCAATGACGACACGCTACGCTTATTATGGATGAGACAACTTCCTCCATCCGTAACCTCCGTGTTAGCGATTTCCGAAAATTTGGCACTGGACAAGCTAAGCGAAATGGCTGATCGCATCTACGAGAACAGTCGCTGCAATACGAACATATCGTCTTCGGCATCAGCTGACATAAATTTAATCACCCAACTCACGTCACAAATTGCAACGATGCAGTTAGAAATTGCAGCGCTACGCAATGACCGCTCGCGAACAATGCATCGACGCAGCAGTTTTAGTCAACCTCGGTACAATAGACCTAGGTCAAGTTCACGCCTGCATTCACGATTGGAACTACGTAGCAATTTTTGTTACTATCATAAAAACTTTAAAGAAAAAGCTCGAAAGTGTGAAAAACCCTGTTCTTGGGTAAACAAACATTCGGAAAACTAGATTCAGCACAGCGTGCGGCGAGACTCTGTGCTATTCTTCCCTCAAATCGCCTAACGATTACCGACTCTAACAGTGGTTATCGATTCCTCGTGGACACTGGGGCGAACATTTCAGTCATTTCAAAGCCATCACAGAGCTCAAAAAAGGCAAGCGAGTTGAAATTATTTGCCGCCAACGGAACCATTATCAATACATATGGAGAAAAAACCCTAACCTTAAATTTGGGGTTACGCCGCCCATTCATCTGGACCTTCGTTATTGCCGACGTCAAGATGCCTATATTAGGAGCTGATTTCCTAGACCACTACCGACTTTTGGTAGACATACACGGAAAAACCTTAATCGACAAAACGACTGAAATCAAGAAACCAATGAATTCTATACGAGTAAATATTCCGTCCGTCCGCTCCATCGACTACAACTTATCCGCTCCTCTCAAACAATTACTAGAAAAATACGAAAGTATTACAAGGCCAACTTCAATGAAAGGACCTACGCAACACAATGTTCAACATCACATCATCACGGAAGGATTTCCAGTATGCGCCAAGAAAGAATTTCAAGAGATGATGGAGATGGGAATTTGCAGACCATCCAGTAGCCCATGGGCCAGTCCATTGCACATGGTAAAAAAGAAGAATGGTGAATGGAGACCTTGCGGTGACTACCGCGCCTTAAACAAGATTACTGTTCCAGACAGATACCCGTTGCCAAGGTTACTGGATTTTACATATATCGCAAACGGAAAAAACATACTCAGCAAAATCGACATTAGGAAGGCTTATCATTCTATACCAGTAGCGGAACCCGAGAAAACCGCGATCGTTTCACCGATCGGTTTATACGAATTTTTAAAAATGCCTTTCGGTTTACGTAATTCAGGACAGACCTTCCAGAGATTCATGGATTCAATATTCCGAGATTTGGACTACGTTTTCATTTTTGTCGACGACATATTAATCGCAAGCAAGTCCGAAGAACAACACTACAAACATTTGGAAACAGTTTTCAAGAGACTGCAACAAAATGGTATTACAATCAACATGAACAAATGCGAGTTCGCCAAACAAGAACTAGATTTTCTTGGTTATCATATAACGAGCCAAGGAATGAGACCAACACAAGAAAAAATTCAAGCAATCATCGATTATCCCAAACCCAAAACTGTGAAGGAACTTCGTCGTTTCCTGGGCATGGTCAACTTTTACAGACATGCAATCAAGCAATCCGCCAATCATCAAGCTCCACTCAACATATTTTTAATAAATTCAAGAAAGAACGACAATACGCTGATTAAGTGGAACGCAGAGGCCGAGCGTGCTTTTCAACAATGCAAGCAAGATTTGCGTGACATTGCAACGATAGCATTTCCTGATGAAAACGCACCGATCGCAATAATGACCGACGCTAGTTTAAAACGCGTCGGCGCAGTTTTACAACAAAAGGTCAGGCAAAAATGGATACCTATTGCATATTTTTCAAAATCCTTATCAGATACGCAAGTCAAGTATTCAACTTACGATCGAGAGCTACTCGGAATTTATATGGCGGTAAAACATTTCCGACGACTGATAGAAGGTCGCATTTTTACAATTTACACCGACCACAAACCATTGGTGCACGCCTTCGACAAGAAGCCGTCACTAGATGACACTCCGAGGAGAATAAGATATTTGGATTTTATATCACAATTTAGCACCGATATACAGCACGTAAGCGGGAATCACAACGTAGTGGCTGACGCTTTATCTCGAGTTGTGGAAACTATCACGTTACCCACCGTTATCGATCATTCTGAGCTAGAAAAATACCAAGAAGGTGACATCGAGCTACAGCAACTCAAACAAAATAGGTCATTATACATGACGCGAGTAGCAGTACCCAATACAAATAGCAAGATTTATTGCGACATTTCTACTGGAATTACGCGACCATACATTCCGAAGCAACTTAGAAGAACTATTTTCGACAGCTATCATAACTTCAGCCATCCTGGCAAAAATACGACAAGGAAGTTAATCTGAAGAAATTACATTTGGCCTAGTATGAACACAGAAATAAATCAGTGGTGCGATTCGTGCATACCATGCCAACTATCAAAAGTGCATAGGCACACAGTATCGCCACTCGGGAAATTTATGCCTGCACAGCGTTTTGCGCACATACATATTGACATCGTCGGACCATTACCTACATCACAAAACAAAAGGTATTTAGTAACGATGATCGATCGATGCACGTCATGGCCAGAAGCTTTTCCTGTATCTGATATTACAGCCACCACTGTAGCCAGACTGGTGTATGAAGGATGGATTTGCAGGTACGGGACCCCTATCCATTTAACGTCAGATTTGGGGCTTCAAATGGAGAGTGAGATACTCAAAAGTCTCGCAAAATTAATGGGAATTGAGAAGATCCGGACCACACCTTACCACCCACAATCAAACGCGAAAGTTGAGAGATTACACAGGACGATAAAAACCGCATTAAGGGCTCGTGCAAACACAGCGAATTGGACAAAAGAATTGCCATCAGTTCTATTGGGCATACGTTCCAGTTATCGACAAGATACTGGCTATAGCGCCGCAGAACTCGTTTATGGCACAGCTATTCGGTTACCGGCAAGTTTTTTCGGCGACAAGACAGAGACCACATACCCCGAATTCGTTCAAGACATCAAAGAAAACATAAGTCGAGCCACGAACATTCCGCAAAGAGAGAGTTCAAATCGAAACGTTTTCGTCCACCCGCGCCTGTCAGACTGTACGCACGTATTCCTGAGGTGCGATAGACTACGCCCGTCTTTAACTCCTCCGTATGAGGGACCCTTCCGAGTAATCAGACGAAACGATAAAGTCTTCACCATTGAACGAGACGGCAAAGAATATAACGTATCAATAGACCGGATCAAGCCAGCATTTCTGTTAAACGAAGATAAGAATGAACGTGACAACGCTATAAGATACGACAGAGCGATAGATCACAGCGAGATATCCCAACAAAAGGTCACACGTTCAGGACGCGTATCTCGCCCTACTGTCCGTTTTTCGTCAGTATAAGTAGTCGACGAGTGAAATGGACCTCGCAGTTCAGCGCTGTTTCCAGCAATACTACCGACTAACCGACGAAATCATGGGATCATCCAACAGCCACCAAAAAGAAGAAGAAAAACAGGTCAACATGATACAAAACAACAGCGAGGACGGAGGCCTAAGACAGTTACAGGCCGTCCTAAATGAATTCAAGGGGCTGCAGCTGCTGATCGGCGCAGTACTTTTCATACTACTGGCGGGTATAGCCGTCTGGATTATAATGAAACTGTGCCGCAGCATGGAGCAGCGCATGTTAAAAGGGCTCCAAAGGTCAATCAATGTGTAGAGTACAACTATAAGTGCTAGTTTCAGTTAATGGACACGTATTCCTATTTTCCCTAAAGGGGGGAATATCTATGGCACGTACGAGACGTGACCATACGGACCTCATAGCATATTTAATTCCGCAATAACAAAACCTTGTAATTTATTTCAACAAACTTATAATAATATTAGTTCAGCAACTTCTGCACGTACGTAATATCCAAGCACATCTCTCCCCACCTTTATTTATAAAATTAATTAGTATATAAGATCTTTTGTAAATACGTAATATATGCCACTACCGCACTGCAGTCTGTGTTTCTTTATTCCTATACCTCATCTCTCGGCAAGAACACGCTGTTACACTGCAGCCGCGGTGTAACGCAACATCGGTCATTCAACATGTGGCTTGTTTGTTATCCTTACTAATATTTTTACTTTTGCGGGAATTTTTCCCTAATTTTTTATAATAGAAATTGTTTAAAATAAAATTGAAAATGGAAAATTCGGTCTGTCGAGCTGGGATTCGAACCATCGACTTTGAACGGTTAGGCGACTGCCGGAGCCACTAGGCTACGGAGACTCAAAGGAACTACGTTCAATCCGGGTGTCCCTTGACACCTCTCAAGTTTTTTTCATTTATTTATTACATATTTAACCAGTATTTTAGATTTATATAATACTAGCTGATGCCCGCGTCTTCGTCCACGTGGAATTAGTTTTTTAAATCCCTCGCGAACTCTTTGATTTTCCGAGATAAAAGTAACCTATGCACTCACCAGGTCCTCAACTATACCCATGCAAAAAATCACGTCGATCCGCAGCTCTGTTGCGGCGTGATTGAAGGACAAACCAACAAACAAACACACTTTCGCATTTATAGTATTAGTATGATTTTGAATAATTTTGTTATTGTTTGTACGCAATCCTCAAAGCTTTTATAATAAACTTCC
The DNA here is from genome assembly GCA_029955525.1 of Oeneis ivallda. Classification (NCBI taxonomy): domain Eukaryota; kingdom Metazoa; phylum Arthropoda; class Insecta; order Lepidoptera; family Nymphalidae; genus Oeneis; species Oeneis ivallda. The sequence goes on along the minus strand of JARPMR010000020.1, from coordinate 335,045 downwards.
AGGAGAGTGGGCACTGAAGCTGAAACACAAGGCTTCCCAGTTCAGCTTCAGAAGCAATTTTGGTGAACACATTTTTGTTTAAACATTATGTTACGGGTAGGGTGTCCTTTTAAATTTGTAATTAGGTAAATTATTAAGTAGCGTTCAATTTTACGTTTTGATAAATAAAGTATTCTTATTCTTATTATAAACCTTGAAGTGGCGCGCGACCAGATTTGGGATTCGATAAATTAGCACACGATTGCGCAGCATCCCAAATCTGGCTACTAGATTAGATAAGATGAGATGAGATGAGATATCATGAGATCTTGCTATCTATTTCAATAATTATGTATGGACAAGTATATTAAATTAAAGCCTAATTCAACACGATTCCAACAATATCAGTCTTATACATATGTTGTATACAAAATTTTAGAGAAATTAATTTTTAATTAGCGCGCGCCGGATTTCCCACGCGTGAACAGATGACGCGGCGCAGTTTAAGCATAGAGTCCCAATTCTGGCCGCGCCAATCCAAGGGATAATGCAGCAACTAATTGACGTGATTTTTTGCATTGGAAAATCAACTGGGTATCTGAAAGTTGCAGCCTCTGCTAAGATGCGGTGCGGCCTCCACTCGATGGCGCGCGTTATTTGCATCCCGTCTCACACCGCTGCACTTCGCAGGCCCTCGACCCTCAAGTCTCAAGACTTCTCAGCTCTATATCACGTAACGAGAATGTTGTGCATGTTGAATAGAAAATCTCTCTCTCTGAGGTCGAATTCCTCATTGCTGTAGATCGGTAGAAGTTTTCTTGGAATATTAAATTTGGAAACCTTCATAAGACTTATTTAATTAAATGGACGGAATTACAACTATTACGTGTAACGATGAACTGTCAGATGTTGAGAATAGTAACCGAAACTTACGGTTTCATTCGTTACCCGTGATACTTGGTAGTAACAGGGTAGTACCAGTGACACGGGTAATTGTTATTACTTACTGATTTCCCATGTTACTACTGAGTAAGTTCTGGTGAAAGTCCTTTCTTTACTTTCAAAATCTTTGGCGTGGGTGACTGATTTTAACATGCTCTCCCGGGCACGTAGAAAATGGCCCTATAAAGTTAGTTACCCATCTAGTCATCTACTCGAGTTAATATGTGTTCAAAATAACTTTTTAAAAATCCCGGTAACCTTTGTTTTTCCGGAAAATTCCTAGTTCACTCTACAGGTTCTCAGTTACACATTATCAGGATTTCTAATACGAAACGATAACATGTGAAATGTCCTTCTGTTTTCTGCTAGGTATAAATTAAGGCTCTTCAAAACAAGAGTGAATAGGCATCTTCTAGGCAAGCGCGCTCCAATCAGCGCTTTCCATCATTGATCGTCAAGCACAAGCAAATAAAAATTTCCAATAAACCCAGCAGTATTTTAGCAATAAAAGCAGTTTTGCCAACAAAATCCGCGGCGCGGCGACCAAGCGAGATCCGAGTAAAGAGTGCACCCCCACCCCTCCCACCCGCAGCCTCCACTAACCACCTATTGAGTGACATTAAATCAAGGGCGGTGGCGAAGTATTCTTCCACTAGTTTTAAACCACAATTAAAATATATATTAAGACAAGCTGATGCCCGCGAGTTCGTCCACGTAGATTTAGTTTTTAAAATCCCTCGGGAAATCTTTGATTTTCCGGGATAAAAATTAGCCTATGTCACTCTCCAGGTCCTCAACTATACCCATGCAAAAAATCACGTCGATCCCTAGCTCTGTTGCGGCGTGATTGTAGAATAAACCGACAAACCAACTAACAAACACACTCGCATTAATTATAATATTAGTAAGGATAGAGAGCATAGAGAGAACATATTTTAAATCTTGGAATTATTTTTAACCCTTATTTTACTTGAAGGAATAAAATTAAATAGACTTTTTGTATCTCATAAATAATAATTACAATTCATGCTTTTCCGAACCTAAATAAACTGTACATTTTTCTCTGCGAGTGTAATTGTTACAAATATTAGGTATTATTTTACATATTATAGAAATAGCAAGTTTTATATTAAATTAAGCTTTCACAAGTGTTTTTGAATTTTCAAGTGAAAACTCCTGTTACTTTAATATTATTTACTTACTGTAGCTTATAATAAAATAGTAATAAGTGTATAGGGATTATTAAACTATTTATTCACATCATTCAATCAAAGGCTGACAGAAGAATTCAGATAGGCTGGGCAGCAATTTCAAAGCTTCGTCAGGTCTTCAATTGGTCGATACCGCAAAGCCAAAGGTTTTCAATGAGTATGTTCTACCGGTAATGACGTATAGAGCGGAAACGTGGACACTGACGGTTGGCCTCGTTCACAAATTAAAAGTTCCTCAGCGCGCCATGGAGCGAGCTATGTTGGGAATCTCTCTCAGGGATAAAATCCGGAACGAGGAGATTCGTAGAAGAACAAATGTGACCAACATAGCTCTGAGGAGTAGCAAGCTGAGGTGGCAGTGGGCAGGTCATATCTGTCGCAGAACCGATGGCCGATGGGGCAGACGTGTTCTGGAGTGGAGACCGCGTACCGGCAAGCGCAGTGTAGGACGCCCTCCAGCTCGCTGGACCAATGACCTTAAGAAGGTGGCGGGAAGCGGTTGGATGAGGAAGGCGGAGGACCGTGTTTGGTGGCGCGCTCTCGGAAAGGCATATGTCCAGCAGTGGATGAATACCGGCTGATGGATTGGATTCAATGATCTAGGTTAGATAAACATAGATCAGCATTAGTAGTTCCACGAACTACAAAAGTGTTTTGTCTAAAATACTGTTTCATAAACAAAAAGCGTTGAAGTAATTTTATGAACGCGGGTCAAAAAGTCCCGCCGAGAGATGCGGCCGATGTGAAATGAGGTTGTGGACAAAATATTATCATCACTCCAGCCTTAATTGTGGAGACGGGTGTACATTATGGGTGTAATGTGATCGTCACAGCCTTCGTGAAATATTTTTACAGGGAAAAGGACAAATAACTTGGCGGGTTTACGTTAGGAAGATAAGTATGTTTTATGTCTAGTGGTTAGCTTGTTCGACTACGGATGACGAGGTACCGGGTTCGATTCCCGGGTCGGGCCGTTAAAAAAATGTATTGGGTTTTTCTGCCAATAAATTCTCAGTACTAGCCCGGAGTTCGGAAGTTGGCGGTGTGTCACCCCCGTGCCTCGGAGAGCATATAAAGCCGTCGGTCCTGCGCCTGATCTCTCTGCGGTCGTGTCGGATTTCCATCCCATCGGACTATGAGAGTGAGGGAATAGAGAGTGCACCTGTGTTTGCGCACACACTTGTGCACTATAATATCTCCCGCGCAGATGGCTGACCTCTAAGGAGGTTGGAAGCCGTGATCGGATTCGGTCGGGCGGACATTATTATTATTATGTTTTATGGCAAAAAAATACGTACCATGGGCTCTTCCACCAACTGCAATGTTAAAACTTAACTAGTATTATTTCAATATTGTATGGCATGTCAAAACAATAAGAAGCAGTGATAGCCTAGTGGTTAGTACTGTGGTCTCCTATTGGGGGTCGCAGGTTCAATCCCGGGCACGCATCTCTGGCTTTCCTTAGTTAATTTCCTTTAATAAATTAAATATCACAAGCTTCAGCGGTGATAGAAAACATCGTGAGGTATCCTGCACACCTGAAAGTTCTTCATAATAATCTCAAAGGTGTGGGAAGTCTGCCAATTCCCAATGCCTGATGAAACATTGATGACTGTCGGGTGGCGGCAGGCGCTCTCTATAAACACTTGGACCGATCGTGCCTCTCTATCGCTTGTTCCGCGCTCTCGCTTGCACGCACAGCCTCAGGCGGAACGTGACACTTTATCGTGCGTGCAGCCGGTGTTCATCGATTTATAAGACGTTATCACGTCAAAAGGAGATAAATTCTTGTTGTTGCATTTTTACACCATTTTTAGTTTACAATAATTTGAGCTATATCTCTTTCCTCATAAACACGTCTCGCAATAAAGTGGTGCGCCAGTTTATATCCACCTGACATATCGCCCAACAGCGCTGGCTCAGCGTTTTGCATCGCGCAGTAGACGATGCATGTTGAGTTATCGCATGGATTGATGTCTTCCCGAGGCGAGCGCAGAGCAGCGCTCGCGGCGTCAGCCGTCAGAAAGATGAGAAATATCGCCGCTTGGCGTTATTGCCTTACTCGTATTATACGCGAACCCTTCACTTAGTACAAAGAAGTTATGGCCGTTGGGGTCTCAAGTTGCTGAAATGGAGATCCCGCAACGGAAAGCGCAGTGTTAGCAGGCCCCCTATTAAGCGCACTTACAACATTAGCCATAAGACGAGTCCCAGGAAGCGGCTGGATGTAGACGGCGTAAAATCATGGCATCTGGAAGTCCATGAAAGAAACCTTTGTCTAGCAGTAAACGTCTATCGGTTGATAAAGACTAAGAAAGATAGTCCTGACCGAATATGGAATTTTGTAGGACATTTGTAACGCACGAGTGTGCGAATAAGCACCATTATTCAATAGGTCTGCATTTAGACTTGATCAGAGACTATTTGTACGCAAGGATAATGGCTTTACATGCTTTCCTAGGTAACTTGGGTGCTACACAACTAACTTCTTGAGTCTTTCTTAACACAGACAGTCTGTAAACAAATGACTGATGCCCGTTTTCACCAACACTTATGTAGGAGACTCTTTACGTAGGTAGCCCCTAAATACAGTGCTCTATCCAATGTCGATCCTCCTTTAGATGTCCCCTAAAGGTTTTTGAAAACGAAATTGACAGAGAGCGTCACATAACTTAACTTAAGTAACCCGTGAAAGTAAGAGAACGTTGTTGAAAATGGACATCAGTCAACTGCATTATTAGAGATAGGTCAGTGAACCACTGGATGCAGAAAACACCGTTGTCGCCATCTGTATATACCACTTGTTGAAACTTCCGCCGCAGTCTTCCACGAATTGTATCCATCTCTCTGCGACTTATCTGATGTTGTCGGTCCACTTGTGCCTCATTAAGGTTTGATGACATTACGATTTCTGATACGAGTGAACCCAACTTCAAAACTATGGTTTGTTAAAATCCCTACATCTTTTATCATTTCAGATAACTAAGAATCACGTTAGGGTGGAAGACACGGTTCTGCCCGCGAAATTCAAATTTAATTTGGTTTTTCGCAATTTGTAAACTAATACGACAAAGTAGGCTTATGGCATTCTAATTGCGACAATGGCAGTATCATCTTTACAGGTTTATAATTATAAACATCTTTACTTGAAAGTGTCCAGTTTAAGATCAAATTCATCAAAATATCGACTAATTTGTGAGTAACTCACGTCCAACTCAGTATTTTGATTAATTTCTTAAACTGGTCACTTTCAAGTAAAGATTTTTATATAAACTTGTGAAGATGATACTGCCATTGTCGCAATTAGAATGCCATAAGCCAACTTTGTCGTATTAAACTAGCGGCACGCTATGATGGCCGGTTTGACGTTTGTCCGCTCATGAAGTTCCGTATTAATTGATAACGACTTTGAAGGAAATAATTGTATTACTTTATTGACGATAGTGATGTGCAGAGATTCATAAATTTTATCGAATGTAGTTTTAGGTTTAGGACTCAAAATTTATTTATTAAATTGATTTCTAAAATGTATACAAGTGTAGAAAAATCAGTTTGCACCATTTAAGGGGTGAATGTACTTGTGAATATGAACAATTTTCACTATGTGGACAAACCTCTGAAATCGCAAAAAAATATCAGCTGTTTCATACAAAAGGTAAATTTTTTATTTTTATATGATATATACCACAACTCGGCATTTGGTTTTCTAAATTGAAAATTTTTAAAAATGGAATCTAATACGATCGTCACATAGGATCGCTGGCTAGCACAACTACTACCTCCGGCAAACTCGCGTCAATGCTCAATGCAAAACAAAGCAGTTTCGAATTGACGTTGCTTCGAAAAGTATAAACTGTCAGTGCAATGCGATTGTGATATAGTTTTGACCTGGCTTTGGATTTCAAATATTGATACTGCATTACTGTTGACCCTTGCTCGTTAATTTGGACTCTGTTCAAGCCCTTTGTTGTGGATTTCGTCGATATGACCGAACGTACGCAGAGAACTGTTCTAAATAGTCAGACACGTGAGTTCGTTATACGCCTTCGTAACTATTTCGATCGTGAAGCTCAAAATGGAGGGCCAATTTTACCTATAACGTCAGTGGTTGAACGCGTAGCTGATGCGCTTAATATTGGACAACGAACTGTTAGATGGATAACTGAAAAAAAATATGGCGAGACTGGCACAGAAGAAAATAAACTTCACACACCAAAAAAGAGAAAACGAGCAAAACCAGTCGTAGGCATCGATAGCTTTGATGCCGATGCTATCCGAAGACATGTTTACGGCTACTATTTACAGAAGGAGTATCCAACAAGAAAAAAGTTGGTGCATTCACTGAAGGAAGCTGGATTATTCTTCGGTGGGGAAAGTTTTTTAACGAAGATTTTGAAGACCATTGGATTTCGATACAAAAAATGTAACAAACGCAAAATATTGATGGAAAGATTTGATATAGCGATGGCAAGGTATACTTTTTTACGGCAAGTGAAAGAAATCAAAAATTGGCAAAATGTTGTGTTCTTGGATGAAACATGGCTTAATGCTAACCATACTGTAGGCCGTTCTTGGAACGATGACACAGCAGCATCTACTTCCAAAGTTCCTGTAGGAAAAGGATCGCGACTTATAATTTGTCACGCCGGAACCATCAACGGGTTTGTCGAAGGTTCTCTCATGGCTTTTGCGTCAAAAACCACTGGAGACTATCATGAAGACATGAATGGAGAAAAGTTTACTGAATGGTTTACCTCAATGTTGTGTAGCCTCCCTGAACCATCTATTATAATTATGGACAACGCCCCATACCACTCGATGCAAATTGACAAGCCACCTGCCCAATCCCAAAAGAAAGCTGATATCGTCGCATGGCTTCGTAAAAATGGCGTAGATGCAAACATGAATATGTTAAAAGCGGAATTAGTACGTCTTTTAAAAGAAAACAAACCAACCAAGATCCGATACGTCATTGACGAAATAGCATTAGAACATGGGCACAGAGTTATACGGTTACCGCCTTACCATTGTGAGTATAATGCGATTGAGTTGGTGTGGGCTCAAATTAAGGGATATGCTGCAAGACACAATACAGAACCCCCATTTACCACAAAAAAAATGCTAAAATTATTAGAAGAAGCTTGTGAACATGTGACTAAAGGAGACTGGGAAAAGGTTGTGAATAGAACTGTTAAATTAATAAGGGAAGATTATGAAAGAGATGTGAAAATAGATAATATTATAGAAAACGAACATATAATTATTAATGTAGGTGATGATAGCAGTGACGACAGTGAAAATAGTAGTATGGACGAATCTGATTAATTATGGCCTTTTGTGGCACCTTTTTTGGTATCTTTTGTATTCATATGTTTCTTGTGTGCATATAAAGTATGTATATTCATTTTCATTCAAATATTCAGTTCGTTCAAATAAATTAAATAAACATATACATTTTTGTTTTATTAAACCTATTTAATCAGGTACAAAAACAAAACTTAATTGTTTTTTGTTCGAGAATAAATTGACATTCCACATCACTATTGTAATGTGTCAAACCGGCCATCATAGCGTGCCGCTAGTATAGTTTACAAATTGCGAAAAACCAAATTAAATTTGAATTTCGAGGGCGGATCGTTGTCTTTCACTTTAGTGCTATAAATTGCCATACTCTTGCATTGTAACCACATTTCCGTCTAATCTCTAAATTAACCCGCTTTGTTTTGCTGACTCGGAATTTTATTTTACAGAGCTCTAATCAGATGCTGAAGGCTGAGTTATCGACAGCTCGCGGCGAACGTGCGCGGACGGAGGAGCGGCGCGTGGCGGCATTTGTCAGCTGTCATCTGATATGGAAGAGATATGGACAATATTGTTGACGCTGGCGTTTACAAGACGCTGCTTGAGAAAATATTTGAATAAGTAGAAAGATAATGATATTAAAAAACCTTTCTTCGCTCAGTCATGTTCCATTTTACAGTGCTGTGTAACAGATGTGACAGGCTACTAGTAAGTCATAATCATCATCATCACAACAGCAACCCATCAACGGCTCACTTCTGAGCGCAGGTCTCCTCTCAGAGAAAGGTTTTAGGCCATATTCCACCATGCTGGCCCAATTCAAATTGGCAGACTTTACACACCTTTGAGAACATTGTGAAGAACTCTCAGGTGTGCAGGTTTCCTCACGATGTTTTTCTTCACCGTTGAAGCTTGTGATATTTAACTTCTTAAACGCACATAACTTAGAAAAGTCAGAAGTACCCGGGATTGAACCTGCGACCCCCCGAATAGGAGACTGCAGTAATAACCACTAGGCTGTCATTGCTTCCTGGTAGTAAGTCATAGACTAGGGTTAATAATTAAGAATGGCTTCACCTTATGACTTAAAGAAATTAATTATTATTCAAGGTACGGGTTAACAACCAAACTGTCAAAGTTTGGTTGTTAACCCGTACCCCAAACTAGGGTTAGTTGTTCTATTACACTGACTTGGCTCAACATCGCAACAAGCTCTTTGAAAGATTGCCGAAGGCAATCACTTTATGTACCTTTAAATTTACTTTTTTTTAATTCGATGACAAGCTAGTCCTTGATTGCGATCTCACCTGATGGTAAGTGACGATGCAGTCTAAGATGGTAGCGGGCTAACTTGGAAGGGGTATGGCAGTGAACATTCAACCCATACCTCTAATTGGTTTCTACACGCCATCGTGCCGAAATGCTGCACGTCTTTGACGGTAGAGTTGTAACTAGCCACGGCCAAAGCCTCCAGACCAGACCAGAGACAATTCAGAAATTATAAATTCCCAAATTGACCCCGCCGGGAATCGAACCCGAGACCTTCCAGTTATTAGGCAACAGCGCAACAAAAACAGTTTATAATTCCCAAGCACCATCTAACGAACATACACACTTTTGTACTATATTACATAATATACTATTACTTATTGAACGGTATTCCGAACCAGTGGTAGACTCATCGACGATTCAAAAGCACTTGTAAAAAAGTTCATTTGAATAAAAAACATTTCTATTCTATTCTATTCTATCAAGGTAGCGTCACGCCTTTCACTTGTTCGCCTCATCAAAAGTGTGAGTCTTTGAATAAAATAAATAGCAGTAATACGTAAAGACAAAGTGTACAGATAATATTATTGTACTCCCTACTGAAGGGCGCAGTGGAATATCTCACGGTGTAAGTAAATATTATCGCAGCAGCCGCTGGGCCTGCGCTTAATTAGCTCCAGTGATTTGCATCGCGGCGTTAATTGAAATCATAGTTTATCTCCTCAACATATTATATCGCATTACCAAATTAACTCCATACGTTATACAGCAATTCTGTTGTAAAGTATACGAGTACGCTACTAAATATTGCTTGCCTGATTTCAATGAAATCTCTCTCAGCGTTATATTTCTCATTTCTTGACGATATCCACTCTAATAATGTTATTGGGATTATAAAAGGGGCTACTGCCTCATAGATTTAGTTTCAGTCTGTAAATCATGAGATTCCGAGTCGAGTCAATAGAATGGAATTTGCTCAACCATATTTGAGGGAACGTAAAAACCCGCATCACACGACACCACCACAGCAATGTTTAAAGAGTGCGTGACATACTTAGACTACCCATGTTAAGGCATCGAATTAATAATAATCAAATACTAATATAATGACAAGAGAAAAGAAAAAAAAGGAAGAGAGAAGAGCGAGCGACTGGCGTGAAGGAATGCAATGCGATTTCGAGATGAGATGAGATTCCGATTTCGATGCGAAACACGAGGAGAATGTTTTAGTCCTTGCATGTTGGACACGCTCTGCCAACAGACTGAAGTCCGAACAGATTTCTTCCTACTCCAAAGAAAACAAAGAATTCACCCGGGATCAAAAACTGGGGTTATTTTCATCCTTTTCCATCATGTCACGTTAGTACCCCATAAACAGAGACACGGGCAACAGTTAGATATAATAAATTTCCTCCCGACCGGATCCGGTCACGGCGGTCAACCTCAGAGATCAGCCATCTGCGCAGGAGATATTATGGTGCACAAGTATGTGCGCAAACACAGGTGCACTCTATATTTCCTCACTCTCACAGTCGGATGGGACCGAAATCCGACACGACCGGAGAGAGATCAGGCGCAGCACCGACGGCTTTACGTGCGCTCCGAGGCACGGGGGTGACTCACCGCCAACTCCGGGCTAGTACTGAGAATTTCTTGGCAGAAAACTCCAAGACATTTTTATCGGAAATCGAACCCGGGGCCTCGTCATTCGCAGTAGAAAATGCCAACCACTAGACCAACGAGCAGTTAGATATAAATAGTGGCGGGCTCTATTTCCGCTTGTCAGCAATTGGCACGTGTGATGGAGTGCCGTTGGTTCCAGCGCTAGGAACGTCAGATGTGATTAATGCCCGCCGCACAACCATCGCGGTAGTGGTTGCCCAAAACATAAATGAAGTTTTTGTTTTTAAAGAAGACCTTAATGTATGCATTCGATGCATCTACGTCTACTTCAAATATATCGGGTTGTATGTGAGAGGATCTGGAAGTTAGTAGCATTAGGTATAATATATCTTAATATATATAAATTACGTGTCACGTTGTTTGTCTGCGATGGATTCCTAAATTACTTAACCGATTTTAATCAAATTTGCACACCGTATGCGGTTTGATCCAACTTGAAAGATAGAATAGTTTTTTTTATGAGGATAATTTATTTGTTTTATTTATGTAGATAAGTTGGCGGTACGAAGTTCGCCGGGTCAGCTAGTCTTAATAAATAAATTACGTGTCACGTTGTTTGTCCGCGATGGACTCCTAAACTACTGAACCGATTTTTATCAAACTTCGTAACTATCTGTAATTTGGTCCAACTTAAAAGATAGGATAGTTTTTTGGATTGGGATAGCTTATTTGTTTTATTTATATAGATAAGTTGGCGGTACGAAGTTCGCCGGGTCAGCTAGTTATTTATAGAAAGAGGTTACGACACTCAGCAATTAGAATAGAATATAAGTTTTTTATTCAAATAAAATCTTACAAAGTGCTTTCGAATCATCAAGTGAATCTAACATCAGTAAGCAATTAGTCAAAATACGATAAAGGGAAAGCATTATACTCGTACATACCCATTTCATGAGCACTGTCTATTATACCCCATTCTATCCAACTTCCTGCTAATATTTTCAGAAGAAAGTAATTCATTACTCGATTGGAATGGCATTCAGAACCAGTATTAGATTCGCTTGACGATTCGAAAGCACTTTCTAAAAGTTTATTGGAATAAAAAATATTATATTCAATTCTATTAGTTGTTCTTAGTGTCTTCTTCAATCACGCAGCAACGGGTCAACGAATAAACGCAATTTTTTGCATCGGTATAGTTAAGGACCTACGGAGTTACACAGCCTAATTTTCATCCTGGAAAAGCAAGCGATCTCCGCGGGATTGTTAAAAATATAATCCCCGCGGATGAAATCGCAGGTGACAGCTAGTTCTGTCGTAAATATAATTAACTACTCAAACTTTAGAATGAATAGCTTAAAACATAACCGTATTGTTACAAGCGACATAATGGCTTCAGTAACATCGGCAATAACGCCGATCCCCATTTGTCATTTCCATCAATCGTGATATATTTGATGGGTGCCATAAACGCCATGGAGACAAGAATAATAATAATCACATACCAGTGATTAATGCGTGGGGGATTGGACGGGTAACGGTTATGGGCCGCTGAAAACTGTTTTGTTGGTTAGCTTATTCGGCGGTGAATTATTATTATGATTGAGGTCGAGGATTCGAGTCTCGGGTTGGACCAAAATATGTAGTTATAACATTTTAACAGTAGTTTTTTTGTTTTGAAATGAGCAACTGATGAGTTTCCTGCCGGCCCTTCTCAGCAGAATCTGCATTCCGAACCGGTGGTGAAATCTTGACTTGTCATAGGGTTAGTACAAGATTGGTTAATTAACTACGAATAGTAAACTATGATATTACCATCAAAGTAAAGTAAACCATAAAAATATTGAATTATAGTAGAGCTCAATTTCGTCTATGTAATCTTATACATTTACGTAACGAACACGCTCCAAATTAAAATTGTTTGTATTGAATTTGTGACTTTAAATCGACGTTAGTATGGTTTATTTTACTTTGATGCTAATGCCATAGTTAACTATTACGATCAAACGAACTAAAACTTAGACTAACCACACTGTATAGGATATGTACTTGGAATTTTTATAGAATAGACTATAAATGTTTTTTAACCGACTTCCAAAAAGGAGGAGGTTCGCAATTCGGCCGGTATCTTTTTTTTTTTTTTTCTATGTATGTCCACCGATTACTCCGGGATTACTGGACCAATTCGCGTGATTTTTTTTTAATCGACAGAGGATGTTTGCGAAATGGCCCATAAAAATATTAACCTTCAACTCCTCAAGCCTGATGCTGCAGGGATATTGCTCACCTAAAATAAAGAGATTTAGGAAATGTCGATTACGAATTATTATTGTAGGTAACAAGTATGGACTACATCATGGAGCTCCAGGTCCTAGCTCCTCAATCATAGGATACTACACTTAAAAGCTTAAAATAAAAATTATTTTCAAAAAACCGACTTCTAACGCCACTACAAAGTATAAAAATAATTTTAGTTTGTCCACGTTTGTTGAAGTCGGGCGGGCCTAAAATTCAAACTATGAAACCGACTCGCGATGCTCGCTCGACTTCTACAAACGAGTCTCTCATATTGTGTAGCGTCGCGCATCGGTTTCATAGTTTGCATTTAGGCCCGCCCGACTTCAACAAACGTGGACAAACTAAAATTATTTTTATACTTTGTAGTGGCGTTGGAAGTTGGTTTTTTGAAAATAATTTTTATTATTCAAATAAACTTTTTTACAAGTGCTTTTGAATCGTCGATGAGTCTATCACTGGTTCGGAATGCCCGACAACATATAAATAATTATATGTCTCATTTCTTACGCTCCAACGTTTCAATCTCTAAAAAGCTTATTAACCTTATCTTTCGTACTCTGTTACAGTCGGGGTAAAATGTGGCTAAGAATAAGAGAAGAAAGAATTAACAAACCCCCACCGCACCGCTGCAAAACGTATATAAAAGAGAATGAACTGCGCAAAGCACTTGTTAAATAGCCTTTCCCTGCAAGTTTCCGTTTACTTTTGTTTCTAAAACTTAAAAAGCAAACAAAAATATGTGTATATTAATATGTATATCAAACTTTGTTGAATAATTCTCGAAATAATTCCCCAAAATGAAAAGTAGCACCTTACGATGGCCATAAATATTTTATCTGAAAATCTGTCCAAAAGTGCATCGTACGTACTTTATGCAAAAAAACGGTTAAGTATTTTTTTCTAGAAAATGCTAAAAGAAAACCGCCAAAGATCGCGTTTCGTCTCTTTTCCATCCTGGGTAAAAATAAACTCGCTTGTATAATCGTAAGATATATATTTTTTTAATTAAAACAATATTACTAGAGAGGTTGTCAATTACACAATATATTGCTATATTATATTAGTTTAATTAATTGTAATTTCACGGTTCTACTGTAAACAATAATATTATTTAATCGTGTTGATAGCTCGGATGGAAAGTTATCATACCATCAACCCCTTAAAGCCTCACTACTGAGCGCAGGTCTCCCAAATAAGAGTTACAGGCCATAGTCCACCACGGTGGCCCAATACGAATTGGCGGACTTCACACTCCTTCGTGAATATTATGGGGAACTCTCAGGTATGCAGGTTTCCTCACGATGCTTTCCTTCACCGTTAAAGCATGTGATATTTGATTTCTTAAACGCACATAACTTAAAGACAGAGGTAAGCGTACCCGGGATCAAACCTGTGACCCTTCGGATAGGAGACCACAGTCCTAGCCACTAAGTTATCACTGCTTTTTGGAAATGGAAAGAATATATTTATATAGTACATATACCAATAAATACTTTTCCCTTGCTTCGCTTTAGTCGCGTAAGTTTTGTACGGAGAATATTCATAAAATGTTCGCAAGTTCAAAAGCGTCAGACTTTTGGCATATTCACATTTCTGAGAATAAAATCTTAAAGCGTCCAATACTTCCAGAGTAGGTCTCGGAATTTCCGCGTACATATAAATCTCGCTCCTGGTGAGATTCTAAAACAACTAAAAGCGCAAAACCCGACATTCTCTGTCTCTGCGGTTTGCAGCTAATTAATCGAGTAAATGCGATCGAGTTCTTTTTGTGAGCAAATAAAATCCACCGACGCTCGTTGTTGTGCATCGATTGTACAACATTGCAGCTTAGCTCTGATGTTTGTGTTTTCTTTTCTTTGTAAATGTTGCACTAGGTCATTATAGATGAAAAATTACGTATCAATTAATGTTTATGAAGCCTCATTTACTCAACGCTTAAAAATATGGAATGAAAATTGAAAGGTCCGCCTTTCAATTATCAGTCCGTTTCATGATTTTCACTATCTCAAAAATCGGAACTATTTTCTTGAGTTTATTATAATCGAAGTCATCTCAAATAGTTCAGTTTATCGGAAAAGGTTCTCATAGAAATCTTCATAAATAGTGACCTTAATGCATTTGTGTCATCATTAACGTTTCATTTTAAGCATTTAAATAGGAAGACGTAGTCGTAATTCCTAGTCCCATGATTTTAAGGCATAAGCAAACAAAAACTAAATCTATTTTTTTGACATTGTTTTGAGAAAATTCTTAAACAGCACGCAATATTAACATAACATTTTGTCCCTCGCTGAAAAAATTGCAAGAATTTTACGACGAGCATGTACCTACCTGCCGTGAAATAGGAACTTTAATGCAACCTGCGAGACTCGCAACACGGTGCATATTAAGGCAGTCTCTATAGATGTACCGACTAGTCAGCTGGCTACTAATTCTAGTAAACAATGGGACGAGTAAAAAGTTCAGTGTCTGAGTCAGCTTAACTAGCCAAAGGACCTACGCAAACGGCAACAAGCATACATTTGAAATACTAAATTACTTACTAGCAAAAAGCTGAGCTTTGTGAGAGCTCGCGTAGTTTTTCTAACGGGTAATAAGTTCTGTTGCAGCTATGTTAACTCTTTGGTTTTCTAACAGATGGCGTTAGTAGTACAATAACAGTAAAGTGTACCACAAAAATGCTCAGGCTCCGGGATAGTGTTAGAGCGAGCGAAGAAGCCCTAATAATACGTGTCTTAAGGAATAGAGAGGAATAGAGATACATTATAATAACTGGTTTCTATAGCCCGTCTGAAGTATGTCAATGTCGTCATCTAATAATTATACATCCATCGCTAATGATAATTGCCAGCTACTTTTTACGACTCGAATGTCGCAAACTTAGTGGGGTTGGCCAAGACTGTCCTTTAAGATGTGAGATCGCCATTTGAAAACATTGGAACTGCAACAAATATCGGTTATTCAAGCTACTTGGCCGCCTTGAACTTCGGGAATGATGAACTATGTCAATAACATTGATTCTCTAGTGATCTCTTCAATTTCTGATTTGATCACGCTGTGGTCCATCGACCGCTGAGTGACCCTGAACTTCTTATGAGGCCTATAGTTTTGCGACCAAATAAAACATCCAAATCTCGCCCAGATCAGTCTATGCCCATTACAAGCACCCTGAGTCTGAAAGGTTAATGGTCCTCTTAGCACAAGCTTCAAGCCAAGTTGCAGAGGAAAAGAGAAATATTAGTAATTTTCATTAAAAACCTGTGCCTAAGTCAAGCTGAGTCGTGCCGACAAGCTCACCAAGCGTCTGATGTCTGTAACATTTCAAAATTGGCGGCCGACTTGAGTTGGAAATGTGAGAGTTACAGGTTGGCATGTCTATAGATGCTGTTCCTTCCAAAGCTGGTCATTTAAAACTACGCTTTTGAATGTAAATTTATTGTAATTTCCGGTTTGAATTCATTATGCATGATGTACATAGTTACGGGAACAAATTACTTAAGCAGCAATGAACAACTTGCATTCTTTACAAATACTGACAAGGGTTTAACAAGTCTAGGTACAAGAATATATGTTTTTAATCAAAAATAGCCTGTTGAAATACTGATATTTCAATGATTGTTAACTAAAATCTTTATATTTTGCCTTTGAATCAGCGAATTCTACAAAAGTTGTAAGTGAATCTGTGCGAGTTAATACACTGAGGCCATGTTTTCGCATAGGCGTGGCGTTGCGCGTCGCGCGGCGCGTCGCTCGCTCGCTCTCGCTCGCCCTCATACCTTGGCCATATCGCGCGACCGCTCACGCGACTCGACGCGCCGCGAGAAGCGCAACGCCACGCCTATGCGAAAACGAGGCCTAATGAATTCAAAGGTTGTAAGGCGCTCTTGAAAATTGTAGACGATGGAATTTTCCGTCAATCTTAAGAAATCCTGACTTAATAAAAGTCAGCCTCGCTAAGGATGTCTTAAGATCTAAACAAAAGAAAAATAAATTAACAAATTATTTCCCTTTGCGGCTGGTTTACATTTTCCTAGTAGTACTCTAGTCCAATAATCTCAATTCAGCAAATCTCACTGGAGAGGAACTAACTTTGCAAGAGAATGTATATTTGACGACCTCCCTGGCTCAGTGGTGAGCGCTGTTGTGTTGTGTCTCGGGTTCGATTCCCGGCGGGGTCAATTTGGGAATTTATAATTTCTGAATTGTCTCTGGTCTGGTCTGGTGGGAGGCTTTGGCCGTGGCTAGTTACCACCCTACTGTCAAAGACGTGCCGCCAAGCGATTTAGCGTTCCGGCACGATGGCGTGTAGAAACCAATTAGGGGTATGGGTTGAATGTTCACTGCCACACCCCTTCCAAGTTAGCCCGCTACCATCTTAGACTGCATCGTCACTTACCATCAGGTGAGATCGCAGTCAAGGACTAGCTTGTCATCGAATAAAAAAAAATGTGTGTGTGTCAGCCCCGACGCACGACTGGAGTTTACTTTATAGTTTATACTTCAATAGTATTTGTGCTAGTTAATACCAAATACGGCCATCTATTGTAAATAGCTTGAACTATTATGTTAGCAGTGCTGTTATCGCAGGGTTTTAGGGCGTACAACAGAGTTGCTATTCGAAATAGTTTACACATAAGCCGAAAGATGGCGCTGATCTACATGTGCGTAGTAAAGCTGTCATAAAAACGTAACAAGGTCATTCATAAGTAGATTTTACACCTCGAATTTTTTTCATACCGGGCGCCTAAAATCGATTCTTAAGGAGTAAACTCCAAAAAAAGTATATTGTGACGCAGACGTGTGTCACTGGATTATAGTGGATATTATAGCAGAACTAGACGTGAGCCTCATATACCCACTAGACAGGTGTAATGTGTCAATACATTTTCAAGCGGAAAAAAAGAAAAGAGACATTATAATGCCGAAGAAAATGCACTTCCCATTACCTCACTATTAAAGTCCAACACAATGGCAATTCAGTACAACCGGAGAGATCATGAGAGAAACCACGGCTTGAAGCAATGAAGTGTAACGAAACCAACCTCTCAAGTCTTGCCTGTCACTAATAATACTGAAATGCTTCTAAGAACTTTTAAAGAGAGTCCCGGTCACATTTTTGGCTTATCCCGGGGATCGATCCACAGTCACTAGAACAACCAAAGAAACATAAATTGTCTGCTACTGCAATAATGTGAAATAGCCGTAGCTTGACTGGTGTGATGTGAATAGGTCATTAGAGGAGGTCTCTTTTCGCGAACAAAGAGCACCACCCGAAGGTACAGGATGATCTAAATTAGAGGGAATTCATTCAATTTTTCATTGTTCATTAACTACTACTTAAAAGTTCCCTCCTTTGTAGCTGTATAAGTGTAAGCGGCCTTTGAACTTTTTTAATCTAACTTAGCCTTAAAGAGGAAATTAATTTACTGAATCAATTTCACTAAGATATTAATTTAAGGTTAACCTTATTATTAAGACTATCTAGGAACTGGTCGCTAAGAAATATCATGATTCATATCAGTCGACGCTCTGTATCGACCAACGAAAGTGAGATTTCCGCACATTCTTTCAGGCATTTAAGTATTGTTTTTGGATTTTTTTCATTTACTTAAGTGGGAATTGGAAACAGAGATCTCAAAATCCACGATCACTTACTTACTTAGCGATAAACTCATATAATAAACCGAAACTTTAACACCTCTTTGCAAAGCAGATTCTAGTGTTTTGTGCTCGGAGTTGGCAAGAAACTCGGCAGTCAGTCTTTTCAAAACACTAAAATTATTGAAAACTACCTCATATATTGATAATATCTATTTAATCTAAAATAGTGCGAGAATATAGGTAAGAATATTCACTTTGACTTCAACAAAATTTCAGTCTAACAAACCCTCAAATTCAAATTCAAATTATTTATTTGCCAGATTGAGTACATTTAAGATTTTTATTTTTATTAAAGTGTTTACCTATACTTAAGGAAATATCAGAATAAATTTTATAAACACATATCAAAAATTCCGAAGCCAGCGGGATTCGAACCCACATCTCTTGGGAAACGCGCCCGAGTGTGTTAGCCACTTACACTATAGCCACGGTCGAACTACCCTTCAGCATCGAAATTAGTGATATGTATCTACTTTCTCAGTTTAAGCAACTGCTAGCGACATCTAGTAGCAACACGTTACAGTTATTGATCTACTTTCCCAGACCCCATATTACAATGGAGCTCGTTAGGAACTAGAGATGCCACATTGCTTTTTACTATTTTTATTTTTATTAAAGTGTTTACCTATACTTAAGGAAATATCAGAATAAATTTTATAAACACATATCAAAAATTCCGAAGCCAGCGGGATTCGAACCCACATCTCTTGGGAAACGCGCCCGAGTGTGTTAGCCACTTACACTATAGCCACGGTCGAACTACCCTTCAGCATCGAAATTAGTGATATGTATCTACTTTCTCAGTTTAAGCAACTGCTAGCGACATCTAGTAGCAACACGTTACAGTTATTGATCTACTTTCCCAGACCCCATATTACAATGGAGCTCGTTAGGAACTAGAGATGCCACATTGCTTTTTACTATTTTTATTTTTATTAAAGTGTTTACCTATACTTAAGGAAATATCAGAATAAATTTTATAAACACATATCAAAAATTCCGAAGCCAGCGGGATTCGAACCCACATCTCTTGGGAAACGCGCCCGAGTGTGTTAGCCACTTACACTATAGCCACGGTCGAACTACCCTTCAGCATCGAAATTAGTGATATGTATCTACTTTCTCAGTTTAAGCAACTGCTAGCGACATCTAGTAGCAACAACAAGTTCCTAACGAGCTCCATTGTAATATGGGGTCTGGGAAAGTAGATCAATAACTGTAACGTGTTGCTACTAGATGTCGCTAGCAGTTGCTTAAACTGAGAAAGTAGATACATATCACTAATTTCGATGCTGAAGGGTAGTTCGACCGTGGCTATAGTGTAAGTGGCTAACACACTCGGGCGCGTTTCCCAAGAGATGTGGGTTCGAATCCCGCTGGCTTCGGAATTTTTGATATGTGTTTATAAAATTTATTCTTACATTTAAGATCTTAACAATTATAATACATTCGCTTCAATCCGCCACAGAGTAGCATGCAAATTTGTAATTAGTTACATAGTTAATAGTATCAATGAATTTGTCATCTTTTCGAAAGAATTAGGTTAGGTTGTTTACAAATCCCTTTGCTTTTCCGGAATAAAACTAGGCTACATCGCTCTCCAGAATCTCGACTACGATACCCATGCAAAAATTGCGTTATCGTTTTTCCTTTACCGCTTGATTAAGACATACCAACGAACAAGCATACTTTCGCATTTATATATTTGCAGGACTTTTTTTGTGTCGTATATTCACCAGATGTCGTTAGTGACGCAGATCTGTGCATGCCCTGCGTGTAACTCAAAACGAGCGAAGGACGGAGTAAATCGAGCGGCTCTCGGCTCAGTTTCTCGACTCTCAAAGCATTCCTGAGCGATCCTTTCCTGACGACCCTTTGCTAGCTCCACTTGAAACGTTTCTGAACTAATTAATGTTTTAACTACGTAATATTAAGCTTGTTAAGCATTCAATTTTTATTAAATCTCGAATTAAATCAAGTCTTGGTAAAAGCTGAAAGTCCGCCAATTCGCAATGGGTCAGCATAGTGGACTAAGACCATATTATGAACCTTTTCTGGGAGACCTGTGCTCAGTAGTGAGCTGTTGATGGATTGCTAAGGATGATGATGAAAAGGTGAAAGTAAAGTAAAGTGTGATAGACGCAGAAAAGTACGGACAGAAATTATTGACAGGGCCCCGTTTAACACCCTTTGGTTACTTTGGAACTGGAATAAAACAAATGAAGCCTATTAAAAGTTGTTTTGTCAAATGACACGTATGTATGTGTGACGTGTAACATTAAGGCCGACTTGAACCAAACTGCTCATGTACTGTCAAATACTCATGATTAGTTAAATTTTGTAATGCTGTCACTTTTTGACAATACTATTTCAGAGTTGACATGAGAAGGACAGCATTACAAAATTTAACTGAACATGATTAAGCAGTTTGGTGCAAATCGGCTTTATATTATTCGACTGTTAAATATGTGACATACTTATTTAAAAAGGCGAGCACTTTTTTTGGGGTTTTGTTGTTATGGAATAAAGTGGAATATCAGCGTTAGGAGTTGATTTCCAAAGCACAGCTCAAGGCTGAGTTTGCGGCTTGTTACAGTCTTAATTCCCAAGTAACTTTTCTATTTATTTGTGACAGCACGCGAATGCAATAATTAACAATAATAATGAAGTGATAAAGGGTGAATTTCATGACAGTGAAAATGAATCAATAACATTGCATTTCCCCTCGCAAACTCTCACGGGATGACGGGAGCGAGTGTTGTACGTATCACAGACATAGACGTGGGGTGCAGGGTGCAACAAAGTTGTTGAGAGCGATCGCGCCTGTAGCCGTGCGGAGCTCTGAGGGGAACTGTGATTACGTCCTCACCAAGGGATACTTATCATCATTCATCCCCTGTTTAAAAGGAACAGTAATTTCGTCTCATAGCTCAGTACTGATTGTATATTGGTGTGATATTATGTTTCTTTTTACAAATTAACCTATATTTCCAAAACTGTATCTTTTGTGGACCTCTTGGGTACAAACCAAGGTATACTTTCATCCAAAACTTTTAATTTCCGGTTTCAAGCCATGCGTCGGCTACGCTATGCGCTGTTTGTCATTAATCTGATTGTGTGTGTGTGTGTGTGTGTGTGTGTGTTAAGGTATAGATAGATAGCTTCCAAAATTAATTAAATAATGTTTTGCATAATAATACAAAAACATTAAGCCTGAAAGTATTTCGCAAACATGTTTTCGCTTAAAGTAAGCTCGTAGCAACTGTAACAAGCGCTGTGCATGTAAAGTGTAGTGTAATGAAATTAAAACGCGCAGTAAACTGAGCGAGGCGCGACGCACACTGAAGAGGTTCGTGACGCACCCGCGACAACTGCGGCCAGCGAATTAACTTGTCCTGGCGTTTTGCATTATGTGTACACTGCGACACACAGCTAAATAAGAACAGCTAGTTTCATGATGAAATACGTATAGCTTTTTCCCACGAAAATATTTTTAAGATTTCCAAGTGCATGTTTCCAGTGATGATTTACGGATCCGAAACATAAGTCGCTCACTATGGGCCTCATAAGAAGGCCCAGACTAAATCAGCGGGCGATGGAGAGAGCTATGCTTGGAATATCCCTGTTTGATCAAATCAGAAATGAAGAGATCCGTAGGAGAACCAAAGTCGCCGACATAGTTCAGCGAGTGGCGAAAGTTACCTGAAGTGGATATGGGCGAGATAAATAGTTCGAAGAGCTGATGATCGTTAGAGTCTCAAGGTGCTGGAGTGGCGACCCCGTACCGGTAAGCGCAGTGTTGGCAGAGCCACTAGATTCAGGCGGCGCAAGACCGATGTCTGTGGAAGTCCATGCAGGAAACCTTCATCTAGCAGTGGACGTCTATCGGTTGATAAAGAAAAAGACGAAGAAGATTTCCAAAAATCCCGGAACCCTTTTCTTGCGCATGAGTCATTTGCAAACCTTTTGGTTACGCACTCTATCATTGTTTCTTCACCCTGAGATTTGTTACCGCAGATAGGTCATGCTCACTCGTTGTGCGTCAGTTTACTGGTACGGCTCCCCACCAGATCACTCCAGCCAGCCGAACACCACTCAGAAACCAATGCGTGAGCAAAACGCACCTCACATATTATGGTTTATATATAATTAGGTACTAGTTGCCTATAGTTCCAATCTGCACACTTAAAAAAAGATTAAGGGCCGATTTCACCAAGGTAAAATAAGTCTTGCCCTGGTGTAAATTTCATAGTTTGAGAGTATGTTCAATACAAAAACTGTCAGAATGCCCAATTTACTCCGAGAATAAACGTCACTCGACGTTGGTGAGATCGGCCATAAAAGCCATGCTTAACCTGACTATATATTCTCCTTTTCACTCAAAATAAGCGTAAATCTTAAGTTAGGAGTGGGTACAACAAAAGTGCAACGGGTGAGGATCGAACGGTCGACCTTACAATTTTCAGTCTGCGCCTTGAACTATTGGGTTACCAGATGATGCCCGCGACGTCACCCGCGTGGATTTACTTTTTAAAAATCCCGTGGGAACTCTTGGATTTTCCGAGATATAATACCTATGTCACTCTCCAGGCCCTCAACTAAACCCATGCAAAAAAGCAAGTCAATCCGTTTCCCTGTTGCTGCGTAATAGAAAGACAAACCAACAAACAAACAAACAAACATACTTTCGCATTTATTATATGATATCATCATCATCATCATCATTAGCAACCCATCAACGGCTCACTACTAAGCGCAGGTCTCCTCTCAGAGAAGGGTTATAGGCCATAGTCCACCACCAATGCGAATTGGCGGACTTCACACACCTTCAAGAACATTATGAAGAACTCTCAGGTGTGCAGGTTTCCTCACGATGTGTTCCTTCACCGTTGAAGCAAGTGATATTTAATTACTTAAACGCACTTGACTCCGAAAAGTCAGAGGTGCATACCCGGTATCGAACCTGCGACCCCCCGAATAGGACACCACAGTCCTAACCACGAGGCTATCACTGCTTACCACGAGAATAAGTAAGTATTGAGGCTCTAAAAATGCGTGTTCTACAATCACCCCGTCCGTGTGTATCTGACACCGCGTCAGTTGCATCCCCCGTATAGTTTAAAATAGCCCGGCGATGCTCGGGGGAGCGAGAGATATAATTATATCCTCAATACGTGTTCGTTAGACGCGCCGTGCTGCTGCCGCACTACTGCCATGCTGCTACCGCTGCATACATCTGTAAACTTCTTAACAAGCTGCTGAGATGTATGCACGTTGATACATCCACTTGAGGTGCGGCCTACTTACCCAAGTTGGTAAGTATTTCATGTCAATAGAAAATGATAATATTTTAGGTTTCTAGGAGTTTTTTTTATTTTTAGCTGGGTGGTAATTCACCATACGATCTAAGATGGAAACGAAATAATTTGGAAGGGATATGGTGGTTTTAATTAAGCTCGTACCCCTTTTCAATCTTGATATAGCGACATCGTACTGAAACGCTAAATCGCCCGGCGGAACGTCCTTGTCAGCAAGGGGTACCTATAGTCATTTTGAAATTTTCGCAGAATGTATATTAATTTTTATTGGCGTTTTAATAACAATAAAAAAAGATAAAAATGAAAGAGGTCATCCATAGAGTAAACCCTTGTTTTTGCTCGATGGTACGGAAGTAACGAAACCCTTCATGTGCACATCCGACTCGCACTTGGCCAGTTTTTTTAATAATAAATCGAGCTTCGTAGAACCGCGTCATTATATCGTCAGTATGGATAGACAGCTAGAGGAAAATATGCAGGTTAATCGCGTCGGGCGACGGCACAAATGCAATCAGAGTGTGTAATCCCTAACCGATTGAATCGCCCGCCGACACCGCCGATAATACACCCCCGTCCCCACCCTCACCCCCCATTGCACACCCACCGTAAAATGAACTTTCATTGCCCTGAAAATCGGTGCCAGACCAAGTTCATTTGGAAGTGGACTGGAATAAACTGAATCTGATAAAGTTGATCTTTTTATACACGTCGCAATTTAAGAAAATACGTCGTTGGAAAAATTAAATAAATCTTTTAGAGTAGTTCATGACACTAGTCTGAACTAATTTTTAGTAGTTTATGCCTCGTCCGTGTGGATTTAGTTTTTAAAATTCACAGGAACTCTTTGATTTTTCGGGATAAAAAAGCTTAACTCAATCAAAAAACGTCCACTGCTAGCCATAGGTGTCTTGAGAGTAAAAGATGAAAGGAGAATAAGCACTTAGTGGCTAAAAGGAAATTTTTCCACCAGTTCCTGGGACCAATCCGACGCGAGTGGTGGCTGCAGATAAAGAAAGCATCAGAAGATCGAAGATCTGGTGGCCGAGCCCAATATCGTTTTTTTTTTTCAATTTTCCAAATTTTTTTTATAATAGAAAATTTCATATATACAATACTATAAATCTAAATTTAATTCTAAAATTAAAACTAAAATAAAAACTAATTAAAATCTAAAACCCCATCCAAGCCACCGCAGTGTGGCATAGTACCCAAGATGCTGGCAGCATTACCTCTTTGGATGGCCAGGCTAATCCTTTGGCCAAGGTAGCTGCCAGCTCTTGGATCCCCGGTAGACTCGATCACCTTTTTTGATATCTCTAATTTATAATATAATAATATTTTATAATATAATTTTTTTTCCAAAATTCATTCCAAAGAGCCCAATATCGTTGGGGATAATAATTATACTTAGAATTTATTTGTACGTTTATTTTCCTACCTCGTAAGTAAGGGCGAAAGAACTTCAACCTTCAAGACCTCTTCATTACTTTTAGATATGATCGTCCAATGCAATATACCTATAAAAAAACTTGTTTATGATGCCACGATATAGTATAAAAGAAGAAAAATCTAATTTTTCCTCTTTGAAAATGAAATCCATCTAAATCGAGGACGATTTCAGTCCCATCATGAGCAACCCATCAACGGTTCACTACTGAGTGCAGGTCTCCTCTCAGAGAAGGGTTATAGGCCATAGTCCACCACGCTGGCCCAATGCGAATTAGTAGAATTCACACACATTTATGAACATTATGCACCCATGCCATCTGTGCAGGAAACCTTTCCTCACGATGTTCTCCTTCACCGTTGAAGCATATTATTTTTAATTGCTTTAACGCTCATAATTTCGGAAAGTCAGAGGTGTGTGCCCGGGCTTGAACCTGCGACCCCTCTGTATAAGAGACCGCAGTCCTAACCACTAGGCTATCACTACTTTACGATATCAGAGAGCATTCAAAATTCAAAATTCAAAATTATTTATTTCACGTAGGCCAACCTGTGGCTCTTATGACACGTCATGACTACCACCGGTTCGGAAAGCAGATTCTGCTGAGAAGGGCCGGCAAGAAACTCAGCAGTTGCTCTTTACAAAATAATCATTTTACAATATTATTATGAAGCTATTACATTGTAATAAGTTTTATCTACTCCAGCATCGAAAAGTTCCAATTTCGAGTTTGACAGCTGAATCGAAATGAACCCTCTTTCGGTTTTGCTTCTCATTTCGATGCAGCTCGTTGTATGGGAGCTGAATCGAAATGGTTATCTTCTTAAAATAGGATACCTAAAGCTAAGGCTCTGAGTTCTGGCACTTTTGTACCGTTCATATGACAGAGGCGCCACGGGCGGCTGGTGGCGGCTTACGGAGTTACTTTTTGTTGACAGAGGCGCCACAGGCGGCTGGTGGCGGCTTACGGAGTTACTTTTTGTTAGTTTATTGAGCCTACGGCGTATTTTGTTAATGATTTTACTTCCTTGTCGTAGATAAAATCTTGTATGCAACTGAACGTAATTAGTCATTTTAATTCTCGTACTATCCTATTTTGATACTCGGCAAGCCTCGTATCAAAAAACAGCACTCGAATTAAAATTACCCTCATTACGATGCAGTTGCATAAATAGCTATTTTATGCTATCTTGTGGCAGCTGGATGCCAAGCCGATTTAACCTATGCAACTTTGTTAGGATAAAATATAACATTTCCACAATGAGGGGAAGAAAATTCAATTCATGTTAAGTCGGGCAGACACAAAGTAGCACCATTCCCGCCGGCGGAACCCGTTCACGAGCATGACGCATGACCCAGCCATTGCTTCGCTCAACCATTTACTTGCTAAGATTAATTTTAAAACTAAAAGCAAATCAACGTTCACGAAGTAAGCGACGCTGGCTTCGCTCGTAGCCATTGTGGCGGGCTCTACCCCACTGCTCCACATGCCTATATGCAATTGTTCCTTGCGAGGACAATATTCTTCTCAAGTCGTCGGCAGTGAATAGGTCGGTACCCTCGGTTTTGTCGCGTGTCGCTAGAACAATGCGCCGCGAACAATGTACGTGAACGGGAGAAAAGGCTCTTTTGAGGGAATTCATTACTGAAGAATTTAACAAGTATGAAATTGAGACCTCGGTATCTGAGACTTTATAAGCGAAGTCAGTACATAATAATTTATTGAATAATTAGATTCCTTTGAAAAGTTTAGTTATTTCAAAAAAATAATTTTTTTTATTGTAATTAATAAAAAGTTGAACTGCGAGAGATCTAAACGCGCTCTGGAACAAACTCTATGACTAATAGCTTTGATAATGTAATCAAACCATTAGATAACAATAGAAGGTCAAATCATAATAAGTAGGTAATAATAATTAACTCTGTGCCAAGTTCGAGCCAATCAGAGCATGCTCTTTAGCACAGTAGACTTGCTTATGTTTACTCTGTCTTTAGGTCTCGGCCTAAAATCTTAATGACCTGAGTAATTATTTATTTGATAGATAATAGTTGTAAAACTTATTCTAAGTGATAATGTGGGATAATGGTAATAATAAAAAAAACCCGGGTTGAATAGAATAGAATAGAAATGTTTTTTATTCAAATAAACTTTTTTACAAGTGCTTTTGAATCGTCGATGAGTCTACCACTGGTTCGGGATGCCCTTCCTTCCGGGAAGAACCAGCAAGAAACTCGGCGGTTGCTCTTTTCAAAACAAGTTTCAATATAATAGATACTATGCTATGTATGCAGTGTTTCCACAATGAGGGAGAAGTTCCACAAAAGCATACCTGATTATAATTGAACACAATATGTTAAGATGGGCAGACCGAATGGGCGGCCCCATTCCCGCCGGTGGCACCCGTTCACGAGCATGACAAATGACTTCCATCATTTGACAGACAGCCATTGCTTCGCTCAGCCATATTTGAGTTGAGTTTTGTTGCTGCGCTCTTATCAGACCCGATGGCGTTTGGTACCCTATTAGCCTTAGTTTTAAGTTTGTCTGACCATAAGGTTCGAAAATTAATTGACATGCAAGATGTGTACAGTATACCTATTTAGAAAATAAATAAATGGTATCCAATCCAAAGGGTACTAAGAATTTTAACATTTAAAATGAAAAAGTCGCAATATTCACTTAATTACATCGCTCTGTTTTTTACTGTTTTCTACACACAAAGTAACTCGTAGACCAACCTGAGGGGTTTTAGAAGAATTAATTAGGGGTCACGTTTTAATTCGGCCGCCAGTCGGTGTAAAAAAATAATTAAACTTTTTGTGAGGCCCGCTCTAATTAGCTAGTGTGGGCAGCAGTGTGGGTAAGGGTGTGCTCTCACAGGCCACATAATTTGCGGCTGACTGTTTGCCTGAGTTTATATATTCTGTGCCTGAGTGTACGCCCAATACTAATAGCAGTCACTACGTGTTAAACAGTACATTATAACAATTTGTAGCGGATAAATTTTAAGCTATTGCATATCTTTTATCGCGGGCTTTGAACTAGGACAAACAGTTTGAGCGCGGCGACCGAATCAAGAAATTCCGTAACGAAAATAAACCTAACAACGTCGTTCAGTAAGCGTTCAACATTTTAGAGGTTCATAAGTAGCTCTGTTTGGTGCAGTGGGCGAGCGACCGCTTTCTTTACTGTATATGGTGTATGATGCGCAGGTTCGAATCTCACTAGCGAAGTAGTGACAGTGCGCTTTTCTTGTTTGTTTGTTTTTAAATTATTATTTTTGCATAATTTTTATTATGACTTTAATATGACTGCATGTTTTTATTGCTGTAAAACTGTTGGTGCCCTTAAATAAATAAATAAATAAATAAATTATGCAAAAAAATTGCATAAATATTACAATGGCATAAGTTGATAAAAAATGCTATGCAATAGCTTTACCGTGGCAGTCCACGAGTGCCACTTAATTTTTTATTTAAATACATCCTAAAAATTGCAAGTTTGGCGGGAACAGTTGTTCAAATTTATTGAAAGTCGATACACAGAGTTTTGGTGCTGACGGTTAGTAGGATCATGGTTGTAGTGTAAAATGATCAAGACACTCAGGGTGCGATTCCCGAGACATATTATAATGGGTTTTATTTCGGCTGGACCCGAGACTTTTGATATGTATTTAGCCCACTCACACTGCTTCACATTCGTTCAGTTATACTTAGATGCGGTAATTTTGCTGCTTATGCTTATTTGACGACGCAACCCACGAAGCAGCATCCGGTTAGATAGCTGACAGTCAACAGCAATACGCCTAGTGAGGCCATACCTTTAGTATTATATTACGTAGCCTGTGAAAGTGCGTACTCTTGTTTAGGTTTAGGTAATGTGAAACTGGGTTCATAAATAACTTTCACTGGAAAGGGTTTGATAAAGTACTATGTAGGTCTAAGAAGGCGGACCTACATAGTATCTAGAGCCTTTGTAGGTGCTGGAAATTCATAAACTTTACGAGATCAAACACAAAAAAATTTGCAGGAAATTTTAAATACCTGAATAATTTCAAGCGCAAGTTCAAAGTTAGTACTCTCCTAAAAATGTATTCCACATTTAAAATAATAGACCTAATTGACCGAGCGAAGCGAGGTCTCTGAGTTTACTAGAGCGATTTGCACTTGTCCGTCCGTCCGTCCGTCCGTCCGTCCGTCTGTCAGAGCCTTATAACTTTTGTATTACTGAACGTAATTACTTCAAATTTAGATATAATATGTAAACCGATGGCCTCCAGCCGAAAATGGCTTAAAAAGTTATAAAAATCTTTATTTCAGGGGGGCTCTCATAGAAGCGAATGCGAAGAAATTTTTTTTATTTGCGATTCATAGGTTTTCTGTGTATCATTTTAAAGACAATTTGAAAAAGAGTACAACCGTATTTTTTTTTAATTTTTTTCCTAAAATTGACGAAATGGGGGGCAAAGTGGCGATTTAATACGCTCGCTTGAAGACGCTCTCTGGGAAAATTTTCTATATATTTTCAAGTTGTACTTATTTTCTTACTTCACTTGTATCCTGTACTTGAACAACAAATACTAAAATTATATGAATATTATAAAGAAACGAGATTATTTAATTTTTAATGAGCATCAGTAAATTTCACATAGCTTCACAATAATGCTAATAGATGGCGCACTCCATACACACATAACTATTCCATGGAACTAGGACTACTAGGAGTTACGACTACGATCTATCCCAAAAACAGTTTTGCGTCGACTACTATTATTTAGGTACATAATATCATATTATTCAATTAAAATTATTCTTTAGTTAAATATCAAACTTCAATAATTTGAGATTTCGGGTTCATTAAATTATGTGATTATAAAGGATTTAAATAAAAACTTGATGGGTTCGGCACGATTTCGTGTCGTCCGACTGCTGTTACCAAGTTAAGTTACGTTAAGCTAAGTTGGGCCCAATTTATTAAGCATTTAATTTGGGCCAAATTAATTGCTGCATTTTGTATATTTTGTATTCGCGTCGATAGATGACGATTTGTACAGATGCCCCTAACCCGTTTTCACTCGTTAGTATACCTACATAATAATTCAATGTTTTCACTGACGTTCCCTTACCTTTACGGGCTACCTATGATAAGTTAGGTGATGATTACTGTCAACTTCTTTATCACGGGACACCTAAAAGGACATTGGGATGGATGTTAGGACTTAGGATTGTGTTTTGGAGCTACCTACGTAAAGAGACTCCTACATAGGGGATGATTTAGGTATGTTTGGTGAAAACGGGCATAATAATAATAATGTCAGTTTTGGTCGTCATGTATCGATTGAATGAATAATCATGGGATACCGTTACCGCGAGGTCTCAGTTCGGGGCGAACCACTAGTAATATATTATTATAATTACTATGTACGCTTTATGTTTGTTTGCTTAAATTTATTATTGCGAAGTTTGATGTTCTGTTCCATATTTTACATTTGTTAAAATGACGTGTTAATTTTTTTTTCGATACTACCTAATACATAGGAGCAGTAGATTTTGGTTTGACTTTTTTCTTGTCAGCCATATTGGATTTGTCATTAAGTCATACCCTTTTAACTAGTGGAAGAAAAATTCAATTAGGTATATAAATACAGTTTTTACCCTTCAATACTCTATCCTATCCTACTCTTCTATCCTATTGTATAATTTTTAGGGTTCCGTACCCAAAGGGTACCAACGGGACCCTATTACTAAGCCTACTCTCTCCGTCCCTCCGTCCGTCCGTCCGTCCGTCTGTCAGCGGGCTGTATCTCGGAAACCGTAATAGTTAGACAGATGAAATTTTCACATATTATGTATTTCTATTGCCGCTATAACAACAAATAATAAAAATTAAATTAAATTAAAAAAATTAAATTAAAATATTTCCATGGGTACATGGAAATGTTTTAATTTAATTCTTTTTAACGGAACCCTAAAAGAGCGAGGCCCGACTCGCACTTGGCCGATTTTTTCGTCTGAGCTGCTTCTTATTATAATTTACAATGTTAATAACTTTTAGTTAAATAATAAGAATCTAGGCATAATTATATAAGAGCACTAATAAAACAGCGTACAGAGAATACGCGTTACTCGGGTTAATAATATAAATTCTTTATCGATTTATTAAAATAAAATAGAGCTTAATTAGGGTTCCGTACCAAAATGGTAAAAATGGAACCCTTATGGTGAGACTTTCTCCGTCCGTCCGTCCGTCCGTCTGTCACAGTCGATTATTTCAGTAACTATTAAAGCTATTTACATGAAATTTGGCATAGTTGTGTATAATAGTGGCCCAACATCATTGGAATAAAGAAAAATCGAAAATTATTTTTAGTTTTATTAAAAAAGGGGGAAAATCGGGGGTTTGAAATTTGAAAGTAAAATAACTATACCGAGTGGGGTATCATATGAAAGGCCTTTACTTGTGCATTATAAAACAGTTTTTTATTTATTTCTATATATAATAGTTTTTGAGTAATCGGCCAAAATGTCGAAAAAAATACCCTTATCTCCGAAGTTTACCAATCAAAAAATCTGAAATAATTATGGTCAATAGAGGTTTATGTATATTTTACAGGAAAAATAAAAGCATTGCGAAAATTATTATAGTTTGATTAAAAAAGGGGGAAAACCGGGGGTTTGAAATATTAAAGTAAGATAACTATACCGAGTGGGGTATCATATGAAATGCCTTTACTTGTGCATTCTAAAACAGTTTTTCATTTATTTCTATATATAATAGTTTTTGATTAATCGGCCAAAATGTCGAAAAAAATACCGCCCGCCCCCCCCCCCCCCCCCCCCCCTTATCTCCGAAGTTTACCAATCGAAAAATCTGAAATAATTATGGTCAATAGAGGTTTATGTATATTTTACAGGAAAAATAAAAGCAACGCTCTAACTAGCATAGTTTTTTTTATATTAACAATAAACCTCTACAAAAAAAGTTAACGATAAATAAGCAAATTAATATAATATTATCGTTTTACTTTTACTTTAGGAGTACGGAACCCTCGGTGCGCGAGTCCGACTCGCACTTGGCCGGCTTTTTTTTTTAACTTGTTACGACTGAATAACAAACAAACCTTAATAAACATTGGTTCGTTAAAAATATTGTAACACTAACTTCAATTCCAGCCAACAAGATGTATTTTCTCAAACGCTTACATTGGAGGCACTTTTGTTGGTAAAGTCACTCGACACACAACATCTCACTTAGACCCAAGAAAAGAAAAGACTCTAGCTTGAAAGTAGCAGAACAGGTAATTAGGAGTAGAGAGCTTAATTTAGCGGCGGACTTTAATGGAGTTACGTGATTTGCATTCACTTTTAAAAAGATCGCACACCACCACAATATTTTTTTTTAAAGAATATCAGTCAAATTGAAGTTGACTAATATCCTCCTCTCCCCTCCAAATAAGCGGAAAACTTGTGCTAGGAGTGGGTACGACAATAGTGCAACGGGTGGGATTCGAACCTGTGACCTCTCAGTTTTCAGTTTCAGCTCTCACCTTTAAGCTGGGCTATTGAGGATATAATATGCTTGAGGTGCAAGGGCCTCAAAGGCCGCATGAAATTAATTGTCAAGCAGCATTGCGTGAGCATCTAAGCATTTCTTCAATTAACCCAATGCCGCCGAATTTCGTATGTGAAGTCATACTCTTACACATATCACCAAACCGCCGCAAAAAACCGCCGCTGCAGGGATGCAAATACCACAAGGCATTTATTGAAAATACGAATCACATGAGTATAGAAGTCACGTCAATGTCGATCATCTGAATGGATATTATCAGCATTTCTTCGATGTGATCGATGTGGCCGGATCTTGGTGATAAAATATAATATCTCCCCGTCAGGATATTTACAAGATTAAATAAATAAAACCAACCAAGTGCAAGTCGGCCCCGCAAACGACAGGTTCCGTACCATCGCACATGATGTAACCCAAGCTATTATTAAGATTGAACAACAAAAACTTATGATATGAATACCCCTTTAATTTTTAACTTTATTTTTTATTAGCTGATGCCCGCGACTTCATCCGCGTGGTTTTATTTTTAAAATACCTCGGGAATTCTTTGAATTTCTGGGATAAAAAGTACTCTGTGTCATCCTCCAGGCTCTCAACCATACCTATGCAAAAAATCACATCGATCTGTAGCTCTGTTGTGGCGTGATTGAAGGACAAACTGACAAGCAAACACACTTTTCGACCGAGCGAAGCGAAGGTCTTTGAGTTAACTAGAGCGATTTGCACTTGTCCGTCCGTCCGTCCGTCCGTCTGTCAGAGCCTTATAACTTTTGAATTACTGAACGTAATTACTTCAAATTTAGATATAATATGTAAACCGATGGCCTCCAGCCGAAAATGGCTTAAAAAGTTATAAAAATCTTTATTTCAGGGGGGCTCTCATAGAAGCGAATGCGAAGTAAAAAAAAAATATCGCGTTACATAAAATTGTTACGTATCATTTTAAAGATAATTTTGAACTGAGTACAAAAATATTTTTTTTTTAATTTTTTCGACCGAGCGAAGCGAAGGTCTTTGAGTTAACTAGAGCGATTTGCACTTGTCCGTCCGTCCGTCCGTCCGTCTGTCAGAGCCTTATAACTTTTGAATTACTGAACGTAATTACTTCAAATTTAGATATAATATGTAAACCGATGGCCTCCAGCCGAAAATGGCTTAAAAAGTTATAAAAATCTTTATTTCAGGGGGGCTCTCATAGAAGCGAATGCGAAGTAAAAAAAAAAATATCGCGTTATATAAAATTGTTACGTATCATTTTAAAGATAATTTTGAATTGAGTACAAAAATATTTTTTTTTTAATTTTTCCCTTAAAATTGACGAAATGGGGGGCTTTCAAAGTGGCGATTTTATACGCTCGCTTGAAGACGCTCTCTAGGAAAATCCGCTATGGATTTTCAAACTGATTTTATGTTTTTAGGTCACTTATATCCTGTACTTGAACAACAAATACTAAAATTATATGAATATTATAAAGAAACGAGATTATTTAATTTTTAATGTACATCAGTAATTCATATAGCATCAACATAGCTTCACAATAATGCTAATAGATGGCGCAGTCAGTAACTATTCCCATGGAACTACGAGTTACGACTAACGACCTATCCCAAAAACAGTTTTGCGTCGACCATTATTATTTAGTTACTTATTATAATACAATAATTGTATTGTAATTTTTTTTGTACCATATTATTCAATTAAAATTATTTTTTAGTTAAATTTTAGTTAAATATTGTATATTTTCTATTCGCGTCGATAGATGACGATTTGTACAGATGCCCGTAACCCGGTTTCACTCGTTAGTACCTACATAATAATTCAATGTTTTCACTAACGTTCCCTAACCTTTACGGGCTACCTATAAGTTAGGTGATTGATGTTTTCTGTCAACTTATTTATCACGATCCTGTACGGGACACCTAAAAGGATATTGGGACGGATGTTAGGACTTAGGATTGTATTTAGGAGCTACCTACGTTAAGAGACTCCTACTTAGGGGATGATTTAGGTATGTTTGGTGAAAACGGGCATAATAATAATGTCAGTTTTGGTTATCATGTATCGATTGAATGAATAATCATGGGATACCGTTACCGCGAGGTCTCAGTTCGGGGCGAACCACTAGTGTATTTATAATATTAGTATGATTATTTGTTGTAGAGGCAATAGGAATACACATTCTGTAAAAATTTCAAGTATCTACCATAAGGTTCATGAGATACAGCTAACTAAAAAACAGATGGATGGACAGCGAAGTCTTAGTAATCGAGTCCCGTGTCTTTGCTGGACTCCTTTTTAGAGTTCTATGTAACCCTAAAAAGGAGTCCAGCAAAGACAACTTGTGTGACAACCTGTCCGAGGAGCGCCCTTGAGGCTTTTCCCTGATAGATTTCAACCATCGGAGATAACTTCATTCACCTTTCATAGACAATTTTTATGTTTTCCCGGCCAGAATACAAAGTGACGTCGTATTGAAAGCCTTACTTTTCATCCAACAATAAAGTCCTTTCAAACTAGACCTATGAAGTGAATAAAGGTCAAAATATAAAGGCAAGGTTTTTGAACTTTGAGAACAAGGTACGAGTGTTCATAAAGTATCCAGCCGTTCGACGTCTAAGTGGAACTTACTTAGCACTCAAACGTTCCATCTTATTAAAGGTCCGAACCCTTGCCTCGCAGGCCTTTCTGCCCTAATTGTAAAAGATTGCTCAGTTACAATCCGTGTTTAATTTAATTAACCTTTATCAGATTAAACGCTTTCGCGTGTATCTGAGATTCTCTCGTTTCCATGCTTAGCACGATTAAGTTGACCGTTTGCGATATACATTGTGTTATTTGTATCTAGCTTTATTAACATTATTGAACGAAGCGAGCAATGTATTGTTTGCGCTCTAGGGCGTTACTGCAAACCAGTTATCGGGAAGACAAAGGGCAAGCAAGTGGATTTCCTTTGTGCTGATAGGATGAGAGATGGTGAACATAGAATATTATTGCTATTAGCATCTTACTGGGAGTACATATTAAAAACTGACTATAAGCTTGTTCAACCTTGTTTGACAATATTGTTTGAAAGCTACGCCTGCCTGGATTTCGTTGTCTCATTCTTACTACCTATCTAGTTGGAACACACCGTCGATAACTCCTTTAAGGAAGAGAAAAGTGCGGAATCTCTACTGGGCAGTATTCGGAAGGCTTTGAGATGTACAAAGCCTCAATAGCTCAACGGTTAAAGATGCGGACTGAAAACTGAAAGGTCGCAGGTTCGAATCCCACCCGTTGTACTATTGTCGTACCCACTTCTGACACAAGCTTTCCGCTTATTTGGTAGGGAGAGGAGGATATTAGTCAAGTTCAACTTGACTGATATTCTTTAAAAAAAATGTCTTCTCGCCCAGAATCCCTTATAATCTGACGGTGAAAGTTTACGAATAGTGCGCGTTTCCAGTGATAACTTATGAACCTAATAAAACAGCTTAGAGTCAGTCAGTCAGGGATTGAGAGAGAGAGAGAGCAGTGTCACTGCGAGTTCGAATGAAGTTTGAAAATAATCAGAGCTACCCACGTAAGTTCATCGAGACGCAAAGATAAGGCAGCAATAAGCAGGTGACATTGCTCTAAGAACTGATGTACCTTTTGGTACTTGAATGGCGACCCTGAAGACCTGCCACTATGCGGATGAACGATCTTAACCGAGCCGCTTGATAAAGGCGGTACACGACGCGATCCTTTCAAGAGAGTCTACCAGTGAATGTCTACCATATGAGATGATGATAATTCAAAATTAATGTGTAATTTTTAAAGGTCCGCTAGTTCTTAGACTACCCAAATGGATCTGCAGGCTATCGCAGTACAATCTCAACCTTTGATGCAATATCAGGCACCGCGTTTGTTTCTATTGTCCGAGCCTTATCGTCTGCCGACGACGGACTGCCTCGGTGGATGTTGGAGATTATAGACTAGTATGGATCTATCTTTAGTCTGTGCTAGGACTATATACTATGGAATAGGAAAAGCTATCAATTTAAGATAAAGATATTGATGATAAAATCATTCACATTTTTTGTTCAGCTATGGGAAGTTCTAAAAATGATTGCTACGGTGTAACGATCACAATCACGTCTGATTGTAGTCATTTTATGGCGTTCTTGCTGATCAATGCATTTTTCCAAAAAGCGATAGAGAATTCTCTATCGCTATTTGTACTAGCTGATAAGCCAGTTAGAGTTGATTGCGATCGTCACGATGTAGCAAACATAGGTGCACGCTATATTCCCTCACTCTCATAGCCCGATGGAATAGAAAACGAACACGACCGAAGAGATATTAGGCGCAGAACCGACG
The DNA here is from genome assembly GCA_029955525.1 of Oeneis ivallda. Lineage (NCBI taxonomy): Eukaryota > Metazoa > Arthropoda > Insecta > Lepidoptera > Nymphalidae > Oeneis > Oeneis ivallda. The sequence continues at coordinate 298,084 of JARPMR010000020.1, read as the reverse complement.
GCTTTAAGTGCTCTCCGAGGCACGAGGGTAACACACCGCCAACTTCGTAACTCCGGGCTAGTACTGAGAATTTCTTGACAGTAATATTAAACAGTAAAGTAAGTAAATTGGGCCGACCCGGGAAACGAACCCGGGACCTCGTCATCCATAGTCGAACAAGCTAACCTCTAGACCAACGAGGCGGTTTATAATGTATTATAGAACATTAACATATAGTTACGTGTGGTGTTGGTAGATGAGAATACAGTTGTCACCACTCCTATTCCCGTAGGTGCCGTACGAGGCGACCAAGGGAATATAACGGAGAACGGGCAACAGCATCCTCTGTTCTACTACTACCAATCTTCTGCAATCACCAACCTGTCTGCACAGCATGGTGATTATGGGTAAACCCTTCCGTTGGGAGAGGTCTAGTCCAGCTGTGGACTGTTATATGCTATTGATGATGACGATCATAGAACATTTAAACGTAAAGACGTGAAAAAATTGAGGACAAAAACCATAATAATTATCCATTTCCAAGCTTCCACAATTTGCATTACCCTGTCGCGCGTGTCAGCGCCGCGTTAAAGCCAAGTGAAGTAAAGTGAAGCGACTCCTGCGGTTAGCTGCTAATTAATGGACAAAGTGGAAGCGTCTTCTTTTTTGCGGGAGAGAATGAAAGCGACCGCAGCAGTGTATCGATTTCCTTACCCAACGTTGGCGGTTAGAACTCTCGCTGACTGCGAAATTTTGATTAAAGAAAATGTTCACAAAAAATATTAATAGATAACCGACATCTAGGTCATGTTTACCAATTTTTCATCAAGGCCATGTCTTAAAATGAATATTTGAATATTAGTTTCAATTCGATACCTTAACATGGGTAGCCTAAGTATGTCATTTCTGTGGTGGTGTCGTGTGATGCGGGCTGTTACGCTCCCTCTAATATGGTTGAGCGAAGCAATGGCTGGATCATGCGTCATGCTCGTGAACGAGTGCCACCAGCGGGAATGGGGCTACTTTTTGTCTGCCCATCTTAACACGTGTTGAATTATAATAAGGTATGCTTTCGTGGAACTCATTTTGGAAACACGGCATATATAGCATAGTATCTATTGAATTGTAAACCTGATTTAAAAAGAGCAACCGCCGAGTTTCTTGCTGGTTCTTCTTGGCAGGAAGGGTATTCCGAACCAGTGGTAGACTCATCAACGATTCAAAAGCACTTGTAAAAAGTTTATTTGAATAAAAAACATTTCTATTCTATTCTATTTTATTCTACATGCTGTAAAAAAATACGCATTCCCTATAATGCGAAAGCAACGTGACCAGAGGAATAGTTTAACAATACAATTTTTTTGACGTAAAATGAAGTATTAATCTCACGATTACTCTCTCAACAACTAGAAAATGTAACAAAAGTACACATTTAAACAACTAATTTTATCTGTCTATGTAATGTGGTCGGAAAGATTTATTCAGTTGTAGTGTAAATAACGCCGGGAACCTTATTGCCGATTTCGCTTATTATATTTACGCTCGGATAAAACTTATTTGACGTTGGTGAAATCGGTCCTAAGGCTGAGATCTATAAATCGTACTCTGGCTCTGCTTAAAACTCGAGATAGGGTTAAAATGAGACACAAAAATGTTCTGACATAAATCTATCTTGTTTTGAATCAGTCTTGAGTTTGAGCTTACCCTTAATAACTCTTTGGGTCACTGAGCGAAGTATTTAAGCATGCTCGTTGAAGTCACTCGCATTTTCACTGAAAAGTTTACTTATTACGTCATGCGGTCAGCCGGACGACACTTTTGTTAAATCGCTCTGAGGAGGCAGCCGGTGAGGGCGCGCGTGTGTTGAGGACGGCAGAGTGACGCGAATATATGGCGCCTTCATAGGGCTCAGGAGGTGGCATTTTGGCGGGTGTCACGCGCACCGGACGGATCCCGACGAGTGTTCGTGACTAGGGAAAACTTGTTTGTGATCATTTTGTTTATTTAATTTTACCATGCATCAACACACTAGCTTTTTGCCTGCGACTTCGTACGCGTGGATTTATTGAAACGTAGTTCCTTATCGCGCGGTGCGGAAGGGGGCTAGACGGAAAAAATTAAGACAAAATTGAACCGACACTCGACACTGATCGACACTTTTTGAAACCGACACTTTTTTAACCGACTTTCAAAAAGGTGGAGGTTCTCAATTCGGCCGGTATCTTTTTTTTTCTTTTTTTTTTTCTATGTATGTCCACCGATTTCTCCGGGATTACTGGACCGATTCGCGTGTTTTTTTTTTAATCGACAGAGGATGTTTGCGAAATGGTCCCATAAAAATGTTAACCTTCAACTCCTCAAGCCTAATGCTGCAGGGATATTGCTCACCTAAAACTATGGCGATTTAGGAAATTTCAATTACGAATTGATATTGTAGGTAACAAGTATGGACTACATCATGGAGCTCCAGGTCCTAGCTCCTCAATCATAGGATACTACACTTAAAAGCTTAAAATAAAAATTCTTTTCAAAAAACCGACTTCTAACGCCACAACAAAGTATAAAAATAATTTTAGTTTGTCCACGTTTGTTGAAGTCGGGCGGGCCTAAAATACACACTATGAAACCGACTCGCGAGTCGCGATGCTCGCTCGACTTCTACAAACGAGTCTATCATATTCTGTAGCGTCGCGCATCGGTTTCATAGTTTGTATATAGGCCCGCCCGACTTCAACAAACGTGGACAAACTAAAATTATTTTTATACTTTGTAGTGGCGTTAGAAGTCGGTTTTTTGAAAAGAATTTTTTTTAATGTGAATTTGGCATTGTTGTGTTCGGTATTTTCGCGGTACAATAATGGGTCTCCGTAGCCTTGTGGCTTCTGCAGTCGCCTAACAGCCAAAGGTCAATGGTGGTCAATCCCAGCTCGACAGACCGAATTTTCCATTTTCTTTCAAGCTTGGCGAAAGTTTGTATGTGTATATGTTTGGTAATTTTTCACGCAAAAACTACTACACAGATTTGGCTGGAATTTGGAATGAACATAGCTCATTACCTGGATTAACACATAGACTACATTTTATCCTGAAAATTTAGAGTTCCAGTGTGAATGAAAAAACCTTTATTCACACGGACGAAGTCGCGGGCATCATCTAGTGTTTATATATTATGTATTGAAATTTTATACTAATATTACAATAAGTAGCTTTGAATAAAGCTTCCACTGATTAAACTTCAATAGCAGATAATAATAATATCTTAGCAATTTCTCATTTCTGTATGAGGCATAAGAACTGTCTTATCTTAATAGAAAATTTTATTTTTAATAGAAAACAACTTTAATACTAAAACATTAATTTAATCTGTTCATAACAATTCTTACTAATATTAGAAATCCTTTGTGGGCTGAGTACTGAGAGAGTATGTAATAAATATGGTTATATACTCAAAGAATAAATATGATTCAGAAGAAATTATAAGACTTTAAACAATGTGTTAATAGTTATTTGTTCAACAAGATAGCAAAGATATTTTTTGTTGCGAGTGCCTAGTTTGAATCCCGAGTGAGTTCATGTATAATTATTACGTACTTAAATATGATAAAACCACAGTTTCTGAGCAGGTCTTCACATCTTTAGCAAGTCTCCAACCGTTAAATAATTCATAGGCTTTCAAGTATTTTTTGAAGACTTTTCCGGAAGAAAGTTTAATTCAGCGTTAGACACTGCTTCCTTCAATTCTGATGGTGTTGAATAATTATCCCTACAATCACTCATTTTGTTACTTTTAAAACTTTTATAATAATTATCTTAAAAGTGGGTACGTAATTATTAGGATAATAAACAATTTTTCTTTTGTTTTCCCGCCATGTTTTATTCCATAATTGTCTGCGTTTGGAATTGTCATTCATAAATAAATATATAAGTAAAATTAATTAATTTTAATTCTTAAATCTTCTACGTTTCATGTTATTATTTAACAGATTTCTAAATTTTAAAACACATTTAACAAAACATAATAGTTTAAATAATAAATTAGAAAATTTTGATGGAATAAAATGTATACTTACAATATTTTATACAAATTTTCTGAACTTTTCTTGAGACAATGAATAGATGGGTGTGTTCCAAAATACACTGCGAGCACTGCTCAGTGCTCTCATTGGTGAAAAATTTGGTCCGTTACAGACTGCCAGTACAATGCCGCAGTACCCTAGGGAAATGTATGACGTCATAACTTGCTGCCATTTTATGTACCGTGAGCACTAGCGCTTTCGATGTAAGGTGCTCTCAGTACTTTGATCACGTGATCACAAAATAGAATCGCGCCTAGAGATTTGAAAAAATGGGGATGAATGATGATAGTATACTGGACTGCGTTCCATTTTAAACAGTAACCAGTATAGCAAACTAAGAAGGAACAACTTCACAGTATTACTGGATTGACGTCACACCTTACTTTTTCTCACTGAGTGATCAAAAACAAATTTTACTCACTGGTTTTGGAGCAGCAAAGGCACCCTTTTTGAGCTAGTGAGGTGAAAAACCCATTTATTAAGTCGAGGACTGGTTATTACAAAGTTAGTGAATTTCTCAATGTCAAAGCTGACCACAAGATTACCTACGTCGTAACTTATATTTTGTATATTTTGTTTTGAAAAGAGCTACTGCTGAGTTTCTGGCCGGTTCTTCTCAGCTGAGTCTGCTTTTCGAACCGGTTTTAGAATCTAGTCGTGTCATAAGAGCTACAGGTTGGCCTACATGAAATAGATAGTTTTGAATTTGGTACATACCGTAACCAGGCAAAAATATCCATAAATTTCACATTACATTATTTACGTTACATATATTTTACGTTTCCCCTCTCTTATTAAATGAGACGTCTTTCTTTACACAAGAATGTGCAAACATTCGGTAAGCAGCAGGATCCACAGCCATACGTCGTCTCGGCGCGTCACTTATTCATTCAGAATGTCGATCAAAGTTCCAGTGTGTTCTGTAAAAGGCAGCATCGTTCCGATTCCATTGTGTCTTGAAACGAACATTGGGAGTGTATGGTTTAATTAACTCCATATTGATTTATTAATTGATCTGTTTAACGCCGCCTGCCACAAGTACTAGTAGTACTTACTAGTTACTTACTGGGGTAGTCTCAATTAATAGAAGCTTGAAATTTTGACAATAAGTTCTTTTTGTGACGTAGATACTCATGAAAAAAGGACTTTTTGAAATCCCACCCCGAAAGTAGTCAAATAGGGGGTCAAAGTTTGTTTCAAACTCCGTCATTTGTCAAGTTATATGCATGAAATTTGGTATTTGTGTTTTCAATTTAAAATAAAGAAAGATTTGTTTCACAGTTTTTGGAAGTTCTACCCCCAAAATTAAATAGGGGATGAATATTTATATGAATGATCTTCATTTTCAAAGTAATTTTTCAAGTTATATCCATGAAACTTGGTATTGGAATTGGTATTTTGACTTTTGATTTAAAATAAAGAAGTACGTGTGTCACAGTTTTTGAAAGTTCTTAGGGGGTCAATGTAACACGGCACGCTGATTTACGCGGTATGAACTTCGTGCATCTTGCAAAATGTTGATTGAAATATATTCTCTCACGTGCGATCACATGATATTGCAGAGAGCATTCTTAAGCTTTCCAATACGCCTGATTTGATACTTTGTGAGGCGGTGGCATTGAACCGTCAATTAAAGATACATTACAATATTGTACACTATAACTTCGCCTTTCATTATATTATCGCCTTTGTTATGTAACAGACTTGTTCAATAATTCAATAATTTAAACGCTACCATTGTTGGTCTTCCTGTGAAAGGCAAAGTAATTTTACTAATTTTGATCAGACAATAGAGAATAGAACGTCTATTTTATTCGTTTGTAAAGTAGATAAATATAAGGACGCTAAGGGCTGCTTTAAACGAAAAAGATTTTATAAAACACGTCTTGTTGATGACTTTTGATTACGGAGCGTTAGAAAATAGACTTCTAATTTATGTAGTTTCGCTCACACTTCACAGAATATAACAATAGAATCATTATTATTACAAAAATGTAGGTATATTGTGTAAAAATAATTACAGTTTCAAAAATAAATTCAATTAATTTTGTGTTTGACAAGCAAATTTTTTTGGATAAATAAAAATTGAAAAAAAAAATCTAAAGCACTTGTGCTGTTTGTTTGCCAGCAAAAGGCCCAAGAGGGGTAAAATTAACTTTCAGGACATGTATTATCCTTGAAAATGCATTCTTCGAGCGAGTTTATTGAAAAATAAACTTTTCGTACCACTTGCTCAAAAAAGTGACATTCTGTGCCACAAAAAGCGAACATAACAATAGTCATTTTTAATCCGTTAAAAACAGGGAAAGAAAATTGTACTGAATTTCATTCATCCTCTAGGGGGAGAATGTGATTTAAATTTGGAATACTTACCGAAATTTATACTGAACTACATCTGTGTTTACACCATTGAGTTTGTATATAAAGCATTGTACATCTTTTTGAAAAAGGAATACGCATTTATTATGCAGTTATGATTATTAAATAAAATTACGAAAACCGACGAGGCCGTATGAGCTTGATGCCTTTGCTTTTCCGACAAAAAAATATTAGTCTAGGAATTTGCCGCGTTTTTGTTTTCTTCAAATACATAAACGTTAAGTTTATTTTAATTTATTTTTATAAATAAGTAAATGTTCTAAAAATACGTTACGATGTTAAATCAAAGCGACAGTGACAGTGAATTGTCGGATTCCATCAGTGCAAATGCTCAGACGCAAGAACAGAGAAATACTCAAATCAACTCATCAACAATAAATGTACCAAACAAAAATGTAACTCTCACTATCAATAATAATTGGACCAATGTTTCGAATGTTAACTTTTACTTTTAATTGTCATTATCTATACATATAATAAAACTGTAACTGGAAGATTTCTGTACATTTAATATATTTTGAAAATTTTATTTGGGGGATGCTTTACTATCGATATTGAGCCCAAAACAGATTTAAATTATTTAATTTTTGTCTGTTTGTTTGTCCTTCTTTCACGTAAAAACTACCGCACAGATTTCTACAAAATTTTATACCATGGTAGCTTATTACTCGGGTCAACATCTAGGCTACTTTTTATCCCGGAAAATCAAGGAGTTCCCGAGGGACTTTAAAAACTAAATCCACGCGGACAAAGTCGCGGGCATCAGCTAGTTTTTAATAAATGCTTATCTCATATTATTATTGTGTTAATTTTTTCGCAAATGGTACGAAAAGTAGAGTATTTTCCTCGGTGATAAAGCTGTCTTAGTCTTGGGTGAACTTAAATCCCTCGCTACACTCAGGACTCGTCTTAAATCCCTCGCTTCGCTCGTGATTTAAGTTTTTAACACCCTCGCTACGCTCGGGAGTAAACCTCGAGTCCTTCGTTACGCTCGCGATTTAAATCGTCACCCGCGACAGAAGACACTGCTTTATCCCCTTGGTTAATAATCTACTATTAAATAATATTCTTTCAAGTTCAAAATTAACTGTCAGATGTTACATTAGCGCTCAATGGAACAAAAGAAGATCACAAAATATTCGGCCAGCAAATTGACCAATAAAGGGAAAGTTGCGAAAGCGTGATTTCCTCGGAGCTTCGAGTTGCGAAGTTTCAATTGTTGTCGGATTGTTTTTTAAAGTATTCTTCCCACTAAGGGTCGGAAAAGGGAAGACTAGGATTTGAGGCAACAAGGGATGTCTTCACTGCTACCTTGGCTATTGTTTATTTATCAAGGTGAGTGTATACGATAATCTCTGAGATTCATCTGCGTGAGCGTCGTAATTTTCTATTACATGAAATTTAAGTTATACCTATTGACATGCTTCAAAACCTATTTTGTTCTTAGCTTTTCATAAGAATTGGGATCAATGTGATCTTTTGCATGAGTAGGTATAGTTGAAAAGTGGGAGCATGACGTATGCTTCCTTTTGTCGCGGGAAAACAGAAGGTTCCCGTGGGATATTTAAAAACATGTCATCACGTGGATGAACTCATGGACAAAAGTTATTTAAACACACTCGTTACATAGCTTAAATACACTCGTTATATAACTTATATACACTCGTTACATAACTTAAACGCACTCTTTTGGAGTTTACTCCTTAAGAATCGATTTTAGGCGCCCGGTATGAGAAAAATTCGAGGAGTAAAATCTACTTATGAATGACCTTGTTACGTTTTTCACAACGATGCAAATTTCTACCCTAACGATGAGTAAATAAGGTTGGTTTTCGCTTGAGTTGTCGAATGCCCTCGTTACGTTTTTCACAACGATGCAAATTTCTACCCTAACGTTGAGTAAATAAGGTTGGTTTTCGTGCGAAAGAGCTTTCCGAGGGAAGCCGTGACCTCGTTACGTTTTTCACAACGATGCAAATTTCTACCCTAACGTTGAGTAAATAAGGTTGGTTTTCGTGCGAAAGAGCTTTCGCTTAGGGAAGCCGAGCGCGTACCGATCGGGTCCGAGCGGCGCCGAGACGCAGCGAGCGCCGCGTATGCATTACGACGTTGTAAGGAGTAAACTCCAGTCGTGCGTCGGAGCTGACACACACACTTTTTTTTTAGGTTGCCATGTAGTTTGTAGTTTGTATTTGTGGAGGAGACGCCTGCTAACGCCAGGCGGGTGATCAGTCCTGTGTCGGAACTATTCCACCCAATTCCCCGTGTTTGGACACAGGTTACTGGTGCCCAGACAGCCTACCCCCCTCAAACCTACCTGTAGCTTTCGTAAACCTAACGATGTCTCCTATTGAAAGGTTTGTTAGGTCTTCTTCACTTAATCTATCCTTACCTTGTAGTTCCCATCTTACCAATGAGTACATAGGGCACTCAGCTATAAAGTGGAAGCTGGTCTCTTCCTCACCACACTCTGGACAGGGTGGGTCTTCTTGTATTCTCATTATTGTGAGATGTCTATTTAGCAGACAGTGTCCCGTTGCTATTCCTATTACCAATGCAATATTGTTCCTACTTTGTGACATAATTTGTCTTGTCTTCATTTTATCGAATGATTTCAGGAACAATTTCGATTGTCTATATTGAATCGAGTTGTTCCATCTTGAGTTCGATTCTCTTTCTACGATTCCCTCTATCACTCTTTTGGTAATCGTGTACGGAATGGGTAGGCAAGGCTCAGGTCCATAAAATTGGATACTTGCTCCCATTCGAGCTAGTTCATCTGCTTTCTCATTACCGATGTTCCCTTGGTGTCCAGGAACCCAAGCCAAGGTTGCCATAGTGTAAGAGGCTAACACACTCGGGCGCGTGGATTCGAATCCCGCTGGCTTCGGAATTTTAGATATGTGTTTATAAATGTATTCCTAAACGCACTCGTTACATTGCTTAAACGCATCCGTTACATAACTTAAACGCACTCGCTACATAACTTTAATACACTCGTCACATGATGTGAAAGCGTTTTAAAAAAGCTTAAACTCTATTTATTGTAAATAATAAAGACCGCAAGTTGTAGTTCCAATAGCGCGAGGTGCTTAATGCAGGAAATATTGAATTATCCGTCGACGCAATTACTGCGGACGTGACGGCGCGTGTAAATAGGAGCCTCGATTTATTAACGCGAGACCGACGAGAAGCCTACTCTATAGCTGCAAACTTGTTTTTTTATGAAGGCAACACTTTGATGACTTGTTTAACCCTTTTGACGTGATAACGTCTGAATCGATGAACACCGCTTGCACGCACGAAAAAGTGTCACTTTCCGCCTGAGCCTGCGCGTGCAAGCGAGAGCGCGGAACAAGCGATAGAGAGGAACGATCGGCCCAAGCGTTGGCTTGTGACTAGAGAAAATTGTAATTTTCAATTAACTCTTTCTTTGTTATACAAAATAATGATAATTCAGTGATAATAATTCAATTCAATTCATAAAAGCATGAAATTTTCCATCAATGTTTCTTTATGACGTTATCACGTAAAACTATCGTCCGTAAACCGTCTTTACAGACAACCAATTTTTTTCTTAAATCCACATTCGAGCAAATCTATATATATAAAAGAAAGTGGTGTTAGTTACAGTATTTATAACTCAAGAACGGATGAACCGATTTGGCTGAAAATTGGTGGAGAGGTAGCTTAGAACCAGGAGACGGACTTAGGATACTTTTTATCCCGTTCGACCGCGTTTCCGTCATGTCACTATAAAACGTGGTATAAGAAAAACGCATCTGACATGGAATAACAAAACGCAAATGACAGTGGAATAACAAAACGTAAATGACAGCTAAACGTAATTTTGTCTTTGGTTAAGTATGATAAAAAATTTGACAATTATGAAAAGTGTTATAATAAAGCATTACTGATATTATAAATGCGAAAGTGTGTTTGTTTGTTGGTTTGTCCTTCAATCACGTCGCAACAGAACAGCGGATTGATGCGATTTTTTGCATGGGTATAGTAATGGATGTAGTAGTGGTTCTTCAGACCGGGAGAGCTACTTTTTATCTCGGATAATGAAAGAGTTCCCGCGGGATTTTTAAAAACTAAATCCATGCGGACGAAGTGGCGAACATCAGCTAGTCCTAAATAAAATAAAAAAAATAAAACGTAATCTAATATATAAAATTCTCATGTCGCGGTGTTTGTTACCAAACTCTTCCGAAACGGCGGGACCGATTTTTATGAAATTTTGTGTGCATATCTGTTTTTCATACCCCTAAATGATAAGGGTGACCAACCCCTAAATATTTTTGTTGGTGGTACGAAGTTCACTGGGTCAGCTATTAATATTATGTAATAACTAATAATAAAGTGTATGTGTCTCTGTGAACTTTATACGTCTCAACCGCTAAACATCTTAGCTGACATCTGAAAAGCTTCTTGCATAGTGGAAACGGACATAGGATATTTTTTGGGAAATCTAAGAGTTCTCATGGGATTTCTTCATTGACTGATAGACTGATCTGTGGAAGTCCAAGCAACGGACTTCCACAGATCTCGGTTTTGAGCCATCTGTATCCAGTGGCTGCATGCGACTAATCTGATGTTGTTGGTTACCTTGTGGGGGGGGGGGGGGAATCTGCCCACACTGCGCTTCGTGCACTCTGGGTGCCCAACAACCATCAGATTTTCTAACTATACCTATGTCATTGGCAAATGGGTGAGCCATTGCCAGTCTACGCGACTCGATGAACTATGTCTGTAAAAAAAACAACTTCACCGAATGAGTGGATTCGATTCTAATAATGGACAAAACAAAGCCACATGTCATCAATGTGGAAAGTGTATAGAATAACAGACCCTACGAAAACTTGTTAAGACCCTAACAAAACTTGTTAAGACTGTAAATACTTGTGAGGCATTAATTGCAAACTAGATTACCCCCTTCGGTCCTTCGACTCTCCCGGTAACGGGTCCGGAGCAATAGATACATCCCACGCGCGGGTACAAGTTGTTTTTGCGTCCCTTAAACATGCCGCGTTCTGCCTGCTACTTGAACTACTGCGGGTTGGTCATACACATGCCGCGTTCTGCCTGCTACTTAAACTACTGCGGGTTGGTCATACACATGCCGCGTTCTGCCTGCTACTTGAACTACTGCGGGTTGGTCATACACATGCCGCGTTCTGCCTGCTACTTGAACTGCTGCGGGTTGGTCATACACATGCCGCGTTCTGCCTGCTACTTGAACTGCTGCGGGTTGGTCATACACATGCCGCGTTCTGCCTGCTACTTGAACTGCTGCGGGTTGATCATACACATGCCGCGTTCTGCCTGCTACTTGAACTGCTGCGGGTTGGTCATACACATGCCGCGTTCTGTCTGCTACTTGAACTGCTGCGGGTTGGTCATACACATGCCGCGTTCTGCCTGCTACTTGAACTGCTGCGGGTTGGTCATACACATGCCGCGTTCTGCCTGCTACTTGAACTGCTGCGGGTTGGTCATACACATGCCGCGTTCTGCCTGCTACTTCCTCAACTACAGTCATGCAAAAAAACACGAAGATCCGTAGCTCTGTTGCAGCGTGATTGAAGGACAAATCAAAAACACACTTTCGCATTTATATTATATTTTTTGAAATCCGCTTTTTTTTATAAATATTTCAAAGTTTAATTAGGATAATGCTATCATGCAGGTGATTCCTAATTGAAAATCTTTATATTTAAGTTAGTTTCTTAATCGACAGGCTATTTGATAACAATCTCAGTGATATGGCTAGTACTAAAGAAAATCGTAGGTACTGATGTTCGAGGAGTGATCGTTTCGCGTATTTGCGAGTCGCCGATCGAATCACCCTTTGGGCGGATGTCGGGATTCGGGAATTGACCGATTCCGTCAATTTCGGAAACGTAACCTGCGATTTCCGCGGGCGGTCATACACGGCAGCGGAACGATTCCGGAACTCGGGTCGGGAGAAAATTGAATTTCAATGTCACGACGGTGCAGATGTAAAAATGATTCTCCTCGGGACGATCGTTGGGCGGCGCGCGCAGGGCGGGCGGGGGCGGGCGGGGGCGGGGGCGGCGTGCGCGCGCCGCGGGCGGGAGGGAGCCGCCAGTGTCCCGGGCCGGCCGCGTAGACCGCACGTGACGCGCGCCTCCCCGGAGCTGCTCAAACCCGCCGAGTGTCGCAGTGAGCGCTCTGTGAGCCAAGCGACGAGCGAACCGCGGAACTCGCTCGGAGTGACACGCTCGCCAGTGCCGTGACTGATATGCTTATCTGAGGCCGGTGTAACTTGCAAGTTCCTCTATTTGTGGTTACGTAAGGACAGTGCTCGAGAGATTAATCTCTGGTTAAATATCTGTGTCAGTGAAGTAATCCGGACGGGCTATCCGCGATCTGGAGCGACGTCAGAGCCTCCGGAACGATAGAGATAACGTCTCGGCGGCAAAGTTTCGCTGATCCGATCCCACTTAGTTGACAGTACGGAGGTAAGTCGCTTGAGCTATATTGTTTTAATTATAAATGCTAAGTCCCTGTTGTGGGCTTTTCGCCTCTGAAAATCAGTCAAAAGTTGCTTAAACTAACTAGGTATATAGGTACTTACTACATTATTCTCTTATTAACTATAAGATATGTTAAGTATATCTCTATAGTTTTAAAACAAATAAGCAAAACTGAAACATTGCCCAAAAGTATAAAAGCGAATATTTCCACATGAATAATAATAATAATTTTCTGTTCTGTTCTAAGACTGTGAAAGTCTTAATTTGTATTAATTCGTTTGAAATGAAAAAATTCAATCATTCTTGATTGAGTAGGTATATCCCAAATTTATTTCTGGTTAGAACTTTACTGCAATCTTCTCTTATGTTTGGTATACGGTACATATTTTTGTAAAAAGTTTTTTTTATAGGTAAGAAAACTTAAACTTTTTCAACAAAACTTTTTATGATGTTACCTATTTCCCATCATTATATTATTATGAAACGAACATATTCAATATTCTGAAGTGTCTTGTAACTTCCCGTATCCTAGTAGGTCCTGTATGATGTATTTCATCTGAAGACGTGACAATCCGTCGGCGGCAAAACTTTACCTACTGCTTTTATTGTGAACCCAAAACTATATCCTACTAATACCAGGTATCTACTGAACTTTAAGTTAACGATGAAAATCAATATTTCTTTATCATAGCCCGAAAAACCAATAAACCTATTATATTTTATTAATTTTATTTGTGATGCAAATTTGAACAAGCGAAGGATCTCATAAATGCGTGTAATGTTAAAATTTAAATGTTTGGACAGAAACAACTCTCGGTTATAGCGATTGCGGTCTATATGAATGAAATAAGGATATATTCTTTACTAGCTTATGCCTGCGACTACTTTAGTTTTTAAAGTCCCACGGGAACTATTTGATTTTCCGGTATAAAAAGTAGCCTATGTCAGTCTCCAGATCTTCAACTATACCCAAACAAAAAATCACGTCGATCCGTAGCTCCGTTGCCGCGTATTCAAGATTCAAGAACAAATCAACAAACCAACACACACACTTTCACATCATACTTCATACTAATATTATAAATGTGAATGTTTGTGAAGATGTATGAATGGATGTTTGGATGGATGGATGTTTGTTACTCTTTAACGCCACAACGAATGAACCACTTTGGCTGAAATTTGGAATGGAGATAGCTCATACCCAGGATTAACACATAGGCATTTTATCTCGGAAAATTACAGTTCTCGTGGGAATTAAAAACCTTAATCACGCGGACAAAGTCGCGGGTATCATCTAGTCTATAATAATAGCAAGGATTGTACACCAACATGACGTCACACTAAACGCATACTTACTGCATATTATTGAAAAGCAACTGATGCTCGTTAACGTCCGGGGATAGGAAATTATTTGTTTTTCCAATTGTAAGTTTATTGAATCGCTAACGATATTAAATTATTATACTATCAATACGTATGAATTCAATTGATTGTGAAGATAAATCGTTCCATACTACGAGCTTTAAGTAGCGCGAAGGCAATAAGATGACGAACAACTCCTCGACCCTCGTTTTATTACATCTAGGTCCGCTTTGTGTCGGTCCACGCCTCGAGGAGATGCGTTTCATCTCAAGATGTGCTAAGTCGGCGCGTAAAACTTTATAGCCTTTATACCCGATCTGAGCCGGCGCTGCAGGCCGCGCTAGTGCTCCGATAACAGCTTGAATAAAACATTAAATTCGCGGAAAACCTACTCTATTTGATTAAGGTCGTAATCGCTGGGTTTCCGAATAAAAAATCAGTGCCGCAAACATACTGAGTATTTGGTAAACTTTAACGATGTTAACATAATTAAGTCCACAATGGAAAGATATAAGCGAATGGGAAAATTATTGTTTTGTGAAAATCACTGAAAAGGTAATTAATAAAAAGAAAATGACTTCTAGTTGAAAAGGCTGGATACTTTCAAGTTTTGAATGCTATCTATGAACACAGTCAATGTGTATAAGCCAGAATCAATTGCAAGTATCTTAATTAAAACTTAACTAAATTTAACAAAAATTCTTTTCAAAAAACCGACTTCTAACGCCACTACAAAGTATAAAAATAATTTTAGTTTGTCCACATTTGTTGAAGTCGGGCGGGCCTAAATTCAAACTAAGAAACCGATGCGCGACGCTACACAAAATGAGAGACTCGTTTGTAGAAGTCGAGCGAGCATCGCGAGTCGGTTTCATAGTTTGTATTTTAGGCCCGCCCGACTTCAACAAACGTGGACAAACTAAAATTATTTTTATACTTTGTAGTGGCGTTAGAAGTCGGTGAGCTCCATGATGTAGTCCATACTTGTTACCTACGATAATAATTCGTAATCGACATTTCCTAAATCTCTGTATTTTAGGTGAGTAATATCCCTGCAGCATCAGACTTGAGGAGTTGAAGGTCAACATTTTTATGGGACCATTTCGCAAACATCCTCTGTCGATTAAAAAAAAATCACGAGAATTCGTCCAGTAATCCCGGAGAAATCGGTGGACATACATAGAAAAAAAAAAAAAAAAAGATACCGGCCGAATTGAGAACCTCCTCCTTTTTGGAAGTCGGTTAAAAATCAGTACACTTACTTATTTAACTTAGGGTTTGCAATAAAGACGACACATATAATATCAATAGATATATTATGCGAATGTACAAAAATGACGCAAACTTATTAATTTTGCATTACACTAGCGGCACGCTATGATGGCCGGTTTGACGTTTGTCCGCTCATGAAGTTCCGTATTAATTGATAACGACTTTGAAGGAAATAATTGTATTACTTTATTGACGATAGTGATGTGCAGAGATTCATAAATTTTATCGAATGTAGTTTTAGGTTTAGGACTCAAAATTTATTTATTAAATTGATTTCTAAAATGTATACAAGTGTAGAAAAATCAGTTTGCACCATTTAAGGGGTGAATGTACTTGTGAATATGAACAATTTTCACTATGTGGACAAACCTCTGAAATCGCAAAAAAATATCAGCTGTTTCATACAAAAGGTAAAATTTTTATTTTTATATGATATATACCACAACTCGGCATTTGGTTTTCTAAATTGAAAATTTTTAAAAATGGAATCTAATACGATCGTCACATAGGATCGCTGGCTAGCACAACTACTACCTCCGGCAAACTCGCGTCAATGCTCAATGCAAAACAAAGCAGTTTCGAATTGACGTTGCTTCGAAAAGTATAAACTGTCAGTGCAATGCGATTGTGATATAGTTTTGACCTGGCTTTGGATTTCAAATATTGATACTGCATTACTGTTGACCCTTGCTCGTTAATTTGGACTCTGTTCAAGCCCTTTGTTGTGGATTTCGTCGATATGACCGAACGTACGCAGAGAACTGTAAACCTATTTAATCAGGTACAAAAACAAAACTTAATTGTTTTTTGTTCGAGAATAAATTGACATTCCACATCACTATTGTAATGTGTCAAACCGGCCATCATAGCGTGCCGCTAGTGTACACACAATGTGTATCGAATTCACTACTGTTTAACCATGAGTTGGTAATTTTTGCACAAAACTAAAAACACTCTTTTTATTAGTTCAAATAGTATCAATTAGTGTATTATATTAATATCAAATATCAATTAGAATTGATTCTACACCACTTCATTCCGTTATTTGTTAGACCGGCTACTAACCAGAAACCAATTAAGCTATATTATAATTATCTCCAATTTACGTCACAATAACACGATAGCTATAAATAAATCATTAATATCATACATTTCACTGAACAACAATATAACGCGAGTGCCAACTATTAAATTTATTCATCAATATTCCCTGTTTGTTATTAACGTAATGAAATAGTTTTTGGTTGTTAAATTATGACAATGATAGGCAGCTGTTTCAGAAACAATTTTCCAGTGCTTCGTTATTTTAATAATTCTGCGACACAGAGGAGCAAGGGGATAGGGGGATAAAACACAGCTTTTACGGCACGGTTTAGAAAAGAGAGCACGTCTTTATTGATTTTGGTAAAAGAAAACTTATTTTAAAGTAAGAAAGTAGTAGCATTAGCATTCTTACGTAGTCATTCGTTTGATTTGAGTACCTTCAAGGTAAGAGTGAATAGTCATTTTCTAGGCAAGCGCGCTCCAACCTAAACCTCATTAACGCTTTTTATCATTGATCTTCGTCAAACTCAAGCCTATCTTGCAATTAAAAATACAACTCCGCCACTCCGCAAAAATTTAAAATAGATGAAAACATTATCGAAGCTTACATAAATAATTTGAAGCCTAAACCCATTTGAGCACTTTGTTCAATCTGTTGTTAGTACCTTAATCATAATATCTACTATGAGAGTAACTTATTCGTACTTAAATAAAGTTGGTAGAGCGCACCGCATTCCGAGGTTGCTGTACTACTGTACTGCTTGTGACTTCTGACTTACTTACACACTAGTGAGTTTGTAACTTAAACTTATAATGACTAAGAAAGCTTTGCTCTTGTATTTAAGTTGAAAAATATCTAAGTAGTCGTAAGTACAACATCAACAGTTTTACGTACTCCAAAGTACTTGTTTTTTGACTGGTAACTTAATATTTCGTTCACTATAAGTGTAAACACTCCTATTCCTATTAGTCCTATTATAAAATCATTCTATTTTGAAAGCTTTGTAGTTAGTTGTAGTAAGTTATAACGAATAAATTGACAATCGCAAAATGCACCTTGTTTAAATGCTCTCTTAATTATGTTTAAGAAAGTCATTAATATTAAGGACATATTTGGCCCACAGTTTCATCGAGGTTAGACGCCAGAGACCCTAGTGCTATGGAACTAAGAATTACGACTACGTCCCTAGTGTGATTTTTTAAACTTATGTTAACTGTGAGTGAATACGTCAATGGAGGGAAAAGGGATGGAAAAATACTCCATCCCTTTCCCGTCCATACTAAATAACAGATTTAAGCACAGTTAACTTTAACTTTTAAAGTAATACTTGACCTACAGTTTATGTATCTACTAGCTGATACCCGCGACTTCGTTCGCGTGGATTAAGGTTTTGTACTCCCGCGGGAACTCTCTTATTTTCCGGGATAAAAAGTAGCCTATGTGCTATTCCAGACTACAATCTATCTGTAACAAATGTCAGCCAAATCGGTTCAATCGTTGCGACATGATTGAGTAACAAACATACAAACTTTTTTCCCTCGGGAACTACTTAAGGAATCGGGATAAAAGGTAGCCTATGTTCTTTTCCATGTCAAAGGCTACATGCATGCCAAATTTCATCCAAATCCGTTCAGCCGTTATTGCGTGATTGAGTAACAAACATCCAAACATCCAAACATCCAAACATCCACACTTTCACATTTATAATATTAGTAGGAATATGTCCTAAAACGTCAAAATTTTTGTCAGTTTAGGTTAACTTCATGGAACTGAAATTACGACTACGTGGTTTACTTGGAGATGTTGAAATTGACTCTCAGTATCACATTTTTGACATGCAGGTTTTGAAATTATCCAAGTTACTAGAGATCTGTCGAGATATTTTCTGTTTACTTTTTAAAGTAAGTAGCCACTTACAAACCTCACAAACCATGTTATTAGTGTTGTTATAATGTCGATATGTAAGTTGAAACGCGGTCCCTTCGTGAAGAGCTCGCAGGCTTATTGAATCTGGAGCGCTTTTGAAAGGGCAGTAGAGGCGACAAAATCGCTGTTCCGCCCGAATAGGATTAGCCCTTTCAAGGGCCCGCGATAAACTAATATGCGGACTAGAATGGCCTTTGAAACCCTGTTTAGTGTATGAGCACACTAGCGGCGTTTCTGGCGTAAAAGCGCTGAGTTTTTTCTTGCCTTATTTGCTATCAGCTGACTAATGTCAACCAATTATTTCGTTGAAATTATATTATGAAAACTTATCTGTAGCGTATATCTTACAAACATAGTTTATTTTGTGTTTTACTAGCTTTTTCCCATGGCTTCGCTCATATTTATTTCTATTTTAAAACCCCCATCTTAGGGGTTGAATTTTCAATCAGCCCGATCCGTCCAGTGGTTTGAGCTGTACGTTGATAGCTCAGTCAGTCGGTCAGTCAGTCACCTTTTCCTTTTATTTATAGCCTTATATATAGCCTTCGCCCTCCTTGCGGGGTCTCAGGTTCGATCTCACGCATCTCTGACTTTTCGGAGTTATAATACTATATTTTAAGCAATTAATTATCACTTGCTTTAAATATTGCTATATTAAAACAATATTATCACTTTTAACGTATCAACGTAAGTCCCAAGTTTTACATTGTTTAATAAGTTCACTTGACAGCAACTTCATTTCATAATAATCGACGATAGAGTTGATTAGAAATTATTCTAAGGCAGTACTACTAAGTCTGCGGCCCAGGTGCGAGCGGGTGCGGGCAGCGGAGCGGGTAGCGGGCGCGTCCTCAGGGATCGCAGGATTAAAGTTTCGAAACAAAAAATCCCCAGTGTAGTTTTAGGCTATTTTACTCTAAATTGGTTTAGAATAACCCTATTTAGTGGTCTGCGGCTTTCTTTGGGAAAGCACTTGGCTCAATATTTCCCGAAACATTTCGCATTCCGACCCTCGTCCGTGGTGATTTAGAAGGCGCAAGTATCGGCTTTGTAAGTAGAGATTGAAATAAAACTATTTTTGCGGATTTTGCGTACTTTATAGCGTCATTGAGGCCCACGACCGGGGGCACTTCAAAGTTAGTACGTCTCTAGAATTTTAAGCGACACCTAAAAGTGGTTCCGAAAAATATTGTAACAGAAAAACAGGGACGTCGATAAGCAAATTCCAAGATTACCATGCAGTCTCATGTAAAAAGGGTTCCCAAAAATATTATGCTAATATTTTATTAGACAAGACGGGCCTACATAGTAAATATTCGTTTGCAAGTGTGTGAAACTGAAACGCGCAAAACCGGGGCAAGTCAGAAAGCTTTATTACTGCTCATAAATAAAATAAAACGAGTAGATAGTACTATAATATTATTGTGAGTGACAGGTAACTAAGAACCTCAAGGCATCGCTCGAATCTGCACCTACGTGGTCGAAATTCCACGATCCCGCACTAAGTGCTTTGCTTCCTCGTTCTTAATACGCACCGCTAAAATTTGGAATGCCCTTCCGGCTTCCGTTTTTTCCAACTGACTATAACTTGGGTACCTTCAAATCAAGAGTGAATAGGCATCCTTTAGGCAAGCGCGCTCCACATTAGGCTGTATCTTCACTTACCATCAGGTGAGATTGCAATCAAACGCCAGTCTATAATATATTTAAGAAAATCGGCCAAGTGCGAGTCGGGCCTCGCTCTTTTAGGGTTCCGTTAAAAAAACTTAAATAAAAATATTTCCATGTACCCATGGAAATATTTTAATTTAATTTTCTTAATTTAATTTAATTTTTATTATTTGTTGTTATAGCGGCAATAGAAATACATAATATGTGAAAATTTCATCTGTCTATCTATTACGGTTTACGAGATACAGCCCGCTGACAGACGGACGGACGGACGGACGGACGGACGGACGGACGGACGGACGGACGGACGGACAGCGTAGGCTTAGTAATAGGGTCCCGTTGGTACCCTTTGGGTACGGAACCCTAAAAAAAGTGCCATTAATAGCCGATGTGGGAGCGAAAAAATTCTTACAGCATCTACTTGATACTTTGTTTACAAAAAAGTTGTTTTCAATAATATTTATGTTTTCTGTATTTTTTGCAAGTTATTTATGTTTCTTCGTTGACAGAATGGAAATATTATGTGAGCAAGCTATTCAAGATAATATAACTTTTTCTTACTTTTGCTTTGTATTTGTTTGTATATTAGTTTCAATTCGATGCCTTAACATGGGTAGCTTAAGTATGTCACGCTCTCTTTAAACATTTCTGCGGTGGTGTCGTGTGGTGCGGGTTGTTACGTTCCCTCAAATATGGTTGAGCGAAGCAAACGCTGGGTCATGCGTCATGCTCGTGAACGGGTTCCATCGGCAGGAATGTGCCATTTCTAAGGATTACGTTTTGCGGGCTTTTGAGACTGAGTCCATGGTTATCGGACACGAAGAATTTTATAAATGTCGTATCCCAAAAACTGATGGTGACCAAAGAGCTCGCTATTCAGAGAGGTAATAGCGCCAGTGTTTTGGGCACCATGGCCATTAGCGATCACTTGGACGGCGTGTATTTTTTGTAAATATAATTAGTAGTAATTTTTTAATTTATTTTTCCGTAATTGTTATTTGTATATTGATTACCTACTTATAATATTTTCTGTGAAATAAATAATTTAAATAATTATATTTTTCATGAAACAAACAAAACCAAACAGCAAACTAAACATTTAATACTATGTCATATTTTTGCTGACAATCGATTAAAATGAATTAATGATGGCATGTAATCCCAAAACCATGATACGTAGCTTATTGTGAAGCGACTACCAATCCTTTAACTATGCCTAAAACCTTTGGATACGATTCAAAATGAATGTTTCGTTTCACGAAATCTATATAACTTTTTATAACTGTAATATAGAACTATAGATTAATAGCAAAACTACTCATTACAGTTTCATTACAGTAGCCATGGAGGGAGAAAAATGTTCAAAATAATTCCAAAATGTTTTCGTTTTCCTTAGATTTTCTTGTACAAGTAATGTCGCAACGAAAATAGGGTTTAGGATTCATGTCCCCGTATGGCGTCGTCGCCATATTTAACCATGACACATTGATGTGGACGCGTCGCCGATCGCTCCCCGGGGCGGCGATAAGCCCTGCGCGGAGGCTTCGCTTTATGGCCGCTTAGCCTTCGCGCGATAAACAAGTTTGTTACTGCGCTCTACCCACTGATACTGGTATCTGCTGCCCGTTTATTGATAACAGAAGTTAGTTACATCGTAATAAAATTGTTGGAACGTAGTTCCCTATCGCGCGATGCGAAAGGGGGCTAGACGGAAAAAATTAAGACTAAATTGAACCAACACTCTTTTGAATGTGAATTTGGCATTGTGTTCAATATTTTCACACTAAAATATTAGATCTCCGTAGCCTTGTGGTTTCTACAGTCGCATAAAGGTCGATGGTTCGAATCCCAGCTCGACAGACTGAATTTTCTATTTTCAATTTTATTTTAAATAATTTCTACATGTGGAATTTTTCCTTAATTTTTTATTTTTATTATTAATTTATTATTAAAAGAAACTTCGTTCCAACCGAGTGTTCCACGACACTCACGCATTTTTTTATATTCTAACCAGCTATAGCCCGCGGCTTCACTCACGTTACTTTCGATTTTTACCCCCTTAGGGCTTGAATTTTCAAACGGATGCTTATATAATAATAGCTGTTTGTGTGCAAAAATTCTGCTTGACCCGTCTAGTGGTTTGAGCTGTGCGTTCATAGATCTATCAGTCACTTAGTCACCTTTTCCTTTTATATTATTTAGATAGTTCGATCGATGGATTCAAGTCGCATCCGACCACTAAGATTCATTTCTATCTTTTGTCCGCAACTTCATCGTTATTGTTCCCGCGGAGGTCCTGTTTTCTGGGATAAAAAACACCTATGTCACTTGCTTCAAGCAAACAAGCAAGTTGCTTACAGTTGCTTGGTCCAACACTTAAAAGGCTTCAATACATCAATAAGTTGCACTGAATGATAATCCCCGGACCATTTTAAGGAATGAATACTAAGCTAATTAATTCGGCTATTGGATGGGGTTCTGTGGACATGATATCTATGCCATCCCAGCCTATAGATAGATAGACAGCTATAGATGATTGGGCTGAGATATCTGACGCAAGTCTGACGCCTGTTATAAGAATACCTCGCAAATAATTGAAAGCATAATATACTCATACATAAATAAAGCAAAGCATACTCGTATAATTATTGGATTCTATAATATTATGTTCTTATATATAAACTGATAGACACTGCTTTACATTGGTCTCGAATTACGGGGAACTCCACTTGCCTCAGTTTTGCACTGCTGGTATCCAGCGACTCTCTGCGACTTGTGTGGTGTCGTTTGTCGTAGCACTTCCCAATGCGCGGTCACAATATTCCAGCACCTTGTAATTTCAACGCATGTTAGTTCTTCGAACTATGTGGGCACCCATCATCGTATTAGTTCTTCGAACTATGTGGGCACCCATCGTCATATTAGTTCTTTGAACTATGTGCCCCACCCATCGTCATATTAGTTCTTCGAACTATGTGGGCACCCATCGTCATATTAGTTCTTTGAACTATGTGCCCCACCCATCGTCATATTAGTTCTTCGAACTATGTGGGCACCCATCGTCATATTAGTTCTTTGAACTATGTGCCCCACCCATCGTCATATTAGTTCTTCGAACTATGTGGGCACCCATCGTCATATTAGTTCTTTGAACTATGTGCCCCACCCATCGTCATATTAGTTCTTCGAACTATGTGGGCACCCATCGTCATATTAGTTCTTTGAACTATGTGCCCCACCCATCGTCGTATTAGTTCTTCGAACTATGTGGGCACCCATCGTCATATTAGTTCTTTGAACTATGTGCCCCACCCATCGTCGTATTAGTTCTTCGAACTATGTGGGCACCCATCGTCATATTAGTTCTTTGAACTATGTGCCCCACCCATCGTCGTATTAGTTCTTCGAACTATGTGCCCCACCCATCATCGTATTAGTTCTTCGAACTATGTGGGCACCCATCGTCATATTAGTTCTTTGAACTATGTGCCCCACCCATCGTCATATTAGTTCTTTGAACTATGTGCCCCACCCATCGTCATATTAGTTCTTTGAACTATGTGCCCCACCCATCGTCATATTAGTTCTTTGAACTATGTGCCCCACCCATCGTCATATTAGTTCTTCGAACTATGTGGGCACCCATCGTCATATTAGTTCTTTGAACTATGTGCCCCACCCATCGTCATATTAGTTCTTCGAACTATGTGGGCACCCATCGTCATATTAGTTCTTTGAACTATGTGCCCCACCCATCGTCATATTAGTTCTTCGAACTATGTGGGCACCCATCGTCATATTAGTTCTTTGAACTATGTGCCCCACCCATCGTCATATTAGTTCTTTGAACTATGTGCCCCACCCATCGTCATATTAGTTCTTCGAACTATGTGGGCACCCATCGTCATATTAGTTCTTTGAACTATGTGCCCCACCCATCGTCATATTAGTTCTTTGAACTATGTGGGCACCCATCGTCATATTAGTTCTTTGAACTATGTGCCCCACCCATCGTCATATTAGTTCTTTGAACTATGTGCCCCACCCATCGTCATATTAGTTCTTCGAACTATGTGGGCACCCATCGTCATATTAGTTCTTTGAACTATGTGCCCCACCCATCGTCATATTAGTTCTTTGAACTATGTGCCCCACCCATCGTCATATTAGTTCTTCGAACTATGTGGGCACCCATCGTCATATTAGTTCTTTGAACTATGTGCCCCACCCATCGTCATATTAGTTCTTTGAACTATGTGCCCCACCCATCGTCATATTAGTTCTTCGAACTATGTGGGCACCCATCGTCATATTAGTTCTTTGAACTATGTGCCCCACCCATCGTCATATTAGTTCTTCGAACTATGTGGGCACCCATCGTCATATTGCGTATTATCTATGGTCATATTGGGTGGGGCACATTCCTCAGCGAGTTGGTTTTGCGACTCGTTGAGTAAGATACTCGTTACTTATCATTTGACTGCCTCGTTGGTCTAGTTGGTTAGTATGTTCGACTCCTAACAACTAGACCAGGTCCCGGGTTAGATTCCCGGGTCGGGCCAAAAAAAAATTAATGGGCTTTTCTGTCAAGAAATTCCCGGTACTAGCCCGGAGTTAGGAAGTTGGCGGTGAGTCACCCCAGTGGATCGGAAAGCAAGTAAAGCCGTCGGTCCTGCGCCTCTCTCCGGGCGTGTCGGATTTCCGTCCCATCAGACTATGAGAGTGAGGAAACAGAGAGTGCACCTGTACTTGCGCGCACACTTGTGCACTATAATATTTCCCGCGCAGATGGCTAACCTCTGAAGAGGTTGGCTGGAGTGACCGGATTCACTCGGATGGACATTAGGATTACTTATTATTACATACTATACGTTCAAATAATGCTTTTAGGTCAAGTTAGTAGAGCAACAAACAGTTTTACGTCGCAAAAAGGGAGAAGTAACGCCAGAAGGCTTATCGGCTCCCGAGGGGGCGATGGGCGATCTCGCGCGCACCGAGCGGCGATAACTTGCTGCTAGTACCCTAACTGCTCTCCGAAAATACGTACACAATAAATGTTTCGGGTGCGAAAATTGTTCTCTATTCCGTTGTCTGTTGTTGTACTATGTAATCTACAAAATGTACAAACGACAACACAACACAAATATCTAAATGTACCTTAAAATCTTCTTAAAATCAATGAAATTAAATAAAGAAACGTCTCAATGTAGGTTCGCGACAAAGACGTGGGTTTGCGTGAAATGTTTTATAATCTTCTTCTTCTTAGGCAACCGATAGACGTCTTCACAAAGTGTCATAAGTGCCCATCTATACGAGTGCAGCTTAAAATTGTAAAGACGTTAAAAGGTCAACCAAAACCGTTTCAACGAATATCTTATTTTAGATCACTTTACAAAAAAATCTGCCAAATTGAAGCTTAGGATATTTCACAACAAAAAAGATACCCTTACTTAAGTTAGCATAATAAAATTTAGGAGCTCCAAATTCAATCTTCCAGAAATTTTTCGAAAGTGCTATGATTAACCAATAATTTCTGTATATTATAAATTATACCCCATTTCAGGGCTTTGGTAAGACATTTCTCCAGTAGAAATAAATTGCTCTTTTTGCACATCCATTTGTTTTTATATAATAGATTTAATTTTTAAATAAATAATATCACGTAACAAACATTCATGCGTTGGTATATTATATACATTACTATCTATTTTTCTTTTGTTTTGAAAAACATTCAGTTTAATTTTTGTTTATTATAATAGTATTACAAAATAGAAATCTACATTAAAACTAAATTTATTCTAGAATTATTAAAACTAAAATAAAAACTAAATAAAATCTAAACCCCATCAAAGTCACTGCAGTGTGGCATGCTACCCACGATGCTGGCAGCATTAAATGATTATGGCAGTAAAATAATGAGATCCATGAAGTGAAATGTTAATCGAACACAAAATCACTAGCTTTTTGTCCGTTTCAAAGATTTCCTATCACATAAAGCTCCAGAAGAAAATATTTTCTTTATTGACAAATCCAGACGATCACGATGACATCTCAAAGTAGCAGCATCCCGTCCTCGGTAGATAATACTCATTAAGATCTGATTGTCATTGTTCAGAGGAGGGCCGGCTCACTGTTTTTATCTGCGGAACACCGATTGAATTTCTAATGACGTTCGCGATGATCTGCAATTTCCGGAACTTGGAAACTGCTAACTGTTACGGAAACGTATTTAAAGTTATACTTTCACTTCGCTGGTCGTTTGTCCCAATGGAAGCTACCACTGAGGCCTGTCTTCTCCGAAGATGCTTGTTCTTTTAATGAAATCTCAGATGTAGGGCATTCAACAAGAAAAGCTAAGTAACTCAAGTATGTTCTTCTCACAGTATGATCCTTTTCTTAGGGTCCGCGCCAGTGCAAATGGTATATCGGAAGTCATATTAAATGTGACAAAATTTCGATTTCGAGTCGTGGTATAAAACTCCCACTATTTTTTGCATAATATACACTAATTGTGTTTATTTGTACACTACAATATAAAGCTAAGAAAATACTTCAACCGTTACTATAAAAAATGAGAGAGCAATAATAGAATTCATGGAATGTCGAGAAATACTTTAAAATAACTGGAGAATTTCACTTAAAATTATTAATAATACGTAGCGTACAAATTGAAGGTAAAAAATTCGCTTTTCATAAAAGAATTATTGAGATCAGAGTATGTGCCAAAATGTAATCAAATTCTCTCGAACGTAGAAATACCTAACTTTCTTTTTCATAATGTAAGTAAATATAATAATATTGTTTCAATATTTTGTTTATGAAATTCAATTTCATAAATGAAATAATATTTTAGCTTAGTGTACATTTTATCCTGGAAAATCAAGGAGTTCCCACGGAAATCAAAAAACCTTAATCGTGAGTGCTTGCTCGTGAGTTTTCACAAATGTTTAGGTTAAACTGCGTCTCGAGTTATTGTGGATCAATCCTAATATTATTAATTTATTTTATTTATTTATATTTATTAATTAAGACATCTAGGTCTTAGTACACAGGTGTTAGTACAATTGAACTTAAAATTATGTTAGTATTTAATAACTAAAAGAGATTTAGTCCTAGTCTTAGTTAGTAGTTAGAGATTAAGCTGAAGCAATACAAAGTGTAACTATTTGACCTGTTGTACAAGCATCCCAAACACGATCAGTGCAGCGACATTATCGGCTTTTGTATCGATAGAACTGACGAAACAGCCGCGAGAGGGTTGTGTTAACCTTGTAATGCACTATAAGCAGACAAACTAAGTAGTTCATTATAATTATTAATAGAGGTCTATTTAAGTTAAGTTAATTACAAAATTCAATGGCGCTTGAGACCACTCAACCTCGAAATCGTGTTTCCCAACCACAAAATTAGCATGAGTGTAATTTAGTGATGCTCAGAGTACCACTTATCGTGACCCTCCTACAAATCCCAAGAGGCCTAAATTATTTACAGTGTTTAAATAAATATCTTCTCAGCAAAGATTAATTGAGCATTGGATCAATCATAGACAGGACAAAGTGAATAGAAGCCTTTTTGCTACGTTTCGATAATGTTAATGGAGAGTTCACTACTTTTTTGCATAATAGCAAAATGAAACACAAGAACGATTAAACTATAAGTGAAATACATATTAAATTAATTATGTGCCGAACAGATCCAGCCTAAAAACTTCTTCTGTATACGGATGTCGGATTATGCCCGATATTTTTACTGCACAAAACAGCTTTTCCTAGAACTCCAAGAACTGTTTAATACTTTTAAACAAAATAAAAACATATTAAATAATTATTAAGTATACCTTGTCACAGTTTTGTAAACTTTTTACTTCATAGTTTATTTACGCCTGAACTTTCCTTAGCTTCAGTGCTAAGGAGTAAGAGTGCTTTGTCTTTTTATTTCATTTATGGTACGGTATTTAAGTACATAATTAAGAAAAAAAATACGTGTGGCACTCGGGGACTACCGCGGTAAAGCTATTGCATAGCATTTTTCATCAACTTATGCAATTTTAAAATTTATGCAATATTTTTTTTTGCATAATAAAAATTATGCAAAAAAAGAATTAAAAACCAAACAAACAAGAAAAGCGCACTGTCACTACTTCGCGAGTGAGATTCGAACCTGCGACATCATACACCATACGGTAAAGAAAGCGGCCGCTCGCCCACTGCGCCGAACAGAGCTACATGTGAACCTCTAAAATGTTAAACGCCTACTGAACGACGGTGTTTGGTTTATTTTCGTTACGGAATTTCTTGATTCGGTCGCCGCGCTCAAAGCCCGCGATAAAAGCTATGCAATAGCTTAATAAGTACATAATTAAAAAATAGACTTATTACTGTAATATGTATGACGAACCACGTTACCAACGCGGCCTTGTGTCCCGCTGAGACTCGCGATGTGTCGCCGCCGCTCTACTGTTCGGGTAAATCTCTAGTATCTCTCTTCGTGAATTATTCAGGCGGCGCGGCGTTACAAATTTCGTTTCACTGTCAACGCGAATTTGTCCGTTTAAATAGTTGCCAATTCTGTGTTAGTTTGCTAAATTGGGTCGGAAAATTAAATTGTCGCAGACAACCGGGCGAGGGGACGGGAGCGGGGTGCGGGGTGCGGGGCGTTCGAGAACAAGCCGACCTTTAATATACGTTCGAGTGCTGTTCAAATATCGCATTAATTTGTCATAAGTAAAGCAAATAGCTGTTGAATTACTGAGCAAGTGTGCGTTGCTTGGTGTTTTGGATGCCTATTTTGTGTGACTGTATCAGAATAACCATAATAAAAATATGTGCGTGACATACCTATCAGATAATGTATGAGGGGCATTTCTGCAAAACAATAACAGCAAAATAGCTGAAGCGCCGCCATGACTTGCCAGTCTTGTGGGGTGTGCTAGGTACATAAGTACCAAAATCACTAAAGCCGATTTCACCAACACGTCGAGTGACTTTCGGATAGTTTTGTATTGAAAATTTGCCAAAATATCAAAATGCTCGGATAAGATTTATATTAGAATAAATTTAAGATTTATATTACGTTGGTGTAATCGGCCCTTAGAGAAAACGATAGACTCATAGTTAAATTACAAGCTACGCTACTAATAAGCTGCAATATGACGATTGCAATAAGCTGCAATATGACGATTGCAATAAGCTGCAATATGACGATTGCAATAAGCTGCAATATGACGATTGCAATAAGCTGCAATATGACGATTGCAATAAGCTGAATTATGGCGCTCTTGTTTTATCAATGCATATTTTTAATCAACAGCAATAGAGTATCAGCCAATCGAAGATAATTACTATAAAAAAAATTAAGTGGCACTCGGGGACTGCCGCGGTAAAGCTATTGCATAGAATTTTTTATCAACTTATGCAATTATAATATTTATGCAATATTTTTTTTTGCATAATAAAAAATTATGCAAACAAATAATTAAAAAACAAACAAACAAGAAAAGCGAACTGTCACTACTTCGCGAGTGAGATTCGAACCTGCGACATCTAAAGAAAGCGGCCGCTTGCCCACTGCGCCAAACAGAGCTAAATGTGAACTTCTAAAATGTTGAACGCTTACTGAGCGACGGTGTTAGGTTTTTTTTCGTTACGGAATTTCTTGATTCGGTCGCCACGCTCGCTGTTTGTCCTAGTTCAAAACCCGCGATAAAAGCTATGCAATAGCTTAATAAAGAAGATCGTCACTGTTGCAATCGTTTTTAGACCATTCCAGAGTTGCACAAATTTTAACATTCATCCAAATCCAAAATAAATTATAACCCAGATTTCACACCCGCAAAGAGGGAGACTCAATCCAGTAATACATATTTATAACTTATATAACATGACATATAAAGGTACTATGATACGTTACGAAGTTATAAGAAAGATGAAAAACTGTCTTCCAAGCTCCCTTTAACGTAACACGTCAAAAAATGCGTAGCTCCGCGAATTAATGATCCCATGTTTACATAAGGAAAACAGGCTGAAAGGAAAAAGGATACTTTATTATGTTTTACGGCTGGGCCACGAGTCACGATTCTGCTTACGTGTCTGCTTATTTCGATTATTGACTTTGACTAAGCTTGAAAAGTTTATTTTTTACTATGACTTAAAATAGTTTCCACATGATACCACCACGTTGATAGCTTTCAACAAAAGAAATACATAAACGTTAGAGTTAAATAAAGTATTTTAAAGTCGTATTTAAGCAAGAGTTAAGCTTCAGCGTTCCATTAAAAGAAGTAATTTAGCGTTCCAGTACGCGATAGAATAGCTAATAGAAATGTTTTTTATTCAAATAAACTTTTACAAAGTACTTTTGAATCGTCAATGAGTCTACCACTGGTTCGGAATGTCGTTCCTGCCGAGAAGAACCAGCAAGAAACTCGGCAGTTGCTCTTTTCAAAATACTTTTACAATATTATACTTAATAGATATTATTCTATGTATGCAGAGTTTCCACAATGAGGGGAAGTTCCACAAAAGCATAGGTAATTATTTCTAATTATAATTCAACACATGTTAAGACGGGCAGACAGAAAGTAGCCCCATTGCCGCTGGTGGCACCCGTTCACCCATTGCTTCGCTCAACCATATTTGAGCTACGGAGAATATGATTGAAAACTGCGATACGCGTTCCTAGTTAGCCAGCTTCCATCTTGGTCTGCATCGTAACTTTACACCAGGTTAGATTGCTGCTAAGGGCTGATAGCATCAATATGAAACCTAAACACAAAAAAAAACAGTAAAAATATGTTAGAACCAGTTTTGCCTGTGGCTTCGCTCACGTCAATTTCGATTTTCAAACCCCTATTTTACCCCCGTAGGGGTTGAATTTTCAAAAATCCTTTCTTAGCGGATGCCTACGTCATAATAGCTACCTGTATGCCCAATTTCAGCCCGATACATCCAGTGGTTTGAGCAATGAATTGATAGATCAGTCAGTCAGTTAGTCAGTTAAAAATTTCCTTTTCTATAAGACTAGCTTCTGCCTGCGACTTCGTCCGCGTGGAATAGTTACTTTGGGCAATATCATGTTTATAAAAACACCTTCGCAAGTAATGCATTATTTTAGAACAAATTTGTTTAGCATAAAAAAGGTTACAATGAGCCAACATTAAAAGATAGACATAATATGTTGTCGTGGCTTTTTTTAGAACTTTTAAAGGGGAACAATTCTGTCATACATGATTTTTGCGAAACTTTAACCGTTTACGCAGCGCACGCAGCGGAAGCTCTCAAAAGGAAATAATACCCCGATATTGAAACATTAAAGCCTTATAGCCTTCCTCGATAAATGGGCTATCTAACACGGAAAGAATTTTTCAAATCGCACTCGTAGTTCCTGAGATTAGCGCGTTCAAGCAAGAAAACAAACAAACAAACAAATTTTTCAGCTTTATATATTATAAGTATAGAAAGAGAAGAAGACATGTGTGATAACAGCCGCTTATGCGATAAATCCCTGGGCCGACGGTAGTACACAAAAAACTCGGTTAGTTCGAATCATGGTTGAAATCAGTTAAGGCAAGCCTTTCTTGAGCGCGGCATTATGCGCAGCTAGCGCGGCATAGCGCGAGGCGTGTGGCGCTGGAGATATAAAAATCTATCTGAATTTGTGTTGTTTTCCAACTCTGGTTTTCTTATTTCATCTCTACCTACAGAGAGACAGACTGCGCACAGCTTAATCCAGTGTACTTGCGTAGGGAATAAGGGGTTGCGAACTACCTTAATGTGCCTTATGATTTAGTTTTTAAAACGCCCTCGGGAATTCTTTGATTTTCCCAGATCAGGTACACGTCAGTATAGACTATGTCATTCTCAAGGTCCTACACTATACCTATGCAAAAAAAAAGCCGGCCAAGTGCGAGTCGGACTCGCGCACCGAGGGTTCCATACTCCAAAAGTAAAAATAAATCGATAATATTATATTAATTTGCATAATTATCGTTAACTTTGTTTGTAGAGGTTTATTGTTAATATAAAAAAAACTATACTAGTTAGAGCGTTGGTTTTATTTTTCCTGTAAAATATACATAAACCTCTATTGAAATTAATTATTTCAGATTTTTCGATTGGTAAACTTCAGAGATAAGGGGGGGGGGGGGGAACGGTATTTTTTTCGACATTTTGGCCGATTACTCAAAAGCTATTATATATAGAAATAAATAAAAAACTGCTTTAGAATGCAAAAGTAAAGGCCTTTCATATGATACCCCACTCAATATAATTATCTTACTTTGAAATTTCAAACCCCTGATTTTCCCCCTTTTTTAATTAAACTTAAATAATTTTCACGTTGATTTTATTTTTCATGTAAAATATACATAAACCTCTATTGACCATAATTATTTCAGATTTTTCGATTGGTAAACTTCGGAGATAAGGGGGGGGGAACGGTATTTTTTTCGACATTTTGGCCGATTATTCAAAAACTCTTATTTATAGAAATAAATAAAAAACTGTTTTAGAATGCACAAGTAAAGGCCTTTCATATGATATCCCACTCGATATAGTTATTTTACTTTTAAATTTCAAACCCCCGATTTTCCCCCTTTTTTTCAATAAAACTAAAAATAATTTTCGACTTTTCTTTATTTCAATGCTTTTGGGCCACTATTATACACAACTATGCCAAATTTCATGTCGATAGCTTTAATAGTTACTGAAATAATCGACTGTGACAGACGGACGGACAGACGGACGGAGAAAGTCTCACCATAAGGGTTCCATTTTTACGATTTTGGTATGGAACCCTAAAAATTACGTCGATCCCTAGCCCGCCCTCTGCTGCGGCGTAATTGAAGGTCAAACCAACAAAAAATCAAAAACAAAAAAAACAACAGTGCTAGTCGCGCAAAAAGGTTTCCGTACCAACATACCAGATTTAGCACTATGTACTTTTTTTGTTGTTATAGCGACAAAACAATAAAAAAAGTTATTTCACAGTTCACAGAAAATTTTCACAGTGTGTATTTGGTACACACTGTTTCACAGTGTGTAACAAATACGCTTGTGAAAATTTCAACTGTCGACCTATTACGGTTCATGAGATACAGACTGCAGACAGACGGACGGATGGACAGACGGATAGCGGAGGCTTAGTAATAGCACAGTATAAGAATAGGGTCCCGTTGGTACGGAACGGGATCCTATTACTAAGCCTTGGGTACGGAGCCTTAAAAAGCATCTTTTGAATGATGCCCTACTCAAGGAATCCGTAAATTAATTTTATCATTGACTTCCATTTTCAAATGGCTACATTTTTTTTATTAAATTTCATTTACATTACAGAAAAATATTTTTTTTTCGAAATTATTTTGAGTAAAACAAGTTTTGGTAACTGCTCAAATTTTCCGCTTAGGCGAATCTCACACTGCGACGCATGATTCTGCGCGATTCCACGCGCGGGATGCGTCGTCAGTTTGAGACACCGTGCGTGTGTTCTGTACAAACTGAGGTATTGACTAACAACCTTAAACACTTGCCCGCGTCCCGTAGCGGGGCACGTCGCAGTGAGAGTTCCTCCTTAAATAGTTTCTGAATAAAATGGCTGTGACATACCTACACACGAACAAAGAGGCGGACTGGACGAAACCATCGTTCTTGATTGGCTGCGGAATCTTAAAATTCGGCCGGCCTCGGAATTTTTGATTTGTATTTAAAAATTTATTCGAATATTTCCTTAAGTGTAGGTTAACACATAAAAAAAAAAGTCAAGTTAGTATTATAAAAATTAGCAGTCCTGTAAACTCATTAACCTAAAACTCGAGTAAAACAATACAAGCAATGTAATGCGCTACACAAAACAAAAAGCTATTTACCCCTCAGGTTTGTATTACTTTCAGAATTCGCTTATAAATTATTGTTCGGGCGTCAAAGTAAATATTTATGTGTGTTCACTGAACAACTGTAGATCAATATCGATAGAAAACACCGCCATGATGAATGGTGGCGATATTCATTACGAAGCTCCGGCTCCAAACATTAAAACGAACCACCAACGTCTACTCGGAAAGAGGAATAAGAGCTGGTTGCTAGATTATCGCTTCCATCAAAAATACAATCATACTATACTAGATGATGCCCGCGACTTGGTCCGCGTGGATTAAGGTTTTAATTCCCGCGGGAACTTCTTTATTTTCCGGGATCCAATGTGTTAATCCTGGGTATGAGCTATCTCTTATCCAATTTTCAGCCAAATCGGTTCATACGTTTTGGCAAGAAACTGTAACAAACATTCATCCATACATCCATCGTCACAAACTTTCACATTTATAATATTAGTAGGATAGGAAGTAGGAAGTAGGATAGTAGGATTATCATTATTTTTTTTATTTTTTTTTTATTTTATTTACAAGCTTTGAATACCCAGTTTGGGTGTAGCAACAATAGTGTAATTTATTGTGGTAGGGAGACCGATTTTACATATTATGCTTATCCGTATCATTAAAAAAATCATTGATTGCGTAGTAACACTTTTCAATTAGGTACGTTTTTAATGTTTTTATAAACTTTATTTCATTTTCAATGTTTCTGATGTTGTTAGGTAGATTATTGTAGATTTTTATTGACATTATGTAGGGGCTCGAACTGTGAAGTGCTAATTTTGATAGTGGGAGAATTAATTTGTTTGTATGTCTCTCGGGGAATCGGCGAGTTTTGTCTTCTTTTTTAGTATAAAATTTTATGTTTTTCCTTACGAATTTACACATTTCGAATATATAAATAGAAGTTAAGGTCAAGATTTTCAGCTCCTTGAAGTGAGGTAGGCACGTGTCTGTAGGTTTTATATTTACTAAAATGCGGATGCACTTTTTTTGTAATACAAAGAGATCGTGGACATTTGTACTGTTTCCCCAGAGTATAATACCGTATCGCAAAAATGCGTGCCCATAAGCGTAATACGCGGCTAATGTGGTTTTTAAGTTAGTTGTCCTTTTTAACTCCCTGAGGCCATATATAAATTTCGATAATTTACTTCTTGTTTTTTGAATATGGCTCTTCCAATTTAAATTTGTGTCAATATCAATTCCTAAGAATGTTAAGCTATCTACGCATTCTATGTCATGGTTATTATAAATAAATTTAATGTCTAAACTAGCGGCACGCTATGATGGCCGGTTTGACACATTACAATAGTGATGTGGAATGTCAATTTATTCTCGAACAAAAAACAATTAAGTTTTGTTTTTGTACCTGATTAAATAGGTTTAATAAAACAAAAATGTATATGTTTATTTAATTTATTTGAACGAACTGAATATTTGAATGAAAATGAATATACATACTTTATATGCACACAAGAAACATATGAATACAAAAGATACCAAAAAAGGTGCCACAAAAGGCCATAATTAATCAGATTCGTCCATACTACTATTTTCACTGTCGTCACTGCTATCATCACCTACATTAATAATTATATGTTCGTTTTCTATAATATTATCTATTTTCACATCTCTTTCATAATCTTCCCTTATTAATTTAACAGTTCTATTCACAACCTTTTCCCAGTCTCCTTTAGTCACATGTTCACAAGCTTCTTCTAATAATTTTAGCATTTTTTTTGTGGTAAATGGG
The DNA here is from genome assembly GCA_029955525.1 of Oeneis ivallda. NCBI lineage: Eukaryota > Metazoa > Arthropoda > Insecta > Lepidoptera > Nymphalidae > Oeneis > Oeneis ivallda. Next base: position 262,251 of record JARPMR010000020.1, on the reverse strand, counting down.
GGTTCTGTATTGTGTCTTGCAGCATATCCCTTAATTTGAGCCCACACCAACTCAATCGCATTATACTCACAATGGTAAGGCGGTAACCGTATAACTCTGTGCCCATGTTCTAATGCTATTTCGTCAATGACGTATCGGATCTTGGTTGGTTTGTTTTCTTTTAAAAGACGTACTAATTCCGCTTTTAACATATTCATGTTTGCATCTACGCCATTTTTACGAAGCCATGCGACGATATCAGCTTTCTTTTGGGATTGGGCAGGTGGCTTGTCAATTTGCATCGAGTGGTATGGGGCGTTGTCCATAATTATAATAGATGGTTCAGGGAGGCTACACAACATTGAGGTAAACCATTCAGTAAACTTTTCTCCATTCATGTCTTCATGATAGTCTCCAGTGGTTTTTGACGCAAAAGCCATGAGAGAACCTTCGACAAACCCGTTGATGGTTCCGGCGTGACAAATTATAAGTCGCGATCCTTTTCCTACAGGAACTTTGGAAGTAGATGCTGCTGTGTCATCGTTCCAAGAACGGCCTACAGTATGGTTAGCATTAAGCCATGTTTCATCCAAGAACACAACATTTTGCCAATTTTTGATTTCTTTCACTTGCCGTAAAAAAGTATACCTTGCCATCGCTATATCAAATCTTTCCATCAATATTTTGCGTTTGTTACATTTTTTGTATCGAAATCCAATGGTCTTCAAAATCTTCGTTAAAGAACTTTCCCCACCGAAGAATAATCCAGCTTCCTTCAGTGAATGCACCAACTTTTTTCTTGTTGGATACTCCTTCTGTAAATAGTAGCCGTAAACATGTCTTCGGATAGCATCGGCATCAAAGCTATCGATGCCTACGACTGGTTTTGCTCGTTTTCTCTTTTTTGGTGTGTGAAGTTTATTTTCTTCTGTGCCAGTCTCGCCATATTTTTTTTTAGTTATCCGTCTAACAGTTCGTTGTCCAATATTAAGCGCATCAGCTACGCGTTCAACCACTGACGTTATAGGTAAAATTGGCCCTCCATTTTGAGCTTCACGATCGAAATAGTTACGAAGGCGTATTACGAACTCACGTGTCTGACTATTTAGAACAGTTCTCTGCGTACGTTCGGTCATATCGACGAAATCCACAACAAAGGGCTTGAACAGAGTCCAAATTAACGAGCAAGGGTCAACAGTAATGCAGTATCAATATTTGAAATCCAAAGCCAGGTCAAAACTATATCACAATCGCATTGCACTGACAGTTTATACTTTTCGAAGCAACGTCAATTCGAAACTGCTTTGTTTTGCATTGAGCATTGACGCGAGTTTGCCGGAGGTAGTAGTTGTGCTAGCCAGCGATCCTATGTGACGATCGTATTAGATTCCATTTTTAAAAATTTTCAATTTAGAAAACCAAATGCCGAGTTGTGGTATATATCATATAAAAATAAAAATTTTACCTTTTGTATGAAACAGCTGATATTTTTTTGCGATTTCAGAGGTTTGTCCACATAGTGAAAATTGTTCATATTCACAAGTACATTCACCCCTTAAATGGTGCAAACTGATTTTTCTACACTTGTATACATTTTAGAAATCAATTTAATAAATAAATTTTGAGTCCTAAACCTAAAACTACATTCGATAAAATTTATGAATCTCTGCACATCACTATCGTCAATAAAGTAATACAATTATTTCCTTCAAAGTCGTTATCAATTAATACGGAACTTCATGAGCGGACAAACGTCAAACCGGCCATCATAACGTGCCGCTAGTTTAGTGGTATTTTCTGATACGGTCGAAATTGAATTATTTTAGTTTTATTGCAATTTAATTCTAAGTTATGGTCAGTCATCCAATTGGTGATAGTATTTAGTAGTCGAGTCATTTTATCATTTAAATCATTATTATTTGACAGAGGCAATAATAAGGAAATGTCATCGGCAAATAGTACGCAATATTCGTCAAAAATTTTTGGCAAGTCATTTATATAGATTAAAAACAAAATACACCCAAGGACGCTTCCTTGGGGTATTGAGTTAGTCATGGTTTTTACGTCAGATCTCTTGTAGCTTACTAGTCCCGTTTTTTGGTCAAAATTTTCTATGTCAACGTAGTGTTCGCGTTTTTCCAAATAGGATTTAAACCATTCGTGCGGTGTGCCTCATATGCCTATCCCGTATAATTTATTTAGTAATATATCATATTGTACTTTATCATACGCCTTCGACATGTCCAACATTATTCCGATTGCATAATTTTTATCGTTTATAATTTTAAAGACTTCTTGTATATATTTGAATACTGCTAATGTTGTACTACGATCTTTTCTAAAACCGTTTTGGCTTTCATCAAAAATGTTATACTTCTCACAGAAGGAGTTTAGCTGTCGGCACATAGCGGTTTCAAAAATTTTTGACGCTGCAGGAAGTAGGGCTATTGGGCGATAGTTGCATGGGTCCATTTTCCCCCCCTTTTTTTTATATATCGGCCTTATAATAGATATTTTTAGGAGGTCTGGGAACACACCGTCTGTAAAAGATTGATTTACGAGTAAATAAAAAGATAATGTTAGTTCTTTTGCACATTTTTTTAGTAATGCGGGCGGCACTTCGTCGATTCCGCAACTGTTTTTATTTTTCAGCGAGCGTATTATGTCGTACATTTCGCGCGGCTCAATTGAGCGTAGGAACATGCTATTAGTGGTCGGATTGCATACTGGACGGCCGCGGGCGGTATGATGGCCGGTGCATGTATCCCCTCCTACGGAGGCAAAGTAGTTATTGAACGCGTTTGCTATCTCCTTTGGTTTAGACGTAAGTTTATTGTGGATCTTCAATGTAATGTTGTTTATGGATTTTTTATTATTTTTGTTCGTACTGTCTTTTACTATGTGCCACATGGATTTTGTAATATTGTTTGATCGCGCCATTTTCCTAATGTTGTCAATCTTTTTAGATTGTACTACTATTTGTTTCAATAATTTTGTATACTTTTTATAGTGATCTCTTAAAATTTTATTGTGGGATTTCGCAACGAGAATATTTAGCAGTCTTTTGTTTTTACACGAGACTTTTATCCCCTTAGTTAGGTAAGTTTTTCTTTTTGTATTTATCTTTATTTTTTTTATAGGTATACATTTATTCAGGAGGTGAGTGATTATTGTTTGGAATGAGTTATAAATTTCGTTTACTTTTTTATTTATTGGTAATGTGTTGCTCCAAATTAATTATTATCATTATATATTATTATAAATGCGAAATGCTAAAGTGTGTTTGTTTGTTTGTTCTTCAGTCACGCAGCAACAGAGTAATGGATCGACTTGATGGATAATGGCAAGTTGCTTTTTACTCCGGGAATTTTGTTTCGTGGGAGGTTTTTTCGTGGCTAGTTACTACGATCAAAGACGTGTCACCAAGCGATCTAGCGTAAAGGCACGAGAGCATGCAGAAACCGAGTAGGGGTATGGTTTTAATCATATCATATCCCCTTGAATTTAACGTCTTACGTCTTAGTCTGTATACTAACCATCAAAATATGAGATACTAGGCAAGACAAAATGCAGCGTATTTTGCCCTTATTGTTTAATTAAACTCTTTGCATAAATTAAAAAATAGACTTTGCAAAACGTCTAAACCAACAAAGTTAACATGATGTAAGCTCTGAGACTATGGTCGCGAGCGTTGCAGCAAAGTTCGTAGATACAATCAGAACTATTAATATCGTCGGGGAAATTAAACAAAACTCCGCTTCGCGCTTGATCGATCACACTTACCGTCGGAATGGCCGCACTTACAGCACTTATGTATTGAAATCACATCAATTTCAGATTATAAACAGCTTAAGCAGTTAAAAATGAAGGTTTCAGATTTTTAAACCACTTTATTGCAACATTATTTAAATTTTATTCTTCCCCAGTAAAACAGGGTAATTTTATAGCTTCAACTAGTGCATCTTTGCTAGTCATAGAAACCTGTTAGATAGATATATACTAGATTTTTATTCACCAAAATGCAGGCACAATAGTATACAGAAAATCGAGCTTAATACATTTAACCAGGACTGGTATGTGAATATTTATTACAACAAAATATCAATATTAAAAGTTAATACATAACTTTAAATGTCATGATCCATTAAATAGTAATTTACCTATGGACAATATAATATAGTAAAAGTGTTAATAATTTGAAATGCTGTGGTCTGTTATATAATCGTTATTATTATTGACGTTAGATTGGAGTCGATTTGATCACTAACGCCGTAAAACTGTCCTCATTTTTGCTTTTAATGTCTTTAAGTTGGAATCATAATAGCGCTGAGCTGCCATACAGCAAAAGTGTGTCAGCGCACAGTGAACTGTGTCAACTGGCATTTGTGGCCATCTCAGCCATCTCCTTACTGCATTCTGCGGCCATCTCCAACGCTGAGCGCCGACGTTCCAGAGCTCTACAACACTTGATATTAAGCAGGCCTCAAAAAATTTAGTATTTTATATTTATAATACAAGATGATGCCCGCGACTTCGTTCGCGCGGAGTTAGTTACTTAAATCCCTCGGGAACCCTCTGTTTTATCGAGATAAAAGGTAGCCCTTCCATAGGCGGGAATGGGGCTACTTTCTGTCTACCCATCTTAACATGTATTGAATTGTAAGTACCATTCCAAACCAGTGGTATATCCATATTCATAGACACGAAATCACTTGTAAAAGTTTATTTAAATAAAAAATATTTCTGTTCTATTCTAAACGGCTTTGCTTCAGCTGTCCACACGATAGATATAAGCTGCATTTTATAACATTTCAGCCAGCTCTTCTCAGCAGAATCATCATTCCGAACCAGTGGTAGATTCCTGACTTGTCATAAGAACCACAAATAGGCCTACATTAAATAAATGATTTTGAATTTGAATTTTTGAATTTAAACACTTAGCCCAACTAACCCATACGTGCGTCTCAATCTCTAGATTGACACGCATGTATGGTATAGTTGGGGAACTATGCCAATGCAAAAAATTACGTCTACCCGTTGCTGCGTGATTGAAGAACAAACCAGCCAACAAACATACTTTCGCATTTTTAATAATTTAGTAAAGTTTATAATTATTATGATAACGACGTATTGTCACCTGCTTATCGGATAAGATATCCAGATTGTACGGGTATGAGGAATGAAGATTTAAAACACTTCGTGCGCATAAATGTAATGTCAACGACCAAGGGATGGAAGCTCACCTGTCTTGCGTTGTAACGATCAAAAGGTGAAAGGGATCAAGGTCGAAAAGCTCTCATAAGCCTCAAATACGTAAGCCTAACAAGTTAATTAAGTTTGCATACGTATTCTTTTGTTATTTTACGCGTAATATAATTATTGAATGATAGGCTTGCACTTAACGACAATCATACCTCTATATCATGAGGGCTAAGTTGGAGCACGCTTGCCTAGAAGGTATTTGTATTACCTGCGCGAAACCGGGACGAATCGCTAGTTACGTATAAATGACAGTGTTTAAAATGTCCGGATAAATACATCGCTTTTAGTGAAAAAATTATATAATTTATTAAAATGGTTTTAATTCACGTTTTAAAAGCTTTTTATATATTTTTAATAGAATCATGCTCCAATATAAATGAAAGGCATGAAATGTATAAATTATGCTTTCGCGATTATGGCTCGCGTCCAAGGATTCATCTCGTAGAGTTTCAGCTTGAATGGATATAGCGGCCGGATTGCACTTTAATTAACAGATTAGTAGTACTGCCTACCTGCTGTGTGCGCTTTCATACTTTTAATTTGCTACCGTTATGTACACTTTGTTTGTTCGGTTAATTGATGAAGATGATTCACATTCAAATTAATTTTATATAGGCCAAACTGTGGCTATATGACTAGTAGAATAAAATAGAATAGAATAGAAATATTTTTTATTTAAATTAAATTTTTTACAAGTGCTTTTGAATCGTCGATGAGTCTACCACTGGTTCGGAATGCCGTTCCTGCCGAGAAGACCCAGCAAGAAACTCGGCAGTTGCTCTTTTCAAAACAAGTTGGCTCAGTAAAATAGTACTGAACCTTCTTTAATTATGTGAGCCAATAATGTTACTAAAATCTTCTAATATGAAAAGAATAGAATAGAATAGAAATGTTTTTTATTCAAATAAAGTTTTTTACAAGTGCTTTTGAATCGTCGATGAGTCTACCACTGCTTCGGAATACCGTTCCTGCCGAGAAGAACCAGCAAGAAACTCGGCAGTTGCTCAAAGTTAGTCAAAACTCTAGTGTCTACGGTTTAGAAAGCAGATTCTGCTGAGAAGGGCTAACAAAAACTCAGCAGTTGCTTTTTTCAAAACAAAATTATTACAATATTTTGTTTATCAGTATAGTAAATAATAATTAACAGCTTTTGTATGTCCCAGGCTGGGCAAAAGATTCGTCTATTGTAGAAAAGAGACAAAGCAATATGACATATTTATTAACTATCCCAGAATTTTTCTCGAAACAATCACTCGTCAAAACTTGTTTTACAAAATACACAAGTTGATGCCCGCTACTTCGTCTGTACGGATAGGTACTGATTCCATGATAAAATTATTCTATGGCCTTTCTTAGGATAAAAGCTTCTTGCCAAATATAATTATCTTTCAAAATTGCTACAACATGCGTGGAAGTCAAGCTTTCCACAAACAGAGCTAATTTCGCTTTTAAAATACTGACACGTATTTACCAAGATTAGAATAAAATTATATCTAATAATTATATTTTTTTTTTTAATTCAACGCACAGTTATTTTTGTTCAAATTTTCTTCAATATACTTTAGCTTTAGCATTAGTTTCTAGCATTTAAGAAATATACAAAATTGCTAGGTATTTCACTTATATCTCAAGATTTCATGCAAAATATGCATTTGGCAAGAACACATTTCTTTGAAGCAGATTATGATCTGACCTCTTAGGCTGATATAGAGAACATTACTTGAAAATGAAAGCTCATGTATGAACTTAGATTAATGATATAAATTGAGGACATTCAAGTAGGCTTTGTACCCGAATAAGAACCCTCATAATACCTAAATTATTAAGATAATGTGCCAGCAAGTATAAAGGCGATACGTTACCGGGTCACTCATTCAACACAGGTCGACCTTATTATGGCTCTTTGTTGCTTATGATAAGTACTTTTTGATTTGAATTTGATTGATATCCATGACATGAAAATTCTTAAAGAGGTTATCAAATTATAATACTGAACCTTCTTTAATTATGTGAGCCAATAATGTTACTAAAACCATTTTATATGGCTCTACTCTACACTTGTATTTTAATACTTATTATGAATAAAAGTAGTAGATATTAAAATAATGCGTGCGTGTCGTGGAACACTCAATTGGAACTAAGTTCAAAGATTACATTTTAGAATCACCACCATCTCTCACCACATATAATATCTCGTCTATAGAAAGGGGGTCGTGACGAAAAATTCTTACACATTTTTTCGCCTAGCCCCCACCCGCCAAGTCCGTACCGTGCGATAAGGAACTTCGTTCCAATAACGCGCAGGTCTATGGTTGATGATAGATAAGATACGACCTCCTCATGGAAATCTGCACAAGCAGATTTAATCTCGCTTGTATGTTGTCTTTACAATAAATGAGAGATCTGCCACCTTTGAACCCAAAAAGTATCACATAAATAATAATGAATGTAGCTACAATAATGTTTGTTTTTAAAATTGTAAAGACATAATATTATATTTCCTTCTGAAAGTTCTAAGACGTCATCACCTATACGTTACGCTCCAAATCCTTTCATATTCATAAAAGTGGAGACTAACCTAAAATTAAGTAGAGTGGATGCCTGGCGTGGAGCCCATTAGATTTTAGATCCTAATATTAAAGTCGTAAAGTTGAATTTATCATAGGTGAAGATATTGTTCGTTTAACTCAGATATTAGTATAAAGTTACCTTGATTTTATTTCATCTTACAGTGGCTGTTTCTGACGGAACCGTTTAGTATAAAATTAAAGCTTTGAATACTTAAATTTTTTTTTTCCGGACTTGAAGTTTTTTCTCAATATTGTAGTAAACATCTTTATATTAATAACAAACAAGAACCGCGTATCCATTCATGAGCTTCTTTCAGATTCAAAGTGACTGAAGCAGATAACAGAGGTTCATGTTGTAAAGGCGATGAAGATATTATTATTGCTTTTGTGCTAAACAATTTTTAATTAATTACGCCCAACCCTATCTTTTACAAAACTCTTTGATGTTTAAGCAAAGGCATTCAGTGTTCATCATTGTGTTTAATTCCTGAAAATCTGCGTTTTATCGGACTATGAAAAGGTTAGGTATTTCAGTGGTTCTATAGAGATTAGTTCCCAAAGTACTTACTAGGTTTTGGCAATTAAAGTTTAATAAGCTTTTAAAATATTATTAATCTTAATCTTAATCATGCTACACATGACTTATATACTCCCCTCTGCCCTCCAAATAAGTGTAAAGCTTGTGTTAGGAATGGGTACGACAATACTGCAACGGTGGTGATTTATTTATTTATTTAGTAATAGAACCATCAACCCTTTAGTTTTCAGTCTGAAACCTTAACCGTTAGACGTGTATTTTATTACTAACTTGATGATACCCGCGACTCGTCCGCATGGGTATAGTTTTTAAAAATCCCGCAGAAACTCTGATTGTCCAGGATAAAAAGTAGTCTAAAATTTTTAAACTTATTTCGTGGTTTAATAACATAATTATAATGTATGTGGAATCCAGAGGTAGAATTATGCGAGCAAGGAAAGCTTCGTGCAGCACCGAAATTGAAAAGTGATGTTGTGAGTGTATTTTGCCGAAACTTAAATAAAGTTCCTTCAAAAAACCAAGAAGGCCGGTAGATAGATTCTACCCGTGACAGCTTCAACTTGACGTCTCTCAACACCGCAGTCCCGTCGTGACCACGGTCCATGCAACTGGATCGATATATCGACATTCTCAAAACAATTATCACCGTGGTCCGTACTCGTATAGCCTACGTCACTCTCCAGGTTCTCAACTATACCCATGAAAAAATCACGTCGATCCGCTTTGTTGTGGCGTGATTGAAGGACAAACCAACAAACAAACACACTTTCTCATTAATTATACTATTAGTAAGGCTTATGTTGCCGTAGATATAAGCTCTGCCTATTGCAACTGGTGCCCCAAATTGTAATTTCAAACCCTTGCTTTCCAAACACTGGGTTGTGAGGCGTCTCGATTGACGGGTAGCCGGAATTAAACTGAGGGAGATAAACGGCTATGGTATGTGGGTCAAAACGAGCCAGATTTACAGCGGCATTAATAAGGATAGGTGAAAATTAGTGGGCGTACGAATTGCGAGCGTGTTAGCCGTGTCAGACGCGTGCGAGCGGAGGGTTTAATGTAATGATAAATGATTCTACGCGGTAATAGAGAGCGGAGAACGATAAACAACGTGTTAGTTAACCTAATGTTTAATCCCTTGTCTGGTGGCAATCGGCTTTGACCGCGGCTGGTTAAATCCTACCGTCAAAGACGTGCCGACGAATCTATGATAAAAAACCGGCCAAGTGCGTGTCGGGCCACGCGCAGTGTAGGGTTCCGTAGTTGAAAGTCTCAAATATTATTGCTGACCTAGGATAGTGCTCTTGTTTTATTCATGAATATTGAATAAATTTTGAGTCCCATGGTTTAAATACTATAATATTCTACAAAATATGCAACTTACACTACGTGTAATACCTAACTTAGAAAAAACAAATATAACTCCTTAACTAATGAACCCTACTTAGCCGTGATAGTTTTCCTTTAAAATTCATTATATATACTACTGCTGTGAATTTTTTCTTGTATCCTATATACAACCATTTAGCTGGCAGAGGGGGGGGACACTTGACTCTAATAAAATTTAGCACTTTAAAATATCATATTTCACAAACGGATCCCTGAATTGAAAAATGATGTTCCCATACCCACAATATTTTTGAAAGACCCATTCAACGACACCCCACACTATGGGATAGACGAGGAAAAAAATTCATCCCCACTTTACATGTAGGGGAGGTACCCTAAAAAAAATTATTTTTCACAATTTTATTTCACGACTTTGTCGGCGTGATTGATATTTATACCCTTGTCAAATTACAGATTTCTTGTACCAATAGTCTCTGAGCTAAACCGCGGACAGACAGACAGACAGACAGACAGACAGACAGACAGACGGACGGACATGGCGAAACTATAAGGGTTCCTTGTTTACTACGGAACCCTAAAAATTGGCAGTAATAGGGGCTGCCGATAGAAGTGAAAACTAGATTTGCTAAAATAAGAAAAAAAAATAAAAATTAAAAAAGAGCACTGTTACGTTTCGTGAGTGAGATTCGAACCTGCGACATCATACATAAACGGTAAAGAAGGCAGCTGCTAGACGAATGCGCTGTATAGGGTTGCTGGAGAGCCTCTAAAATGTTGAACGCTTACTGAAATCTCCAGGTGACGATGGTGATGGTGACGATTTCGCGAAATCCATGTTTTTTCTCATCCAAAAAAGTGCCCAACGTGTCTAAAGAAGTTTTCACTTCAAAAATTTCATTGCAGGATTAACGATAGGACGAAATAGCCGTATTGAGCCTATCATGGCAAAAAACGAAATTCAATGGAATAGAATAGAATAGAAATGTTTTTTATTCAAATAAACTTTTTTACAAGTGCTTTTGAATCGTCGATGAAGTCTACCACTGGTTCGGAATGCCGTTCCTGCCGAGAAGAACCAGCAAGAAACTCGGCAGTTGCTCTTTTCAAAATAAGTTTACATTCAATAGAATAGTTATACAGTTCAATTACCAAAATCTAATTTCATCATCAATAGCCTATAACAGTCCACTGCTGGACTAAAGGCCTCTCCCAAGGGGAGGGTTTGCCCATAATCACCACGCGGGGCAGACGGGTTGGTGATCGCAGTAGATGGCAGTAGTAGCACAGAGGACGCTGCTGCCCGTTCTCCGTTATATTCCCTTAGTCGCCTCGTACGACACCCGCGGGAAGAGCAGGGGTGGTGACAACTGTATTCTGATCTGCCGTCACCACACGGCACCTAATCAAATCAAATCTAATTTAACATTCCTATAATATTTTCAGTATTAATAGCGTTTTATGAAAACGTTGATATCGCAAAATCCATAATAGCGTAACTTTAAGCCAGTTGAATTGAAGTAATTCACCGGCTTTGAAGGTATTTCTTATTCATAATATTTCTGCTGACTAATAACTTCAATAGATTTTATAATTCAGAATTTCGTAGTAACTTCGGAAACGAATCTAGTTCGACAGATATTAAAATTGCCGCTTCAATATTATATGAGATCTTTTATAGGCACTAAAATATAAACGGTCGTTATATTATGAGTTTAATCAACGGGGATCGACGGTGTAAATTTCCAAAGATTATAATGAAATTAACCAGGTGTAAAACGATAAAGAATAACGTTTGTGCCTATTTTATAACTCTCAAATTGTAATAGCAATTTTATTAGCTCTATCAATTCATCTTATTTTTCTTCGACTTAATTACTAACTTAACTGCGACTTCAAATTCTAGATTGAAGTGAAGTCTTAAACTTCTAATTCTCCTAAATAGTAAGCTCCTAATTCCAGATCTTATCTGGAAGGGTTGGTATCTTGTTGGTCTTGTGGTTAGCGTGTTCGACTGCGAATGACGAGTCCCGGGTTCGATTCCTGGGGCGGGCTAATAGATGTTTTGGGCTTATCTGCCGAGAAGAAATTCTAAAAGAGGCATTCTTTGAATTATAAGAAGTACCTGCCTACCTCTGATGGATTAGCTCTTCAAATTACACTGTATTTTAAAGGCGTTACACTCAAGAAAAACAAAATTCTTTTGCTATAACCCGTAAAATCAGAAACAATCATAATAACTACACTAATCGCGCCGCTCGCGCTTAGTAGCTCTTCCAGGTGTAGAAAGAACGCAGGAACAACGTAACACCACACAAACTCTTCGAAATACAATTGACTTATTTCTGTTTCAGGAGATGTTGCTGAAATAATTTCAAAAAATTCAAAATTATTTATTTCACGTAAGCCAACCTGTGACTCTTGTGACACGTCATGACTCTACCAACGGTTCGGAAAGCGGATTCTGCTGAGAAGAGCCGGCAAGAAACTCAGCAGTTGCTCTTTTCAAAATAATCATTTTACAATATTATTATGCAGCTATTACATTGTAATAAGTTTTTTATACTATCTTGTGGGCAGCCGGATGCCAAGCCGATTTAACACATGCAACTTTGTTAGGATAGAATATAATATAATATTTCCACATAAAAGCGTAGGTACTACAATTCAATTCATGTCAAGATGGGCAGACAGAAAGTAGCCCCATTCCCGCCGGTGGGACCCTATCACGAGCATGACGCATAATCAAGCCGTTTCTTCGCTCGACCATATTTGAGGGAACTTATCAACCCGCACCACACGACACCACCACAGAAATGTTTAAAGAGAGCGTGACATACTTAGGCTACCCATGTTAAGATATCGAATTGAATATTATTATTCAAATACTCATTTTAAGTAACACAGTATCCTATTTTATCTAGGGGGAAATTTCATATTATGCAAGTTACTGTGTAGATGTATAATTTTACTGTTCTGCCATTACAATAATATTTTGCGCAGTTTTGGAATCTGATACCAGTAGACTTGGCACTTGGCCAATGTAATACCCATTTTCTTTGTTTGTTTCCAACCGCGGACGATTCAGATCGTCTTTAATATTAACTAGGTACTATTGATTTTGGAGCGAGTGTCGTTATTCCAACTAAGCTATTAAATTTCAGCGACACTCGGAATTGAGTAAAAGCACTGAAGTGCTCTGGCCGGTCATCTGTCGACATGATCAACAAACCAATCCACCACCAAACCAATCAACAAACTACAATCCGCAGAATGCATTCTTTTAACGGCCGAACATAGCAGGTAGTTAGTGTTTGGCCTGATCAATAACGATTGATATTTTGATTATATCATGACGTCACCAGGTTGTAGAGCGTGCAGAAATCTCATTACCTTCCCACATTTTCAGAATGAACGTGTATTTTGCTTAACATGTTTAAAACGTGTAGCCCGGGCCGTTCGAATAATTTTATCGGTGCTTCCTAGTCACGTCCTGACACTTCATCGCCAAGGGTGAGGGGGTGAGGGGGTAACCCCTGCCGCTTCGCAGGGGGTGTGTGAGTGTTGTCACGAGGACACTTGTCTACAATTTTGACTGGGAAATTCCTCTCAAATGGATTGAACACACCTGGTATGTACATATACTTTTTGTAGTAAATTAGGAAGCTCTTACCCTATGTAAGCTTTTCGCTTACGTCCCATCTCTGTGGAAATACTCCCTGTGTTTACACATCCAGGAGGTAAGCGTGCCGTCGCTCCCAAATAGTTTGGACACTTGTGATTTGCGCAAACCTTTTGGTGTGAATGATTTTGTTTGGATAAGCCACATAGAAACATAACTTATCTACCTTAACCTATATGAATAGTAATTTAAAAGAAAGTTGATAGTATGAAAACTCAACAATAGCGGATAAATAGGATACACACAATCATATAAGAAAATTTTTATACTTATTTACGATAGTTTTGAAGATGCAAAATAAAAAACAACAGTTGATTACAAAAGTAGTAGTATTAAACAAACTAACCTGTGAGATGTATGACAGTCTAATTGAAAAATCTAAACAGTTTCTGCGCGGCACCTTACTGGTTTTGCGAGTATAGAATCAGCTAATGTCTGTATTTTCCCTTCAGTCCGCAATGCAAGTTTCGGTCGACGACAATGTAAACTTGAGTGGAATTTTAAAATGGCGCTTATTTAACATTCTGCAGAATTTATATTCAATCCCGTTTCGGCGAGGGCGGCGTGTTGCGGAGTAAAATACCGTTAACGGACAAATAAATTACAGCTCTTTGTCTGGCGCGGCATGAGCGAGGAGCGACCGACTTTTCCGCTGTCTATCTGTTTTTATATACCAGCCGTTCAGCTATATTTATTTCACTAGCTTTTTCCCGCAACTTCGTTCGCATGGAGTTAGGGCTTAAAATCCCTCGGGAACCCTCTACCCATCGACAAAATAACGCAATAGTAGCGTCAAAGATGTATGAAAGAAAGAATAGAATAGAATAGAAATATTTTTTTTCCAAATAAAATTTATAAGTAACACTTTGTAATAACTTTTACAAGTGCTTTTGAATAGTCGATGAATCTACCACTGGTTCGGAATGCCCTTCCTGCCGAGAAGAACCACCAAGAAACTCAGCGGTTGCTCTTTTCAAAACAAATTTACAATACAGTAAATACTATGCTATATATGCAGTGTTTCCACAATGAGGGAAGTTCCAAAATGCATACCGACTTCTATCTTAAGATGGGCAGACATAAAGTAACCCCATTCCCGCCAGTGGCACCCGTTCACGAGCATGACGCATGACCCAGCCATTGCTTCGCTCAACCATATTTGAGAAAAGAAAATATTTGAGAGAAGAAAAAATAAATAAATAAAATACATTTATAAAAATACTGATGTCACAGACAAACATTTCACACACATTTAGCCCAGTCATAACAACTTATTTTAGGTAGCCCGTAAAAGTTAGGGAATATTGAAAACGAGCATAAGTTAGTTAAAGTGTAAGCACAACAAAATTAAATATTTTGCAGCAACACTTATCGAACTACTTACAAATGTTGTTATGACTCGGCTCGCCATAATCCGTGTAATCTCGGCTTACAGCTTGTTACTCTCTCCAATTTTCCACAATTCTCTCCTTATTTCAATTATTTTAAATGAAATTTCAATCTAATAACAGTTTGCCGTCTCCCGGCGCCGCGGAATGTTCGAGAACTTTTGATTTGCAACTAGCGGACTCTCGTGACCTCTCCTGGGATTCGGATCAAAGTAGATTTTATAAACTCTGTTCGATATTCTAATATAAATCTTTAGGCGTATCGATGCACTGTACAGCTTTATATGGCTCATCATCTTACTAATATTATAAATGCGAAAGTGTGTTTGTTTGTTGGTTTGTCCTTCAATCACGCCGCAACAGAGCTACGGATCGACGTCATTTTTTTCGTGGATATAGTCGAGGACCTGGAAAGTGACAAGGGCTACTTTTTGTCCCAGAAAATCAAAAAATTCTGAGGGCTTTGAAACTAAATCCACGCGGACAAAGTTGCGGGCATCAGCTGGTTTTCTATAAAACTAATTTACCTTTACTCTCAGAAGAAACTTTTATTAATATTTTTGACAACTGTAACTAATTGCTTTTAAGTTTTGACTGAGTATACCTGTTATCTCACCTTGTTTTTAGTTTTAGACTGACATTATTATTTATATTCAGAATTGCACTTTTAATTTTTTTAGTTTTAAACATTTATCTTACGAGTATTAACTAATAACTATAGCTGTATTAACTATTATTTCTATAGACTCAATGAATAATTGTTATAATTACTGTGTTCACATATTAAGGGCTGTTATTTCGAAACTTATTCTGATGTTATTGTATTTTGTCTATATTTTGGTTGCTACCTGTTTTGTGTACCTTTTCAATAAATAAGTAAATAAAACAAACTTATTTTGATAAAATAAAATAAAGAAATATTATGCGTGTTACCACAGTGCAGCATCGCAGCTACGGCGTAGCAGTCTCGGGAGATTTAGTCTCTACAAATAACATCCACCACGCAACACCACATAGACCCTCTAAAACATGCTCTACGTACGATTCGCAGCTACGGCGTAGCAGTCTCGGGAGATTTAGTCTCTGCAAATCAATATTGCAAATATGTTGGTTTTTCCTTCTATTGAAAATCTCTATACTTTATTTACTGTTGCTTTGATATCTATGAAAATAATATTAAAGTTGATAAAAGATTTATTTTTAAATTATAAAAAAAAAACGGAACAAAATTGTTAGAAAGTTATAGCTTAATAAATAACTAAACAACCAAGCAGAGACAAAATATCTATACTAGTGGTTCGCCCCGAACTGAGACCTCGCGGTAACGGTATCCCATGATTATTCATTCAATCGATACATGATAACCAAAACTGACATTATTATTATGCCCGTTTTCACCAAACATACCTAAATCATCCCCTAAGTAGGAGTCCTAACATCCGTCCCAATATCCTTTTAGGTGTCCCGTACAGGATCGTGATAAATAAGTTGACAGAAAACATCAACCACCTAACTTATAGGTAGCCCGTAAAGGTTAGGGAACGTTAGTGAAAACATTGAATTATTATGTAGGTACTAACGAGTGAAACCGGGTTACGGGCATCTGTACAAATCGTCATCTATCGACGCGAATAGAAAATATACAATATTTAACTAAAAAATAATTTTAATTGAATAATATGGTACAAAAAAAATTACAATACAATTATTGTATTATAATAAGTAACTAAATAATAATGGTCGACGCAAAACTGTTTTTGGGATAGGTCGTAGTCGTAACTCGTAGTTCCATGGGAATAGTTACTGACTGCGCCATCTATTAGCATTATTGTGAAGCTATGTTGATGCTATATGAATTACTGATGCCCATTAAAAATTAAATAATCTCGTTTCTTTATAATATTCATATAATTTTATTATTTGTTGTTCAAGTACAGGATATAAGTGACCTAAAAAAATAAAATCAGTTTGAAAATCCATAGCGGATTTTCCTAGAGAGCGTCTTCAAGCGAGCGTATAAAATCGCCACTTTGAAAGCCCCCCATTTCGTCAATTTTAAGGGAAAAATTAAAAAAAAAATATTTTTGTACTCAGTTCAAAATTATCTTTAAAATGATACGTAACAATTTTATGTAACGCGATATTTTTTTTTTTACTTCGCATTCGCTTCTATGAGAGCCCCCCTGAAATAAAGATTTTTATAACTTTTTAAGCCATTTTCGGTTGGAGGCCATCGGTTTACATATTATATCTAAATTTGAAGTAATTACGTTCAGTAATTCAAAAGTTATAAGGCTCTGACAGACGGACGGACGGACGGACGGACAAGTGCAAATCGCTCTAGTTAACTCAGAGACCTCGCTTCGCTCGGTCAATAAAACCATGCTATGGCGCCTATAACGAACGTACTGCAAGTAAATAACGCCGGCTTGGCTAGTAGATAAGTTCAGATTTTCGCTCTCCTTTTTAGGCCAAACGTTTTTGAAAAAGTTATTTAAAAGGTACCTTCAAAAAACTATTGTATAATACTTAATTTTTTTTATTTGCTTTATTACTAACATGGTGATGCCCGCGACTTCATCCGCGTGGATTTAGCTCTTCAATTTTCCGGGATAAAAAAATGTAGCCTATATGCTAATCCCGGGTTTGAACTATCTCCATTCCAAACAGGCAAATCGGTTCATTTGTTGTGACGTTTTAAAGAGTAACAAACAGCCATCCATCCATCCTCACAAAATTTCGCATTTATATTATTAATAGGAATTAGAAGGAAAGTAGGAATAGGATAGATTTAGCACGGACATTAGAAAGTTTATTGCGTGGTGATAGCATTATTGTAAAGTAATTCAAATCTATCTCAACTCAACCTTGAATGTAGAAACGTCTAAGGTATTCAACAGACATCATTAACGAGTCTGAACCGCTATGATTTAAATGAAAACATCTCAGCAACGTCCGCAGCGATGAGACAGGGGGCGAACAGTGCCACGCGGAATTACTACACACCAGGAACCCTCGTGTTATAAGGTTATTCACTGACATGCCAACTTAGTTGGACCAACCTAATCTTGTTCATCTTCTTTATCAACCGATAGATGTCCACTACTGTTTAAAGGTCTCTTGCATGGACTTCCACAGGCCTCGGTCTTGTGCCGCCTGAATCCAGCGGCTTCCTGCGACTCGTTTGATGTCGTCGGTCCACATAGTGGGGTCTGCCAATATTGCGCTTCCTGGTGTGGGGTTGCCACTCCAGCATCTTGGGACCCCAAATTTAATTTGGGACAGTTTAAAATTGGTCATTCTCAACACTTAACTCTAAGTTCTAGATTGAATCATGAATTATATTAGCCAAACATGACTAATTCTCCCTTTCTTTCCATCAAACCGTATGGCTCTTCCGCACTATATCCTTTGAGTATTAAACCAACTCTTAATACTCAAAGACTACATCCGATCCGAATCCAATAATTCACGGATTCGCATCGGATGCAGTGCGGAGAGCCTTAATGTAAATGTTGAGAGTGCCATTTTAACCATCGCATCACCTTTTCAGTTTTTAGTCCACATCCTGACCGTTGCGGTATTAAAGCTTATAGAATAGAATAGAATAGAAATATTTTTTATTCAAATAAACTTTTACAAGTGCTTTTGAATAGTTAATGAATCTACCACTGGTTCGGAATGCCTTGCCTGGTTATTTAAGTTTAGCTTGACGCTAAGAGTTTAATGAGCTTGAAACAATAAAACATAGTTATCCTAAAAAAACAATCGTCCTTTCACCTGTGATGGTAACCTCTAATATTAATTTACCATTAATCAGAGCTTTTGACATCAAACTGGACTTAAACTCTTTTAAATCCCACAAGAACCCTTTCTTTCTGGAATAAAAAGTAGCCTATTTTACTCTCCAGGTCCTCATGACACCAGGTCCTCCACAAACCAAAAAATCTACAAAGAAACACACTATTGTATTCCTATTATTGGTAAAGACCTTAGCAAGGATAGTAACTTGGTTCGGACATAACAACATTAACCATATCCGACTTGTCGGTACGTGTGTCAGGAGCTAAAGCGATCGTGTCGTCACGCCGCTCACGTCACGGCACTCTGATTGTGTGATCCTGAACAAGTCCCATTATAATTTATGCAATAGCGCCGTTTACAATCCCCAAGTTTAGACGTGCGTCGTCGACACGCGCTGGGAATAATTTAACTTCATGTATTTCTTAAACCGCCCACCTAAGGGCCTGTACACTGGACTTGTGTACACAGATTGTATAACCAAAACGAGATGAAAACGCCTTTCATCTCTTTCTCTCTGCATAATATTTCTTAGTGCTTCGTGACCCCTTCCCATTTCATATAATGGTAGGAATTTACTTGGGATTGACGTGATTTTTTGCATGCGTATAGTTGAGTACCTGCAGAGTGACACAGGCTAATTTTTATCCCGGAAAATCAAAGAGTTCCCGAGGGATTTTAAAAACTAAATCCACGCAGATGAAGTCGTGGGCATCAGCTAGTTCATCATATGCAAGTGTAGTTAGATTTGACACTTTGTTCGCTATTCTTGCGTGAGTTTATATGCGTTTAGGAAACGATCGTACTGTGAAAGATCTAAAGTGCTGCATTCACTGTTATCTATGCGTTGACTGAACACAATATGGTCGAATTAACGTTAGCAACTAGTCGATCAGTTAAATCAATTTATTTATATAAATAGCGAGCAAACGAGCAGGTGGGCATGGCAGTTTGGACAGAAAACATATTATTTTGTGCGTCAAAAAACGACGTGGTCGTCTACACGGGCCCTTACGCGTGTTCTCGCAGTCGCCGCGAATTGAGTGCGGCGCTGAGCTTTTGTTTGATGTTCTCGTTTGAGGATTATACTACCCTTTGTAAAGATATAAGGGATTATATGGGAGTATTTTCTCTGTACATAATCTTTTTGTCTTCCAAAGGTAGACCTATCTTAATGTTTTAGCATCAATAAACATTTGCTTGTGGTTGAAGACTGCTATGAGAGTTACCACGATAATCGGTATAGCGTCACGGATTTTAAACAGTTTCAAACTGAGCAACATGGGATGAAATCTTAAAAGATTCAATCAAGGAATACAGCGTACTCAGTCTTGCAAAATTCATTATCGAGTTCTTGTAAACACCATTCAAAGCACATAATATTACAGATAAAATAATATAATACACGAGGCTATGGATAAAGTAATAATCAGCAGGATAAAACCGTCTCAATATAAATCATGCAGCGTTGACATTTTTAGTTCTCCCGCGAGCATTGGCGGCACTTTTCCAAACTAGCTCCCTCCGAAACCTGCGTCCTTTGACGATACCCGTTACTAATATAATGTTACCATGAAACCGCTTAGATAGAGGCACGTTGTACTCTGTGAAATAACGGGCCAGCCTACAAGGGTTCCATTATTTTAGGAGCCCTTAAAAGCACCTATTAAAGGAATAGAGTTTTTCTTTATAATGAGAATGATAAGAGACTAAGAACTTTCTTAGTTTTAAGTTTCACGAGATGCTTTAAAATACTCTTTTAAATAATTAACTCTTCCTAGATTTGAGTGAGTTTTCTTAGCTATTCTTTTATTATATGCGAATTTATAGATGTAAGTATAGTATTATTTTATTATATTCCACTTCAAATATATATAGCAAAATCGTCTTGGAATCTAACTCACATTCAAAAGTTTTGAAATCATTAGTGAGAACACAGAAAAGAGATACTAAGAAGAAGCTTTTGACGTTGGCTTTTTGCGTGTTGGGTCCAGGCGTACTTAGGAATTCACTTAACCGTTTCTGAATTCAATTATAAGCATGTTATATTATACTATAAATGCTTTTATATTGCAAAAAGCTTATCTCAATTAGCTAATAGTTCGTTAGGCCATATGGTTTCTATAACGCCCAAGAAGCTTGATACATCATTGAGTTAGGTATTACATTTTATCGTCAAACTATTTACGACTATTCCCGCGACGCTACAATATCCTAAATATTGATTCTGTTGTAAAGACACCCCAGAGACGTGATAAGTTGCCTACAACTTATGTCCCCAGGGTTTCGTTCCACCCCAGGTAATTTGGTCGTTTGTACACAATACACAACATTCTATGAAATGGCTGGCTTAGTTTTAATGGCATGGAATTTCTAATCCAAAACAATATGCCTTCTTGATTAATGTGGACAGCGTTTTTATTCAGTTATAGCCGGTTCACATTACTCGAGTCATTAAATTAATCATAGGGGTTTATTTTTATTAGTGTTAACATAATAACACTTAACTGCAATCTAAAGTAAGTCGGTAGAAACGGATCAGGGGTATAATATAGACTAGCTGATGCCCGCGAC
Organism: Oeneis ivallda; assembly: GCA_029955525.1. Lineage (NCBI taxonomy): Eukaryota > Metazoa > Arthropoda > Insecta > Lepidoptera > Nymphalidae > Oeneis > Oeneis ivallda. Next base: position 241,110 of record JARPMR010000020.1, on the reverse strand, counting down.
TTTGTCCGCGTGGATTTAGTTTTTAAAGTCCCTCGGGAACTCCTTGATTTTCCGGAATAAAAAGTAGCCTAGATGTTGACCCGAGTAATAAGCTACCACGGTATAAAATTTTGTAGAAATCTGTGCGGTAGTTTTTACGTGAAAGAAGGACAAACAAACAGACAGGAAATCGTCCAGTTACAGTTTTATTATAAGTACTAGCTGATGCCCGCGACTTCGTCTGCGTGGAGTTAGTTCATAACATCCCGCGGGAAATCTTTGACCCCTCCAGGTTCTCAACTATACCTATCCAATATCCGTAGCTTTGTAGCAGGAAACATTTGATCGTCTTGCTCGCGGCATTGTTAATGATGATTCAAAGAGAAAACATATTACTGATGATATTATCAATTAAGTTAAACTATAATTTTTATAATTGTTTTTACCATAATTTTCTACCATAATTAACCAAATACAAAATTACGTTTAGCTGTCATTTATCTACGTTTTGTTCTTCCACTGTCATTTTCGATTTTTTATTCCATGTCAGATGCATTTTTGTTATACCAGGTTTTATATTGACTTGACGGAAACGCGGTCGAACGGGATAAAAAGTATCCTATGTCCGTCTCCTGGTTCTAAGCTACCTCTCCACCAATTTTGAGCCAAATCGGTTCATCCGTTCTTGAGTTATAAATAGTGTAACTAACACCACTTTCTTTTATATATATATAAGATATAAGATAAGATATAAGATATAGATACCTTTAATCTTCATACTGGAAATCTAATCGTTTGGTGGCACATTTTTGATGTTAGAGTTGTACCTAGCCATGACCAAAGCCTCCCACCGGACAAAATAGGTAACGAAAGGGAGATATTAGTTTTCTATTAACGATATTTGTGACGATTCAATTTTGATTTCTATCAATACCACAGCAAACTTAGTGGGGTCTTCTCAGCTAGTACTCGATGTACTGCAATAATGAGAACCGGCCTTTTATGTTTGCAAAACTATTATATGACTTATTTTTGCTAGTTGGGATATAAGTTTTCTATTAAGGATTTTTGTGACGATTCAAGTTTGATTTCTGTCAATACCACAGCAAACTTAGTGGGGTCTTCTCAGATGGCACTCAATGGTACTGCAATAATGAGAACCGGCCTTTTATGGATTATCCCGAGTAACGCGCCTGCTCGGCAGACGGCAACAGTACACAAAATCGCCCATAAACTTTAGGTATACATGTTAAGAGAGGGATTTTTGTTTCTCGTTTATTATTTATGACTCATGAATCTTGATATCGGGGCGCGAAAATTTTACAATTTACGATCCTATCTGTATAATAGCGTCATAAAGCCGGATTGGGAAATTTCTCGCAAATTATTGAATGTTTGTTTACTCTGCGTAGATATAGACTATAAAGTAAATGTTTAGACTTTAGATTTATGTGCTGTTCCGGTGGAGTCTAGAGCGATGAAAGTTGGATATTTTATTACGTACTTTACGGCAAGTATTAGGTATTATGTTTCATAAAATATATATTTTCAGAAGCTGCACTACTGTATCATTTTTTGCTTATATAGGTAGCCTAAATAATATGTTTTAGGTTTTTTTTGCAATAATTGTTTTACAATTAAACAGATTTAGATAACAACTTCAACGTAGATGTTAAATGGAATCGCATAGTAAAAAAAATTTATGATCACCTAAAACGACTCAAAAAATTATCTTGATTTCTATTTAATCGGGTAAGAGTTTAGAGTTACTAAAAATATTCTAAAATAAGGTTGGCCAAAGGTTCAAATTCAAAATCAATTATTTCATGTAGGCCAACTTGTGGCTCTTATGACAAGTCAGAAATCTACCACCGGTTCGGAAGCTGATTTTTCTGAGAAGAGCCGGCAAGAAACTCAGCAGTTGCTCTTTTCAAAACAAAATCTTACAAAATGTAGTTTATCTATCGTGTGGACAGCTGAAACAAAGCCGATTAGAATAGGACAGAAATATTTTTTATTGAAATAAACTTTTACAAGTGCTTTCGTGTCTATGAATAATAGAAATGAATCTACCACTGGTTCGGAATGGTACTAACGATTTAATACATGTTAATATGGGCACACAGAAAGTAGCCCCATTTTTGTAAAACCCGAAAGAAAATACGAAGATTTCTTGTACACCCTTTAACACAGCTATGCAGTTAACGCTGTACCAAAAAGTAGGTACTAAATCCAAGAGCTATCTGTGTAAAAACCTCTTAAAACGTTGCGAAACGTTTATAAAAGGTCACATGCGACGCACAATGCTCTTGAAAGGTCAAGCGGATGAGCCTGAAGCCCACAAGGTGTGGTCCATACCTCGCTCCTGATGCACAACAAATAAACTATGATTTACATAGTAAAACTAGCTGACCCAGTGAACTTCGTACCGCCAAAAAAATATTTACGGGTGGGTCACCCTTATCATTTAGGGGTATAAAAAATAGATGTGGGCCGATTCTCAGACCTACCCGATATGCACACAAAATTTCATAAAAATCGGTCCAGTTTCGGAGGAGTTTGGTAACAAACACCGCTACATGAGAATTTTATATGTATATTAGATAACCTCAACAGCCCAACGTAACTGAAAACTGAAAGGTTGACGGTTCAATCTCCTCCCGTTGTAGCTTTTATCGTTGTGAGTACCCTATCTTAGCACAAGCTTTACGTTCATTTAGAGGAGAGAGGGGAATATTAGTTACGCTGAACATCAGCAGCTTTTAAAAAAAATATATAACTTTGCAAAACAATGCTTCAGAGTGTTGTTAGGTTATTCGTTGCAGCCCTTAAGGCAACTTTATGCTACTGTTGTGTGGTTCAAATGGAGCCCAAGGCTGCTAAATTTATGGCCAAAATGTCTGGGGGTCGGCTGCATCAAGTCCACTATAGTGTACACTTTAGAACTCAGGTCTTAACATTGGGACATAATCTAATTGGTTCTATAGGCATTATGCGATTTTTTGTGTTATTTAACAATATAATATGCTTGATCTTCTTATTTATCATCAGCAACTTAACTTAAAACTCGGCAGTAGCTTTCTCATGATACTCAGTAAACCTGAATGGGAAAAAAATTACAAAAAGTATAACTATTTTTTTATGTAAAAATACCGACAAAAGGTACAACAATTTTATTGAGTTTCCTTTGTTTTGTGTACAATACAAACGATGTACAAATATTTTTGAAATATTCAGCACGGCATGTTTGGCAAAAAAGCGACGTATAACATTCAATTTGAAAAATGGACAAAACTTTTTATTGAAAAAGATAGTTAGTTATACTATGATAATAAAAAAGTGTTTGTAGAATGATTTGGACATTATGGATAAATAAAAACCGGTATAGTGCGAGTTTGACTGGGCGTCTAACTAATCTTTATTATTTGATGTTTTACATTTGACTAAAAAGTATATATTACCGTACAAAAAATAATTAAAGAGAATAAAGAACTAAAGAGGAGAAAAAGAATAAAACAAAATTATTCTTTGTTGTGATAAATACCATAGTAACACGTATTCAGTAAAAATTTAATACGGCTGTCTTTAGCGGCTGAAGCTATAATAAGGTTCTGTTTGGAACCTACAAAATGATACTTAAGTATTTGCTTAAAATATTATTTTCTCATACCTGCCTCCATCACGTCTGATCGTTTAATTGCCAAATCTTCATTTTTACCGTTTCCTCGTTTAACTAAGCTATAAGTAACCTTTATCCTATTAACCTAAAGATTAAAAGTGTGGAATGGAAACTAAAAGAACAACGGTCCAATCCCCAGCCATTGCACTATTGTCGTATGTACCCCTTACACAAGTTTTACGATTATTTGCGAACGAAACGAACGAACGAACGAGAGGGGAATATTACTCAGGTTCAACATGTTCTTTTATAAAGATTTTTTTTTAAATAGAGCTTATCTTGATTTACGTAATGAATTTATTTTATCTCTGTGTAAGGTACATGAGGAAAGTCGTAATTTCACCAATATTAAAGAACTTCACTGCAGTATCGAAGAATAATAGTCGTTCGAATCTGGAGTGAGCTCCCCTCCCCTCGGCCGATGACGTCAGAGCTAGGGCCGCGTTTGAAGCCCGGAGGCTGGCGACCGGTCCACGCAAGCGTACATACATACAAGTTACAACACACTGCTTAATCTTGAAGAGCAAATGTTACAACGCTGAGAGCTTAAGGTTTAATGTTAGACATTGAATTTAAACTTGATTTTTATTAATAAGTAGTCTTTCATCATCTCCATCTCAAACCGTTATCGGTTCAGTACGGAGCAAGTCTCCTCTCAAATAAGGGGTTTTTATTTAGGTCATAGTCTACCACGATAGCTATGTACGGATTAGCAGACTAATTATATTATAAAATTATAGACATTAAACCCAATTAATAAAAGTCGTTAGACATTCTACTAGCCGTCTACTATTTAGCTATTTGTATCGCCATTCTTTCATTTATTTTGGTATCACAAACTACAGCGCCGTCACGTAGCGCCACACCTTGCGAAAGCGCTACGTTGCTACGTCGCTACGGCGCTAATATATTATGTAGATCCACAATTACAATTTTTACCAAAACTATGTATGATTGGAAAAACATGTATGTATAGAGCCTACGGGAAACGTTTGGTTGCGCAAATAATAATTATTTTATCAATAACAAAAATGTACACAATCATAATTCATTTATTAGTCTCGACCTAGTCTATCCTTACTAATATTATAAATGCGAAAGTGTGTTTGTTTGTTGGTTTGTCCTTCAATCACGCCGCAACAGGGCTACGGATCGACATGTTTTTTTTGCATAGGTACAGTTAAGGACCTGGAGAGTGACATAGGCTACTTTTTATCCCGGAAACCCGTTCCAGAGTTCCCAAGGGATTTTAAAAACTAAATCCACGCGGACGAAGTAGCGGACATCAGTTAGTTAAATATAAACTTAGGTACGAGTTCATAATCAGTAGTTCGCTATAAACTCATACCTCAATGACTGTGACAATTGATTGTATTTGTTGAGTGAAATAAATATTATTTTACTTCACTCTTCAACAAATATTTTTATCTTTTATGGTGAAAGTGCAGAGTTTGGACACAGCGCGTCGCTAGCGGCCTGTAATGGAGCGTGAAGTAGCTGCTCTTATGTGTCGGCTATTATCCCGACGCGCTGGTCGCTCGCCTGCATTAACAATCGATCTAAGCTTGCAGTTTACATGAAAAACAGACTACCTAGCTCATTTGGAATCATAAATCGGACTTAATTACATGCAGTAAACTGACGTTTAATGACTTTCATTAAAAAAATAGGGAAAGTGGTAAACTCAATCATTTGAATGAGCCAAACTTCAGACTTGATACTTTAACTTCTTTCAATGACTAAATATTCAGCTAAATCAGCAATATATTTGTGGCTAATGCAAATGAATTACGAGCAAGCTGAAAAAATACTACCTCCTTAATTCGCGAAGCAAATTTTTATAGGTACCATTTACATTCACACTATGCATACATAATAAAGGTACACGTATTCACACGCCCGCAACACACAAATACACACACTCACTAATAGTGATAATAATTGTGATAACTTATGAATTGTAGTCTCGGAGGTGGCGGTGGCATCTGCAACAAAGTTTTTGCTAATGCAGTGCTATCCCTGCCATTAAACTGTATTTATATTAATTGAACAATAAAGATATTTCTATTGTATTTTTTATTGTAAAAAAGCACTTCGTAAAGTTTATCTGAATAAAAAAAAATTATTATCGACCGAGCGAAGCGAAGGTCTTTGAGTCTACTTGAGTGAATTTGCACTTGTCCGTCCGTCCGTCCGTCCGTCCGTCCGTCCGTCTGTCAGAGCCTTATAACTTCTGAATTACTGAACGAAATTACTTCAATTTTAGATATAATATGTAAACCGATGGCCTCCAGCCGAAAATGGCTTAAAAAGTTATAAAAATCTTTATTTCAGGGGGGCTCTCATAGAAGCGAATGCGAAGAAAAAAAAAATTTTGCGTTTCATAGGTTTACAGTACCTCATTTTAAAGATAATTTGGAACAGAGTACAAAAGTATTTTTTTTTTAAATTTTTTTCCTAAAATTGACGAAATGGGGGGCTTTCAAAGTGGAGATTATATTTGACCTCAGAACGGAATAACCATTGAAAGCTGGGGCTTGAAAGTTTTACAATTTTAGCGTAATATCATGTACTTGAACAACAAATACTAAAATTAGATAAATGTAATAAGGAAACTAAATTATTTAACTTTTAATGAGCAGCAACAACAGAACTTCACAATGATGTCAATAGATGGCGCTCTCATCTCATATAGCAAATGCAGCTTTATGTAACATACCTATTATTCAATTAAGATTATTATTTAGTCATTTAGCAAACATCAATAAAACTTCACGTTGCAGTTTGTTTTTACATATTTCTGATCGTGTCAATAGTTGACGCTGTGTACAAGTAATTTAATTTGAATGTTCCAAAAAACTATACCTAAGTTTGATTGAGGCCTTGAGGATTTCACTATAACAGTTCCCTAACCTTTACGGGCTACCTATGTTAAGTTAGTTGACACTTTCTGTCAACTTTGTTATTACGAACCTCTACGGGACAACTAAAGGTGAAAATGACATTGGGATGTTAGAATTGTATTTAGGGGCTACCTATGTAAAGAGACTTCTACAAATGGGATGATTTAGGTATGGTTGGTGAAAACGGGCATAATAATAATGTCAATTTTGATCGTCAATTATGGGAAACCGTTACCGCGAGGTCTCAGTTCGGGGCGAACCACTAGTTATATTTATTTATTATTATTATTAATATGATAAATTATGTTTGTTTGTTGGTTTTTACTTCAATGACGCCACAACGTAAATTTTTCTGACAAAGCTATGGCCTTCGCGACTCCATTGCATTAAGAGCTCCTTTGAACCTCTTCATTAAATAAATGATAGGAGTACAAAACCTGCGTCGGTGCTTGTTGGTTAAAATAAATCGTACCTATATATAAACTATATTATCTGAAGTATGAAATGGCGAAATATAGTCAGAACTAAATTAGTCGTTCATGTATTTAGGTTTTTTTTAATAATCATGGCTATGTCTTGATGCTCCCCAATAAAAGAATTCCATATTCCTCCTCAGGAATGCTTAATCTTTAAGTGTTGAGTTTTAACTAGATTAACGAACAATAATTGATTTTTTTTTGTATATATAGCTAGAAGATTATTATAATAATGAAAGGAGTCACGATCATCAGCATCAAAAAATACGAAGCGGTATGAAATTAGGATAATATATTATATTTATATATGATATGTTATTTATTCTGTTCTTCATAATATAGTTACAACATATTGCGCTGTAATATTAATATAATACCTTTATTCATAATACCAATATGTAATATATTTACCGTTTCCGCAGCGGGCCGGAGATTAAAGCCTTCAGCGCTTTATGTTAAACTTTCAGCGTCTACGATAAATACATAATATACCCGCTTCCGCGCTTTAGCTACATAATCTCGTTTAAATTAATCGGTTAAGTTCGAAAACCGAGTTAAAATACACTTAAGAATTTATGAGCGGTTCGGTTTCACTTAGTTTTTCATGAATGTAATCAATTTTCTTAAAGGAGCCAATCTATATATATAAAAAAGAAAGTGGTGTTAGTTACACTATTTATAACTCTAGAACGGATGAACCGATTTGGCTGAAAATTGGTGGAGAGGTAGCTTAGAACCAGGAGACGGACATAGGATACTTTTTATCCCGTTCGACCGCGTTTCCGTCATGTCACTTTAAAACGTGGTATAAGAAAAACGCATCTGACATGGAATAACAAAACGCAAATGACAGTGGAATAACAAAACGTAAATGACAGCTAAACGTAATTTTGTCTTTGGTTAAGTATGGTAAAAAAATTGAGATTTATAAAAAGTGTTATATTAAAGCATTACTGATATTATAAATGCGAAAGTGTGTTTGTTTGTTGGTTTGTCCTTCAATCACGTCGCAACAGAACAGCCGATTGATGCGATTTTTTGCATGGGTATAGTAATGGATGTAGTAGTGGTTCCTCAGACCGGGAGAGCTACTTTTTATCTCGGATAATGAAAGAGTTACCGCGGGATTTCTAAAAACTAAATCCATGCGGACGAAGTCGCGGGCATCAGCTAGTATATAATAAATGAAATTATGGCTTACTTCGACATAGCTACGTTAACTTTAAACGAAGAATAAATTAAACGTTTTGATAGTTTTTGTATTGGCAATCATTTTGTTGCATGGCATCCAGCTGCCCACAAGATAGTTTAGAAAACTTTTTACAATGTAATAGCTTCATAATAATATTGTAAAATGATTATTTAGAAAAGAGCTACTGCTGAGTTTCTTGCCGGCTTTTCTCAGCATAATCCGCTTTCCGAACCGGTGGTAGAGTCATGACGTGTCATAAGAGCCACAGGTTGGCCTACGTGAAATAAATATTTTTGAATTTGAATTTGATCGTTTGGCTGCAGATCATGCGGTCAGGTCAAAAAGTTTTATTTTATTGTGAAAAAGTTCGTTATAGCAGCGTAAAATTGGGAAGTTGAGGTAACCTTACTTCATGGTTATTCCGAAATAATAATAAAGATTCATTTAGACGGGGATATTTTCTTGCCTGACGCATACAATAAAATTTAATATTATAAATATAAAAATAAGATAAAATTTACTGGCATTATCTAAACACCACCCAATATTCTTGCTCTTTAAGGGGCATGTTCCCATTCAAAACTGTCCTTAGTGTAAACAGCACCTATAATAATTTCCAATGCAATTCTTGTACATTTCTCTTTATGGATTTCTTCTCATATTTAAACAGAAAATAATCTCATAACAGTGGTAATAGAACATGGCAGTTTTATATCGTTCGAAGATTACGTGCTAAAATTAATAAGGTAACCTTTTATATTATGAGACATGAGGTAGTTTTTTTCTCGGAGCGCGGGCCGGTAGCGGGTCAGTGGAGCTTGTACCCGTTTATATAATTTCCAAAGCAAAGGTGGCGTCTATCTTTATGCAAGTTCATGCTTCGTAGGTCACAGGCTTGTTTGTTTTTCAGTTATTTTTACACAAGTGAAAATTTTCAGTCTTTACAGAATGAGTTTTAATGTTCAGGCGACCATTTTTAAAATATAAAACCAAGCTTTTCTGTGTTCTCACCAACAGAGTACAGTTGTTAGTACTGGACCATTTAAAAGTGTAAATTTTGTTCAGAAGCAATTTTATCCAGGTATACTCTATACTATGTTCTACACATAGGACGAAGAGCTAATGGTCATTGAGGTCCCAAGGTGCAGGAGTGGCGACCCCGCACCGGGAAACGCAGTGTTGGCACACCCCCCACCAGGTGGACCGACGACATCAAACGAGTCGCAGGGAGCCGCTGGATTCAAGCGGCGCAAGACCGAAGTCTGTTGAGGTCCATGCACGAGACCTTTGTCCAGCAATGGACGTCTATAGGTTAATAAAGAAGAAGAGAAGAAGATACTCTATACGAATAAATGGAACTAAGGTGTTTTTCTGTGATTTTGAAATAACTGCGTCTAATTAAACCCTTAATATGATTGAATGAAAGCGTCACCAAAACACACGTTTTTTTTAATTTTTGTCTTTCACTTGTGTGTTGGTCTGTCTGTTTATAAATTGTAAGCAAACTTCAGAACAGCTTAACCGATTATGGTAGGATTATCGCAGAGAGCTAAAAAATTATATAAGGCGTAATCTAGAATATTACATTATTAGATTTGGGTAATATTAAGGATACTTCTATAGAAAATATTAACACCTTTGTAAAGGGGACAACAATCAGGCCTAAACGCCTGAACAGATATTGATGAAAGTTGGCACAGAGATAGCTTGCATCCTGGAGAAAAATTCTACGTCTTCATCTTGTTTTCCATATAACTTAAATCATTAATCATAATCATCTTAATTTCTAACCACATTATTCATATAAAACATTCAGTTTAAAATAAAAACAATCATATTTAAAACTCTATTCTATTTCATAAAGATTTTTTCTGTTACAAAGAGCATCTTTAGAATATTTGGCTGAAAGCGTTTTCGCGTACAATAGAGCCAGCTCTATCTCTCGGTTCTGTGTGTGTGTGTATGTGTGTATGAGTGTGTGTGTGTGTGTGTGTGTGTTTGTGTGTGTGCCGTACGCTGCGCTGGCTGCGGTGGATTTTTTGTCTCGAGTCAAAGGGAATTGCCCAGCGCGCGCCCGGGCACGATTTTAACTTTGGCAGTTAAAAGTTTTGGGCGAAAAAACACAATTTGTACAATTCGGGGATTTGGGAGCCAATGTTGGCCAATATGTAAAAAAGTTAAGCCAATTTTTGTTTCACTTGTTTTAAATGTGCAAGGTTATGTTGTTTTTATGCTATAAGGCTATAACATTGACAACATTCACACCCTAAGGATGTTTGAAGTCCATTAAACGGAGGTGTCTTGCGAGAGTCCCCACAGATCATGTTCTTGTACCGCTTGTACATACTTACATACCTATACGCCTGCATTTACAGCATTATTTTACTATCTATAAATATATACACAAAATATATTTGCTAAACATACTTCGATTTCTTTGAGAATTACACATACATTTTTTTAACTGCAAACTCATGAGGAAATATGTGTTTAAATAAAAACAAGTCATGAAAAAAAAACATTATACTTATATAAATTTGCATAATTTAAGAACGGCAGAGAACAAAAGCCTTAAATGAAGTCAAATGTGAATGGTTGAAATAAAGCAATAAATTACCGGTCAGGTCAAAGAGGCCCTTATTTACTGTATCGCAATAAATTCCGCTGAAAAGTTAATTAACGAAACGACTGTGATGGGACGAGGCCTTGCGAGCACTTTATACTACACGACATCTGACCTCACGACATCAAATTACACGAAACGACAGTCTTTTATGTTTTATAATTTAATAGGCCGGGAAGTGTTATTTCAGCTCTGTAAATTGTTTATGTTTGAGAAGTTCGTCTCCGGTCAGGTGGTTTCAGCGAGCTATTTTTTATTGAGTTTTAAGTTGCAGCTCGTATAATTTGCTACTCTTTAGATTATGTTTTCAGATTGACAGAATGGGTATTTCGTATTGAAAAATAAACTGTTAATCTAATAAAGTTCGAAGTGAATTGCTTAGACAAAAGACGTCAAAATGAAAATGATCAAAAATAATTATTGTACATATGCATACATATGTACGAGTTAGTCTTGAGTGTTTTTTATTCGATGACAAGATAGTCCTTGATTGCGATCTCACTTTATAGTAAGTGAAGATGCAGTCTAAGTTGGTAACGGGCTAACTTGGAATGGGTATGTAAGTGAACATTCAATCCATACCACTAATCGGTTTATAAACGCCATCGCGATCGTGTCGGACCGCTAAATCACTTGGCGATACGGCTTTGACGGAAGGTGGTAACTACTTATTTATAATTGTTACTATTAATACGCACATGCAGACGGGCAGACCAGCTAAGGGACTCCAAGTGCAAATTTCACACAATTGCAAGACTGGCCTCCGATAGAAACCGATGGAAGCAGTTAATCCGGACGAGGTTGCAACAACACCAGGACCACGATCTTCAGAAATGAAGGAACGACTGGAGAGAGAGATTAATACGCACGTGTCGTGCCGTTTTCGTAAAGTAAGAATCTTTATGTACAAGTGGCAGTGAGAATAAAATTAGCATTCATAAATGTAGAGCCCTTTTGCCGCGAGCTTCGTTTCTTTTTTGTCAAATATTAGTTTAACCCCCGTACTGTGTCCGTAAACATTACCGTAACATAATATTATACAAGTGCTTTAAGAGCTTGTGTAACATTGTATTCATTTTTCGCTACAAATAATATTATTATTGCTCAATAATAAATTAATGTTTAAATTTTCTGGAATTTATGTTTCTTGAAGCTTCAACTTTTCCCCTTTGTTGTACCCACTCCTAACATAAGATCAAGGTTTTGTATTATTTATATTTTGGAAGGGAAAAAGATAGTGTTGTTTATATTCAGCTTAATAAATATATCATTTAATTTTAAATAAAAAAAAACCTCTTCGTAACATCAACAGCTGTAAAGAACCCATCACAAGGTAAAAATTATCTGATAATATTAAATCCCAACTAGCTTTTGCCCGCGGCTTCGCTCTCGTTAAGTTTGTTTCTTCAAACACCCATGTTACCCCCTTGGCATTGAATTTTCAAAAATCCTTTCTTAACGGATGCCTACGTCTTAATAGCTACCTGTATGACAAATTTCAATCCGATTCGTCCAGTGGTTTAAGTTGTGCGTTGATTTGGTTTAATACTCAAAGGCGTTGATAGATCAATCAGTCAGTCAGTAATATTTATTATTTTAATTTAGATTAGATCTTTTATGTCCCAATAATATGATCTGATATTATTATTTCATTGTACGCAAATCCCAAGCTAAATCAATTCATCTATCTATACTTATAATAAAACTGTAACTAGACGATTTCTGTACATTTAATATATTTTGAAAATTTTAACCGGGGGATGCCTTATTATCAATACTGATCCCAAAACAGATTTTTATTTTATTTTTGTCTGTCTGTCTGTCTGTCTGTCTGTCTGTCTGTCCGTCCGTCCATCTGTCTGTCTGTCTGTCCAGGCATCACGCAAAAACTACTGAACGAAATTATATGAAATTTGGTACAGCAGTAGGTGATACTCCGGGTCAACATATATGATAGTTTTATCCTGATAAACAATAAGGTTCCTCCAGGATAGGGGATGAAAGTTTTTATCGGTTTTACTTCATAATTCCGTCATATTTGAACCGATTTTAATCATTCTTTTTTATTTAAAAGTGTATAATATCAGGCATAGTTTGTCTAATTTTGATGAAGATCTGATAAATATTATAGGACATAATGCTTCACGAGTAGCAGCAAAAGTCACTCACATAAAGGACAACGATCGAATACAGGCATTCCATATTTATATGAGAGTTTCAGCCATAGACATAGATTTAATCATTAACCTCCAGGCCCTAGATGATAAGACACGTTCAAATAGTTTTTAATTTTAGATTTGTGTCAAACCAGAAAGCATTAAAATACTTTGGCACAGATAAAGGCCAGGCTTTAGAAACACAAAGACCGTTTTCAAGGATTGCCGATAACTAATTTGGACGTATTATTCAAAAATGCCTGAATAAACATCGACAGAGTAGCACCTGTCCCTCGTATTCAGTCCGTATTCAGTCCCGTAATTTGTACTCAAATGGAAATAATTTCTTTGTTTTAGCCTAACCGAGTTGCTTTTTGATTGGCAATCGAGTTTTTACCGTTTCCCCGACATTTTGTTTACCTTCGTCAATCGAATATTATTCGTTGAGCTTTATTAACTGAGCGTTAACATTGGGAAAAGGGTTCTGGGTTCCGATGTTTATCCATTTACGTCACGTGTAAACAAAAACAATATTATGTTGGATAAACGTTTTTATGATATTTTTTAGGGTTCCGTACCCAAAGGGTGCCAACGGGACCCTTTTACTAAACATCCGCTGTCCGTCCGTCCGTTCGTCCGTCCTAGATAGATTGTTGAAATTTTCACATATTGTGTATTTCTATTGCCGCTATAACAACAAATAATAAAAATTAAATTAAATTCAAAATAAAGGGGCTCCCATACATGGAAAAGGAGTTGAAATAAAATTTTATTTTTTTACCCCTGCATGTGGGGTGTCAGTGTCATCAAGTGGAGTTCAAATATATATATTTTTTATTTTTTTATTTTTTAGCTACAAAAATGAAGAAATAGGGGGCCGTCAAACTTTACGGTTTTAGACCAATTTTGTTAGGGGTCTATCTCAAAAAATCGGCCAAGTGCGAGTCGGGCCTCGCTCTTTTAGGGTTCCGTTAAAAAAATTAAATTAAAATATTTTCATGTACCCATGGAAATATTTTAATTTAATTTAATTTTTATTATTTGTTGTTATAGCGGCAATAGAAATACATAATATGTGAAAATTTCATCTGTCTCTCTATTACGGTTTACGAGATACAGCCCGCTGACAGACGGACGGACGGACGGACAGCGTAGGCTTAGTAATAGGGTCCCGTTGGTACCCTTTGGGTACGGAACCCTTAAAATGAACTAGTTGGGAATTTGAAATTTTGGTATATTATGTACTATATAGTTTATTTAAACAACAAATACCTACTGAAAACACCGATTTATAATGCGGTTTGTAAGTTGTGACCAAAACAATCGAGCATTTTCCCCCATAATCCTAATTTAGTACTTTCTAAGAACTAAGATATCTAAATATATACCTAGCTTTAAAAAAATTATTTGGTCATATGTACGGAACTCAAAAAGAGCGAGGCCCGACTCGCACTTGGCCGATTTTTTGAGAGTATGATTTCTCTAGAGGAAAGTTCACATGACAGATTCTTTTTAAATATAAGCCATACTGGATATGATTGATATGATTCCCCTCTCCCCTCCAACTAAGCGTCAAGCTTGCGTATAACAATACTGTAACGTTTGGAGATTTTCAGTTCGCACCTTTACCATTGGGCCATTGAGTCTAAATAGACTAGTGGTTCGCCCCGAACTGAGACCTCGCGGTAACGGTATCCCATGATTATTCATTCAATCGATACATGACGACCAAAACTGACATTATTATTATTATGCCCGTTTTCACCAAACATACCTAAATCATCCCCTATGTAGGAGTCTCTTTACGTAGGTAGCTCCAAAACACAATCCTAAGTCCTAACATCCGTCCCAATGTCCTTTTAGGTGTCCCGTACAGGATCGTGATAAAGAAGTTGACAGTAATCATCACATAACTTATCATAGGTAGCCCGTAAAGGTTAGGGAACGTCAGTGAAAACATTGAATTATTATGTAGGTACTAACGAGTGAAAACGGGTTAGGGGCATCTGTACAAATCGTCATCTATCGACGCGAATAGAAAATATACAAAATGATATTTAACTAAAGAATAATTTTAATTGAATAATATGTTATTATATTATGTACCTAAATAATAATGGTCGACGCAAAACAGTTTTTGGGATAAATCGTAGTCGTAACTCCTAGTTCAATGGAATAGTTAATGACTGCGCCATCTATTAGCATTATTGTGAAGCTATGTGAAATTTACTGATGCTCATTAAAAATTAAATAATCTCGTTTCTTTATAATATTCATATAATTTTAGTATTTGTTGTTCAAGTACAGGATACAAGTGAAGTAAGAAAATAAGTACAACTTGAAAATATATAGAAAATTTTCCCAGAGAGCGTCTTCAAGCGAGCGTATTAAATCGCCACTTTGGACGCCCCCCATTTCGTCAATTTTAGGAAAAAAATTAAAAAAAAAATACGGTTGTACTCTGTTCCAAATTGTCTTTAAATGATACACAGAAAACCTATGAATCGAAAATAAAAAAAAATTTCTTCGCATTCGCTTCTATGAGAGCCCCCCTGAAATAAAGATTTTTATAACTTTTTAAGCCATTTTCGGCTGGAGGCCATTGGTTTACATATTATATCTAAATTTGAAGTAATTACGTTCAGTAATTCAAAAGTTATAAGGCTCTGACAGACGGACGGACGGACGGACGGACGGACGGACGGACAAGTGCAAATCGCTCTAGTAAACTCAGAGACCTAGCTTCGCTCGGTCAACTATTGGGGATATTAAGTGGGGCTTATAACCCCTATGGGAAATCTCATAGATTTCTTGAGTTACGAAAATTTCGAGTTTTGTAAAGTTTTAAGAATGGCGGAACCCTCGTTTTACCGGGATAAAACGTATGTCAATCTCCCAATCTCCAAGTCCTCAACTACTACGCCCATGCAAATCACGCCTATGCGTTGCTGCGTTGCTGTGTGATTGAAGGACAAACCAACAGACGAACAATCTAATAAAGCTGTTCACTACATTAAGGTTCACTTTCAGATGACAGAAATATTAATTTATAATAAAAATGCGGGTGTCTTCGTTACTAGTTTATTAGCGACTGAGGAATAAAACAGATGCACTAAAATGTGTCATTGATATGATAATAACTAAACATTTTGGATAGAACATAGATATAAGTAAGGTTATAAAAATAGATAGATCGACTTCGACAAAAGCTACTATAAAGAGAACGTCTCTGGTGAATGAGGAGAATGTATCTGGTGAATAAAATATATTTTCTCAAACATGCATGGAAATATTGTCATTATTTTCGAAAAAAGAACACGCGAAGTATCGAATTTTCGGACAAAGAAAATCAAATCCATTGCAGGAGTGTTTTTTTAATTTGGAACAATACAACGCTCCTGCAATGTTGTATGAAACGGCGTGCTGGGGTTATTAAATACTCTTTGATCGGATCTCTTTTGTCATTCTTGGCATACCATAGTCTCTTTGCTTAAATAGTACAAATTGCGTTTACGTGGCCGTATCTGTATAGCCATAAATGCGTTTGCCTGTCGGCACAGATGATAAAAAAAAAATTGGCGGCTAAGCTGAAAATTCGTCTTGATTTGTTATTTACATACCTACTTAAAAATATAAATTTAATAATAATTGAAATGAGTTCAAACGGTTCAGAGAGTGAAATGGAGATTGATTGTACTCCACCAGATTTAAGATCAGAAGCCAAATTGGCAATGGAAAACCTGCTTCCAACGAAGTCAAAAGAAAAATACATGAAAGTATATGAAATTTTATGAGTTGGAAAAACGAGAAAAAAGTGAACATTTTCTCCGAAACAGTATTTTTGGCGTATTTTAATGAGATTGCCAAAACTAAAAAGCCATCTACATTATGGGCAATTTATTCCATGCTGAAATGTACAGTTCATGTTAAAAACGGCATTAACTTGAAAAATTATGGGAACTTAACTACTTTTCTTAAACGACAATCGACCGGATTCAAAAGCAAGAAATCGAAAATTTTTACTGGCGAAAACATAAAGCAATTTTTAATTAAAGCCCCAGATGATATATATTTAGCCACAAAGGTAATAATTATTCATTATTTATTTGAGACACAGTTAAACCAAAATGGCGGATGGATTTGGATAAATTTTGATGCACAGGATTTATGAGTCTTATTAAATATACTTTCCGTGGCTGTAGCTTAATATTTAGTTTTGTTTGTTACAGGTTGCTATGATATTAGGCATGTCGGAGTATCGAACTCTATAATATTACCACAAAAGACTTAGACTTTCTTGATGACAAAGCAATAATAACATTGCGCGACACTAAAACAAAGGTTGACCGGATATTTGTAATCCAAGGAGAGTTGCTACATAAATGTACCGGGGAAATCAATAACATTTTCTTTTAGTAATTGCCCCAATATGTCTAATGTAACTTTTAATATTAACTGAATTTAATGTATAATATAAAAAGTGTGTTTTATTTCCCTGCATTCTTTAGAGAAAAGCACTATATATGCCTCGGCGAGAAATGGCAATTGCCTGTCTCGTATTTAGTGAAGTCCTCGCCTACGGCTCGGCCTTCAAACTCATACTCGACCTGCAATTGCCTATTTCCCGGCCTTTGCAATAATGTACTATTGTATGAATTGCATTGCTGAAAGTTTTTGCGACGACTACTTTCAGTGTGTGGCCGGAGGAGGGTGACGTCATTAATCAGAGGGAAATTATTATTCACGTGGAGGCAACAATGCGCTGCGACTCGCCGCGGTTAGAGATATTAATGACTCCGCGTGGAACTGACGATTGTTTTTGTGTCCGTATGCTTATTATACGGATGAATAGCCTCAAATCCTCAATCCTTACTTATTTTATACTAGCTGATGCCCGCGACTTCGTCTGAAAGGATTTATTTCTTAAAATTCTTTGGGAACTCTGATTTTCTGGGATATAAAGAAGCCCATATCACTCTCCAGGTCCTCAAGTATAATTCAACCTCAACTTTCGCATATCCTTGCTAATTCTACTAATATTATAAATGCAAAAGTTTGTGAGGATGTATGGATGTTTGGATGGATAATTGTTACTTTATAACTCCACAACGAATGAACCGATTTGACTAAAATTTGGAGTGAAGATTTGGTCATATCCAGAATTAATACATAGTTTGTATCCCGGAAAATTACAGTGTTCCCGCGAGAATTAAAAAACTTAATCCACGCGGATGAAGTCGCGGGAATCATCTAGCATTATAAACGCGAAAGTGTGTTTGTTTGTTGGTTTGTCCTTCAATCACGCAGCAATGGAGCGACAGATCGACGGAATTTTTTATATGTGTATACCTAGTTGAGGACTTGGAGAGTGACATATCTAACTTGTATTAGATTTTTAAAAACCAAAATCCACGCAGACGGAGTCGTAGGAAAGAGAATGTAAAAATAGACCATCGAACGCTCTGTACGTTTATTTCAATGCTTAGAACTAAATTCGAATGGAAATTGTCCACGTCCTGAAATATATAGGAAGTCATTGCAGCATCCCAAACACAACGATGGAATATTCAGATAAGGCACGTTTCGCGCTTGATCGCATCGAACAATCACGTGCACTGGCATTGCATTCAGTGCGACGCCGCGGCTGTATCGAATCCTTAACAGAAAGTCTTAAAATAATATGCTTGCGTGAACATCGAAATAACCGCATGCATGATTTAGCCGAAGCGTACTAAGATCGTTGGGGTGTCGCGGCTTTTGGTCGCGGCACCACCACGATAATTGTTTTATATAATTTCGATATTTCGATCCAGTTGCATGGACCGTGGTCACGACGGGACTGCGGTGTTGAGAGACGTCAATTTGAAGCTGTCATGGATAGAATCTATCTACCGGCCTTCTTGGTCTTTTTGACGGAACGTAAGCACACGTAACTCCGAAAAGTTAGAAGTGCGTACCCAGGGCCGAACCTGCAACCCCCCGAATAGGAGACCGCAGTCCTAACGACTAGGATATCACGGCTCAACAAACAACTAAATTCTACAAGGCTAAATTATACAAGGTTCTTAAAACAATGAAATCCATGCGAATGAAGTCTTGGGCGGAAGCATGCACTCAAAAACATTTGAATCGCGTTTCAGGTCTAAAATAGCCTTGTTCTAAACTCTAGTGATGCGGGAGCCTAGTTTCCATTCACAGCAATGAACATTATTTCCATTGTTCTAACATAAAAGATGTAAAAGATAAAACGTATAAAACAACCGCAATACGCTTGTATTCATCGCTGTGCAACTATAACGTGGCTGACGCGAGCCCCGCTGCAGCGAGTAGCGACCGGCTCCAGCTA
Organism: Oeneis ivallda; assembly: GCA_029955525.1. NCBI lineage: Eukaryota > Metazoa > Arthropoda > Insecta > Lepidoptera > Nymphalidae > Oeneis > Oeneis ivallda. Next base: position 221,756 of record JARPMR010000020.1, on the reverse strand, counting down.
AACTTTGCGCCGTTTACTATTTATAAACCTCCCGTTTATAAACTAAATGAATCTAGGTGTATATATTTTTTTTTTAAACAATGAACATTAGTTATTCCGATGGTGGTATAGCCAGGTTGCTCTTATTCTAAACATCTAATCTCTTTTGTATTCCTCTTCATCTCTGAGAACTCGTAAAGCCATCTACGACTAATGAAGTTTTTAGACTAGAACGTGTTTTGTGGTAACCGCCATTGGTACGAGGGTCTCGTCTCTCGGTTCCACCCACAAAAATCACTGCAACTGTCGCTGCCAGGAGTCAGTGTCCAGATGTGAATGCCGGTGGATTCAAATGACGACAACGATGATGTAACCTTTGCTATTAAGTAGCTCGCGTGGTTTTTCTTTTTAATCCGATGGGATTTCCCTAATTCATTCACACCTCTCAATTCTTACTAGTATTTTTATTCAAGTGTTAAATGAAAGAGTTCCTGATTTTTGACGTGATAACGCCTTATAAATCGATGAACACCGCCTGCACGCACGAAAAAGTGTCACGTTCCGCCTGAGCCTGTGCTTGCAAGCGAGAGCGCGGAACAAGCGATAGAGAGGCACGATCGGCCCAAGCATTGGCTTGTGACTAGAGAGCGCCCGTACGTTATCACGTAAAACTATCGTCCGTAAACCGACTTTACAGACAACCAATTTTTTTGGAAATAATGTGTCGATCGCAAGCTTTAATAGTTTTAGACTATATTGACTGTACATCTACGCGGGCATGTACATAGAATAGCAAACAAGCTGCATTGCGTGAAGGAACTCCCGCTGAAATTCAATCAGCCGCCCATCCGTCCGCCCGCCCTCGCGGTGCGCAGAGCGCAGTGACAAAATGGGCACGCATTCTCCATTTGTGTCACCTTTGAAGCTATAAATAAGCTTTACCTATAAATCCCACCCATTGCACTATTGTCGTACCCACTCCTAACACAAGCTTTCGGCTTATTTGGAGGGGAGAGGAGGGAAAAAAATTTCAAAAAATTTCATTTCAAATTTATAGCACCATTAGCTCTTGCCCGCGAATTCGGCCGCGTGGAGTTAGGGTTTTCGGTATAAAAAGTAGCCTTGTCACTCTCAAACTTCCCAACTATACCCATGCAAAGAATCAAATTACTTAATTCATTGCTCCGTTGCTGCGTGATTGAAGGACAAACCGACAAGCGAACACGTTTTCGTATTTTTTAAAACCTAGTAATATTATAAATACGAAAGTGTGTTTGTTTGTTGGTTTGTCCTTCAATTACACCGCATCAGAGCTACGGATTGAAGTAATTTTTGCATAGGTATAGTTGAGGACCTGCAAAGTGACACAGGATACTTTCTATCCCGAGTTCCCGAGGGATTTTAAAAACTTAATCCATGCGGACGAAGTCGCAGGCATCAGCTAGTAATGCATAGTATAATATTCACAAATAAGGCAAAATCATCAAAATGACATGAATGAATTAATTTCTATCTTTTCAGATGTTATACTCGTAGATGGAACCATCCAGTCATCATTTATTAAACGCAGAATAATAAAGGTATTAAAACAACAATTTTTAATAACTCCATAGTCTTCGAACGTATTTTAAAATTTCACCTTTAGATTTTATAGTATAATATTAATTGCATGTCAGTATTGACGGAACATGTTTGGACTTACTATAATTTAGGTCATCTTTTGCACAACGTTTTCTGAGAATAAATAATTTATTTATTTTATTTATTTAGAATGATTTAATATAAAACATTTCAAAATTTAATTACGCCCGAAGTAAAACCAATTTTAGCGGCAAGTCGTAAAGTTTAGACTGCAGGGGAAAGTTATGAAGAAAGATGCAGACAGCGTTGCGTCCACACTCATTATACGTTAACAATCTCCGCACCGCAAAACTTAGTTTAATATTCCCAAAGAGCGATATTTTCATATCACGCGAAAACGAAGTTTTGCTCGTAAAACTGGCGAATAAAGCATCCCTTCGTAAATTTTAAGCGAAACTTGTTTATTTATGCGCCGGAATTAGCTTGAAGCTCAGTCGAACGATAATAAAATATCCACCATCATTGTGGCCAGTGATATAAGAGAAGTTGTCGGTAAGTTAATTGAGGGAAGCAAGTTTAGCGACAAAATGGTCGATGTTTTCTTCAATGTCAATTTCTGTAATCGAAACACGCAAGCCTTTTTATGAGTCTACTAGATGATGCCCGCGACTTCGTCTGCGTTTTTCGTTGATTCATATCTTCGATCACAAATATTCACATTGACGCAGAGTTAAAATGCATCGAGACTACAGTTTAAAATTTAACGGTTTATGTGGTTGGAATACGGCTGACTTAGAAGGGGCATAACACAGATCGGTTTAGCTACGTGATAATTATCTGAACTACGTTCCATCAATTGTATGATACGGCTTTGTTGGTAACTAGCTACGGCCAAAAATTTCAAGTATTTAAAAAATAATGTTTTTTTAAAAGAATATCAACCAAGTTGAACTTGACTAATATTCTCCTCTCCCCTCCAAATAAGCGGAAAACTTGCGTTAGGAGTGGGTACGACAATAGTGCAACGGGTGGGATTCGAACCTGCGACCTTTCAGTTTTCAGTCCGCACCTTTAACCTTTGGGCTATTGAGGCTTCAATTAATTAATTAGCGGTTAATCACTTACACTAAGTCAGAGTATCAGTCGATAGTGGACCAACTAATATTTTATAGAGAACTAATAAATTGTAAAATCTCATAGAGAAAATTAACACTTATTTAGTTTCTAATTGACCACAAAAATAACATTCTCGAACGTTCACTTGATATTTTGTAGAAAGTTTACTTCTAAGGTATATTAATTTCCAGTCGCAGCTATTTTTAGTTAAGAATAGTAATTAACGACAGTCATAAATTAAGTCTTAACTACGTCCAAAAGTCGTCTATTTCCGCTGTAGTTAGTGGGAGTAGATTAAAGACAGCTCGTAAAAGTTTTGTCAAGGAGCGCACGTGGGGCGCGCGGAGAGTTCTCGCGTCACGGAGCAATAAGAAAGAGTACCAATAATAATCTTTGCAGTTAATATAAGTAACTTATTTTGTATTTTTTACAGCATTCTAACAGTTTGTAAACAACTAGGTGATTTAGAATTATATTTTTAACTGACTTCAGAACAGTAGATTCTCATTTCGACACGTATTTATTTGTTGTCTTGCCCTTTAATCACTTGAAGCGTGACATTGGCTTCTTTTTATCGTTCTACAGCCAACGACCTCTGCCCTCGCAGAGTTAACGTGTCGACGTCTAAATATATCAATTATTGTTCGAGGTGTCTGGGATGGACATAAAGATTTCCGCTCAAGTCCGACAGTCGCTGACGGATTTTTTGTCGGCAAAAAATGAAACATACGGATTGTAATATTGAAACACACACATCAAAATCACACATAATAACTATGACAATAGTCGGCGAAATTAACGGCCCGATTATCGAATCTGCAAAAAGTCTGACGTGGGCGGAAATCCTAATATAGGAGGATAATAGAGTAGGATATTGTGTAGCTTGGCAACCTAAGAGCATTTAAATGCTCTAAATTGCCAACCCAAATTGAAGCTACGTGCAGCGTATACCGTATAAGTTTTATGTAATATCTTTTTTCTAATAGAGTGGTAGGCAGCTTTGAGTTTATTGTTATTTCTATACGATTCAATTTATTGCTTCAATATCACAAACTTTGGTCACCGCCTAAAATACGAGACTAAAACTTCCGATTTCTGGATTACACTTAAGTGCCTAATAAATCAAAAATTTGAGTTTACGAAGGGCTCATGCAACAAACTTTGAATTAAAATATATTGACGAAACGCGGGCGGTAGACGGGAATGCGGAGAATCCGACCTCAAAAGGGATGAAACGAATGTCAAAGTTTGTTTCAATGTAAATATTTGCAGCGAGTTCTGTTTCCGCATACTTTATTAGAAATTTCCTGAAAACGCAATACAAATAAAAGCTTTTTTACTTATTTCAAATAACATATCAAAATTATAAAAAGAAACACGTCATACATAGTAATTAGAATATCCTGACTTATATGATAATTGCGAAAGTGTGTTTATTGGTTTGTTCTTCAAACACGTCGCGGCAGAACAACGGGTTTTATTCCAAGAAAATAAAAAGCAAAAGGAATCCACGGAATAAAATCCTTACTGTACTAGCTCTAATAGAACTAGGAATAGCTCGTTGGCTAATGTTATTGAAACTTAAACAAATTAATAGAAACTTATAAAGCCTAAAATAAAACTAAGCTAACTACTAAAACTAACTAATACTAACTAATAACTTTCTTCCTTTGCCTTCAAAGCGAGTGATATTCAACTATTTAAAACACACACACATACTACGAATGTTCAGAAATGCCTGTGAACCCCCAAAAGGGAAACATTGCTTATTATCATGAAACTGCCTGTTGGTCTAGTGGTTAGTATGTTTGACTGCGGATGACGAGGTCTTGGGGTCGATTCCCGGATCGGGCCAAAAAAATGTTTTGACAATAAATTTTCACTACCTACCTACTACGACGTTGTTCCTGCTCGTGATCTCTCGCCAGTCCTGTCGGATTTTCGTCGCATCGGACTTTGAGAGTGAAAGAATAGAAAGTGCACATGTGTTTGCGCACACTTGTGCACTATAATATCTCTGGCGCAGATGGCTAATCTCTGTGTAAAGTAGACGCTGTGACCGGAATCAGTCTGGAGGACACTATCATTATCACGAAAAAAAGATCTCAGGTCTTAAGCGCGGTGCACACTGTTAATGTACAAGTATATTTATAAGCCTTTATTTCAGATACAGAATAAATTAAGTACATTTATAGTTTACAATTATACAAATAGAATATTAAACACTTAATAAAAACTATCTCGTTTTTAATGAACAATATCAGTTCCCGCATGCTTTGTATCTGTTTGCCCTCTGGCAAAGGCCTCCTCTAACCCTTTCCACACAGCTCTTTCTCTTGCCTTTCTACTCCAGATTTTGCCTGTTTTTTTTTTATTCGATGACAAGCTAGTCCTTGACTGCGATCTCACCTGATGGTAAGTGACGATGCAGTCTAAGATAGTAGCGGGCTAACTTGGAAGGGGCATGGCAGTGAACATTCAACCCATACCCCTAATTGGTTTCTACACGCCATCGTGCCGGAACGCTAAATCGCTTGGCGGCACGTCTTTGACAGTAGGGTGGTAACTAGCCACGGCCAAAGCCTCCCACCAGACAATTTTAAGAATCTTAATAATTTAATCTTCCCATTCTCTGCCGCCCTTTCTTTCGTTTTTTGTTTATAATGTACGAGTAGGTCATCACAATTACCTTCACGCAGCGAACTGCAAGAAGTGCCCGGGGCATATCGCGGCTGCCATCAACCGCTCATTAGCGCCGGATACTGGCGCCAACACACGACCCCTATTTTAACCAACGCCGTTCGCTTCCCGAGCACGCTTCCCTCCCTAATGTTACCGCACTGTTGAAATGCGAGAAGTTCAGATTATAACAGCATAAACATTTTACAGTTTTATTTTTACCCGACTACGGAAAGCGGAAAGCAAGGGTTATGACTTTAGCAGTCTATGTATGTGTGTTTGTATTTTGGTATGTTTCATTCCACCGTAGCACCTAAACTGCTGAGCCGATTTTGACAAATAAGATGCCAATCGATACGTTATTAGGGTTCGTTTGTCATACACTAAATTTTAAAGATGGATGTTATTAAATTTTCCGAAATCAGGTGCAGTTTTAAAAGTGTCATTCTTGTTAAAATGTTAGATTCTGACAATATTAATTTCTACAAGAGTAAGCGAATACTAATAATATTAATGTGAGGTAGGTACCTGAAGTTTTTCGGTAGCTTTGTCCTCGCCTGTTTTATTTATCCACCTCAGAAAGTTGTCGAACTAAACTGTCGCCGACATTCACCGACCTTCACCTTAGATATTTTTTGAATATTTAAATAATTCAAATAAAAATAGTATGGTACAATATTTTCTTAAATTATTATAAGTAGTACTATTTATTACTGACACTTTCATTAAACAGTTAAAATGATAGTCTAGGCAATGAAGCTAGTGGACCCCAACAGCAATTCCTCAGGGGACGAAACTTTACAGAATGATAAAGTATCAGTAGTTAAACTTATTTTATAAATATCGAAAAAAAAATTTAAACGGAAGTTAGGTATTTTTACCTAAACTCTTAGCTTAATATCTCAGTTCAGAAAAATGCTCGGTTAAAACTTTCTTCACCTGAAACATTCATGTAAAGTCTAGAAACAAAATATAAAATATCCAAAATATACTCCTAGTTGAAACCACCAAATTTTGAAAAATAAGTTTTTTTAATGTAACTTGCAGCGGAAAATTGCTCTGTGAATTTTCTTCACTGGAATGTCCTTTCATAGCCGTTTTGTACCTACAACTTGAAAATCCAAACAAAATACCAAGAAACTATATTTTTTTCAAAAACCCTTTTACTCACAGTAGAAAATTTCTCCGTCCATTTTATTTATTGATATGATTACAATTATTTTTTTTTGTATCAAGTATCAAAATATCCAAAAAAATAATCAAGCCTATTAAAAACTATAAACATTTTAGAAAGAAATATTTTATATTTAGTCCATCAGGGGAAACAGGAGCGTGGTGAGTTGACGTAACGAGACTTTATCTATTCAGTGACGAGACCTGACATTAGTATTTGCCTTGAGGGACCGGTGCTTGACTAGGTAAAAATTGGTTGTCTGTAAAGTTGGTTTACGGGCGATAGTTTTACGTGATAACGTCATAAAGAAACATTGACGATGACTGGCGGGCGGCACAAGCCAACGCTTTACTTGGGCCGATTGTGCCTCTCTATCGCTTGTTCCGCGCTCTCACTTGCACCCGCAGGCTCAGGCGCAAAGTGACACTTTTTCGTGCGTGCAGCCGGTGTTCATCGATTTATAAGACGTTATCACGTCAAAAACTTGGGTCAGCTAGTTGTAAATAAAAGTCTTCAGTCACTTACGTAATGTCAAACTTTATCCTGGCGTATGATCTATTTTGGAGCCTGCAACACTCAGGATCTTTTGCCAGCTCGTGTAGAGAGAGATTCACTCATTTCACTCCGCATTTGCTCGAGTATAATGTCATGTTCCTTCCGAGAACAACAAAGCAAATCGCTGTGTGCCGCCTCAAAGAGTGCCACGACGTAATTACACCCACTCGAGACGGAGACGTTGAGATAGCGCTGAGACGTACAGACGTTGCACACAACATGCAATAGCCGTTGGGAATATGACAATGTAGGATGGTGCAAATAGGTATCTATTTCTAGTAAACAGCGTACACTCATCCTTATAATCTCTTGCTAAAACTCATTGTCTTATTCATATTTTGTTTCATAATGAAAGATGTAAGCTTGTGAAGTTGAAGATGTTTGATGTTAGTCTAAAAATAGTGTGTAATTAGAAACTACATAGCTGATTCGTTTCTTGTTGTTCTGGGATAAAAGTATCCCATATACATTCTTAGGACGCGAGCTATATTTCCTTGCAAAATTTTATTGGAACGGTTAGTGACTCGGCATGTAAAGGCTAACTAAACAACAGGATTGCTAAAGAATCACAATATGCATTGTAATACTAGTAACCGGATGGCTTATCGTGCTGTTTGAGAAATAAAGGAATATTCGTATATTCCGATTTCAGGTACCACAAAATCTTAAATGCCGGCAATTTTTTTATGTATGTTCACCGATTACTCGAAGACGCCTGAACCGATTTGGAAAATTCTTTTTGTTTTAATAAAATGTATACTTTCCAGGTGTTTCAGATTAAATTTTACCGAAATCGGTCGAGCGTTTTTTAAAATATCTAAAATATCAACAATAAATTATATATACTTTGTAATGGCGCGGGCGTTTGAAGACGGTTTTTTAAAAGAATTGTTTATATTAAATTATGTTTACGTTTACGTTACGGGAAAGTTGATGAGCGTTGACACGTTTATGTAGTTGAAAATCAACATACTCGTACGAAACGCTTTAGTTACACGTTTCCAAAACGAACTAACGCAACCCTTTCTTGTGCAATAATAAAAAACAGACTGACATACATTCTGTGACACCTTGGGTCAATTCGTGATAAGGCTTTTGTGTATCGTGAAAGGCGCAATAAACAGTCTGTCGAAAAATAAATGTCGATGGAGATTAGGTGAAGCTTCGTCGTGTGGCCGAGTGTTACGGGGCTGCAGCACGCCGCGACCTTGACGTGACGTCGTTGCGACAAATATGACTAAGGGTATTCGAGGTTTTGGGGTGAACTTTCAAAACTGTGAAACACGTATTTCTTTATTTTTAATCAAAAGTTTCATGGATTGAAAAAAACTTTAAAAATTAAGAGTGGGTGTGCGCTCGTTAAGAGCGCGTGTAACCCCAAAAAAAATCAGATTTCGCGATGAGATAATACATAGCCACAACCTCATGTGAGGCGCGACAAAAGAAAGCGTTTTGCGCGGAATAGGAGTGTAGTAAGCGCCAAAATACTTTGTAACTCGTAAAATATTCATTTTCTTTTCAATTCGCTAGACTACTCTGTGAAAATATCAATCGGAATTTAATGTAAAAATTTTGGCTCTGTAATATGCAACACATTGAAAATAAATGAATATTGGTTAAAAATTAGACCTAACTTCGCGATTTTTTATTATCGAACAAATTTCATCATTTTATGTTTTTGCACAAGCACGTCCCTTGGCAGTATGATGTAATTCTTGCGTGTTTTTTTTCGGATTATTGGAACTTGATCTACTACTGTAAAAATCAAATCTGTTTACTGTTAACGAGCGCACACCCCACTCTTTTGGTGTTACACGCGTTCTTAAGAACTTTCATGCAAACATTCATTATAAGCAGTGATAGCCTAGTGGTTAGGACTGTGGTCTCCGATTCGGGGGCTCGTAGGTTCAATCCCGGGTACGCACCTCTGACTTTTCGGAGTCAAGTTTGTTTAAGCAATTAAATATCACTTGCTTCAACGGTGAAGGAAAACATCGTGAGGAAACCTGCACACCTGAGAGTTCTACATAATGTTCTCGAAGGTGTGTGAAGTCCGCCAATTCGCATTGGCTGGCCCGCGGTGGACTATAGCTTATAACCCTTCTCTGAGGGGAGACCTGCGCTCAGAAGTGAGCCGTTGATGGGTTGCTGATGATGAAAATGATGATGATACAAACATTCATTCCATATTTAAAGCCAAATTTAATTTTGAGAACTTCCAGAAACTCTGAAACACGTTTCTTTTTTTTAATCGAAAACCTAAATACCAAGTTTCATGGATATAAAATGGAATGGATGGAAAAATGACGGACTTTCATAGAATTTTTAACCCCCTTAGGGCGGAAATTTCTAAAAAAATTTCTTAGTGGATGGCTACATCAAAATCAAAATTTTAAGTTTCTAACTCCAGTAGTTTGGGCTGTGCTTTAATATAGTATCAGTCAGTCGGGGATGAATTTTATATATACACAGATACATAGACGAGAAGGGTTCATTTAGAGCAGGCCGCGTGAGGACGATACGGTTTAAAGAATTATTTAAAGTGAGGCATTGTATAATACGACTGTCTGTATAAGAAACTAACTGATTTCATTTTAAATAATTCCATTAGAACTTTTAAAATTTCCGGCGTAAAAAGTATCCTATGTCCATTTCCAAGAGCGATCTTTGTGCCGAACTTTAAAATCGTTCAAAGCTTGAGCTATAAAAACCTAACAGACATGCTAAAACATTTTACACTTTACTACAATGGTCTGGGTAATGGAAGGGGTGAAAATGATCACCAATCATGCCTTATCTCATCTTCCTAATATTTAAATAATTATTTTCAATACAAAAACTGTCAAAATATCAAATTTTGCTCGGATAAGATCGTAAAATAAGTTTTACGTTTGTGAAATCGGCCCTAAATCGGAATAAAATTCGGCGTAAATTGAATAAAATCGCATCGCTGTGATAAAATATAACTGTTGTCGTTAATGTAAGCGTTCGACGCGTTGCGGCAGATAGTGACGTGACACAAGCAGCCGATAATATAAACGCGCCCGTATCGCAGTCGCCGTATCGTGACGCAGAACGTCGATGCGTCACGCTTATCGCAAATTGATACAAGGGTAGGGTACGGTAAGGGCGCTTACACATGCTGCTGTTTAAATGCTACAGGTAGCATTTAAACGTCTTTTTGTTAATACGCATTAATTTAATTAATTTAATTTAATTAATTAGCAATTAATACGCATTTACAGGTCTGTAAATGCGTATAAAAATCCTAATGCCTATAGCTTGGCGACATGCTGCTGTTTAAATGCTACCTGTAAATGCGTATAAAAATCCTAATGCCTATAGCTTGGCGACATGCTGATTCTGGAAGTCGCAATACAAAGCATTGGGTGACAATGTTTACTGCTACGTACTATTAGATTTGCCATATTACATAAATTTGGAAAACAACACATTATTTTAAACGAATTATGAAGCAATAATAACCTAGAGGTCATAATATTCTCAAAGGTGACTTCACACACCTTTGAGAACATTATGACCCGATGGCCAGCGTGGTGGACTATGGCCTATAATCCTTCTCTGAGAGGAGACCTGCGCAAAATAATTGAAGCAAAATAATTTTTTCATCATGCCTATTCGAAAAACAAAAATTGGCTTTAGAGGATAGCGAGAACAAAATTCAATTTTGTTCTGTGTGTTCGCGCTGAAAAGAAAGTGATGTGCATCTTTTTTTTTTAATGAATGAATGAATAAGTACACCTTTTCTGTTTTCTTCGAAATTTTCACGCTAGTCTACTTAGTAAATTATTACAAATAATAATTAAAAAGAGTTAAGTAAATAGTTTTTCTCATGGGCAGTGATGAAAAATAGCGTGAGTCACAAGGGGTCAAAATATTTTGTTCTCAGGCGGCGTCTATTGAATTCCTCGTTACGCTCAGCGCTCTACTTCAGAATTCTTCGCTTCGCTCTGAATTCTAAATGACGATTTCGAGGAACTAAATATCAATTTTAAAAGTTAATTTATTACTTATGTATCTGTCGCATTAGGTTTTCTGTAATGATAATAAAATTAAAAAACTCACTTTGGCCCTGTAACACAAATATCTTTGTCATTCTTTGTGTATAATTCCCACTGTACGCTGCGTGTGTGCCCTAAGCCGGCGACAGTGGCGGTTGTCGCCAGTTTGGCCGAGGCCTGGCTCCGGCTGATTTATAGCGTCTGTTATCACTAACTACTTACTTCGACCCTAAAGTAAGTTCGCCGAGAGGTTCTCGCACATATCAGATCGAGGCCCAAATGGATTTAAATAAAACGGATAAGGGAACCCAGAAAATGTTGCTTCCTTTATTTTTTCATGTTACTTTGTTATACGCTGTGTGAGAAATGCCCTGTAATTTCGTGGGCTTTACGAGTGGTAGCTATCGCGTTCATTCAATTATTGACAAATCACTCATATTCCTAGGTCGTTTCTCGTTTTGTTGACAGAGATAACATCCGACTATGCCTTTCTAAATGAGGAGATCCCTAGGAGAACCAAAGTCACCGACTCAGCTATAGCTTAGCGAGTCGCGAAATTGAAGTGGAAATGGGCGGGGACATAGTTCGAAGAGCTGATGGTCGTTGGGATCCCAAGGTGCTGAAGTGGCGACCCCGCACCGGCAAGCGCGGCAGACTCCCCACTAGGTATACCAAAAAATTCAAACGAGTCGCAGCGAGACGCTGGATTCAGGCGGTGCAAGATCGAGGCCTGTGGAAGTCCACGCAAGAGACCTTTGTCCAGCAGTGGACGTCTGTCGGTTGATAAAAAGAAGAAGGTTCCTTTCTATAGGTCGATGTGAAATTTTCATAAGCTGATAATGTAAAACATCACAAAGTTCAAAAATCCGCGGGTTGAAAGGGTCCCAAAGTGCTGAAGTGGTAATCTTGCGCTTGAATTGCACTATCGGGCACCTATCCACAAAGTAGACCGACGACATCAAACGGAAATGTGTGGACGCTCCCACAAGAGACCCATATCAGTTGCCTATCCCGTTACCAAACATTTGATAAGCTTGCTACATACAATATCGTGTCCATGTACCAATTGAAACAAGTTTAGACAAAAATTTAAAGGAATAGTGTATGTATTTGAATAATGACGGCTGCACGACAGACAAACTTTATTTCTTTTACTAAGTGCTGATTTCACCAACGTCGAGTGACGTTTATCCGAGGGATAAATTGGGCGTTCTGACAGTTAATGTATTGAAAATACTGTCAAAATATGAAGTTTACGCTCGGCTAAGGCTTATTTTACGTTGGTGAAATCGGCCCTAAGTGCGTTTAGTTGACAATGTGCAACATTTTGTTTAGTTTAGTGATCAATCATATTGGGAAATATAAATAAATGGAAAAGTTTTACTATAAAAATTATTCATGGGTATAGTTGAGGACCTGGAGAGTGACATAGGCTACTTTTTATCCCGAAAAATCAAAGATTTCCCGAGGGATTTTAAAAATTAAATTCACGTGGATGAAGTCGCGGACATCAGCTAGTAATAAATAATGTTTTGACTACAAACAAATAGTTTTTTGTATTGTATACCACAAAATTAACAACAACTTTTCATACAACCTCCAAATAGTACACACAACCTTGTGCCCCCTTCACCGTTCGACCACAGAACTGCGAGAAGTCGTGAGCGTTGGCATCCTGTCGTGGTAGAAATCCAAACTAGTCACACGAAACGCCTTCGTTAAACGTTTTTGAAACGAACCACCAAGGTGTCGAACACCCTTCCAGCATCCGTATTTTGCTGCCACCTATAATTTCAGTACTTTCAAGGCAAGAGTGAATAGGCATCTTCTGGGCAAACGCGCTCCAACCTAGACCTTACCAATGCTTCCCAGCGTTTATGATCGTCAGTCGTCAAGCGCACGCCTATCTATCAATAAAAAAAAGCTTAAAATACCATAATCTCGCACTGTAATGAGAAAAAAAACAAGATTTTATTTAATTTTTTCCCTCCTGTAAAGTTTGATATTTTTGTTCAGCAACGGTTGGTCTTTAATAGTTATTTGTGTCATATGGGGCCAAAGAAATTTTTCATCATACCTATTCGAAAAACGAATATTGGCTTCAGAGGATAGCGGGAGAAAAATTTAATTTTAACCCCATGGGACTTTTCATTTCTCTCTTCTGATTGGTCCGCGTTCGTGCGGTGGTGCATACTAAAGCACTAATGCCGACCAATCAGAAGAGAGAATTCAGAAATGTGTCAAAATTCAAAAATGTTTGAGTCGCTGTTGTCTTCGATAAGTCACGGTCGATAAGATATATTATACGCCCGTACTTCCAACATAAAATACATTAATGTTTAATTATTTCATAAAAAAATATTTGTGTTTTATTTAAACTTTCAATATACGTATTGGTAATGTCTATACTCTATACATATCAAGTTGATACTCCTAGCTTTTTCTCATAGGTAATGATGAAAAATAGTGTGTGTCATTCGGGGCCAAAATTTTTTGTTCTCGGGCGGCGTATATTGAATTCCTCGCTATGCTCAGGATTCTACTTTAGAATCCCTCGCTGCGCTCGGGAGTCTACTATAGAATCCTTCACTTCGCTCTGAATTCAAAATAATGCCCTCGGGGAACAAAAAATTCCTTTGGCCCCATATAACACAAATAACTATTTTGTTCCCCTAGGGAATATTTTGAATTCAGAGTGAAGTGAAGGATTCAATATACGCCGCCCGAGAACAAAATATTTTGGCCCCGAATGACACACACTATTTTTCATCATTACCTATGAGAAAAAGCTAGGAGTATCAAGCTACTATGTATAGACATCGTATATTGAAAATTTAAATAAAACACAAAAAAATAATTTATTATTAAATAATTAAACATAAATATTTATGTTGGATACAGTATGGGCGTACATCCGATCGACAAATTGATCACGTGACTTATCGAAAAGCTTCTCAAAAAACATATTTGAATTTCGACACATACTAAAGCACGAACGCGGACCAATCAGAAGAGAGAAATGAAAAGTCCCATGGGGTTAAATTAAATTTTGCTCCCATGGGGTTCAAATTGAATTTTGCTCCCTTGGGGTTAAAATTAAATTTTGCTCCCGCTATCCCCTGAAGCCAATATTCGTTTTTCGAATAGGTATGATGAAAAGTTTGTTTGTCGTTTGATGATAATTAGTGTGTAACGTACAATTCAGTATACTGACGCGCGCGTGTGTTGCAGGCGGCGCGAGCACCATGTGCGCGTGCGCGTGGCGGCTGCACGCCTTCACCGCCGCGCTCGTGCTCGCCGCGCACCTCATCAAAGGTCAGTCACACTGCTCTCTACCACACTATCGTGCGTGTGTCTCGTGCGTGTGTCGCGTGCGTGTATCGCGTGCATGTGTCGCGTGCGTGTGTCGCGTGCGTGTGTCGCGTGCGTGTGTCGCGTGCGTGTGATGCAAGCGGCACGAGCACCATGTGCGCGTGACACCAATCTCATCAAAGATCAGTCACAGAAGAGAGCAGCTCTACTATACACAACATTATCTCCATATTATTATCCAAAACATTTTAGACTTTATTCGTGACTGTACTACATAATTAAAATGACTAGCTAAGACGGTCCGTATCCATTTCCGCGGTGACTTTGATTCATGAAATTCGAAATATCGACATCTCCAACGAAAACATTTATTTCACCTCACTATCACAAAAAGGGCGCCTTTGCTGCCCAAAACCAGTGAGCAAAGGTTGTTTTTGCTCACTCAGTGAGAAAAAGTGTTTTGAATTTAGAACGCTTTGGATTCTCATTTAGGGTGTGTTCCGAAATACACTAGACCACTGTGACGTCTTTTAGAATTTATAAGATTATTAATATAAAGATAATTAAAAATTATAGTTTTAAAAATAACAAAATGAGTGATTATAGCAATAATTCAACACCATCAGAATTAAAGGAAACGGTTTCTAACGCTGAATTAAACTTTCTTCCGGAAAAGTCGCTTAAAAAGTACTTGAAGGCTTATGAATTATTTAACGATTGGAGACTTGCTAAAGGTGTGAAGGTGTGAATAAATAATTTTCTTACATCTTGTATTTTTTCGCTATTGAGGTGAAAAGTTGTATCTATCAAACGATACTAAAGATTTTTGTGCCTTTGAATCCCTCACTACACTCAGGATTCTAAATAAGAATCTAAATTAGAATCCTTCGCTCGCTCGGGATTCAAACTAGGCACTCGAAACAAAAAAAAACTTTGCTATCGTGTTGAACAAATAACTATTTTACTGTGTATCCTTTTATGGTAATGCTGGAACTGAAATCTTCTGAAACCTGGAAAAATTGCTAATTACGGGTAAGTTGAAAGAAAAGAGGCTAATAGACGTAGCTCTTTGCGTTGATCCGATCGGGTCAGAACTTCTCTCGGTACATCTTTCCACGCTGCCCTACACAAGTCCTAAAATAGATTTAGATGGAAAAATCGGCCAAGTGCGAGTCGGGCCTCGCTCTTTTAGGGTTCCGTTAAAAAAATCCATGTACCCATGGAAATATTTTAATTTATTTTTTTTATTTTAATTTAATTTTTATTATTTGTTGTTATAGCGGCAATATAAATACAAAATATGTGAAAATTTCATCTGTCTATCTATTACGGTTTACGAGATACAGCCCGCTGACAGACGGACGGACGGACGGACGGACGGACGGACGGACGGACGGACGGACGGACGGACAGCGTAGGCTTAGTAATAGGGTCCCGTTGGTACCCTTTGGGTACGGAACCCTAAAAACGTCTTTAGTGAGAAGTTGATCCGTGCTGAGGATCGCGACCCTCAGTAATGAGATTGACGGTGCAGAGAGAGGGAACTGAAATCTTCGAAATTCCGTGACGGCAGTGGTCTGTGAGAGACCGTTCGACCGGTGTAATGTGTCCTGAAAGACGTCGAAATTCATTAGGAAATATAATATAAATATAATTATTGATTTATACTGCGTCTACACTCTGTCAACCAATAAATAAATAATCGAAAAGTTTATGGGTTATGTTGGCGCAAGTTAATTCAGGTCACCTTTCTATCGTATGTGTACACGCGAGCGCTAAAACTTTGAGTCGTTTGAACGAGCGAATATTTGCGCTAAGAGGCCGATCCGGCGACGCCCGAACTTTGTTCATCAAACTCCTTTCAACTTTGAACGAATTCTTCTCGGAAACCGTTTGTCGATTGCTTTAGCACATTTAGTTCGTTCCACCAGTACGAAAATATGCTTTGATATTCGAATTTCTTTTGAATATAATATTGCTGCTTAAAATCTCAAGTAAAAGATCAAGTGCCGATTTCACCAACGTCGAGTGACTTTTAACCGAGGAATAAATCGGGCGTTCTGAATGTTTTGTATTGGAAATCTGCAAAAATATCTCGCTCGGGTAAAATTTTATTTTAGGATGGTGAAATCGGCCCTAAAAAGCCTAAATGCCATGCAGCCCGATCGGTTCAATGATATTCTTGCGAAGTTTGTAAGTTTTGGTTTTTGATTATTATTTATTTGGTAAAATTAAAATTCGGCGTTGTGTACGGTTTTCCTTATTCCCATGGTAACAGGTTTTTCTTTGATAAACTAGCTAGATAGAACTACATCCATGCAAAAAATCAACCAGTTTCTAATAATAATAATGGTTTACCATTACCATGGTAAACCATTAGGTCATCCGTTGAGATGAAAGTGTTGTAGTATAATAATAATTTTTTAGTATAATACTAATTTTGTAGTATCTTCTTCTTCTTCTTCTTTATCAACCGATAGACGTCCACTGCTGGACAAAGGTCTCTTGCATGGACTTCCACAGGCCTCGGTCTTGCGCCGCCTGAATCCAGCGGCTCCCTGCGACTCGTTTGATGTCGTCGGTCCACCTGGTGGGGGGTCTGCCAACACTGCGCTTCCCGGTGCGGGGTCGCCACTCCAGCACCTTGGGACCCCAACGACCATCAGCTCTTCGAACTATGTGCCCCGCCCATTTCCACTTCAGTATCGCGACTCGCTTAGCTATGTCGGTGACTCTGGTTCTCCTACGGATCTCCTCATTTCTGATTCGATCCCGCAGGGACACTCCGAGCATAGCTCTCTCCATCGCCCGCTGAGCGGTCCTGAGCCTACTTATGAGGCCCTTAGTTAGCGACCATGCCTCGGATCCGTAAGTCATCACTGGCAACACGCACTGTTCGAAGACTTGAGTCTTCAGGCACTGAGGAATTTTGGACGAGAAGACATCTCGGAGCTTCCCGAACGCAGCCCAGCCGAGTTGGATTCGGCGGCTGATCTCTTTCTCGAAATTGGACCTACCTAGCTGGACTGTGTGTCCCAGGTAAATATACTCGTCGACAATTTCGAGTGCAGAGTTCTCAACAATTACTGGGTGGAGCGGTGCATGAGCATTGGACATGATTTTCGTCTTGCTCATGTTCATTTTCAGGCCCACCTGTTGAGAAACCCTGCTGAGATCGTTGAGCATTGTATTGAGGTCTCTCAGAGTCTCTGCCATGACTACTATGTCATCGGCAAATCGCAGGTGAGTGATGTACTCGCCGTTTATGTTGATGCCAAGCCCGTTCCAATCCAGAAGCTTAAAGACGTCCTCCAACGCAGCGGTAAAGAGCTTCGGGGAGATAACGTCTCCCTGTCGCACTCCACGCTGCAAGTGGATTGGCCTCGTAGTCTGGTCCTGTATACGTACTGACATTGTGGCGTTTTCATACAAGCACTTCAACACTTGGATATACCGGTAGTCAATCCGGCATCTCTGCAGCGACCTCAACACAGCCCAAGTTTCCACCGAATCGAAGGCTTTCTCATAGTCCACAAACGCTAAGCAAAGTGGCTGGTTATACTCTTCCGTCTTTTGTACAACCTGCCGCAGCGTATGGATGTGATCTATGGTACCAAAGCCTTTTCGGAATCCGGCTTGTTCGGGAGGCTGGAAGTCGTCGAACCTACGAGCGAGACGATTCGTAATGACTCTCGAGAACAACTTATAAACATGACTCAACAACGAGATGGGTCTATAATTCTTCAACAAGGTATTATCACCCTTTTTGAAGAACAGAACCACCACGCTCCTGTGCCATGCTTCCGGCGTTGTGCCCTCGTGGATGACGGAATTGAACAATCGCTGAAAGATCTTAAGTACCGGTTTTCCACCCGCTTTCAGGAGTTCCGCAGTGATTCCGTCATCACCTGGTGCCTTGTTGTCCTTGAGCTGTTTGAGAGCCATTCTAATCTCGTATAGGCTGACGTCCGGGATATCTTCGGTATAGTGTCGGGTCAGTTTGGCTCTGGGATCTTTCGCCAAATCTTCAACAGGTTTTTGTGTCGTGGTATATAACTGTCCATAGAACTTCTCAACCTCTCCCAAGACCTCAGGTCGAGAAGAGACGAGACGGCCGTCATCAGTTTTCAACCGCGTCAGCTGGCTCTGTCCGATAGACAGATCTCTCGCGAACACTTTTGAGCCTTTGTTCCGCTCAATGGTATCTTTAATACACTTGGTATTAAAGACACGGAGGTCGCGAGTTTGTGCCTTAGAGATCTGCCTATTAATCCGCCGGTAGGCAGCCGCGTCTGCCGATGACTGCAGCCTCATCTCTTGTCTCTCCTTCATTAGCTTGAGAGTATGGTCAGAGAACTTTTCGGTTCTTTTCCTGCGATGGGTCTTAAAGAATTTAGACCCCACAGTATGGACAGTTTCCACGAACCTGTTGTTTAGATCGTCCACAGAAACGCAGTCTGCTAGGCACTCGAATCGGTTCTGCAGTTCGAGTTGGAAGTTTTCGGGATTTTGGATATGAGCACGAGAAGGTCGGAGAGTGGACTTCACCAGTCTGGCCCTTTCCAGCTTTACATTAATATTCAACGTGCCTCTTACCATCCGGTGATCGCTACCGGTTTTCACCCTATTGATCACAGAGACATCATTAATATATATATAGCTGCTCGTGCTGATTCACTGATTCACTGACTGATTGATCACCTCTCCTGTAAAATTTTGTATGAAAAATTTTTTTTCCACCGATGGTTTCGTATAGAGGACAAAAATTCATTCGGAGGAAAATTATGGAGAGAGCTGATGATTGAGGATTTCGGAGACGGATGAGGAGCACGGCCAGGGTATTGAAGATAGGTGGGGGGTGCTCGAACAAATGTCACTCGAAACCTCATCCAATTCGCAGTGAGCTGAAAAAAAATTCAAAATGGCGGAAAAAAGATGGCGGCCATACAAATTTCGTCGGTGTCTATCTCGGAGAGTATAAAAGATAGAAGAGTGGTTTCCTGGCAAAAGCTGATCAAGACCCTAAGGTCTACTTGACGAACAGAAAAAAAATTCAAGATGGCGGAATTTTTTTTTTCTTCATACAAAAATATATGGCGAATATTGAAGAGACTAGAAGCCGGGAATCATGCACGACTTTGATACAATTCCTTTTCAAGATTTTTTTTTATTGAAGAATTTTCATTATGACAAATGATGACATATGATGATCGAGGGTTTGGAAGGTGGGTGAGGAGCACGGCCATGGTAATGTAGATAGGTGGGGGTGCTCGAACAAGTCACTCGAAATCTCATCCAATTGGCAGTGAGCTGAAAAAAATCCAAAATGGCGGATTCAAGATGGCGGCCATACAAACTTCAACGGTGTCTATCTCGGAGAGTATAAAAGATGGAAGAGTGGTTTTGTGATAGAAAATGATCAGGAGCTGAAAGTCTACTAGACGAGTAGAAAAACCGCGGTCCGCTTGCGGGCCGCGCACCCACGCGCCCTACTAGTTGAATATATGCCGCTTGGTCGACATAATGAAGTCGATCTCATTTCTCGTGGAACCATCGGGACTCAACCATGTCCATTTTCTGTGTGGCCGCTTCCTGAAGAAGGAGTTCATCATAAAGAGGCCCTCCTTCTCCATGAAGTCGGCCAACATTTGGCCCCTTTGGTTCCTTCGCCCATACCCAAAATGCCCCACTCTCGTCTCTGCACCGCTTCGTTCGCCCAGCCTTGCATTGAAATCCCCCATCACAACACTGTAATGAGTGGTAGAGGCGTGTATGGCTTTTGATATATCCTCATACAGCGCCTCTACCTCCTCGTCAGAATGTGTCGATGTCGGTGCGTAGACCTGTATAACCTTCAGCGAATACCGTTTGGTGATTCTGAGTATAAGGTACGCTACCCTACTCGACACACTCTTGACTTGTACAATGTTGTTGACGAGGGACTTGTGGACGATGAACCCGACACCACCCTGGGACTGTTGATCGCCCTCCCGGTAGTAAAACAAGTTGCCGGAATTGAGGATTATCGAGTCCTCCCCCTCTCTACGGACTTCAGACAATCCTATAATATTCCAGCGCAACTTGCTCACTGCTTCTTCCAGCTCGATGATCTTTTCGTCGGTCCTCAAAGTGCGTGCGTTGTATGTCACCAGGTCCAGTCGTCGGGGTTGGCAGCGGAATCTCGTCCGGAGATTCTTAGCACCCCCTGCCCCGCCATTACCGTGACCGCTGCCAGGGTCAGGAATAGCGAGGCCGCCGGGAACTAGGGGCCATGGTCTTGTGCAAGTATCCATTACAAGGTTTTGCCCATAATGACCACGCTGGGCAGGCGTGTTGGTCATCGCAGGGCTAAACTGATCGCACCCGTGTCGCTGCTGCCCAACACAAGCCTGTGCCATTTGCTCAGTTTAGCCAGTATGAAATGGTTATACCGCCATTTGTCGGTCGTCATAGCCTCGTCAGTAGACTAGCAGGGGGCACCGCGGGCAGGTGAGGTTGACGTTTGGAGCGCTAGATGGAGGTGCGCTCCCTTACCCCCCTTATTTTGTAGTATATTAATAACAATTTTGTAGTATAATAATAATTTTAAAACACGTTTACATTTATATTTTTACGAATAAATTTAAATAAGAGATACAACTTATAAACCTCTGGCGCTACAAGCGATGCTATATGAATTTAAATGATTTATAATATTATTAATGCGAAAATGTTTGTTTGTTGGTGCGTCCTTCGATCATGCAGCTACAGAGCAATGAATTGACGTGATTTTTTGCTTATGTAGACTACCTTTTATCCCGGAAAATAAAGGGTTAAACCGACTCTCCAGGCGAGAAGCTGCAGGTAAAAGCTAGTGGGAGATATTCGACCGAGCGAAGCGAAGGTCTCTGAGTTTACTTGAGTGAATTTGCACTTGTCCGTCCGTCCGTCCGTCTGTCCGTCCGTCCGTCCGTCCGTCCGTCCGTCTGTCTGTCAGAGCCTTATAACTTTTGAATTACTAAACGTAATTACTTCAATTTTAGATATGATATGTAAACCGATGGCCTCCAGCCGAAAATGGCTTAAAAAGTTATAAAAATCTTTATTTCAGGGGGGGCTCTCATAGAAGCGAATGCGAAGTAAAATATATTTTTTTGCGTTTCATAGGGTTGCAGTACCTCATTTTAAAGATAATTTGGAACAGAGTACAAAAGTATTTTCTTTAAATTTTTTTCCTAAAATTGACGAAATGGGGGTTTAAATTCACTTTCAAAGTGGAGATTAAATTCGAGGCTAGATCTCTAAAACCACTTTAGTTTAAAACTTGAAACTTACACATAATTTGAGTTATATTCTGTACTTGAACAACAAATACTAAGATTAGATAAATATTATAAAGAAACGAAATTATTTAATTTTTAATGGGCATCAATGTTTTTAACAAAACTTCACTATACTGTTAATAGATGGCGCTTTCTATATTACTTTATTGTAAATACAGTTTTGCGTCAGCTATTCTTTTATTTTCTATAACTAATTATGTTATTCAATTAGCAAATAATTAAAACTATCATGTTGTTTTTGCAAAAATCCGTTTCTATTTACAATAATTTGAAGTTAGCAACATCTTACGTGGAATGAAAAATATTCTACTGATGGCAGAGACATGTTATAATTATTTATTACCGTATGATGGTACTGTGTCTATGAATGTAAAGATGACCGCGCATCTAGACATGCTCGCCGCAGAAGCCGCAAGCGCGTAGTTATCGCATTTTATAATTTTTTTTATTATGAAATTGTATACTACGTAACACCCGTTCACCGAACCAGCTGAATTTTAGTAAAATACTGTAGGCATACGCATCCCATCCACGAAAGCAGATGACGATTGACGTCATCAGATTCGGCACGTTTTAATTACAATATATAGTTAAAACTACGTTATGGGAATTATGGGATACCGCGAGGTCTCAGTTCGGGGCGAACCACTAGTTTAGCGTCGTTTGACGAAGGAGGAATAGAGGAGGACTGAGGAGCGTGGGACACTGCGGGGCGCGCGGTCCGGGTGACGCTGACAGGGGGATGACAGCAATACGTTTCTATATCGGTGTACTTTGTACTGGAAGATCGCCTTCCTTTCTATGGGACTGCAATTAGTTTTTCAATTTTCGCAAGCCTTGCGTAGTTAACCTTGATATTGTCGCTTGTATAGAATCAAAATAATGTATAAAGCCTCAATAGCCCAACGGTTAAAGGTGCGAACTGAACACTGAATGGTCGCAGGTTCGAATCCCACCCGTTGCACTATTGTCGTACCCACTCCTAACACAAGCTTTCCGCTTATTTGGAGGGGAGAGGAGAATATTAGTCAAGTTCTACTTGGCTGATATTCTTTAAAAAAATAATATTATAAAAGTTATTTACACGTCTATATTATCAATAAATGAAAATATAGCTGCATTTATTTTTGCAATCAACAAAAATTTGGTCCCAACAAATATAATTCAATTATATTTCAATAAACTGACGTTCATAATAAAGAAACTTATACATTATTCATTTAGGTAATAGAATTACATAGTAATTGCTCTATGATCCGTAACAGACAAGGATTTATATGTTGTTAGAGAGCTATGTGGTTTCATCTAAATTTGATGTTGCAGTAGGGGTTGGCAGTATATTATAATAATTACCCCTGAAAAAATTATAATAATTTTTATTTTTCATTTAACATTTCATCTTTATTTAAAAAGTAGTTAGGTAGATTTCCTACGTGCATATATATAAAGCTGTACGCTCATAAAACTAACATAGTTAAATTGTAATTTAGTTGCTTGTCGTAGCGGTGATGTAGAGGCGCTACGTCGCGGATGGCTACGGCGCTACGAGCTCCGTAAATATAATTATGTTGAGTGGTTTATTATCATTTTACATATAAAATACACTATTAAAATAAACTATTGCATTAGACTTCACACGTATAGATATAGTTAATCCTTTGCTGCGTGACTCAGGAGATTGTTTGGAAGCGGCTGGTTACGAAGAGACGAAGGATTAGTCGTATTTCGTAGATAGCCACGAAAAATTCCTAAAGTTATCAAGTTTAAAAAAGAATAATTTTTAAAGATACTTTTTTAGAAGATAATTTTTATTACTCAATTTAACTATCAATTATATTTTCCTGCTATGCGGTACTATAGGTACTGTACGGTCTATGTCGAAACCGTACAATTCGCCCAGTCATCATTCATGCGTTTGTTATAAATACACCTTTTTATAATTCTTTCATCAGTGCACATTTCATCGCATAGCGCTCACATTACTGCCATTAGGTTTTATTAGCCTATAAGTAGGGGGCAATAAACTTATACCTCTATCAAGCAGCTTTATTATTGTGGGGTCCTGAACCGTACAGGTACATTGTGGAGGATTAACTAAATAATGATCCTTTTTTTGTGCGTACGCTTCGGTCAAATATGTATTCACATTTATTTACCTTTATACTCATTAGGAATTCACACATTTTGCTATGCTTGAATAATTTGATACTTGAATGTTCCTATAATTCTCCTATAACAGAACTGCGTGTTAACAGTAGGTAGACGCGATAGTTAAACAAAAGCAATGTGTAAGAATTCCTTTATCAATAACGTCAGTCACTGCGATAATAGCTAAGCTTGCACTTTGTGCGCTTTCGTGACAAAGTTAAATCCTTATAAAGTTATAATGCACTTAGGAAACAGTTCCCTTGTGAGTGATCCTTAAATTATATTAATTAAAATAAGTTTAGTGTTATTCAGTTTATTTTAAATTCTTTTTGTTTTTGCATAAGAACCATAACCGCCTGATCAATTTATATTGTAGAAACTCATGAATATTTTGTCTTTGTTATAAGCACTTTTCAATTGAACACTAAAACTAGGTATAAATAAACTGTCAGTTTAAAATGGAATCTATAAATGGAGCAGTAAGAATATTTTAGAATTCTATTAAACAAGATTTTAGTGTTTGTAAAATGTGCTATAAATTACTGTATGAGTAATAAAGACTATAATTATTTTGTAGTTTACGATGACATGACTTCATTTGTTGCTATTAATTAATTTAAACAACACAAAAGACTTTCTAGTTTAAATCTTTTTGCCCGAAATACGAGTATATAATAGTATATGAGCAAGCAAGTTTATTTTGATGTAACTACAGCCATTACTTATTTAATTACTAGCCGATGCCCGCGACTTCGTCCGCGTGGATTTAGTTTTTTAAATCCCTCGGGGAACTCTTTTTAATTTTCCGGGATAAAAAGTAGCCTATGTCACTCTCCAGAACCTCAATACCCATGCAAAAAATCACGTTGATCCGTAGCCCCGTTGCGGCATGATGAAGGACAAACCAACAAACCTACAAACAAACACACTCGCATTTATAATATTAGTAAGGATTTTATTTTTATTCCAATGATGTTGGACCGGCTAAAAGTCAAAATAATCGTACGTAGCTCACAGGAATTCCGGTGAATAACGTTACTCACAGGAACATAGGACGCATTCGGATTTAAACAAAAAATGTAATTATTATCGTATATAAATAAAAATGTATATTCCCTATATCCCGTGGTAGAAACATCACGCGTGAACGGCTGGACTGATTTTGACGGGACTTCCAATGACAGATAGATGATGGTATAAGCCTAGCATAGGCTACTTTTTAACTGATTATCAAAAAAGTATTGTGTTTTTAACCTATAAATATCAATATCTCCGTGATTTCTAAGCCGATTTGCCTGAATTTTTTTTAATCGACACAGAAACTTTGCATGATGGTCCCATAAAAGTTGTAGTTGTAGTAGTTATAGTAGTAGTAGTTGTAGAAGTAGTTGTAGTAGTTGTAGTAGTAGTAGTTGTAGAAGTAGTTGTAGTAGTAGTAGTTGTAGTAGTAGTAGTTGTAGTAGTAGTAGTTGTAGTAGTAGTAGTAGTTGTAGAAGTAGTTTTAGTAGTTGTAGAAGTAGTTGTTTTAGTAGGTAGGACCTGGGAAGTATACCTTTTGAAACATAAAAAGAATTTTCCAAATCGGTTCAGGCGTCTTAGAGTAATCGGTGAACATACATAAAAAAGATTCCGTTGAATTGAAATCCTCCTCCTTTTTTGAAGTCGGTTAAAATAAGAATAAAAATTAGTTTAAATTTGAGGAAGTTATGGAGTAAAACAGTCAAAATAGTTCAACCCCTATCTCAGAGAACATACATCCATCCATACATCCCATCCATCCATCCATCCGTATACTAAGTACATCTATCCATACATCCATTCTCACAAACTTTCACATTAATAATATTAGTGGTATAAGTAGCATAGGATATAGTTAATGTAGTTAAAGTCAGTAGCAGGAGGATACATACATAAATACGTACATGCATACACACATACATACATGCACGGATTCATATATACATACATGCATTCATGCATGCATACATACATACATACATACAAACATGCATACATGCATACTTGCATACATACATGCATACATACATACACACACACATACATACATGCATACAACTTACATACATACATACATACATACATACATACATACATGTATGCATGCATGCATGCATATTGGCGCATAATTTAAGGATAAATATGTGAAAAGTAGCATTCGAATATCCCGCGAGAACTGTCTGTTTTCCCGGGATAAAAAGTAGCTTTTTTTACTTTTCCGGTCCTCAACTATGGCTATCCAAAAAACCACGTCAATATGTAACTCCCTTCGCACATAATTGAAGGATAAATATATGAAAAGTAGTATACTAATATCGCGCAGGAACCGTTTGTTTTCCCGGGGTAAAAAGTAGCCTTTGTCACTTTTCTGGCCCTTAACTTTACCTGTGCTAAAAAACCACTTCAATCTATAACTCCGTTGGCGCATAATTTAAGGATAAATATGTGAAAAGTAGCATATGAATATCCCGTGGGAACTGTTTGTTTTCCCGGGATAAAAAGTAGCTGTTGTTACTTTTCCGGTCCTCAACTATGCCTATCCAAAAAACCCCCTTCAATATGTAACTCCCTTGGCACATAATTGAAGGATAAATATGTGAAGAGGCATACTAATATCCCGCAGGAACCGTTTGTTTTACCGGAATAAAAAGTAGCCTTTGTCACTTTTCAGGCCCTTAACTTTACCAGTGCTAGGAAAACCACTTCAATCTATACCTCCGTTGGCGCATAACTGAAGGATAAATATGTGAAAAGTAGCGTACAAATATCCCGCGGGAATTATTTGTTTCCCGGGATTAAAAGTAGCCTTTGTCACTTTTCAAGTCCTCAACTATGCTTATCCAATAAACCACGTCAATCTGTAACTCCGTTGGCCCATAATTGAAGGATAAATATGTGAAAAGTAGCACACTAATATCCCGCGGGAAGTGTTTGTAGGAACAGTTACAGTTACAGTTTTATTATAAGTATAGATAGATAATAATTAAATTTTATGTAACAATGTCAATTTTTGACGTTCGTAAGCGTTAGGATATGCAGTCGCTTGTGCTTGAAATTTTAAAAACTGATGCTTGCTATGGTTTTTTGCAACAGAAGCTTGCTTGCTTGTTTGCTTGCTTGATTTCTTGCATGCTTGCTTGCAGGATTTAAAAAAACCTGAATCCCGATGAAAAATCGATGCTGCGGATAATGTAAGCGTGATTTAAGTAAAATTAGCGCCATCTATCTGTGGTTTTTCAAAATACCGCGGGAACCTTGGATTTTTCCGGGATAATTTATAGCCTTTGTGTTATTCCAGGGTATAATCTATCTCCATTCCAAATTTCAGCCAAATCCATCCAGTAGTTTTTGCGTGAAAGAGGAACAAACATACACACAAACTTTCGCCTTTATAATATTAGTAGGATATTAGTAGGATTGTATCGGTAGTTGAGAACTTTGGAGAGATTTTTCTGGGAACCTACGTCGTTAGTAATATTCTTAAACCATCTTTAATAAATGAAGCGAAAAAGAAAATCTGTTAAAAATTATATCTCAATACCGTAATTTATGCTTGATTATGGTGGAAAAAGGGGAAAATTAGTCTTGTTAAGATAAAAAGTAGCCTATGTGTTAATCCTAAGCATGAGCTATCTTCATTAAAATTTTAGTTAAATTGGTTCATTCATTGTGATGTGAAGGAGTAACTAACATTCATCTATCCATCCTCATAAACTAAAAAAAAAATTCTGACTACCTCCCTGGCCCAGTGGTGAGTGCTGTTTTCTTATAACTGGGAGGTCTCGGGTTCGATTCCCAGCGGGGTCAATTTGGGAATTTATAATTTCTGAGTTGTCTCTGGTCTGGTTTCGTGGGAGGCTTTGGCCGTGGCTTGTTACCACCCTACTGTAAAATACGTGCCGCCAAGTGATTTAGCGTTCCAGTACGATGGAGTGTAGAAACCAATAAGGGGTATGGGTTGAATGTTCACTGCCATACCCCTTCCAAGTTAGCCCGCTACCATCTTAGATTGCATCCTTACTTACCATCAGGTGAGATCGCAGTCAAGGACGAGCTTGTCATCGAATTAAAAAAAAATATTTTGCATTTATAATATTAATAGGATAAGATAGGCAAGCTCTACTCTTGCCGTTGTGCACTTTGTCTCGTCAGTGTTGTACGTCTCTTGGCTACTGGTGAAGGCGCGGCGTGTTCCCGCCGGCCCCTTTCCTTCGGCGTGACGCAAATACGACGCGGCCACTTCCGGCGGATGCGCCGGACACGCGAGCCCGCTACGCCGTAGCACGCCGGGCATTAGCATAATGCAACGTTCGCCACTAATAGCTGCTGATATTGCAGCCATTTGTTCAGAGCCATCCAATGCGAAACACAGCAGTGATAGCCTAAACTGTTAAAGCTATAACTTCGATTGTTAAGGTTTACGGTTTTATCCAGGACAGTCCAGTGTTTGAATCCCAGGCAGTTACAGTTGCTTTAACTTTTCGGACGCTACATCTCACCATGTTAAGTATAGGTACGGCTTCAATGAAACATCGTGATATGGTTTTAATGTCTTTTATGCAGTCTTGCGCAGTACATGTACGGAAAAACAAAATGTCATTGAGTCGCTGACCGCTGGCCGCTGGCCGACAGCGATCGGTACAGAACATCCCAATATATTAGATTTTAATAATATAAATCTCACATGCAGTTTCTAAATGAAAGCAAAACTACGTTTGTATGAAACAAGCTTAAAAAACCTTTTCATACATGAAACAAGCTTACAAAACCTTTTCATACAAGTGTAAATTGAAAATTTAAAACACCCGACCCGAGAATCTATGGCTGTCGAAGTTATCAAATAATAATTGTCATTTAACGATAATACTGGCACGCGTGAAGCACTTAATCGAGTAATCATACGCCAAAAGTGCCTTACATCATTTTGGAAAAGAGCTGATACTCTTACACTGCTGGACCGATATTAACCAAACATAGCTAAGAACCACCGCAACGAAACTGGCTTTCAAATGAAAAAACCGTATTGAAATCGGTCCATCCGTTTGAGAGCTACGATGCTACAGACAGACCCACACACATAGACAGTCAGATATCGACGTCAAACTTATATCACCCCTCTTTTTGCGTCGGGGGTTAATTAAAAAGAGACAATCTTGAACTCTCTAATTGTAAAGCTACATAACTCACGGTCCGGCTTGTGCCACACTCAGAAACCTATCAATACTTTGGTACACTAACTGGTTGTAACATGAATTATAAGTTTATAAAAGTTTAATCTTATATTTCTTTGCCACTGTAGTCAGTGCCTCTTATTCCGATGCGCTGGAGCGATAGCCTTGTAGCGAGAGCTACGAAGTGGGCCCGCAGTAGGTGCAGCCCCCGTAGCCATGATACACTAACGATTGTCTATTTCTCTTTCTACGATTGCAAACGCATGAAGGTTTGGCTAGAGCTAGGCTAGATGGCGCAGCAGGTGATCAAAGACAGAAGTGTATTGATAAATTTCGCAGCACTTTATATTTTAAATGTTTTTTTAGCATTTAAAATGCACAAATTATTCACTGTAGTGTCCATTTAAAATGCACATTAAAATATCTATCTAGTTTTTAATTTTGAAACTCAAACCTTTCAACATGCTAACTAGATGGCGCTTAAATTACCTAATTATTTTAAATACACTTCTGTCTTTGATCAGTTGCTGCGCCATCTAGCCTAGCTCTAGCCAAACCTTCAAGCGTTTGCAATCGTAGAAACAGAAATAGACAATCGTTAGTGTATCATGGCTACGGGGGCAGTGCTAGCGGTGTATAGAGACGAACGAGCAGTAACGTCGGTAACGACCGCCCGCGGCCGCACTCGACCAACTTCTCGCGACGCGATATTAGTTCGACTTGGACGGAAATAGCGACGGAATAAAACATCTCGAAATTTGCAAGTTTTTCACAAACAGAATGTGGAATATTTTTATAAAGGCTATAGTATGACGTTTGAAAATAGTATATTTATATTATAACTAAGAGAAGAGACTAGACTTCTAAAGGGACTGATTATATTGTGTCTTTATCGCAACAATTTTACATTATGTATCGCAGCTTCTTTCTTTGCGATTTTGGTTTACATGTTGTAGTTGCGTTCCACGCATCAGCCTAGCACACGGATTTTTAGATATTTTTTGACTATTTTTTAAATGGCAACACTTCCGACCCGCATTCCATCCCCACTACCCCCACTCCAACCGTTATCGGCAACTCTGGGCACTCGAACGGCCGGCTCGTCATTACGTGTTTCCGTGCCAAAGCCTACGCACGTCACGAAAACCCGCGCGACATTTTTACTTTAACGTTCTCAACATGGGGAAGAAGAGGAAAAATGAGGACCCGGACGAAAGGATTAGGCGTAAAATAAGAAAGTTAAATGAGAAACTCAAGAAACGCCAAAGAATAATTTATTCGGACGATGAAGACTCAATTGGTAAGTAGAAATTTATTTCATGAATGTTAAATTTCTCGATGCGAACAACTATCAAATTATACAGTATATTCTGTATAGTTACCTGGGTTGTATCCATCAATTTTATTATATTGATGCGTAATTGCCAAATTCTGGGCTCTTACCTTCAAAAAATAAATAAATTATACATTGATGCGGAATTGCTAAATTCTGGGATTTTACCTTCAAAAAATAAATAAATTGTACATTGATGCGTAATTGCTAAATTCTGGGCTTTTACCTTCAAAAAATAAATAAATTGTACATTGATGCGTAATTGCTAAATTCTGGGCTTTTACCTTCAAAAAATAAATAAATTGTACATTGATGCGTAATTGCTAAATTCTGGGCTTTTACCTTCAAAAAATAAATAAATTGTACATTGATGCGTGATTGCTAAATTCTGGGCTTTTACCTTCAAAAAATAAATAAAATGTACATTGATGCGTAATTGCTAAATTCTGGGCTTTTACCTTCAAAAAATAAATAAATTGTACATTGATGCGTAATTGCTAGATTCTGGGCTCTTACCTTCAAAAATTAAATAAATTGCGAATAGCTACAATTCTGGGCTGTTTCAATTTTACAAATTTTAAAAACATCATTTTTTCCAAATGGTCATAATGATCATTGCAATAATGACGGTATATCTGCAAAGCCAGCCGCGGCTGAGGTAGAAGTAAATCCTTGTTGCTCGCGTGACCCTGTGCCTGATTTTGTACGATCTGACGAAGGTACAGAACCTGAACCATCCCAAGATGTTGATGTCTTGCTCGATGTAGACCATTCCGTGGAAATGATTTCGGATGCGGAAGCAGCCACGGAATCACCAGAAGAAACTGGTCCATTAGATACAGATGTTTTAGAAATGTTAGGCGAAGCACTAGAACCAGAAACTACTTTGGGGAAAGCCATTCACAAGGATGGTGCGGCTAGATGGCTTGATATAAAAAAAAAAAGGTCTAAGTAAAGAAACTAAAGAAAAACTGGCAAAAGAATACCTAATACCAGCCAATTGTGAGCTGATAGTGCCTCCGATCTTAAATCCAGAGGCCAAACCTGCCCTTTCTGAACCTGTCGTTAAACTTCTCTTATGTACCGACCGATACCGTAGATACCGATAAGTAGATGGGTAACGCCTTAGCTGCATTAGCCCCAGCTATTGAGATTATAATCTCTAAGGGCTTTGATTTGGAGTTACGGCAAAAATTGCTTAAACCAGTCAGTGATGCATGCAGAATTTTATGTGACACATCGAAACAGATTCGAAATAAATTTGTCGTATCATCAATAAGCACTGGCTTGAAAGATACGCTTGTATGTTCAAATACCGATAGGTATTTATTTGGTGACAATATGTCAGATAAAGAGAGATGAGAAAAATCAGGCGAGGCCCTTAAACAAACACTAAAACCTCAGAAACATAATTAAACAAAAAAAAAAAAAAAAAAAAATCCTTATTCAAACCCCTGCATCAGAAAACGGGCAAACAAGATGCAGGGAAGAGCCTGCCCGCTCCGTGCCAGTACCAGCAGCAGAGCAACCGGGCCCCTCCACGTTGAGTGGTCCCGAGCGCTCGCCACCGCCATCGCCTCGCCGCAGGACTGCTCACGCTCGCCGCTAGTGCACGAGGTACCGCATGCAGGTCGTTTATGTTTTTTCTTACAAGAATGGTCTTGTATCACAAACGATCCCATTGTTTTATCATGGATCCAGGGCTATAGAATTCCTTTTAATAGCACGCCAGTTTAAAATACCAATCCCAGTATTGCTGCGAAGTCATCTCAGGAGGGTTTGGATTTTGAGAAATCGATAAATAAATTACTCAAAATAGGAGCAATTCGTAAATGTACCCATGACAATTTACAGTTTTTGTCTAGTGTTTTTTTATTGCCCAAGCTTACGGCAAAAAAAAAAAAAAAAAAAAAAAAGGTTTATCCTAAATCTTAAAAACTTAAATAAATTCTTCAAACCAGTCATTTTAAGATGGAAGATTACCAACTGTTACATGGCATCTATCGATTTAAATGACGCGTATTTTTTAGTAAATATATCTGAATCGCAATGAAAATGCTTACGTTTTCAATTTCGTAACCATCCAAACTGTCATGAGTATGAATTTACTTGCCTTCCTTTTGGTTTATGTACAGCACCTTACGTATTTACAAAATTACTTCAACCTGTGATAGAATACTTACGGAAGAAAGATCTGATGTCTGTAATATATTTAGACGATATATTATGTTTTGGACAGCCCTTTGAAGACTTAAATAAAATATTTTGGATTTGTAATTAATACTGAAAAAAGTTCATTGATCCCAAGACAACAATGCAAATTCTTAGGCTTCATATACAACTCAAAAAACGTGACACTTAAGCTTTCTGATGATAAGAAAACAAAAATTAAAGTTTCACACAAGAAAATGTATACTAAGAAGAATACTATATATATATAGAATACTAGAAGTATCTTTGTTTACTAAGAAACCCGAATTACGAACAAAACATTTACCTACCTGACAATTTGAAAAGTGATTTTGACTGGTGGTTAAAGCACATTGACAGTGCAATTTCACTTTTAAGATTCAATCAATATGATTAGAAATCCTTTCGGATGCATGTTTAACTAGCTGGGATGCATTTTGGAATAATAATGAAGCTTCAGGTCACTGGAAAAAAGACGAATCTTGTTTACATATAATATATGAGCTAGAATTGAAGGCGGCTTTCTTAGCTTTGAAGGTATTTGCAAAGGATCTTTATGGCATAGATATTCTATTGAGAATTGATAACACAACAGCTATTTGCTGCATTAACCGTATGGGAAGTGTACAGTACCCTCATTTAAATGAAATTAACTAGAGAGATTTGGCAATGGTGCGATAATCGTAAATTATATGTATTTGCATCTTACATTAATACCAAGGACAATACCAAAGGCGACATTTTGTCAAGAAAATCGTTCCAAGACACCGAATGGGAATTAGCAGACTATGCCTTTGAAAAGATAACTCAAGCGTTTGGCAATTTTGAAATAGATTTGTTTGCGAGTCGCTGTAACGTTAAATGAGATACCTGAAGATGTTATTACCTGACAGAACGGTTGAAATTATGACTAATGCACTGTCCAATAATCCTTACAGACAATATGATACTTGCATTAGGCCCTGGTTAGAATTTTGTAAACAAAATGGTTATGATTATATTGATACAAATTTTATTGTGATTTTAGACTTTCTTACGAAAGTGTTTGATAAGGGTGCAGAATATGGGACGATAAATACGTAACAAATCTGCCTTATCATTGTTATTCCTTATTATGTTAGATGATTATCGAATTAAGAGGTTTATGAAGGGAATTTTCAAGTCGACCCAAACTCAACCAAAGTATGATACTGACACTGTTCTAGGTTATTTATCTGAACAATAGCCTCACGAGAACCTCGACTTGGAAACTCTTTCGAAGAAGACCCTTACTTTGTTGGCTCTAGTGACTGCTCATAGAGTACAAACTCTTTCACAAATAAAAGTAAACAATATTAATATCAATAATTCGAGGTTAATTACTATTAAAATTCCAGATTTAATGAAGACCTCTCGACCGAATTCATTTCAACCTTTTTTGAAATTACCTTTCT
This sequence comes from Oeneis ivallda, assembly GCA_029955525.1. NCBI lineage: Eukaryota > Metazoa > Arthropoda > Insecta > Lepidoptera > Nymphalidae > Oeneis > Oeneis ivallda. The sequence goes on along the minus strand of JARPMR010000020.1, from coordinate 187,723 downwards.
ATAACGAAAATACTGGTATATGTCCAGCTAGATGTTTAAAGGATTATATGATTAAAACAAGCTCCATTCGTGAAGCGAACAATGATCATTTATTTATTAGTTACAAGAGATCTCACAAAAAGTTATCATCCCAACGATTGAGTCATTGGATTAAAGATACATTGCAAAAAAGTGGTATTGATATTAGTATATTCAGTGCTCACAGCACACGCCATGCAGCCACGTCTAGAACCAACAGAACAGGTGTCAATATTGATGTGATTAGAAGTACTGCCGGTTGGAGTCAGTCCTCTGCTACTTTCGCTAGATTTTATAACGGAGAAGTAGTTGATGATAATTTTGCACGCTCCATATTAGAATCTGTAAACCAATAAATAAAATATGTTATGTATGTAGATTATTTTACGTTACTAATTGTAGGTATCTATTATTATGAAATATTAAAATATAAAATTAATTAATTAATTAAAAAAAAAAAATAATAATAATATTAATAGCTAATAATACGTTATCTCACTTACCCAATAATCAGAGTGTTACGCATTTTATATTTGTATTTTCTCTGAACATCCTACAACATGTAAACCAAAATCGCAAAGAAAGAAGCTGCGATACATAATTGAAAATCAAACGAACTTACCAAGTGAAGTTCGATGATAATTATGTGAGCAGCTTCTTTCGACGCGATTTATATACACCCACCCTATTTAAGTACTTCTATAATGTCCAGGTACACCCTACCCTAATAAACACAAAACAAATATAAAATGTAAACTATCAACTAAAATGACGAGCCGGCCGTTCGAGTGCCCAGAGTTGCCGATAACGGTTGGAGTGGGGGTAGTGGGGATGGAATGCGGGTCGGAAGTGTTGCCATTTAAAAAATAGTCAAAAAATATCTAAAAATCCGTGTGCTAGGCTGATGCGTGGAACGCAACTACAACATGTAAACCAAAATCGCGTCGAAAGAAGCTGCTCACATAATTATCATCGAACTTCACTTGGTAAGTTCGTTTGATTTTCAATTATTAGTTTTGTGTTTCTTTAAGTTTTAGAACACAAACTTTTAATCTGCGGTATTTTTATCTGTGAATAAATTAATCCTATAAAGTCACAAGGCGATGACGAAACTTTTAAGAGTTGCTTTTGAAGGTGTGTATAATGTGAAGATCCGCATTAGATCAGCGCGGTGGGCTATGGCCTGAAACCTTCTCTTTCTGAGAGGAGACGCGTGTCTAGTAGTAGGCCGGCGATGGGTTGAGCTGATGACCATGATATGTCATCATTCTTCTTCTCAAGTTCTTTTAATTTACAAGAAAATATTTGTTTTTCAAAAACAAAGGTATTTTTAGACAGCTGCTTTTTTAATATAGAGGTAAAACTAAAAGTTCGGATTTATTGCAAGAGGAAAGAGTGGGCGGGTAGTTTATCGCAGCCGGGCGCTAAGTGTGCGCATTAAACACCGGACAACTGAAATAAAACATTTCTCGACCTTTAAACTGTTCTTGACCTTAAGAAACTCTTATACTAGCTCAGCGACTATTATATCGTTGAGCGATCATCGCTTGACCCAGTTATCGAGTACTGCAGCGACCAGCCAACTTGACAATACTTGATTTTATTTCCATATTATGCATCATTTCCGTTTCTCTAGCGATACAGATGCACGAGATATGGTTCTGACACTCACGCAATAGTTTAAATAAATTGTTTCGTTTTCCTTCAAACATTAACTACGAAGCGATAAGATTTAAGGTTATCGCTCACTTGTTAGCTTTCGACCCGACACCTGAGCACTCCAGCAACGCTCGAGGCGTTGTTGCTCGTGTGGTTGAGATTTTTTTATAATGGACTTCCGTATTATTATAATAAATAGGTATGCGCTCACTTATTAACTTCGTAGTCTCACGAGATCGCTTCTATCACTGTCCACACGCGGAGTGAACAACTCAATGACTACCCGCTACTGATCCGCTTGCCGTGCATTGCCCACGCGCATAATATTCTGAGTAGACAGCATGCTGTCCGCAATTTTTGCACTCATTCTATTTGTGAACTGAATCTATTTGTACACTCAAGTTATTTGTGCACTCAACCCATTTGGGCACTCAACCTATTGGTGCACTCAACCTATTTGTGCACTCAACCTATTTGTGCACTCAACCTATTTGCGCACTCAACCTATTTGTGCATTCAACCTATTTGTGCACTCAACCTATTGTGCACTCAACCTATTTGTGCACTCAACCTTTTTGTGCACTCAACCTATTTGTGCACTCAACCTATTTGGGCGCTCAACCTTTTTGTGCACTCAACCTATTTTGTGACTCGACTAGAGGTTGAAGCGACGGATGCGGCGGCACCCCTCTACCTCGCGGCATCCACAGGGCATCCACGAGGTTACAAATAACGCTGCATCTACTTTTTGATATTATACCTAACCCGTTGCTCATGCGGCAATATCAGTACACAAGTTACTAGTAAATTTTATATTGAAGAAGTTTATGATGCAGCGCAACAGCCTGTGAGCCGCCAACCTTAAGTTTATTTAAGGTAACGGCACCTAATTCCGCGGTATTTTCATCAAAACTTGGAAAATCATCAAAAATTAAGCATTTACTGTGCCTTTCTACCAGACTGGCTATTTTTATCTGAAGTGTTATTTGACTTACTCTTGAAATAGGCTAAAAGTTTGATAATTAAACCTTAATTTATATGTAAAATAAAATAAAATATGAAAATAGTCCGGAGCACCTAATTCCGATGTAAAAATCCTTATTCCGATGCATTTGGTACCTAATTCCGAGTGTACAAAATACAAAAGGAAAAGGAGTAGAAAGAATACTACAGGGTGTTTAAAAGCCAACTGCATTTATGAAATTTGGTTTCTAAATCAGTCTAGTCTCTGTCTTCTTAGATGACTAGAAAATGATATCACAATCTACCATTAATAATATTCTTATGGTGAGTAATAGTAATTACCATAATAAATTATTACTCCTAAATAACATCCAATGTTATCGATACCGGTAAAAAAAATTACTAATATTTATGACCGGTTATTGACCGAGCGAAGCGAGGTCTCAGAGTCTACTTGAGTGAATTTGCACTTGTCCGTCCGTTCGTCTGTCCCTCCGACCGTCCGTCTGTCAGAGTCTTATCACTTTTGAATTACTGAACGTAATTACTTCAAATTTAGATATAAAATGTAAACTGATGGCCTTCAGCCGAATATTGCATAAAAAATTATAAAAATCTTTATTTATTGGATAGAAAAATCTTTATTTCAGGGGGGCTCTCATAGAACTGAATGCGAAGGAAAATATTTTTTGTTGCTTTTCATAGGCTCGCGATATATCTTTTTAAAGACGATTTTGAACAAAGTACAAAAATATATATTTTTAATTTTTTTTTATAAATATATATATATTTTTTAACTAATGTTCCCTAACCTTTACGGACTACCTATGATGATGATTTTAGGTGATGTTTTATGTCAACTTCTTTATCACGATCCTGTGCGGGACACCTAAAAGGACATTGGGACGGATGTTAGGACTTAAGATTGTATTTAGGAGATACCTACGTCAAGAGACTCCTACTTAGGGGATGATTTAGGTATGTTTAGTGAAAACGGGCATAATAATAATGTCAGTTTTGGTCTTTATGTATCATATAAGTCATAAAGCGAGCGAGTAATGACGGTATAAGTCAACGTGGGAAGGCGCCTGTCCGTTTACCTGATTCCCGTTAGTTTCCCGTTAGGGTTGATGTTGGTACCTGTTTTCCAAACCAACAAGGTGTATGCTAATACAGTTAATTGTTAAACGTTAAGTAGGTGCCGGTGGTAGTCTTAACTTGTCATAAAAGCCACAGATTGGCCTACATCAAATAAATAATTTTGAATTTTAATTGGTGTAAATTAGTTTTTACTTTCAAGCGGTGTCGTTTAATTGTTTTCTATAAAAACTTTTAACTTTATTTATATAATTAACTAGTTAAAACTACGGGTGATTTTTTTTGCACGTGGTAATACCAACGTGTCTGGTAAGACCTGATTTCCCGTGGTACTACCAGTAGTACCACCGGTAGTACCACGGGTAAGTACCCCTTATTTCATTATTGTATTTGCAAATTTTACATAAACGTTTACGAATATTATTTTAAATGGCAAATATAATACACTGAAATCATACACACTGCGGTAATATTGTGAACATCCTGTATTTAACTTCTGTTTATACCATGTAATAAGGTGCTCATAGAACCTAACTCCGATGTATATACATCGGAATAGCGTTTTATAACAAAAAAACATGTTTCTTAATTCCGAGTATTAAAAAAGAAAAGATTTTTCCACAGTAAATAAATAAATTATTTCTCAATTGGAATATCTTCGCAAAAATATACTATACTCTCTCAACATTGCATCGAAATACGTATGAACTTAATTTTCCTTTCTTAACTTTCCCATACGATCAGTTAATGAATTACCAAAATAGATAATCTTTGATATGCTATAATTAGTGATTTCGACGCCAAATTGTACCTCGGAATAAGGTGTTCTTATGCTGATTGACCATTTAAGTATTAGAAATCAAAGCAAGAAATGCTTATCATAAAAACGGCCCTAAGAATTAAAAAAATGTTTAGGCCTATGAAATTGCTATTCCGCGGTATACCTCGGCATAAGGAACCGGCTAAAATATTTGGCACCTAATGCCGTGTTATTTTTAATATTCATTTTCAACTTCATTTCTTTACAAATCCTTACAAAAGTTAAGCGTTTTCGATAAAAAATGTAATCCTTCCAATATTTTAACCTAAACAAAAACAAAAACTGTACAAAATTAACGAGTAAACACTATTTAAAAAATTTAGGTACTCACGTGCACAAGGTTCAAAATGTATGAAGCGTGCGTTCGGGCCGTCTGCTACCGCAAACTTTGTCGGATAATTTAAAACTTACACACATAAAACCACCCTTTTTGTCAATCAATCACGGAACGTTAAACTATCAATTGATTAAAATAGCTTGTAGTGCATATGAGCTTGGTAATGGGTAGAAAAAGCTGTTTTTCTATATACATCGGAATTAGGTGCCAATTTTAGAATCCCTCGGAATTAGGAGCCCTTACCTTAAGCCGTATTTAATATTCAAGTCGGGTTCTTAACATTTCGTTTAATTCAACTTCTCAAACCGGCAGCCCTAAAAACGTATTAGTTTGAAAAGGTCCGCCATTTTATACGTCTTTAGAAATAGAATCAGATGGCATTGGGATGCTCTCGACTGTGAAGAGTGGAACCTTTCCGCGAGCGGCGAACGAGGCGACGCCTCCAGCGAAATGTCGTGACCTATATAGATATTCGATCTAGATTCGGACGTCAAATAATATTTAATTTAGAATGGCATATGCAAGTATGTAGCAGCCCCGTCGCCTATGTTTAATTGATACTTAATTGTGTTAGGATTTGAATGTACTAAATATGTAAAAGGAAAAGGTTTGACTGACTGAATGACTGACATCCGCTAAGAAAGGATTTTCGGAAATTCAATCCCTAAGAGGGTGAAATAGGGGTTGGAAAAATCAAATTTTACATGAACGAAACCGCGGACAAATGCTTGTTATATTATGTTATATGACAAGCATTTGTCCGCATGATCAAGGTTTTTTTATTCCCGCGGGAACTCTTTAATTTTCCGGGATAAAATGTAGCTTATGTGTGTTAATCCTGGGTAATCGGTTCATTTGATGTGGCGTGAAAGGGTAACAAACATTCATCTATCCATCCTCACAAACACTCGCATTTATAATATTAGTAGAATTATATTACTGTATAGGTACACTACATTCAACCACAGGTAAATTACAGTAGTCATCTAAGCAGTTAGCGAAGCAGAAGTAATTATACGCAATGGAATATTGGAGCCACATTATGTCGGTCAATAGCTGATCATTATGATCGGGAGAGCTATTCAATCACAGCCCAAATTGCAGTATGTACATGCTCTGCGGAAATTGACTAGTTATACGTGCAAATAGTTGATTAAACAACTTGACCGTTATTCGAAGCCTAATAATATTATGAGATATGCCATCGCTTCCGTTTCCTTTTTCTGTCCCTTTTCTTTGCTGTATACCTGTCTCTTTCTATTTCCGTCCCCACCACCAGCAGTGAGCGCCATGATTGTGGGCGCACAATTTCTCGTCATTGACGTCGTCGTTGCCGTTCCGTCAACACGTGCACTCAGCTGCATAGTTAATTTTCTGTCTAAGTGATTTCATTCTTAATACCTGCAATTCGTACAATTATTGTGGTTCGTGACATTATAACTTGTATGTACACTTTTGTTTTTAATTAGATATCAGTTTTCTTTTGAGAATTTAAAATATAAATGAAATTTAACACTATATATTTACTACTTGCATAATTTTTATTTTTATTTCGAACTACTTATGGTCATTTTTAACGGTGTTACCGTTCGTTAAGAGTTTGAATCTTTTAATGTGTTCACTATTTTAATTCTATTTTTAGCTGATTATAACGGATATATTTAAAATGACTGATTTTCCTGAAAGTGTTCCGGGACCGAGTAAAGCTACTGGAACTGATGAGTGTCATAAAAATAAACGTAAAAGAACAAGGGAGAACAGTGTGAGTTCTGACTCGTCTTCTTCCGGTTCAGGTAGCTCGACTTCTTGTAGCTCAGATTCGGATCAGCCTCGTAAACGTTCTAAGCGTTCTTCGAAATCAAAGCGGTCTCGTCGTAGTAAAGATAAAAAGTTTAATAAATTATTTGCTGAAATCTCTCAGATTAAAAAACAGCTTGCAGAAAACAATACACCTAGTGGAACTAACCTACCCCAGGAGATCGAGGGAGACTGGGTTGATGATAATGTCAGTGGTCACCTGTATGATAGTGATCATATTGAAGACGAGTCGGAACCACAATTTTCATTAGCTATCGGGACTAAAGTCAAAGATCCAGATGTTTTAAAAACACCCGCGTTGTTTTTGGACATTTTGAAAAATATTCAATGTTTGGGCGATTCGGACTGGCGAAATGTGAGATATTCAGACGTGCAGAAAAGTTATCTTCATACTCCCGGATTTGCGGATTTAGAAGCGAATGACGAAGTTAAACGGTTTGATAGCTCTCGAAACATCATAAATACCGAAAAAGCGTTCGCTTCTATATGCTTTGCTCTAGTTAAACAGCGAGATCAACTGGAAAAAGAATTACGAAGTTTTTTGTTATGGGCTAAGGATTCTCCTACCCTTACTTTTAGTGATGTAAATGAGAAGATCCAGGATATATTTGTTACGGGTGATTTTTCAAAAATATCAAATAATGCCCTGCAGTTGGTTTGCGGCCATAGGGCGGAAGTTATTCAGCAACGACGCGAGACTATTCTTGCATCCGTGAAGGATCCGCTTCACAAAAGCACGTTGCGCAAAATTCCGCCAACGTGTCAAAACTTATTTGAAGCCGAAAAGTTTACGGCTGCCCTTGAAAAGGCAGGTGGAGTACGAAAGGTGTTCTGGCCTCGACAAAAAGATCGCGCACCTGCACCGCAGTCCGATCAAGGTAATTATGTGCCAGATCGTAGGAATCCACTACCGACTACAAAGACGATGAACAAAGGTCAGCCTTACAATAATAAGTTCAACAACTCTGGAGCGCATTACAACAACTCCAAGTCCTTTCGTGGTAGAGGAGGTAAAGCAGCCACAAGTCGCACAGATAAGGAGACCTACGACCATACACGCAGAAGCTCTCCCTCATCCCACCGGGATAGGAGAGGCAGAACTCGAAGATACTGACTCACCGAGTCACTTCGTAGCCGGTCAGCTGGTATACTACTATCGGAGGTGGAAGGTAATCGGAGCTCCAGGTTATATCCTCAAGCTTATTTCCGGATACCGTATACCATTTTTGGAAAAACCTCCACTACACGTACCCATTCTCGCCCAGAGTCGGCTGGAAACTCCAGTTTCAAACGAAATGACGCTTGCAATAGAAAAGATGTCAACGAAAGGCGTGTTGACAACAGTTCCAATATCTCCAAGTTTCGTTTCATCAATGTTTCTGGTCCCGAAGACAGACGGAACCATGAGACCTATTTTCAACCTCAAGGCGCTCAATTACTATGTCCATTCACCTCCGTTCAGGTTGATAAACAATCACAAAATTCCCGATTTCTTACAACCACAGGATTATCTAACAAAAATCGATTTGTCTCAAGCATATTTCCATGTGCCGATATCCCACTCACACAGACGCTTTTTACGCCTGTTATACAAAGGAGACCTGCTCCAAATGAACTGTCTGCCCTTCGGGCTAAGTTCAGCGCCCAAAGCTTTCGCGTCAGTAAGCAACTGGATTGCACAGTTACTTCGAAAACAGGGTATGAGGATCTTAGTTTACCTCGACGACTTTTTATTGGCCAATCAAAATGCCGACAACTTGGAAATTCAGACACAAACCGCACTGAATCTATTGAAGTTTCTAGGGTGGAAGGTGAACTACGAGAAATCAACCCTTGCCCCATGTCAAACCGTAGAATATCTCGGCATATTATGGGACCCCTGGTTGAATCGCAAGTCGCTACCAGCGAAGAAATGCGCGAAATTAAGAATGTTAGTCACAAAAAATTTTAATAACAAAAGCAGCAGCCGTAAAACAACTACAGAGCTTAATCGGCTTTCTGAATTTTGCGAGTTTCGTTATACCACGGGGCAGACTGAATTATCGTCATCTCCAAAGATTGTGTTTAAACAATTTGAATCAGGATCCTTATCAAGCCCTGTCGCTGCCCGAGTCTGTAATAGACGAACTGAAATGGTGGCAGACTCACCACACAGATTGGTCAATGATACATGCACCATACCCGACACACTATATTGTAACGGACGCATCAAATCAAGCTTGGGGAGCACGTATAAACAATACGGTCTTATCCGGAGTATGGTCAAGTATAGAGAGGAAGTTGCACTGCAACCACAAAGAGCTTCTTGCTATCCTCAGAGCCTTAGAAGAACAAAGTCCGAACCTACAATATGCAACTATACACCTTCAATGCGACAACAAGACTGCCGTATCATATCTTCGGAACGAGGATGGTACCAAATCTCAAGCTCTTCTGGACCTGACATACAAGATCATGAGTTTAGTCGACCTTCTCCATGTCAATTTAACTGTGCATCATATTCCGGGCAATTACAATGTGGAAGCAGATCGACTGTCGAGGCTTCGAGTTGCCCCAGAATGGCACCTACTACCGCAAGCCACGATTCCAATATTTTCCAAGTGGGGAGTTCCTGTCATAGATCTGTTTGCTTCAAAAATAGCGCGCGTAGTCCCCAGATATTGTTCACTGGATTGCCAAGATACTCAAGCAGACTTTCACGACGCTCTGTCTCGTGTATGGAATTATCCCTTGGCGTGGGTATTTCCTCCCCCCCTTTTTGATGCCGAAAATTCTGCAACATCTGAACCAATGTCGTGGAACGTATTTGATAGTGGCACCAAGATGGGAACAAGTGTTTTGGCGACCGGATCTAAAGAACCGAGCGACAGCACCGCCCTGGACAATCCACAATCTTCCACGGGTATTGATAGACATATCAACCGGTCTAGCTCCCCACAAGATATCGGAAATGACACTCGAAGTGTGGAAATGTGGGGGAGGAATGAAGTACTAAATAACTGGACAGATCAACAAAGGAACCTACTTATGTCCAGTTGGCGACCTTCCACCGTTAGATCTTATAAGCCTGCTTGGTCGCGTTGGCTTTCATGGGCGTGTTTGAATAATATCCCTGAAAATAAACCTAGTGGTTCTGATTTGGCGAGGTTTTTAGCAGACTTACATATCAAAGAAGGCTTGTCTTATAATACTATACTATGTTATAAATCTGTAGAGTCTACTCTAAGTAATTTAGAAGCTACGGAGCCACTTAGTAACCATCCTCTCGTCAAGCGAATTTTAAAAGCTATTGCTGCAGCAAGACCTAAAATTTTGAAACCACCAATATGGGACGTTGATTTAGTCATAAATTGCTTAGCTCGAGCGATTCCAGATACTAGTAATTTGTATGAAATATCTAAATATACAGCATCAATTCTTGTGTTATGCTCTGGTCGGAGAGTACATGATTTGACACTTTTGCGTACAAACTCATGTAATTGTATTGTAGCCGATGATTGTATAGTCTTAGTACCTGCCTTCGGTTCAAAAACTGACTCAATTGATTACCGCCAGTCAGGATGGAAATTGAAAAATAATCCATGTAATAAAAGTCTAAGCCCAGTACATTGGATCAAGCGATTGATTGAAGTGGGCCAACAAAGACGCCAAGATGCAAAGTGCGAAAATTTGTTTGTTTCTACATGTGGTCAGCCAAAACCGGCTTCAAAATGTGTAATTGCTAGCTGGGTTAAAAATATGTTGAAAGAATCTGGAGTCGAAGCATCGGCTGGTAGTTTTAGAGCCACGGTTGCCTCGAAAAGTTGGGTAGAAAATGCGCCTCTTGACGAAATTCTCACAAGAGGCAATTGGAGGTCTGAAAAAACCTTTAGACGTTTCTATTGCCGCCAAGTTTTAGGCTCCAACAAGAACACTAGCAAAGTCACACAACTATTTAGTGCAGTTGATTAACTTTCTATTTGTGTTTTGCTATTCATGATAATTTTTCATTCATTCATTTTTCATGATAATGATAATTTTGAGGATTATTGTACTTCATACTTGTTTGTTAATAAATTTCATACTCGATTGCATCTTTGTTTTAAATATAAATTTTACAACCACAATCTGATGTTTATCGTGTCGATGTGTCCCTAACAGTTTCTTAGTCACATTGACGCCGTTCACCACCACCAGGCGATAACAAACACGTCTCATAATATTATTAGGCTTCGAATAACGGTCAAGTTGTTTAATGAAGACGTTTTACCTGAAAATAAAACGTGTATTAAACATACTTACCTTATTCGAAGCCTAATAAATTTTAATTCTGCCTGGTGTTATTCGACTTAATGACGAGAAATTGTGCGCCCACAATCATGGCGCTCACTGCTGGTGGTGGGGACGGAAATAGAAAGAGACAGGTATACAGCAAAGAAAAGGGACAGAAAAAGGAAACGGAAGCGATGGCATATCTCATAATATTATTAGGCTTCGAATAAGGTAAGTATGTTTAATACACGTTTTATTTTCAGGTAAAACGTCTTCATTAAAGGGCAATTCAAATTACATCCTCATATCCGCGTTGCATGTTAGATGAGCTCCGCCAGAAGTGAGCGCAAGATACTTGTTATTAGAAAACAGAAGTTTAACTTACGGACGAGGCAAATACTGTATTTACCAAATATTAACACAAGAGATAACTTCAGAGTCAAATCATCTACAGACCCAAATAGCTATTTTGGTAAGTTTGTCACAGAAAGACAAGGTTATAAAAAAATTTTTTTTTGACTATGTAAAACTAGCTTTTAACAATAGAATAAAATAGAATAGAAATGATTTTTAATCAAATAAACTTTTTTACAAGTGCTTTTGAGTCGTCGATGAGTCTACCACTGGTTCGGAATGCCCTTCCTGCCGAGAAGAACCAGCAAGAAACTCGGCAGTTGCTCTTTTCAAAACAAGTATACAATATAATAGATACTATGCTATGTATGTATGCAGTGTTTCCACAATAAGGGGAAGCTCCACAAAAGCATGTAACCTAATTATAATTCAACACATGTTAAGACGGGTGGACAGAAAGTAGCCCCATTCCCGCCGGTGGAACCCGTTCACGAGCATGACGCATGACCCAGCCATTGCTTCGCTCAACCATATTTGAGGTAACGTAACAACCCGCATCACACGACACCACCACAGAAATGTTTAAAGAGCGTGACATACCGCATATAACCGCGACTTGGTCCAAGTAGAGTGGTGGTTAGATTGTTAAAAATCCCGCGGGATTTTTCTTTATATATAAAAATTCTTTTCAAAAAACCGACTTCTAACGCCACTACAAAGTATAAAAATAATTTTAGTTTGTCCACGTTTGTTGAAGTCGGGCGGGCCTAAATACAAACTATGAAACCGATGCGCGACGCTACACAATATGAGAGACTCGTTTGTAGAAGTCGAGCGAGCATCGCGAGTCGGTTTCATAGTTTGTATTTAGGCCCGCCCGACTTCAACAAACGTGGACAAACTAAAATTATTTTTAACCGACTTCCAAAAAGGAGGAGGTTCTCAATTCGGCCGGTATTTTTTTTTTTTCTATGTATGTTTTTTTTTTTTTCTATGTATATCATGTATATTATATATTAGTATTTTAATTTAATATGTATTGTATTATCTGTAGCCATTTAATAATTTTTAAAGATAAGTCTTTAGTACCTACCTACCTCTGTATGTTCTCACTGTTCTCACATTCGAGGGCTTCTGGAAGAAATCTCTTCTTTAGAGATAAGCTGTCCTTGTGCACGTCCTTTATATCTTTCTTAAATTGTTTTTATATTACTGGTACTAAATAAATAAATAAATAATAAATAAATATGTCCACCGATTTCTCCGGGATTACTGGACCGATTCGCGTGATTTTTTTTTTAATCGACAGAGGATGTTTGCGAAATGGTCCCATAAAAATTTTAACCTTCAACTCCTCAAGCCTGATGCTGCAGGCTAAAACTATGGCGATTTAGGAAATTTCGATTACGAATTGATATTGTAGGTAACAAGTATGGACTACATCATGGAGCTCCAGGTCCTAGCTCCTCGATCATAGTATACTACACTTAAAAACTTAAAATAAAAATTCTTTTCAAAAAACCGACTTCTAACGCCACTACAAAGTATAAAAATAATTTTAGTTTGTCCACGTTTGTTGAAGTCGGGCGGGCCTAAAATACAAACTATGAAACCGACTCGCGATGCTCGCTTGACTTCTACAAACGAGTCTATCATATTCTGTAGCGTCGCGCATCGGTTTCATAGTTTGTATATAGGCCCGCCCGACTTCAACAAACGTGGACAAACTAAAATTATTTTTATACTTTGTAGTGGCGTTAGAAGTCGGTTTTTTGAAAAGAATTTTTATACTTTGTAGTGGCGTTAGAAGTCGGTTTTTGAAAAGAATTTTTATTTTAAGCTTTTAAGTGTAGTATCCTATGATTGAGGAGCTAGGACCTGGAGCTCCATGATGTAGTCCATACTTGTTACCTACAATAATAATTCGTAATCGACATTTCCTAAATCTCTTTATTTTATGTGAACAATATCTCTGCAGCATCAAGCTTGAGGAGTTGAAGGTTAACATTTCTATGGGACCATTTCGCAAACATCCTCTGTCGATAAAAAAAAATCACGCGAATCGGTCCAGTAATCCCGGAGAAATCGGTGGACATACATAGAAAAAAAAAAAAAAAGATACCGGCCGAATTGAGAACCTCCTCCTTTTTGGAAGTCGGTTAAAAAGGTAGCATAATATGTTATTTTCTAGGTTCTCAACTCTATACTCATGCAAAGAATCACGTCAATCCGTTACTCCGTTGTTGCGCGATTGAAGAAAAATCTTACAAACCAACAAACAATAACACTTTCGCATTTATAGTATTAGCAAAGAAAAAAAACTATTGTAGTCACATAATCAATTGTATTAATATGTAATATGGCAAAGTACCTACCAGTAAACCTCAATACATTATTAGCTTATGTTAATATTGCCGCAAAGTGAACCAATAAAAGCGTAAATAAAGCAATCACTTACTTCATATTAAGTGAGCATGTAATTCCGCTGAAAGCTATGCCCATTAGGTAGTCGAAACTATGCCGCGTTATACTGACTTGTATCTCTACTGCTATTAAATTTTTAAAGTTCTTCTGTTCATTTGTTTTTGGGCTCTGCGGGCATCAAATTGAAAACGCATGGCTGCTTTTCAGATGTAGTGCTGGAGAAAAACGCTTAAGACACCGTAGACTGCATTCAGGACAAACGGATACATCCTGAAAGGGCTAAAAATAACAAACCAGAATGTTGACTATTATGACGTCTCAAGCGCACCTCGGACCTGGAAACTCAGAATAACTTTTGGTTACGGGCAAAGTTGAAGGATAGAGGCCAAGAGAGCGTCTTCCTATACGTTGGTCGGATCAGGTCGGGATCAGGTCAGCACTGCACTCGGTACGTCTTCCACGCTGCTCTACACAAGGCCGAGAATAAATCAAAATGAACGAACATGGTGCGTGAGAAGGTGATCCGTGCTAAGGGTCGCGACCCTCAGCAATGAGACCATGCAGAGAGACAGAGTGCTGATTGAGACCAAAGTCCATAACAACTCTAGAAGCCGTAGTACAACATGAAGTGAATTATACAAGGAGTTGAGCCAAAGCAAGAACTATTGTAATATTCTAATATCTTCGCGATAAAGACAACAAAGTTGTAACCGTTCCCTCATAACTTCTAAGTTCTTAACGGAATCCAATGCGGACTCCCATCATACAGAACATTGTATGCTGGATAAATGTGAATATATTAGGGATAATATTATATTATGGACATTTGATCTATAATATAGTATTCTATAGCTCTATTTGTTGCAAAGCTAGAGCCCGTAAAGCTATTTATTGCAAAGCTGGAATGGTTTTCTGGCAAAAGTTGATCAGGACCCAAAGGTCTACTTGATGAGCAAGAAACCGCGAGCCGCGCACCCACGCGCCCTACTAGTGTGATATCTTTGTGATATTTATAGTGCTAATGTGCTTGTATATAGTGCCTAATATAGGGCGTGGCTCGAATTGCGTAAAGCGCGGGAAATATACGTAGAGCCGAGGTTACCCGGGCGAGGCCTGTCCCATGACTCAGCAGTACAAAGGGATTCAAATAAATAAGATGCCAATCATTCCTTCCCAAGAGTGATTTGCTGACAATAGAACTTAGTCGAAAACTAACGCAATATGTACTGAATATATTATGTACTGTAGTGCAAAAGTTTTCAATAGTGGCCATGTGAAACTGCTGTAAGAAAAATTGTATAATTGGCTCCTACAATTCATCGAAATAGTATACATAGTGTAGGAACAACCACCATGGCGGGCTCCCACTATAAGCACAGCAAATGCTGACGATTGGACCACATACCATGCATTTCGTAGAAATGCTATACCTTTTTTTACTACACGACAAGATAGACCTTGACTGCGATCTCACCTGATAATAAGTGACGATGCAGTCTAAGGTGATAGCGGGCTAACTTGGAAGAGGTATGGCCGATTTCTGCACGGCATCGTGCCGGAACGCTAAATCGCTTGCCGGCACGTCTTTGGGTGGTAGCCACGACCAAAGCCTCCCATCAGACCAGACCAGAGACTATTCAGAAATTATAAAAATTCTCAAATTTGCTCCGCCGGGAATCGAACCCGAGAGCTCCCAGTCGACCTATTGAGGCTCTAATTGAAAATTATAATAACTTAATATTTATTGATTTCCTGGAAATCGAACTCGGTACTTCTTGCATACAAAGACGTATACGGTAGACCCTGCAGCGCCACAGAGGCTGTTCTATAATAGAGCTATTTAATGTATAAGTACACGTTTTCGCCGGGGAAATAATACCGAGCCCAAAAAAATTGTAGTTTCCTCTCTTTAGGTAGGCTCGTTCCATCGGCCTTAATGCGGGCCCGCACGCCAACCCATCTTTATGTTTATGCTAACGCTACCCGAACATCTATAAAATCTACATAGAACTGCCGCCTCGGTGTACCGGCCGGTATAATTATATGAATCGTGGCCCATTTCGACCACTGTTTCCCTGTTATTGCCAGTAATAGCAATGCAGCGTGCGCCGTCCAAATAATACTTTAAGAAATAACTGAAGACCTTAATATTTTAATGGCTAATATGTAAGACAAAACGTGCTTTCTTTATTCGATGAAAATATACACCTGAAATATACATATCATGAAAATAATATGAAAAAATGACTTTGATCGCGCCTTGTGCGATCTCATCTAATGATAAATGATGATGCAGTGTAAAATGGTAGTGGACTAACTTGGAAGGGGGTATGGCAGTTTTTTAATTAAGCTCATGCCTCATAAACGCCATGGTATCGGAATGGTAAATTGCTTGGCGGCACGTCTTCGACTGTGTAAGACTCCCACCAGAAGAGACCTAAGATATATATCAGAAATTATAAATTTCAAAATTATCCCCATTGGGATTCGAACCCAAGACTTTACACTTTAAAACTACAGGGTTCACCGCTGCGCTAGGAAGGACGTTCTAATAAAATACTGGTTTTGTTTGTGACTCACTCTCCAGATACTTAAACTTACAAACAAGCCAAAAAAATATACATTCAGATTAATTATGTTATGGTCATTTTCTTATTGTTTAAAGAAAATGTTTACTTAATCTATATTTATAAAAAGACTTGTCCTGCTCCTGACTGACTGATTGGCTGACTGACTGAGTTATCGACGCTTTATCAACGCACAGCTTACAAAACTTGAAATTTTGACAGTAGACCTTTTATCACGTAGGACTAAGAAAGATTTTTTTTGAAATTCCACCTCCAAGAAGGTTAAATAGTGGAAGAAAGTTTGTATCAAAGTCCGTCGTCTTTCAAGTTATATCCATGAAACTTGGTGTTCTGGTTTTCAATTAAAAATTAAGAAAGAAGAATAGTTAGTAGCTTAGAAGAATATTTTCAAAATTACGTCCCCAAAGGGGATAAATAGGGCATGAATTTTTATTTCAAAATCCGTCATTTTTCAAGTTATATTTATGAAACTTGGTAGTTTTGATTTTGGTTAAAAATAAAGAAATACGTGTTCCACAGTTTTCAAAAATTTCACTCCAAAATCTAATCGAAGTTGCGTGGGTAAACGCTAGTCTAGAAATAAATTTAAAATAGTAAAAATTAGCGTTAGATAGAAATTGGGTATTTCTAAGGCAGCTAGAAAGATAACTCTCACGAACGTTGGTCTACATCACGTCTACATTCTTCACTTAATAAACGTAGATAAGGCAGGAAGAGTGTAACGACGTAGACCCCGCGCCGCCGGTCGCTTTGATGTCTGTTTCTTTATTTGCCCGCATTCTGTGGCACCTGGCTTTGATGCGAGCTAATTCAGGAAGCGGCCGTCCTTTGTGATAGTTGCCATTTCATTTTCGGAGATAAATGACGTAAAATAACCACATAAATAACCGACCGCTAGAAAGTTTCTTATAGCATAGAACTTTCTAATCGCAGGGATATGGGTAACATAAAATCTTAAAGGAGGTTGGCGAATTTTGACCAAGCATTTTTAAAAACCGTTCAGATTCAGAAAACATAAAGTTTTAATTAATATTTTTCAGAGTATTTTTAGGTGTAAACCCCATATTTTTAGAAGATGGGGATCAAAAATATACATATTCACAAGTATACACATTATAAATAACCGTTACATGGCAATACAAGTGAATATCTTTTTTCTCCCAATTTTATTTGATAGACTTTGGTTAGCAAGAAAAGGTTAGAATTATTTTGCTATAATCCGCCAACAGAAAAAATCTGTATAACTTTTACACTACTCTCGACGCACGTTTCGCCCCGACACCGGAGCATCCTCAGGAGATGTCGACTTTACAATGATGTATTGTCTAGTGACGCTCGTGTCAATTGATAGACTTTGATTAATTTTTTTTGTTAGTCTGGTTTACTAGAACAAGTATGAGAAGTTTGATTCGTGAACGTGGGCGTTCAGTGTTCAGTTCAGTTCGTCTGAGTCAGAAACTCTATGGAATTCGCCAATCTCCTTTAATAAACAGTAAGAAGGTTTCGCATATTAGATCAGATTATATCGACCCTAAACTTAGTATTACTATTTTTATATACTATTTTATATGCTATCAACACATAAAAATGTTATAAAGAGTTAGATATAAACAAACAACACTGATTTCACATTAGGTAACATCTAAGAACTACACTCAAAAATTTCATTTAGCGATTAAAAAGCATTTTGCGCAAACCACTTTTTTAGCGTCGTTGAACAAAAAACACTGCGAATTTCAACCACAATTAGTAATGATACGTTTCTGTTTTCAACACGCTTTTCATATCGTTGCCTAGGTTCCGCCTGCAACTTCATCCGTTTTTTAATTCTCGCGGAAGGCTATGTCTTCCCGGCTTAAAAGGTTTTCTATGTCACTCACTAAGTCTCTAGCTATATCCATGAAAAATATCTAGTCTATTCGTAGCTCCGTTACTGCCAGATTAAATTTATTGATTAAATGCCAATAAATATATTTATGGTGGTTATTACCACACAATATTGGCATTTACAAGATTGTGAGTATTCATATGATTGTTAAGATAAGGTAAAACTTGTGATCGCTACATTCCGCTTAGCGCAATTATTTGTTATAGGCTGAAATTATCAAGAGTATTACTCGTATTAATAGCTATAGTAATAATAATTATGAATATTTATATGGATATTAACACATTGATTGAGCCTAACGTACTCAGACATTCATTAAATTATACTATACATAAATACATAACGTATATCCTTTAACATTTCCTATTATCATTTAGAAAGTTTACTTTCAGCACTTATTTCTCAATCGCCAAGTAAACTTTAACCGACAATTTTCACGTTTTGACAGATTTTCAGTACAAAATATGTCGGGATGTCGAATTTATTTCTCGGGCGACAGACAAAATAATATGTTGACTGCGCTTACCAGCTGCTACGGCTATTATGAGTTTTGCAATAAACCCTTCCCCGCGTGCGTCCTGCGATATAATATGTATTGTGATCCCTATTTTTAGTACATTTTTATTAAGACGGATACAATCTTACACACTGTTGGATATTAATGTTTGATAAGATACGATGTTATAGACATCAAATAAAACCGCACCTGTTTAGGGAAGGCTTATTGCTACACCCGAGCGAATATCGTCTAATATTACTAGTGGTGCACCCTGAACTAAGACCTCGCGTCCTATAAGTTCGTAGATGTACCTACCTTCAGTCAGTTTTTTTTATATTCTATAAAACGTTGCCAGACAGAGAGATTGAATAGCAAACAGCGCCATTTATTTTCGAGTTTCGAACTAAATATTTGTATACTGGTGCTCATTAAAAATGAAATAATTTCGTTTCTTTATAATATTACTAGCTGATGCCCGCGACTTCGTCCGCATGGATTTAGTTTTTAAAAATCCCGCGGGAACTCTTTCATTATCCGAGATAAAAGTAGCTCTCCCGGTCTGAGGAACCACTACTACATCCATTACTATACCCATGCAAAAAATCGCATCAATCCGCTGTTCTGTTGCGACGTGATTGAAGGACAAACCAACAAACAAACACACTTTCGCATTTATAATATCAGTAGTGCTTTATTATATCACTTTTTATAATTGTCAATTTTTTTACCATACCTAACCAAAGACAAAATTACGTTTAGCTGCCATTTACGTTTTGTTATTCCACTGTCATTTGCGTTTTTGTTATACCACGTTTTATAGTGACATGACGGAAACGCGGTCGAACGGGATAAAAAGTATCCTATGTCCGTCTCCTGGTTGTAAGCTACCTCTCCACCAATTTTGAGCCAAAATATCGGTTCATCCGTTATTGAGTTATAAATAGTGTAACTAACACCCACTTTCTTTTATATTAGATTTATCTGATTTTAGTATTTCTTGTTCAACTATATTTATACTCGCGCCTCGTCCTCGAGATTAGTAATGTAGATTTTATTTACACATGTAGTTACGCATAGTTTTCACCACTCTGCACTAAGTTGAGAAAAAGTATTAATTTGACTAAACTTTTTTTTTTTTTGTGGGTAGGTAGGTGTCGTCCAGTTTTTGTGGGTAGGTATTGTCCAGTTCCGATCTCAGACGATTGTTGCCATTCATTCGCATTCTAGTGCTCAACCACTCAACACCTATTTAGCGTTTTTCGCACTGTTTGTTATAAAATATGAAATAAGAAAGTTAGAACGTAAAATTCGTCATCGGTAAATTAGTATTTTGGAAAGTGTATCAGACTTGGAAGAAGCGGTTCCTGAAATGGAAGATATTGGAGCAGGTATTTACAAATTTTTCTTTCATTTTAAGGTGATGTATTTTCTCTGTACGTGTCTACGTACTGAAAATAATTATATTTAAATGCAACCTGAACTGTCATTGGGGCTGTTTCAACGCATTAAAATATGGCTGGCGTTCCTTCCGCTGGGGATTGTAACCTAACCTAATATGACTATGACAAATTTACAACATAACAAAATGAATAAGGACCATAAATTTTCTTTGTTTAAAGAAAAATAAATTACGAAAAATAGTCACAGACATATTAAAGTCCAGCCCTTTAGTAAGTTATTTAGCTTACGAATTTTAAAATTTATTATATCTATGATAAATTTCAACGCATCAAAATACAGTTGGCGTTCCTTCCGCTGGGGATTGTAAACAAACCTAATATGACTATGACAAATTTACAACATAACAATATTAATAATGTACCATACATTTTCTTTGTTTAAAGAAAAATAAATTACGAAAATTGGTCACAGGCTTATTAAAGTCTACCCTTTTAATAAGTTATTTAGTTTACGAATTTTAAAATTTCACATATCAATGATAACTTTCAAAATTAGGAAACCCAATAAACCAGTAGGATCGCAAGCACTCTGAGTGTGAGGTCGAAACGAGCGTATTCAGAGATCACAGCACGAGACATGCTGCATCGTCGCGCGCGCACTCACTCGGAGTTAGCTTAGATACTATTCGTAAAACGGCAGATTGGAGTAGGAATTCCACAACTTTTGCTAAATTTTATCAACGGGATAATTTTTAACCATGATGGTACTACTTTAGCAAAATCAATAAATAATTAACCAAAATTTATTATAATTATGATCAATCAATTATATCCAGTGAAATCACTCGCCAAGCTTATTATAAATAGTTATTGTACTTAGTACATAATTATTTACAAATACCTATGATAGCTACTATAAGAATAATTTATCCCTAGTTAGTTAACATACATTTGGGATTCGAATTATTATTAATAATCCTAGAAGTACAAAGCTGCTGCTTATGTTTATTGATTGTACCAAAAGATATAACAACGCTTATCATTGATGATATTTCCGCAATTCTCTCAATGTCTACATGTGTAAATAAAATCTACATTACTAATCTCGAGGACGAGGCGCGAGTATAATTAATGATTAAACGAACTTACCTGTACGTGAAGTTCTATCATAATTATACGAGCGCCGAGTCCGAAGAGATTAGTAACCCGCCCGCCCAGTACTGTGCGTACCCCAAGTGTCTCGGAAATACATCAATGAATATCAGGATCTCTTACTCTAAACTAAATGAATGGCGACTATCGTCTTAGATCGGAACTGGACAATACCTACCCACAAAAACTGGACGACACCTACCTACCCACAAAAAAAAAAAAAGTTTAGTCAAATTAATACTTTTTCTCAACTTAGTGCAGAGTGGTGAAAACTATGCGTAACTACATGTGTAAATAAAATCTACATTACTAATCTCTTCGGACTCGGCGCTCGTATAATTATGATAGAACTTCACGTACAGGTAAGTTCGTTTAATCATTAAATATAACTGAAAATATAAACAAGTTACAGCTTTTAATGTATTCGACAATTTTCGTTAAACTAATATGTAACATCGAAAGTTGATTAAAATTATCAAAAGAAAAATAGTCGCAATTCCCAGTTGCACGGTTCAAAATGACATTTACGTGACAGTAACAGGTGACAGTAACAGGTGCCAGATTTGATAGATCGAATCAACATGGGCTATCCAATCGCCGTTTTTATCAATTTTTATTCCGAGAAAAGCAACAAATACTTAAAACGTTTTTGAGATAGAACCTCGACACCAATCTTCACTTTGAAAGCCCCTCATTTAGTCAATTTTTGAGGGAAAAATTAAAAAAAATGTACTCTGTTCTAAGTTATCTTTGAAAAATACCCCACAAGCATATGTAACGCCATAAAAATATTTTACTTCGCATTCGTTACCATAAGAGCCCCCCTGAAATAAAAAAAAATTATAACTTTTTAAGCAATATTCGGCTGAAAGCCATCGGTGTATATAATATTATGTTTTTGAAGTAATAATTACGTTGACTAATTCAGAAGTTATAAGGCTTTGACAGATGGACGGACGGACGGACAGACGGACAAGTGCAAATTCACTCAAGTAGACGCGGAGACCTCGTTTCACTCGATCAATTATCGCCTACGTTTAATATTTCATATTAAACGTATCAGATACTTTCTGTCTGCCCGTCTTAACATGAATTGAATTGTAGTACCTACGCTTTTTTGGAACTTCCCCTCATTGTGGAAATATTATATTCTATTCTATTCTAACATGGATTGAATCGGCTTGGCATCCGGCTGCCCACAAGATAGTATAAAAAAGCCGGCCAAGTGCGAGTCGGACTCGTGCACCGAGGGTTCCGTACTCCAAAAGTAAAAGTAAAACGATAATATTATATTAATTTGCTTATTTATCGTTAACTTTGTTTGTAGAGGTTTATTGTTAATATAAAAAAACTATGCTAGTTAGAGCGTTGATTTTATTTTTCCTGTAAAATATACATAAACCTCTATCGACCATAATTATTTCAGATTTTTCGATTGGTAAACTTCGGAGATAAGGGGGGGGAACGGTATTTTTTTCGACATTTTGGCCGATTACTCAAAAACTATTCGACCGAGCGAAGCGAAGGTCTCTGAGTTTACTAGAGCGATTTACACTTGTCCGTCCGTCCGTCCGTCTGTCAGAGCCTTATAACTTCTGAATTACTGAACGTAATTACTTCAATTTTAGATATGATATGTAAACCGATGGCCTCCAGCCGAAAATGGCTTAAAAAGTTATAAAAATCTTTATTTCAGGGGGGCTCCCATACGAAATGGGGGCTTTTAAAGTGGAGATTGTATTCGAGGCTAGATCTCTAAAACCACTTTGTTTTAAAACTTGAAACTTACACATAATTTGAGATATATTCTGTACTTGAACAACAAATACTAAGATTAGATAAATATTATAAAGGAATGAAATTATTTGAGTTTTAATGGGCATCAATGTTTTTAACAAAACTTCACTATACTGTTACTAGATGGCGCTGTCTTTAATATTGTAAATACGCATCCCATCCACGAAAGCAGATGACGATTGACGTCATCAGATTCGGCGCGTTTTAATTACAAGATAATATAGTTAAAACTACCTTATGGGAATTATGGGATACCGCGAGGTCTCAGTTCGGGGCGAACCACTAGTATATATAGAAATAAATAAAAAACTGTTTTAGAATGCACAGGTACAGGCCTTTCATATGATACCCCACTCGGTATAATTATCTTACTTTGAAATTTCAAGCCCCTGATTTTCCCCCTTTTTTAACTAAACTAAAATAATTTTCGCGTTGATTTTATTTTTCCTGTAAAATATACATATACTTGTATTGACCATAATTATTTTAGATTTTTCGATTGGTAAACTTCGGAGATAAGGGGGGGAACGGTATTTTTTTCGACATTTTGGCCGATTAATCAAAAACTATTATACCTATATAGAAATAAATAAAAAACTGTTTTAGAATGCACAAGAACGGCCTTTCATATGATACCCCACTCGGTATAGTTATTTTACTTTGAAATTTCAAACCCCCGATTTTCCCCCTTTTTTAATAAAACTAAAAATAATTTTAGATTTTTCTTTATTCCAATGATGTCAAATAAATAATTTTGAATTTTGAATTTTTCATACGTCTACGTTTACGTTTTACCTACTATCGTCTACGTTTAATATTTAATCCTCTACGTTTACGAATACGTAGGTACTATCGTATATGTTTCAGAATAGTGATTTTGCTCTATATAATAAAATAATATTTTGTCACAGAAACTTATATCTGACCCAAACATAATCTTTTGCAAATCTCTCAGTAGCTCTTTGCTGCCGAAAAGGGTACAATAACAAATCCTTTCAGTGAAGCTTTTATATTTTCAACACGCAGCCAAAATTTTAACAAAATATTATGCTACTAAAAATATAAAGGTTTTTACATGAAACGCACATATTTTTAATTGAATTCCCCCAGAGTATGGAGTAGTGTATTGGGTTGAGTATTCTGTTTTTATTTTTTTCATTTTTGCAAAAACAAGCAAGTTTTGAAATGCTGTGAGTCTGAGTGAAGCGAGTTAGTTAGCCAGTGTTAGCCTGGGTTAGCTCGGGTCGGCGAGTGTTAGCCGGTTAGCTGGTATTTGTAGTTTTATTGCGAGATATCGAGTTACGCGGAATGTTCAAACATTAATTCATTCGCGTACGGACGCAGTTTGCATAGCTCAATGTTTGCATTTTTCTTTTTAGCATATTATCTATTTTTCTATATCTATATTATTTATTTTACTTATCTAATTTTAGAAGATAACTTACATTACCCCATTTCAAAGCAGAAAACAGAAGTTAGTTTGTCAGTTTAACTAGTTCAGTTACATTATAATGGACTTAAATAATAAAATGTTTTAAAATGGATTTTAAGAAAGTCTTTTAAACGTTTGCAGATTACGACAATTTGTCATACGTTCTTTTTAATAGGTACGTTAATACATTAACCATTAGTTTAGTGAGCGCAAAAGCTGGTGTAGGATTTTCTTCTTATTCACTGGTAATTCGATCATCATCATCACATCCTCTCCCCTGACGACTAGCACACGTGACCGGACCTGCATAATCTACCCCTACACACTCGAACGGATAGCCACCAGGACTCAACCGCGTTGATGGTAAATTTCCCATAAGAGGCGCAACCACCTTGCATGTCATGCGTTTGCACAAAATGCACTTATGATAACACGATCTAGCTAAATTACGCCCCCCAATTGGCCAATAAGTCTCACGGATGGACGCAAGAAGCAACTGCGGCCCTGCATGCATCAATCGTTTATGCTCGAAATCAAACAAAAGCTTTGTAAACCTATGAGTGGACTGTATTAAAAAAAAAATTGGTTGCCTGTAAAGTCGGTATACGGGCGAAAGTTTTACGTGACAACCGAAATAGAAGCGCAAGACATGAACCGGTGTGTATGCCTATCTCTCTCACTCTCTCTCTCTCGCTCTGTCTCTCTCGCTCTTAGGCGGGCTAACTGTGCTCGAGTGGAAGGGACGCGTGCCTTTCACTTTTTATGTCTGTCTCTCTCGCTCTTAGGCGGGCTAACCATGCCCGAGTGGCTCTCACTCGCTCTCATTGTGAGCGCATAACGTGAGCGGAGCGTAACGCAGTTTCTTGAAGTGTCACCCGGCAAACCAATTTATAAGACGTTGTCACGTCAATAGGATGTTTTTTATCATACGCGAATGAAGAGTTTTCTAAACGACCGCCTACTCGCATTATATTCTTGTCATCCATGAAAACATTAAACTTTAAGAGCATACTTTTTGAGGGCAATTTTTGTTTTCGAACAAGCATATCATATTCAGGAAATGATTCCCTTTGAGATGTCCTAATCATCACCTGTAACGCATTCTGTAACTCATCTTTTGAAATGAAGTCAGTTTTTGGTAGCTGTTTTCTACATGCATTAATAAATCTCAACACGTACACTATACTATGCTTCAACCTGATAAAATTCGAGAACCGATCAAAATCAATAAACTTTTTATCATTTTTTACATCCACAGCAGAATACAATGATAGTTCAGATTGCACGTCCGGGAGTGATTCAACTGTTGTGTGGTTCGGAGGCCATTGTGACATATCCTGTTTTAAGAAACTGGGGCCTGACCACCACAATTCTAACGAGGGGATTAAGCTACTCTCCACTCCACGTGATACATGGTCTGCTGGGTTCTTATCCGTTGGAACATGTCTCCAAGCACAATCCTGTGTTTTTTCCAAAATCTCGCCTACCCGATTACGAACGAAGGTAGTGAGTCTGTTGGGCATCATTCTAAGCCAGCCCAAAACAATTGTAGAGTCAGTCCAAAATGTTGAATGCCTTATTTTGACTCTAAGAGACGACTTAACTTTTTCATAAAGACGCACTCCCACCAAAGCTCCACAGAGTTCAAGTTGTGGTATTGTTTTCGGCTTTAAAGGAGCCACTTTACTCTTAGCTGCCAGAAGACGAACAAAGGTGTTATTATCCTCGTCAATACTTCTCACATATAAGCAAGCACCGTAAGCACCTTCAGAAGCGTCAGAGAATATATGTAGATCTACACTCATATCAGTACCACAAAGAACAAGACGAGGAATTCGTAAATTATTTATCACTGGTAAGGTTCTAAGAATCTCACTCCAAGTCTTAGCAATATCAAAATTCAAATTCAAATTCAAATTCATTTATTAATTTGTGAATATGGTACAGTCAAGATGTTATAATTATACAATTTAAAATGTGCATATCCTACCAAAGTGTGGTGTACAAATATAGGAATGTTATTATATGTCAAAAAAAATAAATAAATTAAATGTCACAAAATAATATACAACAAAGGCAACTCGTCATCCCAGGCTAACTTGTGTAACCACAGTTTTTGCAACAACATTTTCATAACAATGACACAAGGAGACAACAGTCCCAAAGGATCAAATACTTGAGCGATGACTGACAACAATCCTCTCTTTGTAAAAACATTTGACAGTGCAGCATCGATCGAAAACCGAAGTTCATCCGACCTAGCTTGCCAATCAACACCTAACGTCTTGCTTGGTTGAGAATCTCCTATGTTAAGATCAACTGGTGAATCACTGGTTTGAGATGACACAAATCGAGGATCATTAGAATTCCATTTCCGTAAAGGCATTCCAGCTGAGAGTAGCTCTTCAGAAACCTTTTTCCGTATATCTATGCCTTCCTCTACTGTGTCCGCACCAGTCAGGAGGTCATCAACATAGAAATCGTGGCATATAATCTCACTGATCTTAGCATCCTTGCATTCCAATGCAATTTGCTTAAGACATCGGGTTGCCAGAAATGGTGCACTAGCTGTGCCATATGTGACAGTGTTCAATTGGTATGCTTTAATAGGCTCTATAGGGTCCTTACGCCACAGAATCAATTGCAGGTTTCGATCCTCCGGGTGCACGACAATCTGTCTGTACATCTTCTCAACATCTGCTGCTAACACAATTTTGTGAGTACGGAATCTCAACAAAATTGACAGAAGATCATCTTAAACTGTCGGTCCCACCATTTGAAGGTCATTCAGGGTCACACCCGACGTCGTAACACTGCTGGCGTTAAAAACAACCCTTAGCTTTGTGGTGCTGCTAGCTTCACGCATTACACCATGGTGAGGTATGAAATTACCTGACTGAGCCTGGTTAAGGTCACATTCAGACATGTGGCCCAACGAAAGGTACTCAGACATGAAATCGATATAACGTTCCTTAAACAAAGGTTGGACTCCAAATTTCCGCTCAATGGCGAAAAGAGAACGCTTAGCACGCTCAAAAGAGCCACCGAGTAGGTCACGTAGTTTCTTCAATGGAATTCTGACGCAAAACCGACCGTCATCCAAACGTGACATATTCTTTACAAAGTGTTCCTCAGCCAATTTCTCTTCCGCAGAATATGATGACTGACAGCTGACTTCGTCAAGTTGCCAAAACCGACATAAGGCTGCATTAATGTCATCGTTGAAACTAGTCGAAACCTCGGAATCACCTGTCGATAAACAACAAATTTTATTGTATCGATTATTTGACTTGTGCCCATTTATTAGACGTCCACCAACTAACCAGCCTAATCTAGATTCCCAAAGAACTGG
This sequence comes from Oeneis ivallda, assembly GCA_029955525.1. Lineage (NCBI taxonomy): Eukaryota > Metazoa > Arthropoda > Insecta > Lepidoptera > Nymphalidae > Oeneis > Oeneis ivallda. The sequence goes on along the minus strand of JARPMR010000020.1, from coordinate 159,873 downwards.
TTTATCAGAACCTTGCCTATAACTACTTGAACCTAACAAATCCCAAAAAATATCCGAACCTATGCACAGGTCCACCTTGGCAGGTATGTTGAACCGGGGATCTGCTAGTACAATACCACTTGGAATCTTCATATTAGAGATATCTATCTCACGACAAGGAATATTATCTGTAATAGCAGGCAGAATGTAGCAAACCAAATCAGCTGAAAACCTCTCATTAAGGGATTTGATGGATGCTCGACACAACTTAGATGACAATGACAAAGAATTATTTATTCCAAATATAGGCTCCTTCACACTAATGAAAGGTAACTGGAGCGAATTGAACATGTCCTCTGTCATATAGTTCGTAGTACTCCCAGGGTCAAGCAGTACTCGTACCACACAATCACAACCACGGACATCATAAATCTTCACGAGTGCCGTTGACAAAAACACATCATTTCCATGTTTGAAGTCATCCCTTATGCTCTCTTCATGTGATGTAAGTAGTCATAATGTTGGATTTGACTGAACATTAGTATTAGACACAACTTCAGTTAGACCCCTATCATCTGACCTATGAGACTCACTTGGCGTCCCCTGAATTGCAGAAGTGCATAACATCACATGATGCCGACGCTTGCACTTATTGCAGCGGTTATAGCACCGATTTGACCGGTGCCCACGTCGGAAACAACAGAAGCAAACTCTCAACTGTGGCAGTATCTTCCACCGCTCCTGCTGACTCATCGCACGGAACTGTTGGCACTCCGGCAGAAAATGATCACCACTACATTTAGGACATGACTTCGACTTTGACTGAACATTGTAATCTGACTTCGGTTCAACATTAGATACTAAACCTTTATGTTTCGGAACACTGGACTTGACTTTATTCACCTGTACTTGACTGTACTTCACCCGGGATGTCTCAATAGTGTAAAGTAAATCAGCACGGTTCCGCAAAAATTCCAATAATGCATTTAATGTAATAGGAGTATCCTTATCTACCCTACCCTTATACTCTTCCCACTCACGGAACGTTTTTGCATCCAGTTTTTTACTTAGAGTGTGAATAAGTAGTGTATCCCAATGAAGGGTTGGCTCACCTAAAGATTCTAATGCCCTAATATTCTTATTCACCCCGTCTATCATCCTCTTCAAGTTATCCGAGGATTCATGATTGATTGACTCAATATCTAACAGAGCGGTGACATGATTTTGTATGAGCAAGCGCTTATTATCAAATCGTTCGCAAAGTAAGCTCCACGCAACCGAGTAATTTAACGCACTTAATTCAATTGCTTGGATAGCGATAGCCGCAGTACCTTCTAGAGATGCCCAGAGATAATGGAATTTATTTATATCACTAATATCCTCGTTCGAGTGTACAAGGCTAGAGAATGTGTCACGAAATTCTAACCAATTATTTAAGGACCCACTCAACTTTGGCAGTGCGATGGTAGGTAACTTAACTAACTGGCTTCCACGTTTCGACGAGCCTTTCTCGCGCTACATAAACCCTCATCAGCCTTTTTAGAATTCTGAGCGATAATATCTTGAGCTCTCGCAAGTACTTTAAAATAAGTCGACTCAAATTCATTTCTCTCAGGTAAAGCCATATTAACATCATCAACCAGACATTCTATCTTTAATTGCACCTCATCAAAATGTTGGTAAATGTGATCTAACTTACTGGTACGCAGCTGCAGTTACCTGCACCGGGCTCAATGAGTCTCCTACACTGTTGAGGTAGTTGGAGAACGCTGTCAAGCGTCCCTTGAAGCTGGCACGGGTTTTAATAAGCTCCTTTTCAGTTTTCTCACTCATTTCAACGTTCTATGGGAAGCAGGGTCGGCCTGGAATTGATACAGTACAAAGGTTTAATTCTCCTAATACAATACAATACAATATGTCAATCCCTAAGAGTCAAGTCACTATTAAATATTATTATAATACTCCTTGCAATAACTAGAAACAATTAAATTACATAAAAACCAATGAAAATAAAGTCAAAAACATGTCAATTATATAAAAAATTCAATAAATAATTCAAAATTCAACAAACAATTCAATAGGTACATTCAGTTACAATTCAAAAATTCAAATTTGACAAGTCATTAACCTACAATGCTAATGTGTCTAATTACCAATAATTAATTAATTTTAGTGATTAAATGTTCATAATATTATTAGATGTCATTGAATTATTATAGAAAAATGTCTAGAAAATCGTCAATTAATACTCAAAATACATTTACCCTTTAACCAAACACCTTACAAGAATTTCACTGCCAACTTCAGTAATTGTTCAAAACACTATAAAATACATGGAAATAACCTATGAACAATACCTAATTTCTATCAAATAAAGAGTGATCGGTGAAAATTAGTGAGTAATTGAAACATATACAGTGCTTTGGTTCTTTGAATCGTTACCGTCCCTCGATCCATCTATGTTCGCCGCTGGTTCCTTTTAATTCCTTTTTATTCTTGATCCAGCTCGAAGGACCATGTAGGATTTTCTTCTTATTCACTGGTAATTCGATGTGTGGGACGTAAAAGGTAAAATTCAGTGAGTATTATTCGATAACTGTATTTCATGAATGATGAAATTGATTTGACTAACGGACAATTTTCTATATAGGTTTTAAAAGCTACAATGAATCATAGGTAATTCTAAACTAAAGTCACTTTGACAGCACCAGCACCACAGAATGCGCAAACCTCACAGTCCCGACCACAGACGACAAATGCAGGCACGCACTTGATGACTGGCCCAAACAGCTGGTCTGTAAGACATAATTTAAGTACCCAGATTCACGTAATGAACCCCAATCATATCCAAGTAGACTATTATATCTATTAAGTATATTGTAAAAGTATTTTGAAAAGAGCAACTGCCGAGTTTCTTGCTGGTTCTTCTCGGCAGGAACGGCATTCCGAACCAGTGGTAGACTCATTGACGATTCAAAAGAACTTGTAAAAGTTTATTTGAATAAAAAAACATTTCTATTCTATTCTATTAGCGCGGGTCACACCACACGCGTCTTTTACAAAGACAATGAAGCAGGATATTTAATGCAGGAAAATTAATTATAGCTTCACCAAAAGACACTCATTCACGAACAATGCCATATTTTTTCCCAATCAAAACGTCCGAGACAATTAAACACAAACAATAGAGACAAAGACGTGACGTCTCCTCTTACCCCCCCGCCCCTCCCCCCCCTCCCACGGAGCGAGAAATGGATGGAGGAAACACTCAAGTAGTTAGTGGGTACCTCAATACACCCCGCTAGACGTACGTACTTGAATATTCATAAGGGATTTTTATTTGAAAATGATTATTATTTGTGGCAAGGGTGAACTAGTCGTGCCAAGAGGAGACGTTTGCCCTTGATACACTTGAGACAGTACCTCCTTAATAGCATGGTACTAAGTATAATATTATAATATCCTCTCGACCAAACTCAAAGTCCGTGGAGATATTTTTTTTATTCGATGACAAGATAGTTCTTGACTGCGATCTCAACTGATGGTAAGTGACGATGTAGTCTAAGATGGTAGCGGGCTAACTTGGAAGGGGTATGGCAGTGAGCGTTCAACCCATACCCCTAATCGGTTTCTACACGCCATAGTGCCAGGACGCTAAATTGCTTGGCAGCACGTCTTTGACGGTAGGGTGGTAACTAGCCACGGCCAAAGCCTCCCACCAGACCAGACCAGAGAAATTATAAATTCCCAAATTGATTCCGCTGGGAATCGAACCTGAGACTTCCCAGTTACAATACCACTGCGCCATAAAGGTCTTCAAAATTGGCCAGGAGATATCGTGTAGGTAGTATTACTACAATAATTGAAATATGTACCTAGTATATTTGAACTCGTTAAAGGGATATCGTCACTGAATTTTATTAAATTTAGTAAGTAATAGAAGTTTAAATTAAAATAAGAAAAATATATTTAATAACCTGACTGTATCAATTCACAAACAAAAAATGAATTATTGTGTACACAAACACAGGTAGACTCTATTCCCTCGCTCTCTAATTCAATGCGACGGCAATCTGACACGACCGGAGAGAGATCAAGTACAGAGCCGACGGCTAAACGTGCTCTGCGAGGCACGGGGGTGTCTTATTCCGCCAACTTCCTAACTCCAGGCTACTGTTGTAAACTTGACAGAAAAACCAGTAACCGTTTTTGAGATCTCGAACCCATTACTTCATGGTCTACCGCAAAACGCTTACTCTGAAGTAAATGAGACAGTTCAGTTTTAAGCATATTATTTTGATTACTTACTGCAAATTTCAAGCACAGAAGTCTTCATGCTTTCAAAGTCTCAATGCTAAGCGAAATAAATTATCTTATCTTACTCGTAGCTAGAAGCTAACGAAGTAGGAATGAAAACAACAAACAAGTTAGATCATTAGAACGAACCCGACCCAAATAATGTAAGTGCGAGTGAGCGACTGAGCCGAGTTAACCCGCAGTTAGCTTAACTGGCGTATAACGCAATAACGCAATGAAACGACTCAGCCGGCGGAATGGCGGCATATCAAAATTAACTCATTCAATCTAAAGAGGGCCCTCACGCGTCGAGATGGAGATTCAAATCACCAAGTATATTAGGCCTAGAACTGGTTGAATATTTTAAGAAGTTATTTACACAAAGGAGGTTGGCGAATTAGGACCCAGCATTTTTAAAAACCATTTAGTTTCAGAAAACATTTTTAATTAATATTTTTCAGAGTATGTTTCTGTGTAAACCCCATATTTTTAGAAGATGAGGATCAAAAATATAATTAATTCATAAGTAGGTACACATTATAAATAACCGTTACATGGCAATACAAGTGAATATCTTTTTTCTCCCAACTTTATTTGATAGACTTTGATTAATTTTTTGTTAGTCTGGTTTACTAGAACAAGTATGAGAAGTTTCAGTAGGCGTTCAGTATTCAGTTCAGTTCGTCTGGGTCAGAAACTCTATGGAATTCGCCAATCTCCTTTTAAGTCACCAGGTACCAATATTTTTTTTGCCTTTCTGTATTTCTGTATCACCATAAAATTGCATATTATTATTATTAGATCACCAAAGGAAGCCAAGGTGAACATGACTAATATTCTCCTCTCCGCTCCAAATAAGGGTACGACAATAGTGCTACTGGTGGGATTTGAACCTGCGACCTTTCAGATTTCAGTTCGCACCTTTAACCGTTCGACTATTGAGGGTCTCCGACTTCAAGCATGCATAACGTGCTGCAAAGTTACTTCAACACACTATTCGTGTGGTTGCACTAATTTGAATGAACTCATTCATCATCATCAGCCCATCAACGGCTCGCTACTGAGCGCAGGCCTCCTCTCAGAGAAGGGTTAAAAGCCATAGTCCACCACGCTAACCCAATGCAAATTGGCGTACTTCACACACCCTCGAGAACATTATGGAGAACTCTCAGGTGTGGAGGTTTCCTAGCGATGTTTTCCTTCATCTTTGAAGTGTGTGATATTTAGTTGCTTAAACGCATAATATAACTCCGAAAGGTCGAACCTGTGACTCCCTGTATAGTAGACTACAGTCATATCCACTGGGATATCACTACTATCTGATGAACCCATTAGGTTTCATCAAACATCTCAAAACTCCACCAGCTCTCCAGCTAGCTGAATACCCGATATACCCAAATTTATAGTAATTGTAAAAAGCTCTTCTCAAAGCTCGTGAACCGCGCCGCAGTAATTTAATTAAAAACCGTCGGATCTGCCGAACTCCTCAACCACTGACGAGTTCATTGACTGCCTTCGTTATTTCGTCCTGCCCGCCAATTGTTGTTGCCATGCTCAATATTTGATACGTATTATTAACCTTTAATTACGCTTCAATTAACTATTCATCTTACCGAGATTATTAAATTTTTATCCTAAGTATTTCCTTCGGCATTTCTATTGTGAGTCGGTGATAACAAAGGTAGGCACTTAATTGCCTGACGTTATAATCCTGAGCTCATCCCAACAAAAAGAAGCGTGGACCAGATCCTAGTGAAAACTAGTCATCATCATCATTAGCAACTCATCAACGGCTCACTACTGAGCGCAGGTCTCCTCTCAGAGAAGGGTTTATAGGCCATAGTCCACCACGCTGGCCCAATGCGAATTGGCGGACTTCACACACCTTCGAGAACATTATGAAGAACTCTCAGATGTGCAGGTTTCCTCACGATGTTTTGCTTCACCGTTGAAGCAAGTGATATTTAATTGCTTAAACGCACTTAACTCCGAAAATTCAGAGGTGCCCGGGATCGAACCTGCGACCCCCCGAATAGGAGACCACAGTCCTCACCACTAGGCTATCACTGCTTCTTGATCCTAGATGATCCTGCGCTAGATGATCATTTAAGTACGTAATCTTAATCGCTAGTTTCATCATCATAGCTGTTGTGTTAGGTCTTAGGAAAATTATTTAACTATTTTTTTATTTTTTCTGTAACGGAGACTTTAAACACGGTGTTTTGGTATGAAATATGAGCTGTTTCGCATTCGAAGCTGATATTTAGTGGTAAAAAAGCTGCCCTTTGTCAACCAACTGAACTTATTCAAATAATGTTAGTGTAACTGTGGAAAAATAAAATAAATAGGCATGAAGAACCTTTAAAAAAATTATAGGTTCATGTAAATAGGTGTCAATGTTTACATCGCGCGGCCCGCAACCCACATTTATTGTTCTTTTATTTGATTATTCGAACATTTTACTACTAATAATATTCATTTTCTTAGCTAAACCCGTGATAAACATAATCATTTACGAGTTCAGCTTTAATGGAAAGAGGGTTCAATGACCTAAACAATGAATACCAACTGATTCTCTTGTTGTGTTTGAGGCGTTCGCGAATCACCCACGCATACATCAGGGCGCAAAGTCGCTGCTCTCAATTACCATATTAATATTGATGTAATTCCCGGCAGCTACTCCCGACTCGTAATTACTGTGAGTCGTCGACAGGGAGCACTTCATCAATAAGTCTGCCCGCGTCTGTTTGCTCGCTCGCTGAGCTACCAGCTGTTTGTGTAGTACTAGTACATTCCAAACACTGTACTAGTTCGGAGCTCTAGTACTATTAGTACAGTAGCCGTGTAGTCAGAGGCAAACGACAGAATCACAGCCTTAAAATAGTCCACAAGGAACGAAGTACTAAATTAACGATGGACTATATTTGTCTGGGTACCAATTTTCTAAAAGTTATTCCATTGATCGTATTTGTTCTCGATGACATTAGCGTCAAAGTAAAATAATCCTTGAATGTATTGATAGAAAATTCAGTACAACCGCTTTTAAATTAGAGCGCCATGGAGCGTATAGTATATACCTAAATGTATAAGAATGCATAAACGAAATTGAGCTCTAATCCAATGCTGTTATAGTTTATTTTACTTTGACACTCATGTCATCAAATACGATTACGATCAATGGAATAACTTTAGACAATTGCACCTCTGATTTTTTGTCCCGTTCTTTCGGAGCAGAGCGAACGATGTAATATTAAGCACACGGACGAACAGAATAGCTCGTCCTCGTTCAGTGTAGGAAATTCATTCCTAATAATACATAGTACTTACATGTACTATACAAGACTACGTTACTCCTTACTATGTAGTACACGAATGTACATGAATTTATATCAATTGAGGAATTAATCAGAGTCTTGTTAAACTTTATCGAATAGCTTGATGCAATCAATACAAATTGTATGTTTTCAGGCCATCCTACTAGCGCTATTTTTCATACCAATGCATTATTCGATGACAAGATACCCTTTGTCTGTGATTTTAACTAATAGTAAGTGACAATACAGTCTAAGATGGTAACGGACTAACTCTATGATATTGTATAATTAATTATTTAAGTATAGCAGAGCCAATAAAATCGACTCTTTTTTATCATTTTTATCATAATCTTCAATAATTGTATGCTTTTAACACCTATGCTTTTTTACTAGCATACTTTTAATTGATTTCTTAAACTTGTGTAAAGGCAAGTATAAACACGATTATTTAAACTGAATTTCAACCTAATACCAGTAAAGGAGCACGATAAATAATACACGCGGCGACGACTACCAACAACACTCTTCGCAGTGCACGGCTCTCCTCACTACTGTTTGTTTCTGTATTACACACGTGCGCGGTTCCGTGCCTCGGAGCGATCTCGGACGCTGAGCAATTATTAAAATGGAGCGGCTCAAATACGCGGATAAATTCCGCCGCTCAGTTTTCAGCACTCAACTAAAATACACACATCAAAAGTGTCTAGGGATCAACATATATTTTTGCAATAACTTTTCTCCTGATTGATATTAATTAAAATTTTCTTTAAGGATTCATCAAATAAAGTGTTTTCGTTTGTCACAGTAACGATAAACCAAGTCACCTTTGCATTAATAAAGAAATTTGCCATTTTCCTTATAAAGGGATTTTTGACATTTGAACCACTAACATTAAAGTTCGAAAAAAAGACTGAAATAACAGTTTTCTTTAAAATTTTATTGGGTAACTTAAACAATTAATAATCCGTGTTTCTACCGCGAACACTAACAACACAAGAACATCGGTTTGGCATACACAAAATGAGTTCATCCAAATCACGCTGTGGAATGGCCGCCCATGTTCGTTGCAACAACAAAAAAAGGTCTTCTTGCCACTGGATACCCTCCATATTCGGCAGAGCTCTTCTCTGTAGCATATCCCATGCATGCTCAATCGGGTTCAAGTCTGGCGACTGAGCAGGCCAGGGCAGGACATTGATGTTAGCTGCGGCGAGAGTCTGTCTTACAACTCTTGCGGTGTGCGGTCGTGCATTATCATGCATTAACTGAAATAAGGGACCGATTTGCACTTGTAGAGGAACGATGACGTCTGATACAATCGTCTCAGCATAAATTTGAGCGTTGAGGTTGCCTCTGATCCAAATCAACTCAGTTCTTCCGCCGATCCAAATACCCGCCCATACCATGATGGTTCCACCACTATAAGGATGGACTTCCTGGCAGGATTTTAATCGCTGTTGGCGTCCAGGGGTTCTCCAGTGTCGTATACGTCTTGTATCCGGTCTCATACCAAAACGAGACTCATCAGAAAAGCACACGAAACGCCATTGTTCTTCTGCCCAATTTCTGTGTTCAAGAGCCCATTGATATCGAATCCTACGATTGTGCATTGCTATAGGTGGTACCCGTAGCGGTCTTCGGGAATGAAGGTTCACTTCATGCAAGCGGTTTCTGACTGTTTGGTCGCTAATTAAGTTCCCTGAAGAGTGATGAAGCCTCACGGCTAACATCATGGCGGTTAAGGTTGGAGCTCTTCGAGTTAAGATTTGAATGTATCGGTCTTGTCTCCGTGTGGTGCAGCGATACCGTCCTCCATGGCGCTCAGCCACGGTACCAGTGCTTCGGTAACGTGTCCAAAGTCGACTGATAACACTCTGACTTGTATTCAGAGCTAAAGCCACAGTACGTTGCCGGGAACCAGCTTCTATCATTCCCACGGCTCTGAGCATTTCTTCCCTGCTTAAATGACGTCGCCGCTCCATAATAACGTTGGTTTTAATCAGTAGTAGGGAAACAGTAGCACTAATAATGTCTTCAATGCGTTGTATGTTTTATAGGGAAAATATTGACAGCTGATTTTCATCTTTTACTCGAATTTGATTGACAGTTCCTGATTCAAATTATGAAATGCACCAAAAAGGATCCATATAAATTTATAAAATCATAAATTTATTACAAAGCCACATCTCAATCTCAAGAAATCCGCATAAAAATGCTTGATCCCTAGACACTTTTGATGTGTGTACTTTCGCGGAGTAGCGCTGGGGGAGGGGGGTGAGTGGGGGGGAGGGGGCGCTGGGCTGGGGCTAATTAATAACACGCCGCCAAACATTGTGTACTTTCGATTTAATGAATATTTATGCTTAGTTTAGTTTATTAATTAACTATTACCAGCGCCTAAAAATTCTCATCATAATGGCCAGCTCATAGTTTTATTTCTTAAGATACTAGCTTTTGCCCACGACTTGATCGGCGTGGAGTTAGGATTTAAGAATTCTGCAAAAACTCGCTTTGTCCGAGATAAAAGATACCCTATTGCACTCTGAAAGCCTTCAACTTTACCCAAGCACAAAACCACGTCGATGAGTTACTCCGTTGCTGCGTAAATGAAGGACAAACAAACACACTTTCGCATTTAGAAAGGAAATATTAGTAATAATTACCTGTGCCTTAAAAATGGCTTATTATAATAGCACAATACTAGTCAGCTCATAATTTATTTTATAAAATAAAGTAGGTACGTATTTATGATTATCAGTGATAAAACTGCGTGGATTGTAATCTGCTTTACCCACGCACGAGATTGGTATGATTAATTTTTCTATTCATTATTTTCATATATTATTTTCTTGTAATCTTTATGCTCCTTGGTAATGGAATGCTAAGAAAATTAATTGACCAAGCGAAACAAAGTACTTAGTATATTAGGTTACAAAAACTTCAAAAGTTTTGGATTTTACTTCAAAAACCATAATATTACCTCAAAAGTTTTATGCTTACGTTTTTTGTTTAAGTGTAGTTAGGTTACATTAGGTCACAATATTATTTGTAGTTTTCAAGTAGTTTACCTAATTGTTTTTGGAAACCTACGCCCAATGGGACGGAGCCACAGGCATCATCTAGTTAAGTTATTTTAGTAGGTAAATCGCGAGGAAACCTACACGCCTGAGAGTTCTCCATAATGTTCTCAAAGGTTTATGAAGTTTACCAATTCCACGTTGGGCCAGCGCAGTGACTTAGATTTATAACGCTTCTCTAAGAGGAGACCTGTGCTCAGTGCTGAGACGTTAATGGGTTGCTGATGATGATGATAATGATGTATTTTTGTGTTAGATCTAAGATGAATAAACGTTATTCTATTCTACTGTATCTTCCTCTCCGCAATTTATTTCACGACAGTAGATGTCTCACAAACGAAATCCGCCCCCCGCCAGTGCACTTACTGCTATGTCTTACCTAGTTCAAGCCCCGGCTTAGCTCGCTAATAGACTTTGGACAGCTACTTTTTCCCAACTTCGGAATAATAGCGTCAGGCGACAAAGTTGGCCAGTGAGCTGCGCTAAAGGCGCGCTCTGCCGGAGGTGGTTGTCGCTCTCGCTAGACTTGTGCTTTCAAACTTCGACCATATTATTACAAAGGCTTGTCTTAGAGGAAGTTAATTGTAATTTTCTTTAAAAGGACTTGTATATTTAAAACTTTTGTACTACCTTTCTTTTAGAAGGTATTTAATCAACTTTGAATAAAATACCGCATTCAAGATTATCCATCCGTTTTGAGCACTGCGATACCATCGACAGATGGACAGACAGTGAAGCGTTAACATGCAGTTTGTTACCGCGTGCCGGGGAAAATAATTAATAATGTCATCCTGATCGAATTTCTGGTGCCAGATGTTTGTGTGCACAACAAAAATTCACACCCTCAAACTCTCTCAAAATTTCAAACTCACAGTCAGTCTAATAAATGGCAAAATGACACGACCGAAAAGAGACTGACGGCTTACATGCTCAGGGGGGAAGGAGGGGCTATCATTGCCAACTGCACGACTCCTTCATATCCTAGTTCCCGACCCGGGACTCGAATATAGGACCCCAAGATGGGCTGGGCCTATTGAGGCACGGTTGAAAGTATAATGATGACGGCGTAGCGCCATGTTTGAATAGTTTTATTTTGTTCCTTTCGCAACAGCCAGCAAATGCTCCATTCAGAGAGGATCGAGGTGCACATAAACCTGTTAGCGTGAATGCGGCCAAATGAGAGCCTTTGATGCGACGCGAGTATCAAAACATTTTTCATTTCTAACACTACGCTACAAATGGTTTGAAATACTACAAAATTCTGTGCGATCATTTATTTTGCTACTAGCTTTTGCTCATAAATTCGTCCGCGTGGTGCGTCTGGTTCGGGCGTCTTTTTGAAAAACGTCGTGAAAAATATAAATTAAGTACTAGGTGATCTCCGCGACTATATCCGCGTGGATTTAATTTTTAAAATCCCGCGGAAACTTTTATTTTCTGAGATAAAAGGTAGCCTATGTCACTCTTCTGGTCATCAAGTATACCCATGCAAAAAATGACATTGATTTGTTGCTCCGTTGCTGCGTAATTGAAGAACAAACAAACAAACTTTCGCATTTATAACATTAGTAAGGATTGTATTTTGATTTTCATCATTTTTATTAAAAGAATCAGCCAAGCTGACGTTGACTAATGTCTTCTTCTCCCCACCCAATAAGCGGCAAGTTTGTGCTAGGAGTGGGTACACAACAGTGCAAGGGGTGGGGTTCGAATCTGCGATCTTTAAGTTTTCAGTCCGCGCCTTTAACCGTTGGGCTAATGAGACTTCGTTATAAATTAGGTACGATAGATAATAATAGATACTATTTACATTTTTTGATTTGATAACGTCTTATAAATCGAACATCTGCTACACGCACGAAAAAGTGTTACGTTCCGCCTGAGCCTGTGCATGCAAGCGAGAGCGCGGAACAAGCGATAGAGAGGTACGATCGGCCCAAGCGTTGGCTTGTGACTAGAGAGCGCCCGTACGTTATCACGTAAAACGTACGTAAACCGACTTTACATACAACCAATTTTTTTTAGTTGTATTTCTTCTGGTAATACATAAAAATTGTAATACATATTGCAAAAAGCTTTTTTAGATAAGTAGACGTTGGAAGACATGAAATTAAACCCAATTTAGCTGAATCACCTGTACACCAGGGTAGAAGCCTTAAAAAATAATAAAAAGTGAAAAAAAATAATAGTAGGATGAAACCCATTGGAAAAGGAAAAGAATGCAACAAAAATGAAAGGAAAAATAAATTACGGGCGATCTGAGGTCGGGAAGTAGGGGGGAGGGGGGGTTTAAGGGTAAAAAACGGTTTATCTCAATTTCTGGAAAAACTACAAGTCCTATGGAAAAAAGTTAAATGGCAAAGTTGTAGGTAATAAAAAGGTCTACAACTTTTGTAGACTTTTTTCACATAACCTCAAAATGTATGAGAAAAATTCAAATAACCAAGTTTTTGGTTTTTTATTTTTATCTTTTACAAAAAAAATATTTTTTCACGAAATTTGGTGAAAACTCACCTTTTTATGTCCCAAACACACTGTAATTTTTCTGATTTAAAATATTTATTTTTTCACCTTTTTTTTGTACTTAATATTGAAAAAGCACCTAATTTTCAATCGAAAATTCTCCCGTCACAATATCTGCTTTTTTAAAAAAGTCGGTGAGCTTTTTGTTCGTTGAAATCTCTACTTTCTGAAGGTGTAAAAAAATATATACATTACTATGGTAAATGCTCTCATAAAATTAGGAAACGAAATACGAAATAACAGGTAGTAAGGCCCAGACCCTCCAAGCCCCTATGAAATACCTTTTAAATTACATGCGTAGATGGCTATTTATTGCTATTTTAAGATAACTTATATACCTGAGTGACCTACGGAAAATTTTAGCCCATCAAAAGGTATTTCATAGAGAAGTGGGGAAGGAGCTAGGAGGGTCTGGGCCTTACTACCTGTTATTTCGTATTTCGTTTCCTCATTTTCTGAGAGCATTTACCATAGTAATGTATATTTTTTTTACGCCATCAGAAAGTAGAGATTTTGACAAGCAAAAAGCTTACCGATTTTTTTAAAAAAGCAGATATTTTGACGGGAGAATTTTCGATTGAAAATTAGGTACTTTTTCAATATTAAGTCAAAAAAAAATGTGAAAAAATAAATATTTTAAATCAGAAAAATTACAGTGGGTTTGGAACATAAAAAGGTAAGTTTTCACCAAATTTCGTGAAAAAATATTTTTTTTTGTAAAAGATAAAAATATAAAACCAAAAACTTGGTTATTAGAATTTTTCACATACATTTCGAGGTTATGTGAAAAAAGTCTAAATACAAAAGTTGTAGATATCTTTTTATTACCTACAACTTTGCCATTTAACTTTTTTCCATAGGACTTGTAGTTTTTCCAGAAATTGAGATAAACCGTTTTTTACCCTTAAACCCCCCCTCCCCCCCACTTCCCGACCTCAGATCGCCCGTAATTTATTTTTCCTTACATTTTTGTTGCATTCTCTTCCTTTTCCAATGGGTTTCATCCTACTATAATTTTTTTTGTTTCAAAAATTATCTACCCTGGACTACTGGTATTTTGTGTGCCTAAAAGGCCGGCAGTACACTAGCTGCTATGTGGGCGGTGCGGCGCGGCTTTTCAATTTTTCTCGCGTAATCGGCCTTCGCTGGCGCGGCGCCAAGCGGTATATCAACCGGCGTATTACGCGCGGCCTCCGCGTGCCCTGCGCCGAACCGCCTGCTTGCCTGCAGCTCTTGCAGTGCCTCACCGCCTCTATAGCCAGCTTTCATGAGACCAATCAATGATTCTAATGCGGAGCTCCACTGGCAAGTGTCTCCCGCAATTACTTGATGAAGTCATCATTCGTCATCATCCACTTTGTCTTCTTCTTTATCAACCGATAGACGTCCACTGCTGGACAAAGGTATATTGCGTGGACTTCCACACTACAGGCCTTGGTCCCGCGCCGCCTGAATCCAGCGGCTCCTTATGACTCGTTTGATATCGTCGGTCTACCTAGTGGGAGGTCTGCTAACACTGTGCTTCCCGGTCCAGGGTCGCTACTCCAGCACCGTGGGACCCCAACGACCATCAGCTCGTCGAACTATATACCCCGCCCATTTCTACTTCAGTTTCGCGACTCGATACGCTTTGTTGGTTCTCCTACGGATCTCCTCATCATTCACTATCTCACCTGATTGCTGGTCCACTGCTTGGCAAAGATCTCCTTTCTGAATATGAAGATCTAATCTTAGTCCACCCCGCTATCCAAGTAGATTGGCAGATGTAACTCACCTTTGAGAGCATTGTAGAGAACTCTCAGGAATGCAAGTTTCCTCTACATGGTTTCCTTCACCTTTAAAGAAAATGATGTTTAATTACTTTAAACAAACATGAATTAAAAGTTGCAGTTGCATGCCCGGGATTCAACCCCCAGATACATACTTCATCATTATAATCATCTCTATCTATCGGGTCTCCTCTCAGATTGAGCAAAGCTTCCACCACGCTGGTCAATTAAGTATGAATTGGCAGCTTTCACACACCTATGGAGAACTTTCAGACTTCTGCCTCCTTTTCAGGACTGAGGTTCGAATTACGAACCCCACCTCTAACTTATCGGAGTTTGGTTTAACGGTGAAGGAAACATAGCGAGGAAACCTGCATGCCTAGAGTACGATTATACATATACATCAAAGAATCTAGTTATTATTATTTATGTTGTGAACAGTATTGTGTGTTATGTAATGAGGTATGCGGTTAAGTACTATCAGCGTTTTGAATTACGCAGGATAAAAGCACCGTTCCGGAACAAAGATATCGGAGCGAAATATATTGCGTATATCGTAAACATATCGCACATATATCGCGGCGCGGTGTAGTGTAGAGGCTGATAAATTTTTCGCGGGAGTTAATCGCGCGCTGGCGCCGCTCCAACGCTCCAGCGCTAAATCCTTCCAACTCGCGATATTTAATGCGACCTGCGATACGTCGCTTATGCTATTGTTATCGATAAGAGAAATGTGGGAAGGCAACCATCGCGCTGGTCCGACGATGTCGACACTGTCGTAGAACAAAGTTGCTTCTACAAAATTGCTACTTTACAGGAGAGCAGTTTAAACTTTTGAACTTGGTTGGAACATTCCGTAGAAAAATGTTGGCTCAAATTATACGACATGAATTTTGAGTATTTCTTAATTATAATTAAAATTAAAACATACGAAACGTGACGGCTTTTCAACTAATAACATCGCAAGTGACAATCAACTGGCAGCTTTGAGTATTAAATGGCAGCCGCCGGCATTTGACAAGTTAGCGACAGCAGCGCTTCTTTATAAGCGACATTTTTCTTCAATATGAGTTTCAGATACGACTTTGTCCGATTGAATATCTCCAAAACTACTGAATATTATTTTTTTTCTTTTGCTGAGGTGTTAAGCATTGTTTATAAAAGCCGTTAGTGTCAAAATAAAGATTTCCCTCTATATTCATATGCGACAGTGTTCTACGAAAGTGTCTATATATAAAGCTAGTAGGCAAGACTTGGCTGAGACTGGCACTACATCGAAAGCAATGTCGTGCACAATGAGACTTTTATCCAGCGAAGGACGAAGTGAAGGGCAAGCAAAGAAGTTTCGACTCCAAGATAAAGATTAGCCATCAGAATGTGAACTATCTCTGTGCAAAATTTTGCCAACCTTGGTTCAACGGTTAGACACATTGTCCCTGATACCTATCAAAAGTATTCGTTTTTCTATGAAAATGAATTATGCCCACCTATAATACACCTTGTATAAACATCTATATAGGCCTGTGAAAAACCGCCAAAATCGTTTCAGCCTTTCCAAAAAATTGGTCCATGCAAACAAACAGAAAATAAATTTTAAAACGTTTGTTTGAGTCATGCTATCGGTCTAATGAATAATAAGAATTTTTAAATCATAAATGATTGAGCTCTGAAAATGTAATGTTCCTATGTTTGTAAGTCAAAGACACAATTAATTTCGGAGCTCTTTTTGAAACACTGTAAGCTATTTGAAGCCTCTGTAGTCCTCGACTCTCAAATAATATCCTTCATAGTGTACTTTGCAGAGCCTCGCATCGAGCCTGCCTCGCACCGTAGGCGGCGGGTATAGTGTACCCTCTACAGACCACTAGACTGAGGTCACGCGTATTTGCATTGTTCGGATCTCATTAGCGGCCGCCGATGAGGCACCGAGCCCGCCCCTCGCCGCCACTTCTCAAGTCCCTTGTAAAAGATTTCTCCGAATCTTTTCATTCGTGTAATCTGGTAAATGTTTATAGAAAAAATTTGGCGGCTTTCGTGAGGCCCTTTTATTAATTTGCTCCGGGGCAGAATATTATGATATTTTTAATAAGACCGCTCGTAATGGACGTCTATTATACCGGCTTAGGAAATTAATTTAATTTCTACGAGGACTACTTGTGAGTTGTATTAATTTGCAGGTTCATCTGCTTTAGCCTCGTCTCCTTTCAAATTCCACTTAGGACTACAACTTTGTAGATCAAACTATTGTATTTCAGGTATCCATTTCCGATTAAGGCTGAAGGATAGACTGAAGAGGCGATAGCCTTATGGTTAAAACTTTGAACTCATTTTAGGGATCCGGAGTCCAGCCATTCTTCGGCCAAGGTATGTGCTAACTCTACTGTAGTTGCTCGTGGATCCCCGGAAGATTTAACTTAAATACACCTGTAATATATTTAACGGGTCGGTGCAAGCGGAGCTAAGAGTTGCGAAGCATATTAATTAGTTATGTAATGCACCCTCCCTCGCACGCTGCGAGCTATTTCCGCCGAGATCCGTCTTAAGGCCGGCACGTAATCCGCAAACTTTCGACAATGTAGTTAGCAGTTACAGCATCGCGAGCGCAGAGGGAGCCACTCCGGCGAGCGCCAGTCTCCTTAAACATCGAGAGGGAGTAATTACATTGACCCTCGCTTACACTAACTACCCTCCCAAGTCTTTGCATTGTTCCCTCTAACTTCCCTTGGCCCAATTTCTTCAGAAACAACTATGTTAAAACAGTTTCAAAGTTAGGTATCTGAAATTAGCCTTTATATTTAACTATGTTGTCAGTAGTTAGTTATATTAGAGCGTCTTACCGGTAGTTAGCGAGGGGTTTTCTAGTTTCACAGGATTTTATCCGGATTTCAGCGATCGGGATAATTATTTTGTTTCACAATTTATAGGTGATGTTTGTTTTAATAGCTAGGCCAGATGGCTTAGAATGAAAACATATCACATAAAGTGAACTTGATATTTTAGGTGTGACATGATTATGGAGTGACCAAACCTATCCAAACAAATAAGATTAAAATTGTAACGGAGTGGATCGACCCGGCTGAGAGCGACCCACTTCGTTCATTAGATGTGAGGGATCGAACCTCGCTTTTCACTATTTCCTAGGACAAGGAATAAAATACTCGATAAACAATAACGACTTTTATTTACAACTCTCTTAACCTATTACATAATATCGAGAGACGTTGACGCAAGCCTAAACACGGTTACAATATTCTATGAAGCGGGACCGCCCGGGCGGCTGACGGAAGGACGACGGACTCCCGGTGGAGCGCGGGTGACGCGGCGGTCGCGGGGGGAACGCAGACGCTCGGGGTGGTTGGACGGGCCGGGCCGCGAGGCCAAGCGCGGGCAACAGCCCCTGTGGTCCTACCAGAGAGCTCGTACCACTCGTCAACCCAGAGGGTAATCAGGCCGACGATGGGATCGATCCAGAGGGAAATCAGACCGACCCCGATGGTACGGGCGCCGCTGGCGAACTGCCGGTGGACGCTCTTGTTCGGCGTTTTATACTTTTCTGCTGGCTGCTTCGGTGGGCCTCGGCGCGGTTCGGCGGGGATCGCGCCGCTGGTGTCATTGCCCTGGCGTGTGCGTTCACGTCGGCCCCGCGTGATGAGTCAGGCGGCACGTGTATCGTGGGCTGCTTGCGCTGTGACGGCGTGTTCACGCGGGTCCCTCGTGCGATGATTCACGCCGCCCGTGTAGGCTGCTTTGCGTTGTGACGGCGCTCGTCACACTCTCCCCTCTCGTTTTGAGATGTTTACCTGTAAACATCACCGTTGGTTACACACCATCCTCTGAATCAAAAGAACTAGAAAGTGGTTTACTGTCGTCTGTATGTCACTTTGTATATTTCGAACCTATGCGTTTGGCTGTGCCTTCCCTCCTTTGTCACCCTTTTTGTATTTGGGTAACCTCACTATCCCCTTTCGGTGGTTACCCATGCGTTTTCTTCCTCTCCGTTTCTTTTTCTTCTTCTTTTGCCCCTCGGCTGCCACCACCTCTGTGGCCAGTGCCTGGCATTCTGGTGACATCGTTCGGTCGTCATCGGGTTCCTTTCTGGTTGACGGACCTTGCATTGCCGCTTCTTTGTCCGAGCACGCTGGGGTTGTCGCGTCCGCCATCGTTTACTCCACTGTAACTGATCCTTTTTTGACATTTTCTTGATTTCGATGTTATATTTCTTGTCTTGAGGGTAGGTTGATTTCTTTCTAGTGACATTTGTGTATTCTGTGCTCTTTGTCTATGCTTTCTTATAGTCCGATGTTTGTCTGGTCGGACCTTCCCGGTCGGGTCTATGTTGGATGGTGTGTGTCGTCTTGGACTATTCGTGTCGTGTTCTGACTTTTATCGGTTACGTTTCTTTCGTTTTATTCTTGGAATCTTTTTATATCCTTTATGTGTGCTGTGCATATCTTGCCTCCGTTGAGTGCTTTTAATAAAAATATCACGGGCGATTTTCTTTCTATTATCTTGTACGGGCCTGAGTATTTTGGTGCTAGTTTCGCGCAGAACTTTCTTTCTGCGTTTGACAGTGGAAAATCTCGTTTAAGTACGAGTTGTTCCATCTTTGGTTCCCATTCTCGTTTCGATTTATCGTAGTTTTTCTTTTGGTTTGTTGATGCTAGTTTCTGGTTCTCTCGTACCATTTGATAAATTTCTTCTAGTTTTTGTTTTTCTTTCAGTGTTGGAGTTGGGAGGTTGTTTTCGTCGTTAAAATGTCTAAGTTCCCTGCCGAGTAACAAGAATGCGGGCGTGTATTTCGTTGATTCTTGTACTGAAGTGTTTATCGCAAAATTGAATTCACCTAAGTACTCGTCCCATTTTTTGTGGTTTTTTTTTATAAAGGCGGCTATCATGGTTTCTAATGTCCTGTTTATTCTTTCTGTTGGGTTACACTGGGGTGTGTATGGTGCGGTCAGTTTCTGTTGTATACCATACTTATTGAGCGTGTCTCTGAACTGTTTACTTGTGAAAACCTTTGCGTTGTCACTGAGTAATGTCTGTATTCTGCCGTATCTCATGAGTATGCACTCTTTTAGTGCGTTTATAACCGCGTTTGTCGTCGCGTTCCTCAATGGCTTTATTTCTGACCACTTTGTGAACTTATCGTGAAAAACGATGATCCATTGATATCCCTTTGACGATCGTGGTAGTGGTCCTATTAGATCGGTTGTCACTACTTGCCATGGTTCTTCCGTGTTATTGATATGCATGAGTCCTGGTCTTTTTTCCTGCGACGTTTTGTGTTTTTGACATGTCTCGCACCTGTTTACGTATTTTGCGACATCTCTAAAAATGCCTGGCCAATAATAACGTTGTGCTGTTTTGTTGAAGGTTTTTGATACCCCTAGGTGTCCTGCGCTAGGTTCGTCGTGGTTTTGTGAGAGGATTCTTCTTTTGTCGGAGTTTTTGACGCATAGCTTCCATTCGGTGTCGGGATCTAATTTGCCCCCGTATCGTGGATTGATTATTCTTCTATATAGTTTATCTTCCTGTATTCGATAGTCTGGTTCTGTTTCGGGGTTCGCCATTACCTTATTGAATTTCCCCTGGGTTGAAGAAACCCAGTATGCGCCGCGTCAGTTGACGAAAACGAATGGTACACAACGTTTTCGTCAACTGACGCGGCGCATACTGGGTTTCTTGATAGTTCATCTGCTATCCCGTTTTGTTTTATTGGTTCCTTATGTTTTAGTTTTGTGATATGTTTCCCCCCTTTAATGCCTTTTGGCCTTTTTTCCGCTTTTTCGAATTCCTCGGCTATTTTAGCTTGTAGTGTTTCGTGTTGTTTCTTTGTTAACTTTTGTTTGCCCTCGCGTTTTTCCTTGGGTTCTTCTTTGTCGGTTTGTCTATTTGGCTTTTGTTCCCATCTTATTGCTAGTCCAAGTCTTCTTAACAAGTCCATGCCCATTATCATTACTGTAGTTGTTGGTAGATATATCACTTGGTGTGTTAGTTTCTGTCCTGCGACTTCGAGTTCGATGTTCACTGCTGTGTCCGATGTTATTTTCGAACCGTCTGCTAATTTTATAGTGTTTGATTTGGGTATAACATCCTTCCTAGTTTCTTTTATGTGGTTCATGATGGTCTTGTTTATGTACGTGTTTGTTGACCCTGTATCCACCAGTGCTTCGTACGTCTTGTCGCCTATTTTTACCTCTGCGAATATTCTATTGTCTTTTTTTCTTTCTTGTACGTTTATTGTGTAGGCTTGTGACCCTGTTTTTCTCACTTTGTTCGCTCCGTTGCAGCAATCCCGAGTTAGTTTTCCTAGTAATCCGCAACGGCTGCAGAAAATAGCCTGTTTGCCTCGGCAGTCTCGGGCCCTGTGGTTTTTCTTTCCGCACTTCCAGCAGCATTTCCCTGGGTCATAGTCTGGTAAGATTAGTTTTCCTTCCGGCTTCTGTTTGTGTTCCTGGTTTCTGGACCCTGCTCTGGAGTGTTCTGGTTGGTTTCCCTTGTGGTAGTATGTCGGTGTCTTGTATGTATACTGATACTGATCTGTTCGGATTTTTTCATATTCTTTTGCCAGCTGTATTAATTCCGTCATCGTGTTGAAATCTCTTCTTTTGATGTAGAACTGGTAGCTGCTTCTCATGTTGTCATAGATTCTCTCTAGTTGTTGTTCTGGTGTTAATTTCCCATATCTTCTGAATAATGTTTGCATGTTTGTTAGATAGTCGACGAAATCTTCACGTGCTTCCTGTTTCTTGTTTATGATCGTTTCTAAAAGATTTTTCTCATAATTTTTCGGATAGTAGTACAACTTGAAGCTGTCTGTTAAATCTTCCCATGTTTCCCAATATTGATTGTTGTTCCTGTACCATAGTGCTGCTTTTCCGTTGAGACATCTTGGTATGACGTGTATTATTTTATCTTTGTTGACCTCTAATGTTTCGGCCAGTTCTTCCACTCTTTCTAGGAATTCTACGGCGTCTCCTGTTGAATCGAACTGTATCTTCCATCGGGACACTGCTTTGTCGAAGTCTGTTGCTCCGCTTTCGGTACCCATTGTGTTGTCTTGGCTAGTTGCTTCTTCGGTTTTTATCGTTTTTGATAACAGTTTCCTCAAATCCTCCACTGTGCTTGTAGTTGGAGCTGGTATGTCTCTCTTCTCTAGCTCTTCTGTTAGGTTTTGTTTGTTTAGTGAGTAGATCCAGGCAGTTGGCATAGTTCGCCTTCGATTTGTTCCCCCTGTCTTGGGGTTTTTTTTTTCCTTTTACGGTACGGACGTTAGTGATTTTTTTTTTTTTTTTACGGTAACGGTACGGTTGTTAGTTAGTATCTTTTTATTTTTAATATCTATGGTAGTGGTACGGGTGCTAGTTTATGTCTTTTATTTTTAATATCTACGGTACAGAAGTTAGTTTATCTCTTTTATTTTTAATATCTACGGTAGTGGTACGGGTGCTAGTTTATAATCTTTTATTTTTAATATCTATGGTCACGGTACTGAAGCTAGTTTATATCTTTTATTTTTAATATCTACGGTAACGGTACTGAAGCTAGTTTATATCTTTTAGTTTTAATATCTACGGCAACCTACTCTGTTGCTAGGTTATTTCGCGGTGCTCAATTTAATTATTCCGGCGGTTACAGCAAGTACGGTCGGTCGGCGAGCGTTATTTCTACCTACTGTATTTTTCTTATTAATTTTCCCTAATCTCCGCGGTGTTCCCCCTTGTGTCGTACGTGTAGTAGTTTTCTAAACGATGAGATGCTTTTCCCGTGATTTATCTAACTACTCGAGGTTAATCAAGCCGACTAATCCGGGATAAGCATCTATTTCGCGTTTTCTTATTCTTTTCCCTATGTTTTCTTTCTCTTTATACGATCGGTTACTCACCCTTTCAGTGGACCCGATAAATCGAATCGATTACGTGAAAGAGTTTGTAACCGTTAAGTTGTAAAAGTCGCGAGTATTCCTAAAGTGAAATGACCTACTGTTTGATTGCCACTCTGTGTTTTTCGGTACGGGTAGACACCACCACGGTCGCGTGGAGCGTGTCTATTTTTACGGAATATGCCTGTGAACGCGACGCGGTACTTTTTCTCGCGACGCGACGCGGGCGGACGGACCGGCCAAGCGTAACGGATTGGCGCGGGTGAGTGGTTTTACGGATGCGACGCGATTCTTAAGCGACGCAAAACGGACCGGCTACCTAATTGGTTCGTGCGGTATTTTCACGGACGAGTAGGTGGTTTTTTTTTTCACGTGTTCACGGAACGGTATCGCGGGTTTTTGCGGTGGGCGCCAAATGTAACGGAGTGGATCGACCCGGCTGAGAGCGACCCACTTCGTTCATTAGATGTGAGGGATCGAACCTCGCTTTTCACTATTTCCTAGGACAAGGAATAAAATACTCGATAAACAATAACGACTTTTATTTACAACTCTCTTAACCTATTACATGATATCGAGAGACGTTGACGCAAGCCTAAACACGGTTACAATATTCTATGAAGCGGGACCGCCCGGGCGGCTGACGGAAGGACGACGGACTCCCGGTGGAGCGCGGGTGACGCGGCGGTCGCGGGGGGAACGCAGACGCTCGGGGTGGTTGGACGGGCCGGGCCGCGAGGCCAAGCGCGGGCAACAGCCCCTGTGGTCCTACCAGAGAGCTCGTACCACTCGTCAACCCAGAGGGTAATCAGGCCGACGGTGGGATCGATCCAGAGGGAAATCAGACCGACCCCGATGGTACGGGCGCCGCTGGCGAACTGCCGGTGGACGCTCTTGTTCGGCGTTTTATACTTTTCTGCTGGCTGCTTCGGTGGGCCTCGGCGCGGTTCGGCGGGGATCGCGCCGCTGGTGTCATTGCCCTGGCGTGTGCGTTCACGTCGGCCCCGCGTGATGAGTCAGGCGGCACGTGTATCGTGGGCTGCTTGCGCTGTGACGGCGTGTTCACGCGGGTCCCTCGTGCGATGATTCACGCCGCCCGTGTAGGCTGCTTTGCGTTGTGACGGCGCTCGTCACAAAATAAAAGCAAGTGCTCTAACGGGATACGGCTCAGAGTTATTGTAAGATAATATTGTGTGAACCATATTAATATTGATGCATACACTGTCCTGGCAAGAAAAAAAATTGGTTATCTGTAAAGTCGGTTTACGGACGATAGTTTTACGTGATAACGTCATAAAGATAAACAGAAATAGCTCGCGACACATCCGCTAACCACAGCGCGGACGCGATGACTGGCGAGCGCCAGCCAGGCGGTCGGTCACAAGCCAACGCTTGGGCCGATCGTGCCTCTTTATCGCTTGTTCCGCGCTCTCGCTTACACGCACAGGCTTAGGCGGAATGTGACACTTTTTCGCACGTGCAGTCGGTATTCATCGATTTATAAGACGTTATCACATCAAAAATATTAGGAACAATAACAACGCTAAACTTAACTAATTTCCTTTCCCCTCTCCAACTGAGATAGGATCCAACTGAGCAACGAGCGGGGTATTCACGATTCCCCGGCAGTGCCTCGGAAAACATGACACAAGCCGAATAGTTCAAACTAAGTAACTAAACTCGGTCACCAGTCTAGCTGTTAATCAGTAATCTGAACAATAAATGCAACCGTTTGATATAAACGGTTTCGCCAGCCGTAGGCCTCCGTCAAATTGTAATACGGTGTAATGTAATATCGTGCTCTAGAGAAATAACGGAAAAAGTCGTCATTTTACGGAACAAAGTGTAATTATTTAGATGTTTCGCTCGTCTGTTTGTGATTTCTCCTCGCTCGCTTCCAACAGCGCTCACGTGAGAGATCACAAGCACTCTCAGCGGCGGGGGCGGGCGGCGTGTTTACTGTTTATCATAATAAATGTTTGTAACACAGCCTTGTGTTTGTGTTTGTCACGAGATGAAATTAAAATAACTTAAAATCTCACATTGCAGCGATCTTTTTCCTTTTTGGCTTTTAATGTACACGTAAGATTGGCTTTTTGTATGTAGGATCGAATTTACGGAAGGGTGTTATAAATATAATAAGTCACTAGTTAAATTCACAATTCACCCTCTGACGTAAGAGCTGTGCGATATTTGCTTCGCAGGAGAACCAGAGTTACATTAGTTAGCTAAGATAGAATAAATACCATGCTATACTATGTATACAGTGTTTCCACAATGAGTTCCACAAAAGCATTCCTAATTATAATTCAACAGCTGTTAAGACGGGCAGACAGAAAGTAGCCCCATTTCCGCTGGTGGCACCCGTTCACGAGCATGACGCATGAGCCAGCCATTGCTTCGCTCAACCATATTTGGAGAATTAAGCACCATGTAATGTAATCGCATACCTAAATGAATAGACTATCAAAACTTTGCAAAGAATAGACGGTTCTTATAGTACCTACTCTAGATGTTCATAGCCAGCGATAATTGCTTGAACATCATACTCATAATTTAAATACGAAAGTGTGATTGTTTGTTGGTTTGTTGGTTTATTGATTTGTTGGTTTGTGGTTTTGTCCTTCAATCACGCCGCAACAGAGCTACGACCTTTTGAGGACAACGGTTGAAGACCTGGAGAGTGGCATATGCTACTTTTTATCCCGGAAAATCGAAGAGTTCCTGAGAGATTTTAAAAACTAAATCCATGCAGACTAAGTCGCGGGCACCTAGAATTACTATAATAAGTACAAATCAGTCCTTTCTCTGTTAGAAATTTCTCTGCCACCGGTTCGGAATAGGTGAACATTCAATACCTGTGGGAACCCTAACACATTTATGTCAACGGAAATATAATTTATCGAGCTTGAGATCATATTGTACAAGTAACACCTCGATACAACCGCACTAGCAAAGGGAGGAAACTGCTTTTGAACAGCAGGCATCGTGGCACATTGCGTCGAAGCGATCGCTCAGAGTACAATATTGCAGTCAATTTATTATTGTACGAGCTTAGCGAATCGCAATTGTTGCGTATAAATATTTTAAATGCACATCAAAACATTCACACGAGGTTTTTGCCGGTTCTTCTTCGCAGAATCTGCTTTCTAAACGCCGCGCCGTTAGAGGCTTGACTTGTCATATGAGTCACAAGTTTGGACCCATGTGAAATAAATATTATTAATTTACATTTTTTTGCCATGCGAAACATTGGTGATTTGGTGAACATTGGTTATTATGATGTATAATAAATCCTGAATTCCTCGCCTCTTCTCTGCAGAATTTGTTTGAAACCAGCAGGAATACATTTGGGTTATAAGTCAGCCTACGAAAAATAAATTGTTTTAAATCTTTTTACTTTGAATAATATAATCATTCGAATAAACACATTAATCTTCCAATATTACTCATAAATCAGGACTATTTAACATTTTTTTTACCTCACTTGGTTGAAAAACGCACCTTTATGTTACCTAAAACCAGTAAGCAAAGGTTTATTTTGATCCCTCTGTGAAGAAAAGCGTTTTGAATTTTAAATTTTAAATTTTTAACTGCAGTGACATCGAGGGGGTTTTAGATTTTATTTAATTTTTATTTTAGTTTTAATTTTGTTAGTTGTATATAATTTAGGCATATTTTAATTTTAATGATATGATAGTACTACCTATATGTACAAGTTTTTTCATTGTAGCTAATGCCGGTAGTAGGTCTACAGCTTTTTTGAAAAAATAATAATTATTGTGAAATTACAGGTAGAATCTGAATAGGTGTGAATTTTAAAAACTTTCAGAAATATAAGTGTGTTACTGTGAAACTTGTTAAAATTTATAAAAAAAAAATTGATATTAAATTGGTACAAAATAACCGTACGTGGGCGAAGCAAAATAGTCAAAACTCTAGAGAATAAAATCACTCAGAGAATAAGCGTATAATATAATAACATACCAATCATATTATTATAAATAGCACTCGCTGTTTTATCATTTCAATTATAACACGGCACGAGATTACAATTATGAAAGGTCGCTGAAACAAGCTCGCGCGGTGCGTGACCCGTCCCACGTAATACAATCCCGCTGTCTCTAAGGCTATGTTCACACCTAACGTATTGTCAGCCGCCGACTGTGAGCGAGCGTTACGCAGTTTACAGCTTTTTCATACTTTATTCAACTTTTCGTTCACACCAACCCGACAATACGCTATTACGCTATGCGTAGTCGCTGACTCTCGGCGACCGATTATTTATACTACGCCACTACGCATCCCAGACGCTGATTGCCTATGGAGTTACGGCGTATTGTATGCATAGTATGAACGAAAAATGCAATCTTACTTAACGCTCACACTGGGGCTCACAGTGAGCCTGCTCATAGTCGACGGCTGACTATCCGTTTGGTGTGAACAAAACCTAATAACATTACATCCCTATTCACAAACAATGAGGTTTTTGGCAACCTCTCTAGCGCAGTGGCAAGCGCTAATAAGTGGAAGATCTTGGGTTCAAGTCCCGGCAGAGGCCATTTGAGAATCTATAAACTCTTCGTTGTCTGGTTTGTCCTTTGGCCGTGGGTCATTACCACCTTACGTGGTATTTAGCCACGTAGGCGTTCTACGTAGTACTATTATATATTCTGTGGTTCTGGTATGATGGTGGGTAAGAACCGATTAAATTCAAATTCAAAATTGTAGCTAGGTCTTATGACACGTCAAGACTCTGCCACCGGTTCAGAATGCAGAGAATTTGGAGTATGGGTTTAACTTGTGCACTGCTGTAGACCTTCCAAGTTGCCCCGCTACCATCTTTGACTACATTGCGACTTATCACTAGTAGAAATCGCATTTTTGCTATCGAAAAAAGAATTTTTACCATGCGCTCGATTGCACTGTACTGTA
Organism: Oeneis ivallda; assembly: GCA_029955525.1. NCBI lineage: Eukaryota > Metazoa > Arthropoda > Insecta > Lepidoptera > Nymphalidae > Oeneis > Oeneis ivallda. The sequence goes on along the minus strand of JARPMR010000020.1, from coordinate 132,098 downwards.
TTATTCCATACAATAATATACGAGTATCGGCCTACCGGGCAGCATGACATATGCGTCAATCAAAATCAAGGCAATGTTTGTGAATACGTGCGCTGTTGATATTTATCTGCGATAAATATAACAAGTTTCGTATTTTATTTATTTATTATTCTATGTATCTTTCGCAAAGCCGCTAAATATACTTATTCTTAAGTAGCTCCAGATTTAGTCTTCTTTGCTCTTTCAGGTCACTCTCCAGGTCTTCAAATATTATAAACCCCTGCAAAAAATCCCTAGCTCTATTACAGTGTAATTGAAGGACAAATAAATAAACACAATTTTCGCATTTATATGATGTAGCTTTGTTTTCCCCAGCTTTAAAAATTAATATCTCAATAAATAGGGTCAATGTTCTCCAAGCAAAGGATTTATTCTGGAGATAAAGGATAATAATATATTTTTCTCTAAAGAAAATTCTTTTGTAGAGTGCCAAAATAATTTTTGAAACCTAAATCAATGCAGACGAAGTCATGGGCAAAATCCAATAGGTATCTAATAATGATTTTGCGAAAAACAATCGCGGACTCGACTCGACTCATGCAAATGGCACCTATAAATGACACCCATATCAATAAAATCCCTGTAAAATATAATTGAAACATCGCATCGCTCGGGCGGGCGACCCAGCCGAGGGCGCGGGGCGGGGGTGCGGGGCGGGGGTGCGGGGCGGGGAGCGGGGCGGGCGGCAGTCGCCTGCGATGCGGTTATGGCGGCATTTACGACTCACATAAAGCGGTTCGACACCGAATACTGCGGCGAACGCGATTGTGTGTTCTGTACTTGTCATCGTTTTTAAATTGTCACTATGCATGTTTTTGTATTCTAACCAATAATACACGAAAGTGCGTTTCTTTGTTTGTTGGTTTTTTCCTTCAATCACTCAGCAAAAGAGCAACGGATTTATGTGATTTCTTGTATGGATTTGTTTTCAGGACCTAGAGAGTGACATAGGTTATCTTTTATCCAGGAAAAACAGTGGGCTCCCACGGGATATATAAAAACGTAGCTCCACGCGAACCAAGTCGTCTGCGAAAGAAAGATGGATAATACAATGTTACAATTATTTATACTCGCACTCTGCAATGGCATCTACAAACACTTTTTGAAAGTTCATTTTGATGAAAGAATGGATAATATAATCAAAACTACAAGGTAAGAAACAGTAATCCATAAACAACCTAGCTTAAACAAATGGAACAGCATATTTACATGTGTAGTATATTCACCGCAGCCGCTCAACTAACAATGGCAATAATGTGACGCCCGGGGCCAAGCCGACTGCTCCACTGCGGATGTAAGAGGAGCTTAGCCGAGGGAGAGGGGGGAGGGGAGAGGGGCTGAGGGGAGGACGGACGGCAATAACCGTAACATCCGATCTGAATTAAGACCTCCGGCCATTTGTTGTTCCGCGCGATGCTACGAGACATCTTCCCTGCTCGCATGATTCTTAGAAATACGAAGCGGAAACAAAGGATCGTGTATTCAGTAACTTTATCTCATTTTATATAAACTTTCTGAACTGCATTAGAATAGAATAGAAATGTTTTTTATTCAAATAAACTTTTACAAGTACTTTTGAATCGTCAATGAGTCTACCACTGGTTCGGAATGCCGTTCCTGCCGAGAAGAACCAGCAAGAAACTCGGCAGTTGCTCTTTTCAAAATACTTTTACAATATACTTAACAGATATTCTATGTATGTAGAGTTTCCACAATGAGGGAAAGGTCCACAAAAGCATACGTAATTATTTCTAATTATAATTCAACACATGTCAAGACGGGCAGACAGAAAGTAGCCCCATTGCCGCTGGTGGCACCCGTTCACGAGCATGACGCATGACCCAGCCATTGCTTCGCTCAACCATATTTTAGGGAACGCAACAACCCGCATCACACGACACCACCGCAGAAATGTTAAAGAGAGTGTGACATACTTAGGCTACCCATCCTAAGGCATCGAATTGAAACTAATATTCAAATCAAATACTCATTTTAAAATATGACTTGTACACAAATAAAGTGGAAACTCTGAATAGAATAGAATTATTTTGATATACAATTATACAGGTTAATCATTACCTACTGTCTCATGAATCGCTGGAACGAATTACATCCACGCTTTTTTGTCATTTATATAGTCTTCAATCGTATAATATGCTTTTTTCATGAGCGTAGTTTTAATCGATTTCTTAAACTTGTGTAAAGGCAAGTCCAAGATCGACTGTGGAATTTTATTATAGAACGTCACGCCCATTCCCACAAATGTCTTTCGGACCCTCTTGAGGCGCAGTCGAGGGATCACGAGCCTATTTGGATCTCTAACCTGCCTATCTCGTAATTCACCCTTTTTTTTGTAATTCACAATGTTTTGTCTGACAAATATTATATTGTTATAAATATATTGTGAAGCTACTGTAAGAATGCCTATTTCTTTAAATTTTTCTCGAAGCGAATCCCGCGGCTTTAAATTATAGATTGCGCGAATCGCCCTCTTCTGCAATACAAAAATTTTTCCAATATCGGCCGCTTTACCCCATACTAAGATTCCGTATGACATAATACTATGGAACTATGCAAAATAAACAATTTTTGCAGTTTCTATGTCAGTTATCTGTCGAATCTTCCTAACAGCGTAAGCAGCAGAGCTGAGCTTGCCAGCAAGTACTGCTATATGGGTGCCCCATTGCAGCTTTGAGTCCAGGGTTAATCCCAAGAACACTGTGGAGTCCTCTGTTTTCAAGGATTCATTACTTATCTTTAAATTTTTACTGACAGTTCTGGTGTTAGGCAATAAAAACTCAACACACTTTGTTTTTTTAGCATTTAAAAGTAGATTATTTGCCGTAAACCATTCAGAAACTTGAGATAATGCATTATTTACATCGTCAAAATTGTCTTTTTTCCTATCGACTTTGAAAATCATAGACGTATCATCAGCAAATAGTACAATATCGCAAGTATTTTGGACAAAATATGGTAAATCGTTTATGTAAATCAAAAACATGAATGGACCTAGAATAGAACCCTGGGGTACACCCATTACTGAGGCTGATCCGGATGATTTTACATCATTGACACACACTCTTTGAACACGATCCCTTAGATAAGACGCAATGAGGCTAAGTGCAATATCTTTAATACCATAGTGGCTCAGTTTAAGTAAGAGGGTCTTGTGATCAACGCAGTCGAAGGCTTTTGATAAATCACAAAAAATACCAATGGCATTCTGTGAGTTATTCCATGCATCGAAAATGTGTTGTAACAGCGTTGCGGCTGCATCGGTTGTTGATCGACCCTTAGTAAAACCGTACTGCTCAGGGTGAAGAAGTTTATTTAAGTTAAAGTGTAGAAGCAGTTGGTTGAACATTATTTTTTCGAAAATCTTGCTGAGAGTTGGCAAAATTGAAATTGGTCTGTAGTTATTCGGGTCAAATTTGCTTCCCGATTTATAAAGAGGTATTAATTTGCTACATTTCATTAGGTCTGGAAAAGATCCAGTATCTACAGATTTATTAAAAATTAAAGCAAGATAAGGCGCAATAATATCAATGATATTGTGAATTAATTTAACTGATATTCCCCATAGATCTCCTCCTCCTGTTTTTTTATTTTGCAATGATTTAAATGTTTTGATAATATCATATGGGGTAACGTGTTCAAACCTAAATAGTTTATTGCACTCAGAGACATTGCTTCTTAGAAGATTACAGGCTTCTGTTGGCGAGGAATTTAGAGAACTGGTCGTGGTTACTGGTATATTTTTGAAAAAGTTCTCAAATGTATTTGCAATTTCTATATCGGAGTCAATTACAAGGTTATTAAGTTTAAGCTCCAGTTTATTATAATGCATCTTGTTCTTACCCATTTCATCACCAATAATGTCCCATACTGCTTTTATTTTATTATCTGAATTGACAATTTTTTGTTTTATGTGAAGTGACTTTGCTTGTATGCACACGTTTCTAAACAATTTGGAGTAATTTCTTACATATTCTATAAACGCGGGGGTATAATTATATCGTTTTTCTGCATACAAGTCAAACAGCTTATTTCTACTTTTATAGATGCCAACAGTTGCCCAATCACTAAATTTTAAATTTTTAAATAATCTTTTGTCTATTACCTTAAAGATAGAGTTAAATTGAGAGTTTAAAAGATCAAAAAACTCACTATAAATTTCATCCGGACCACCCTGTGCAATATCAAGCGTCGGCAATGCAGCTGCGATATTTTGTTTAAATTGCCTTACTTTTTTTGTGGTAACTGGCCTATATTTTACTACTTTTGTTGTATTCTGCTCACTGCTCGGAATAGATATCATTTGTCCGCAATGATCAGATCTTAAATAAGTGATAATCGATTTTTGGATAATTTTACAATCACAGAAGATGTTATCAATACAAGTAGCTGAATTAGCAGTTATTCTCGTAGGTTCAACAAAAACATTTTCCAGGTTAAAACTTTTAAACAAATTAAGTAATCTACCTGTAAAAGGCGTGTGTTGCAGGATATCTATGTTGAAATCTCCACAGATTACTATTTTTTTGATGTCCTACATAGCCGCCCTAAGGCGTCCTCCATGACCTTCTCAAAATGAACAAAATCGCCCGAGGGGGGTCGGTACACGCAGACTATAATATATCGGTCCAGCTCAACACAAGACAGCTCAATAATGCGTTCCATAGAAAGACTAACAATGTCTTTTCGCTCTTTGCAATCAATATTATTGCGCATTATTATCAAAGAACCCCCGCGTATAGCAGTCTTTCTGGAGAACACACTTGACAGTAAATAACTATCAAAATGCATAACTAACTGATGAGAGTTGAGCCAATGTTCAGTGAGACATAAAATGTCAATATTAAACTCTTTAATAAATAACTCAATCTCATGCTCTTTGCCAGATAAGCCCTGTATATTTTGGTGTACAAGATTAATTATACATTGCTTATCTGTTGTCTTATTATTTAGTTTAAAATTTTATCACAGGAATTTTTCCTGTTAGAATCTGATGTCAAAAAATCTGAATTAGTACTACTACTATTTATGTCTATATCACTTGTACAACATGTACCTTTGTCGATTGAATTTGAGTCATTACAATTTGAAGTCAAAATACTTGAATTAGTTTTATTACTAACTAAGTCAATATTATATGTACAACATGTACCAGAGCTATTCAAGCTAAAAATAGCTGAATTTTGTATATTGTATGCTACTAATGTAGCAATTTGTTTTTTAAAACTAGAGGGTAGATACATAGTATCTCTTGTCAGTTTAAATTTTTTTACAAATTTATTTGTGTTAAAAAAGTGGAAATAGTCTCTATGACCATAAGTTATATTATGTATTAACATGTTTAGCTTATAAATATGATTATTTTGTGCAGAGGTCAGTGTGTTTGAGTAGGGAAAAGCACATAGTATAAACTTACAACCTGTCCTTTTTTGTATATTTAATAAATATTCAAAACTTCTTATTACATCTTTTTTAAGAATTTTCAAACTGTCCCCTATCAACAAGACAACTGTACTATGTTCATTTAAGTCATATTCTTTGATATTTTCAATTATGTAGTTATATGAAGCCCCCGGGTTACATATGTTGAGGACCTGTTGGTGTAATTTACTAAGTAAATATCCGAAGTCTTTTCCCATCTCATCGGAAACCACAAATGTTTTTCGCTGTGAATTATATAATGAAGTATTATTTTGTTGGTTCCTGCACTGACCATCTGCGGGCACAACCAAGGGTGTATTATTTGAGCACTGGCATTTATTTACCAGGGAGTCAAAACGATCCATGTTATAGTTACTTATGGCTAAGAGTTCATCAGCAACCAGTATTTGCTCGCCAATCTGTTTTTGTGACAGCTCATACATATGCGATACACTTTTCAAGGTATTTTCCAATTTCAAAATTTCACTATTAAGGCATTGGACGTCAGACTCATATTGTTGTCTAATTTCTTGTATTGAAGAACAATATGTATTTAATTTATTTAATAATTCAGAGCGTTCTTTCCTTAGTATAATATTCTGACTACTTGCCTTCTGTGTTTTAATTAATTTTTTTGTTTTTGTAATTAATTTGCCAATTTTAATGTATTTTTTTAATTTTTTGTAACTAGTAAATCTAATGTGTTCTGATTGCAGCTTTTTGCTAACACAGGGGCTGTCACAAGTCAGATCAATGGTCACCACTGGTGCTGTAGAGTGTGAAGGGAGCAGTTCATTATATAATTTATTTGTTTGCTGAATTTCATAATTATTCAATTGTGACTGAAGGTCATCAATTGTTTTTTGTGATCTGCTGAATTCATGCTCCAACACAGTAATTCTTCCAAGAGCTTCCTCATAAGTCTGTATGCACTGATTAAATGAGCCGACTGCCTCCTGAAGTTGGTCACGTTCCGCTAGCACCAGATTGTGAGCACTGTTCAGGCTGGCCAACTCGGTCTTCAATTGAGAATTTCTGGCAATAATTTCTTGTTTCTCATTCTCATTGTCTTCTTGTTCCTTCAATAGTTGCTTGTTCAGTTGTTTTACCAATTTCAACTCATGTAGGGCATTTTTTAGTTGTTGTTGTTGTTCCAGTGCAGCTGCCCGTCTGGTTTGCATGGTGGATGCAGTTGTGCAACTCTTATGCCTGAAAAATACAGGTTAATTTGTGTGAGTGAAGTGAACAAGATCAGTTATGAGTCTTACAGACTGAGGACTGGTTAGAACTTTAAAAGAAAATTTTATTTGTTAATAATAGTTTCACAATTTATTAATGTACTAAGAATCTTGCTATAAAGTAGTTAGTAGGTAATTGCACTTGGACTGTTAAGCGTCCTGAGATGTGGCAGCTAATGCTGGTGTTGTCTGCAAGTTCTCTTGAACTTTACTTCCACTCCCAGTCAAGCAAAGTGAGAAAATTTCTTGTCGTTGTGAGGATAGGCGTGTCTCGACGGTGTCGAGATTGGACGTATAATGTGTAGAGAGTGATATTATGTTTGACAATTAAGCTAGAACACTACTGGGCTGTTTAAAGTAACAATAATTAAAGAAATAGAAGCAATACTCCCCGGGTTTAAATCGTTGAAATTTTGAACTCGCCGGACACGTCGAACTGTCACAGCCTCACAGCATCAAGTTTACTTGTTTTACAGAGTTTCACCGATAGTTGGATTTTCGGAGATACTTATTAGTAAATCTAAGACTAATTAACACTTTTTATAATAATTAAAATAGTAAATTATAATTAAATCTATTTTAAAATTAAATTTAATATCGGAACAGCTGATTTTACGACATGTCAACTTGACAGCACCACAGACCATTATAAATATAGAGCTAATAATGACCTGTTAAGCTGAAGATCTAGCTTTTATTTCTCGTATTACAAAGCTCGCTGACTTTGACACAAATAGAGTTAATGCCCGCTGCTTGAGAAAAGCCTTTTGCAAGGGTTTCTTCAGAACTCCATCGTGCGTACAGCGGGTCGTATAGACTCAGTTTTAGTCTTAAAAAATGTAGTTGGGATTTCCAAATTCTACATTCACTACTCAATTGTAATTCTGTGTCTTTCTATCAAACAAACGTTTAACACAGTGCAAGCAAAAAAATTATATTACTATGTAACATCCCTTTCAAATAAGTGAAAAGCTTGTTCTAAGAAGGGATACCAAAACAAATCTTTACAACTTCTGTCACCTCCCTGGAACGTTGATGAAAACTGATCTCTCAGAACTCTCGTTTTCTATAATATTCTTCAAGAGTTCATGGTTGAGAATCCATGCAGTTTGTTTAAGATTTCCTTAAGCGTTAAAGAAAATGATATTAATTGCTTAAAACACAAACAATATTCGAACATCGGGCCTCAAAAAAAAAACCAAAATCTTTAGTACTAGGCCATCACCGCTGACACAACAAAAACCTTTTTGATTTCAGGCTAACATTGACGATAAAACTCTCATAGATTGTCCAAAAAGTTGTTGAAACTGGTTCTATGCGTATGAAATCACAAACATAACCCTTTAATGCAAATTGATTGATAAGATTGAGATAGACACTACATTAGCAGCTCATTGTGATAGTGCGGGGCACAGTGGTGACGGGAGTACAATCCGATGCAAAGTGCAGGCTGTTACGGCGTCTGCAGCGACGATGCTCGGCGCGATCGAGGCTCACACGGACGTTTAATCTGACGATCAGAGGGCATGGCTGAAAGAAACTTCATATATAAACAACTTTACAATTAGTACATTTACCTTGTTTCTCATCAATTGAAAGGTTTAATTGAGCTTTTTATGTAGATTGTAGAAAATCCTTACGGCATAGCAAAAATGAGTTATTTATTTTTAGTAAATTATAGAAAATTTTATATTTTCGCAAATTCAAAAAAGTATTAAAAATATTTGTCTGCAAAAGGGGCACTTTTCACCCTTTACATAGATGAAATACTTTATATATTTTATTATGCTCTTTATGTGACTGACTGACTGATCTATCAACACGAAGCCTCAACCACGCATCGGGCTGAAAGACATACAAAAAGCTATAAGAAATAGGCATCCCAAAAAAAGAAATATGAAAATTCAACCCCTGAGATGGTAAGATAGGGCTTTGTTTGTCGAACCTACCGTGAGCGAAGCCGCGGGCAAAGGGTGTAATATTGTATACAATATATTATGTACAAGTTATTTCGAGTGAAGTAAGTTAGGTAAGTCAAAGGATAAAATGTAATCTCACACAACGGCCGGAGGCGTTTGAAGATTGTTTGTTGCTCCCTTTTCTCGCTCTACTTCAGAATAGTTTTACTTAACATAAAAACAATATAAAAATAAAATGTAGAGATGTTTATTTTAATGTACACACAAATTAAATGGCTGATAGAATACATATAATAAGAAATGTTTTTTATTCAAATAAACTTTTTTATAAGTGATTTTGAAGCGTCGATGAGTCTACCACTGGTTCGGAATGCCGTTCCTGCCGAGAAGAACCAGCAAGTAGCTCGGCAGTTGCTCTTTTCAAAACAAGTTCACAATATAGTAGATATTATGCTATGTATGCACTGTTTCCACAATGAGGAAAAAGATAATTTACAGGTTAATCATTACTTACCGTCTCTTGAACGATAACGTCTTTTTCTTTTTTCTTTTTTTTTTGTAAAAATAATCCGAACTTGACAAAAATTCTCCTCTGCCCTCCAAATAAGCAGAGAGCTTGTGTTAGGAGTGGGTAAGACAATAATCGTTATCAAACCCATTGACTTCGAATTCCAGTTAATTCTCAAACGCGTATCAAAATCTGGACACTAACGGTGCTGCACTGCAGAACATGAATCCTTCTCACTTTCTCCCACTATTAATTCGAATTAATTAATATGAATTATTAGAAAGTGTGTTTGTTTGTTGATTTATTTCTCAACTAGCTGATGCCCGCAACTTCGTCCGCGTGGATTTAGTTTTTAAAATCCCTCCTGAACACTGATTTTCCGGGATAAAAAGTAGCCTATGTCACTCTACAGGTCTTCAACTATAGTACCTATGCAAAAAATCACGTCGATCCGTGGCTCTGTTGTGGCGTGATTGAATGACAAACCAACAAAGAAACTCACTTTCGCATTTATAATATTAGTATGATTAGAATATTAAATTGCATATGAAAACACTGTAACATTACGTCCATACGATGTATTACATCCATACCTACTATGTAGTATGTAGGTATAATGATCGGGCAAAATCTGACGCAGTAGTTTGACAAAATAAGGCTATCCACGATGGCTATATATACGACTAGTAGGGCGCGTGGGTGCGCGGCCCGCAAGCGGACCGCGGTTTTTCTACTCGGCAAGTAGACTTTTAGGTCTTGATCATTGTCTATCAAAAAACCACTCTTCCATCTTTTATACTCTCCGAGATAGACACCGTTGAAGTTTGTATGGCCGCCATCTTGAATCCGCCATTTTGGATTTTTTTTCAGCTCACTGCCAATTGGATGAGGTTTCGAGTGACTTGTTCGAGCACCCTATCTTTATTACCATGGCCGTGCTCCTCACCCACCTTCCAAACCCTCGATCATCATATGTCATCATTTGTCATAATGAAAATTCTTCAATAAAAACAAATCTTGAAAAGGAACCGTATCAAAGTCTTGCATGAATCCCGCCTCCCGGCTTCTAGTCTCATCAATATTCGCCATATATTTTGTATGAAGAAAAAAAAATTCCGCCATCTTGGATTTTTTTTCTATTCATCAAATAGACCTTTTGGTCTTGATCATCTTTTGCCAAGAAACCACTCTTCCATCTTTTATACTCCCCGAGATAGACACCGACGAAATTTGTATGGCGGCCATCTTTTTTCCGCCATTTTGAATTTATTTTCAGCTCACTGCGAATTGGATGAGGTTTCGAGTGACATTTGTTCGAGCACACCCCACCTATCTTCAATACCCCGGCCGTGCTCTTCACCCGTCTCCGAAATCCTCAAGCATCAGCTCTCTCCATAATTTTCCTCCGAATGAATTTTTGTCCTCTATACGAAACCATAGGTGAAAAAAAAATTTTTCATACAAAATTTTACAGGAGAGGTGATCAATCAGTCAGTGAGTCAGTGAATCAGCACGAGCAGCTATATATATATTAACTAGCGTTTGCTCGGTGCGCGAGCTGCTAAAGCAGCTCGCGGGAAGTGTTGTTACTACAAGTAGGGCGCGTGGGTGCGCGGCCCGCTAAAGCGGACCGCGATTGTTCGGCTTTATTTATTTCGCTCGGTGCGCGAGCTGCTAAAGCAGCTCGCGGGAAGTGTTATTACTACAAGTAGGGCGCGTGGGTGCGCGGCCCGCTAAAGCGGACCTCGATTTTTTTACTCATCAAGTAGCCCTTCGGATTCTGGTCATCTTTTGCCAAAAAATTTGTTCGAGCACACCCCACCTATCTGCAATAACCTGGCCGTGCTCCTCATTCACAAAAGAAAAAGAAAAAAAAAGAAAAAAAAAGAAAAAAAAGAAAAAAAGCAAATGTAAAATGAAAAAAAAGAAAAATAAAAAAGCCCTATGAACCTATCAAAATCAATGTCTTGCATAGTTCCCAACTTCTAGTCCCTTCAATATTCCCCATACATTTTGTATGGGGGGGAAAAAAAATCCGCCATCTTGAATTTTTTTCCTACTCACCAGGTAGACCTCCGGGTTGTGATCATCTTTTGTCGAGAAACCGCTCCTCCATCTTTTATAGTCTCCGAGAGAGAGACGGACAAAATTTGCCGCCATTTTTTTTCCGCCATTTTGGATTTTTTTTTCAACTCACTGGCAACTGCTCGAGGTTTCGAATGACATTTGGTCGAGCACCCTCCACCTATCTTCTATACCCTGGCCGTGCCCCTCGCCCGTCTCCGAACTCCTCACTCATCAGCTCTCGCCACCTTTCTCCGAGTCACATTCTTTGAGCTCTATACGACACCATGGGTGAAAAAAATTTTTTTCATACAAAATTTTACAGGAGAGGGGTCGGAAATTTGAGACGTCACAGCTCGGCCGCCATCTTGTTTTTTTAATTTTTTTCACTTCTTCTGTTAATCGTTTACTAATTTCTACAATAATCCAAAATTTCAAAGAAATCGGTCGGAAAACAAAAGAGTTGCAAGATTCACGTCGGCCGCCATCTTGTTTTTCCGAAATGTCATAATTTTCCCCAACTCGAATCCCCCCCCCAAACACATCTCCCGAACATCATTATATCGATTTCCGTCTCCTTCTAGGAGAACAACCCTGTCAATCAGTGAGTGAGTGAGTGAATCAGTGAGTGGTAATCGAGCTATATATATTATAATAATAATAAAGTACAATTGCCAGCTTAAGATGAGCCGCACATTCAAAGTATCCTGTAGATTCCGGGGTTCAAGTAATTTGGACCTTATACTGAAGATTGTGATGTCTATAATTTCTGAACTACTAAATTGTCGACCTTGAAATAATTACAGGAAAAACCTAAAGTACCTGCTTTCTAACAAAAAAAGAATGAATGAAATCGGAATACGCCTTTATGAATTGCAGCTAAATACACATTTTGATTTTCATCCCCTCTCCCAAGGGAACCGTGCTGAATTTCGGGATAAAAAGTATCCTATATTATACCTCGTAGTATGAACTTAAATCATTCCAAGTTTCATTTAAATCCGTCCAGTAGTTTCGGCGTGATGCGCGGCCAAGATACAGACAGACAGACAGACAAAAAATTAAAAAAAAATTGTTTTGGCTTCAGTATCGATTATAGAGTGCCCTCAAACAAAAATTTTCAAAATATCTTCAATGTACAGAATTGGACCTGTTACAGTTTTATTATATTATAGATCACGCGCTATCGTAGTAATGGATCAACGTGTTGTTTTACTCGGCAGACGTAATGGTTGAAGTCTGGAGGCTACTTTTTATCTCGACTAAACAAAGGTTCATCTCACGCCGATGAAGTTGCTGTTAAAATCCAAAACCAAAAATGGTTGATTCAAGACACGGCATAACGTGAATCATGCTTAAGTAATAGCCCGATGACTGGCATTTCTGTAATCCGTTCAAAATGAATCGCTTGTCAACTGCGACAGCCTTATTAGTTGCCTGTCTATTAGAACACCCTTTTAGGTCTTTGTTGGTACTCCTTTTCAGATCCAAGAACTCACAAACAAATGCTTTTTAAGGGCGGTTATAGACTAGCGTTTTTTCGATACGTATGAGCTCGTTTTTGGAAGCGCTTGTAGGCTTGTATTGTATTTTATTGTATATTGTATTGCACAGCTTATACGAGTGATGTCGCGCTTGTTAGCTCGTATTTATGAGCGAGCCGAGTTCGTCTATGTTGCTAACTGACCCACTGCACTGTTACGTTCCCTCAAATATGCTTGAGCGAAGCAATGGCCGGATAATGCGTTATGCTCGTGAACGGGTGCCACCGGCGGGAATTGGGGCTACTTTCTGTCTGCCCGTCTTAACATGTGTTGAATTATAATTGGGTATGCTTTTGTGGAATTTCTCCTCATTGTGGAAAGTGGAAACACTGCATACATAGCATAGTATCTATTGTATTGTAGACTTGTTTTGAAAAGAGCAACCGCCGAGTTTCTTGCTGGTTCTTCTCGGCAGGAAGGGCATCCCGAACCAGTGGTAGACTCATCGACGATTCAGAAGCACTTGTAAAAAAGTTTATTTGAATAAAATATAAATTTCTATTCTATTCTATTCTATTATATACTGGTTCCAGCGAACACATCGGAATAAGCGCGAGTAGGTACTTGCGTTCGATTTTTTGAAGCGCAAAATGTGGCGCGCGTGTAAGCGCGTAAGCCGATACAAGCTTATACGTGCGAAAAATACGCTAGTCTGAAATAGCTCCAAGATGAAATAAAATTGGGAATAATCGATTTCGCTCGTGTCAGTCAACTTCACGAGTCTGCCTACGCTTTTATATGCATCGCAATCGGTACCGCATTAAAGTTTTATTTCACTGGGACTCTGTTCACCTGCGCGGTACACTCGTGCTCAATACACCTACACAGTGCTATAAATATCGTGAATAATACACGCGTCGATGCATCGATAGTGCCGCGGCCCAACTACCAATAATAAATCCGCTTTTATCGCCGCTATATATTAGCCGTTATTAATCGCAGCGACACACAGCGCGACTCTATGACATTTGAATCGCCGTTTTTTGGCGTTTATTACTACAATTCTGTCGGAATATTTGTTTGGGAATTACTTTAAATTCCCCATTGATTAAAACAACATGTTAGTAAAAATATAAGGGCTATTGGCACCAAAATATGACGTGCCAAGGACGACGTCCCGTCTTTATTTCTTTGCGAAACTTCGGTGCGGGCATTAGGCATTGTAGTATATAGACAGTAGACAATCATAATGTTTACATTGCTCATACAGCAAATAGTGGGTAGAAGCAAAACACAGAGGCTCATAAATACGGGCCCCCACTAGGTGGGGAGAGTCAGTCGTGTGTAAGCCACGTACAGAGTAGTACAGTTTTTGCAATTCACGAAGGCGAGTGAGCTTTACTTGTGGTTACTTCGTGTACGTGCACATTGCATAAGTGTGCGTGCCTGTCAAAGCCTAGGTGGGAGCGGGCAGGCGCGAGCATTGCGCTCGCTCACACTTATATAAATACGACACACACACAACCATAAGTCAGTTGCCCTCGTGAATTGCAAGAACTATATGCAAGTGGAGTGTGTGTGTGTGTTATTACGTACTACAGAATACATGCGTATTTTATAGGCATCTTTATAAACAAAGTCTTACTTAGGGTTAAAAACCAAAAGGTATGCTAAATAAGGTGAAACGGTCCTTCACATCTAAGTAACTTATTGTCTACCATACTCGGATAATTTAGAATGGCCTTGCGAAGTACGAACTCGCTTAAGAGGCTGGATGTTCATAGCAAAGTACACAAAGTTTGTTTGCAACGTCTACTCATGCGGCAAGTTAGTCGAGTGGCCAAATGTGCGATACGTATTGGGTTACGTTATTACGCGAAGTGTGTGCGCGAGGTGCCTTTATTACACATTCAAACATCAGTATCATCATCATTAGCAACCCATCACCGGCTCACTACTGAGCGCAGGTCTCCTCTTAGAGAAGGGTTATAGGCCATAGTCCACCAATGCGAATTGGCGGACTTCACACACCTTCGAGAACAATTATGAAGAACTCTCAGATGTGCAGGTTTCCTCACGATGTTTTCCTTCACCGTTGAAGCAAGTGATATTTAATTGCTTAAACGCACTTGACTCCGAAAAGTCAGAGGTGCGTACCCGGGATCGAACCTGCGACCCCCCGAATAGGAGACCACAGTCCTCACCACTAGGCTATCACTGCTCACATCATCAACATCAGTATGGTACCTTTTAATTCACTTTATAAAATGTAAATTATGAAAAAGCACCATGTATCAATTATTTAAAGTGTGTTTTGAAAACTCATCTAAAAACGATGCGAGTAAAAAGCATATAAAAAGCATATAAAAGAGGGGAAGTATGATAATACTCAGAGCCGGAAAAATAATTACTCGGGCTCCGCGTGGAGGGTTCATTACACCCCGCCGAGTGCGAGCTCGTGGCGCGGCCGACTCGGCTGCGCTGCAGAAGGATAGTCGGTACATCTACAATGTTGCGAGGGTGGATTATTATTGTTAAATTATTGTAAGTGTTAACTTAATTTTTCGTAAATTCAAATTAAAATTCAAAACTATTTATTATAGCTCCAGCCTGTCGCTCTTATGACACAACTCTGCCACCGATTCGGAATGCAGATTAATTAGTCTTCGTTGTCGTCTCCACAAACAGACGTCCACCGCTGGACATAGATCCCTAGCAAGAATTGCCACAGAAAAAACACACACACAGAAAAAGAACTTATTCCGATGGTATTGGCTGCCACCGACTATTGAAAACAACAGATGTTATTATCTAACAACTATCAAATTGATTTTTTTCTTATAAAATAATAATATTATAGCCTATTCCACTGTAACCGCTTTCAAGGAACTTTCACACGCAAATGTAAAGAAAACACAATACTATAAAATCAAATCTTCAATCTCGATGCTGCAAAAATACCGCCAACATGAACCGTCAGACAAAAACTAAAGAATCTGCCGTTTACGAATTGATAAAGTGTTCAGGAATAGATCTTAACTTTAGTATGGAACTCTACTATCCTAATGCTGCAGGGCTAGTTCAATATTATGTCAAGTTACATATTTTTTTCTCTTTATTAATATAAATTAGCCGTCTTGATTTCTTTTTTCGATGACAAAATTAGCCTCGGTGAACTCATTTAAAGGAGTGTGATAATGCAGTTCAAGATGCTAGTAGGCTCATTTAGAAAGGGCGCATGTCGCGGTGTGAATTAAACCCACACGTTCATTGGTTTCCACACGGACCGCGTAATCGCTTGGCAGAATGACAGCAGGGTGGTAACCAGCTGCGACCAAAGCCTTTTGGACCATATAAATACTTCAAATAAAGGCTTATAAGATTTTACTGTCCCAACTGGATCACGGAACAATTAAGTTCAGTTTGGCAGCCGGTTGATCCAGCCCCTCAGTCCCCCGGCAAGGGGCAAGGGGGTGAGCGTGGAAGAAGGCAATTTCCTGGTTCGGGTCTCAGTGTTTTCTTTGCCCATCGTAATTGTCATTAGAGACGAGCGGCGAGTAACGCGCGCGGCAAACAATGTGTCACTTCCCTCCGGGTAATTGCGCCCGACTGCCCACCGCCTCTACTATTTGTTAAAGCTTTTGAGATAAACTTGTTCTAGCAATTATATTATTCCTTAATTCTAGTTTAACATCCTTTAAATGCGATTTTTTTTGTTTGTTGGTTTGTTCTTCGATCACACAGCAATGGAGCAACAGATTAGCGTAATTTTCTGCAAGTTGAGAACTGACATAGGGGAGCGTGACATAGGTTACTTTTTATCCCAAAAAAACAATGGGATCACGTGGGATTTTCAACTCAAATTGACTTAACCGGATGTCAAACCCTCTACTAATAGCCAATGGGTGACCACTGTGGTTGCAAGAAGTCGGTCGGTTACGTTTCAACCCACTTCATTATTTAAAAATAATTAAAATTGTGCAGTATGCAGGAGCCTCTATACAACTACGCTTAATTGCAAATGCTTATTTTGTTTAAAAACACCCCGTGTGCACCGCGCGGACGGAGTTAAACGTTGACACTGAAATGAAACGTTGTGTCGCTCTGAGTCTACACAAGCTAGAGTGGACGGGAACTCACGGAATGAGATTTTTAATTATTTTGAGACAAACTTTTCTCTAAACGTTTAACGTATATGGAGAAACGCTGATATGCTGTTTATATTATTTTAATAACTTTACTAAAATTGGAACTTTTTTAATTTTTTTAACAATGTTGACCGAGGTATTACCATCGCAACTTTTAAACGAGACGACATTGAATTTTGGTAGCCTAGTGGCTACCAAAGGGTTTTACCAAGAGGTTTTGCCTTATGGGGGGGGAGGGAGTTGGGGGTTCGATCCCAGGCATGGCAGGCGCATGTTTGACTTTTGGCAGCTAAGTGCGTTTTCAGCAATTGAATATCACTTGCATTAACGACGAAGGAAACTGTGAGGAGACCTGCATGCCAAAAATTCCTCCAAAATGTTCACTAGGGCCGCGTGGTGGACTATGGATTAAACCTTTGTCTTTTGAGACGAGACCTCTGGCGATGGATTGAAATAATCCTACAAACACACATAAGTACAAGTCTCACGCAGTAGTGGCGTAACACACGCTTAAAGTAGGTATGTCACGGGAATCATAACAACATATAATGTGCATTGTGACAGACTAGAACGTGTACAAAAACGTTTCCTTTACCAACTAGCTTACAGTGAAAATAAATGCCGAGAACTAGACTCATATGATTCGCGGTTACGTTCTTATAATCTATTATCTTTAAAGAACAGAAGAAAAATGCTGGATATGGTTTTCTTTTATAAAATTATTAATGGCTTGATTGATGCATCGGATATACTTGAGCGTCTGAAGTTTACTGTCCCGCGTTCTAGCAGCCGTGTACAAAATCGGAAACCGTTTCGGTTGCCTTTTTGTCGCACCAGAGCGGGACAACACGCGCCCATCTATCGTATTTGCTCCCTAATTAACTTGCATAGGAGCAATTGTGAAATATTTACAAGTTCTTTGACCTCCTTTAAAAAAAATTTAAGATGTAATTTTATACATATAACTTAGCACCCCTGTTTTAGTTGACCCACTAATGATTAAGTATTATTTTCTTTTTCTTGTATAATATCTTAATTAGTTTTTATTTATTTTTTCCTATTAGTAATATATTATTTTAAGTCAATTTTGTAGGTTTTCTCAGTTTGTAATTAGCTTTGGTTATCTTTTCTTGTATGCTGTGATCATGTCTAGTAGGTTACAATTATTGTATGTTTTTATGTTAGTTTTAAGATGTTAATAATAAAATTGTAAACCAGTTACATGATCCAAATAAAAAAAAAAAAGAATCAACCAAACTTGTGCATCGTTCAAGGCTGTTCATTACGCGGCGTCGCCCATCCGTGCGATTCATTTGAAGAGAACTTTTCAGTCGTGTACAGCAGTACAGTCGCTGCTGTAGTGAAAGCCTACAATTGCAGCAATTTTCCGCGCAAAGTTAACCTCAATCAGCGGCGAATTCCCGGCATTGTCCGGTTTCAATCAGCGCGAGTGAACGCGATGAACTATTATTCTTTACTGACTGGAATGATGAGCGAGCGCGGCAAATACAAGCGTGCGAGATAACTTTGGGTGAGCAGGAAGAGATGTTCTGAGCTGCCCCTCTAGCCAAGTTACACTTCGTTGTATCGTTTCTCTTTCTACGATCGTTGTCACTTGAAGTTTTGGCTAGGGCTAGACTAGATGGCGCTGCAGCTGATCAAAGACAGAAGTGTATTGATAATATATAGCGGCATTATGTATTGTTTTTTAACATTTAAAACATTTATAAAGCCGAAACTTCAAGTGACAACGATCGTAGAAAGAGAAACGATACAATGAAGTGTAACTTGGCTAGAGGGGCTGTTCTCACCGCTCAGTTCGCAGATAGCTGCTGTTAAGGGTAGCTACTACGCTATTGGTTAAGCGAATTGATACAAAGCCGCTGACAAATATGTATAAGGATGTCAAATAAGACTAGATAGATGACTGTCTCGTTATTCTGTTAGTTTGTGGGTTTCTCCTTCAATCACACGGGCAAAGGAGTAAAGAATCGACTTGATGTTTTACATTGACTTACACTAGCGGCACGCTATGATGGCCGGTTTGACGTTTGTCCGCTCATGAAGTTCCGTATTAATTGATAACGACTTTGAAGGAAATAATTGTATTACTTTATTGACGATAGTGATGTGCAGAGATTCATAAATTTTATCGAATGTAGTTTTAGGTTTAGAACTCAAAATGTATTTATTAAATTGATTTCTAAAATGTATACAAGTGTAGAAAAATCAGTTTGCACCATTTAAGGGGTGAATGCACTTGTGAATATGAACAATTTTCACTATGTGGACAAACCTCTGAAATCGCAAAAAAATATCAGCTGTTTCATACAAAAGGTAAAATTTTTATTTTTATATGATATATACCACAACTCGGCATTTGGTTTTCTAAATTGAAAATTTTTAAAAATGGAATCTAATACGATCGTCACATAGGATCGCTGGCTAGCACAACTACTACCTCCGGCAAACTCGCGTCAATGCTCAATGCAAAACAAAGCAGTTTCGAATTGACGTTGCTTCGAAAAGTATAAACTGTCAGTGCAATGCGATTGTGATATAGTTTTGACCTGGCTTTGGATTTCAAATATTGATACTGCATTACTGTTGACCCTTGCTCGTTAATTTGGACTCTGTTCAAGCCCTTTGTTGTGGATTTCGTCGATATGACCGAACGTACGCAGAGAACTGTTCTAAATAGTCAGACACGTGAGTTCGTAATACGCCTTCGTAACTATTTATCATTCAAATATTCAGTTCGTTCAAATAAATTAAATAAACATATACATTTTTGTTTTATTAAACCTATTTAATCAGGTACAAAAACAAAACTTAATTGTTTTTTGTTCGAGAATAAATTGACATTCCACATCACTATTGTAATGTGTCAAACCGGCCATCATAGCGTGCCGCTAGTTTAGTTATAAACAAATATAAGGCCTAGGCTGTGACATAAAACTGGGTTTCCACGGCGCGGTTCAGAGACCGCGCCCGCAGCGGTTGCGGGCCCGCGGCCTCCGTAGAATGCAGATTTGTATGGAAAATGAAGTTTGAATTTCCACGGCGCGGTTTGCGCCCGCGGCGGACGCAGTACTAATACTGCTGCGCGCTGTACCGCTGCGGGCGCGGGTGCAAACCGCACCGTGGAAACCCAGTCTCAGATATTTTTTTATCCCGAAAAAATAACTTCCTTAAAAAGTTGAAAGTCGATTTTCGAAAGTCCAGTTCCACTTGGATGAACTAAGTAGTAAGTAAGGACAAATTAAACAAAAAAAAAGGTAAAAAGCAATTTACAAAGAGAGTATCTCCGTAATACGAGCTTTTAATTCTGGCTCTGCTTTTTATTTTGGATGAATGAACATCACTCGTAGCCTCTAACGAGTGTAACGCCGCGCACCGGTCGGCTTTCACTCAAATCGTAATAAAGCTCACGGCTTATTCGCAAAAAGATTACAAGATGTCGGGCTCAGGATCTAAGAGACGGCTAGTGGTTCGCGGCGCGTCTCACACGAGACTCGCATTTGTTAAAATAATAACAGCAATATGTAGGCCTTGCCGAGCTTCCGTAATCCGCCGGCTTACAGGACACGTCGCTGCCGAGTTCGGACTAGATTTATTACTAGCTTCTACCCGCGGCTTTATTTTGGTGTATCATGCTTTGTCTCGAGCAAAGTGCAAGTTTCACAAAATTATAGTTATACCTAATGAATAAAAGAGTTTTCTCAATCAATTGAATCAAATTGCCGCGTGGTGGGCATGATCAGCTTTAACACCTCCGCTTTACTTCAATCATTTTACAACAAAGTTACTGTTAAATGAATTTTGAATTCCCACGAGAGCCTTCTATTTTTCCACGATAAAAAGTAGCAAATGTCACTAACTTCAAATCAAATAATCTCGAACCAAAAGAATGTTACTTTCGCATTCATAATATTAGTATGGGCGAGGCCACAGCATTGCGGTGCGAAGACGCATTACAAAAATCTATGACATCGCACAACGGATCTTGGAAATTTTTAATAGGACGGTGCGATGCTGCGCCGTTTTTGCGATGCGTCGTCGCACCGCAGTGTTGTGGCCGCGCCCTACGGCTGTTTCTAGCTCAGATATATTATACGAAATAGCTCGTCGTGTAAGGATTAGTCCGGATTTGTCCGCCGCAGGCGCGCAGATTAGCGGCAGAAGGCATGGAGGTGGCGCGTCGCAGCGCGCAGTGCTCGTCATATTCATACCTATGTCCGCACCGAGACCGGCGCGGCGGCGGCGGTTCGCGTCAGGCGCCGGATTACGAAGCTCGACAAAACCTACACATTCCTGTTATTAGTGTGACAAATCTTTATGTTTACTCATTGCTCTGCGCCGCCGTTTTCCTCATTTTTGAGAGTTTTGACCGCTTCTAATGATGTAGGAAAATTTTCAAATATAAATTATACAGTAGACGACTCTGCAATTTTCGCATGAAAAGCAAATTATTAAAAAAGTACAAAAATCTACTGCGGTCAACTACTATCAACTAAATATTTTAATAAAAATTTTTGAACTATTTAATTACTTTACTGGGTACGCCAGTTCAGGCGTATTATGATTTTCCGCAATTTACTAATACGCCGGCGGTATCTAGAAGGTTCGAAGCGACTGCCATTCCTAAACCTATGGTTGCGACCGTCCGCATTAATGAAATTAGTGAGGTCTACCTCATCGTCATTATCAGCAACCCATCAACGACTCACTACTGAGCGCAGGTCTCCCCTCAGACAAGGGTTATAGGCCATAGTCCACCACGCTGGCCCAATGCGAATTGGCGGACTTCACACACCTTCGAGAACATTATAGAGAACTCTCAGATATGCAGGTTTCCTCACGATGTTTTCCTTCACCGTTGAAGCAAGTGATATTTAATTGCTTAAACGCATTTTGAACGTTACGACGTTTTGAACGTTTCGCGCTGGAAAGAGTTCTACTACATTTATATCAGTGGCTGGAAATATAAAATAAGCAACTAATGCTCTGCTATCATTTTCCACAGTGATAGTACCTAATATCTTCAATACCATTAGTGTAAGAGACAGTGCCGTACGCGAGGCACGTGCGAGGACATCAAATATAGTAGTAGGTAATGACAATTTACGTTGCATCGAGCGTTTCTGTACTAAACCGTCACGTAGGGCCACAACCGTGTCGCTTAAGCGGCTCAAATATTAGTAATTTATGAGTGACTCGCGCTCTTCATCTCAGGCCAGGGGTTGTTTAGAACCTGGTACAACGTCCTTCGATCATAGAAAAAAATGCCTGTGATCTAAGACAACGTCATACTGAACACGCGCTTAAATATGGAAAACTAGCTGATGCCCGCGACTTCGTCTGCGTGATTTTAGTTTAGAAGCCTACATATATATTTTGAACGAAATCGGTAGAGTAACAAAGAATTTCAATATGGCGGTGACTTTTTTAAATTTTGGCGCCCATTTCCTCTTTCTTGACCCCAGGGAAGCCCAAATTTCGATTTCGAACGAAATCGGTCGAATAACAAAGAATTTCAATATGGCGGGGACTTTTTAAAATTTTGGCACCCATTCCCTCTTTCTTGACTCTAGGGAAGCCTTAATATATATTTTGAACGAAATCGGTCCAGTAACAAAGAATTTCAATATGGAGGTGACTTTTTTAAATTTTGGCACCCATTTCCTCTTTCTTGACCCCAGAGAAGCTTAAATATCGATTTTGAACGAAATCGGCCCAGTAACAAAGAATTTCAATATGGCGGTGACTTTTTAAAATTTTCGCATCTATTTCCTCTTTCTTGACCCCAGGGAAGCCCAAATTTCGATTTCGAACGAAATCGGTCGAATAACAAAGAATTTCAATATGGCGGGGACTTTTTAAAATTTTGGCACCCATTCCCTCTTTCTTGACCCCAGAGAAGCCTAAATATCGATTTTGAAAGTAATCGGCCCAATAACATAGAATTTCAATATGGCGGGGACTTTTTAAAATTATGGCAGGCATTCATTTTCTCTTTCTCGACCCCAGGGAAGCCCAAATATCGATTTTGAACGAAATCGGTAGACTAACCAAAAAAAAAATTAAAAAAAGAATGTTATTGTATTTTGGTTAGGAATTGAACCTGTACAATTTTTTTTTATTATCTATGAACATGAACTGGAACCATGCTAACTGAGCCAAATAAAGTATAATAGAGTTGACGAAAATAAGTTACAGTACCTATTAAGTTTAGATAAATAACCAGTTTTGTCAGTCGGGTCGGGAGTTGTTTCCCGCCAGAGTTGCTTCGCGCCATTTCTGCGCTTCGCACGGGGCGCCCCGCGGTGGGCGGGACTACGACTCCGCTCCTTCCCCTGCTTCACCCCCTCAAATACCTAAACTTTGTCTGCCTCCTCGCCTTAAAATGCCTCGGGAACTCTTTGATTTTGCGGGATAAAAAGTAGCCTGTCACTCTCCAGGTCCTCAACTATAGGCACCCCTGCAAAAATCACGTCACGAATCACGTCGATCCGAAGCTCTGTTCGGACGTGATTGAAGGAGAAACCAACATACTTACGCATCTCATATCATCACGAGAGATCTCAGAGAACATACATCCAACCATCCATACATCCATCCATCCATCCATCCGTATACTACATCTATCCATAAATCCATCCTTACAAACTTTCACATTAATGATATTAGTAGGATTAGTAGGATAGGATATAGGTAATGTAGTTATAGTTAGGAAAAGGAGGATACAAACAATCATAAATACAAAAATACATACATGCATGCATGCATACATGCATACATACATACATACATACATACATACATACATACATACATACATACATACATACATACATACATACATACATACATACATTCATGCATACATACATACATACATACACACATACACACATACATACATACATACATGCATACATTCATACATGCATGCATGCATGCATATTGGCGAATAATTTAGGGAACTGTTTGTTTTACCGGGATAAAGAGTAGCTGTTGTTACTTTTCAGGTCCCCAACTATACCTATCCAAAAAACCACGTCAATATCTAACTCCCTTGGCCCATAATTGAAGGATAAATATGTGAAAAGTAGCATAAGTACTAATATCCCGCAGGAACCGTTTGTTTTCCCGGAATAAAAAGTAGCCTTTTCACTTTTCAGGTCCTCAACTATGCCTATTCAAAAACCATGTCAATCTGTAACTCCGTTAGCGCATAATTGAAGGATAAAAATGTGAAAAGTAGCAAATGAATATCCTGCGGGAACTGTTTGTTTTCCCGGAATAAAAAGTAGCCTTTTCACTTTTCAGGTCCTCAACTATGCCTATTCAAAAAACCATGTCAATCTGTAACTCCGTTAGCGCATAATTGAAGGATAAATATGTGAAAAGTAGCAAATGAATATCCTGCGGGAACTGTTTGTTTTCCCGGAATAAAAAGTATCCTTTTCACTTTTCAGGTCCTCAACTATGCCTATTAAAAAAAAAACACGTCAATCTGTAACTCCGTTGGCGCATAATTGAAGGATTAATATGTGAAAAGTAGCATACGAATATCCCGAGGGAATTGTTTGTTTTCCCGGGATAAAAGTAGCCTTTTCTCTTTTCAGGTCCTCAAATATGCCTATCCAAAAAACCACGTCAATCTGTAACTCCGTTGGCGCATAATTGATGGATAAATATGTGAAAAGTAGAATACTAATATCCCGCAGGGACCGTTTGTTTTCCCGGGATAAAAAGTAGCCTTTGTTATTTTTCAGGTCCTTAACTTTACCTGTACAATAAAACCACGTTGATCTAAAACCCCATTGCGCGAATTTGGAAGGACAAATGCGTAAAAAATAGCGAAGCTATCCCGCAGGAACTGTTTGCTTTTCCGGGATAAAAAGTAGCCTATGTGCTATTCCAGACATTAATCTATGTCTGTGTCAAATTTCAGCAAAATCGGTTCATTTGTTGTCGCGTTAAAGAGTAACAAAC
This sequence comes from Oeneis ivallda, assembly GCA_029955525.1. Classification (NCBI taxonomy): domain Eukaryota; kingdom Metazoa; phylum Arthropoda; class Insecta; order Lepidoptera; family Nymphalidae; genus Oeneis; species Oeneis ivallda. The sequence continues at coordinate 107,258 of JARPMR010000020.1, read as the reverse complement.
ATCCATCCATCCATCCATCCATCCAAACATCCAAACATCCATCCTCACAAACTTTCGCATTTATAATATTAATAGGATTAGAGCACAATAAGTATGACAACAACATTTCTAACTTTCGCACGATCAAAACTATATTATTAATTCGATACTACTGTCACCACTGCTTGGGCGGTAAATACTGAAATCAAATTTTGGTATTTCAATGTTTTCTGACAAGGTGTGGTAAGTGTGTATCTTGTATTATTCCATAAAAAAATCAATAAGTGTCTCAAAAGCCGTGAAAACTGGTATCGCACTGGTTATACCTACTTGGGATACAATAGTGCCTCACTTTATGCTTCATAGTGGTAAAGATCCTTGTATGACGTGAACCTTCACTGGGCACATTCCGTCACGCGTTATGTATAATATAGGCTATATTTAGCGAATCATACAGCGACCGCTTGCACAAAGAAGTCGTGGCTCTGCGCTTTCTGAGAAAGCTGCCATTAAAATACATTTACTACTAGTATTGTTTAATATTCCTTTACGTGGTTACGTCGCCGTCGTAACATACGTCTGGCAGCCGTCAGACACGCAGAGCGGATGGAGGCTTTATAGCCGCCTGTGCCACTGAATTGGGGTCTCTTTGAGCATTAAACACGAGTAATGCAGAGGTAAAGTAAAAATTTGGTCCAGCCATTAGTGCGAAAATTTCTCAGCAAAATCTTCTTTCCAAACCGATGGTAGAGTATTGATGTGTCATATGAGCCTACTTGAAATAAATAATTTTAAATTTGAATTTGGTAGCAGGAGAAGGGTCGAAAAGTGTCTAAAGGAGGCCTGCGTCGTGATGTCGTGAGATTAACTGACATTTACGAGTCTAATTAAATTGATGTAAACATTTAGTGCAGTATAATGAAGTCTATAATATGTATTTCAACTCGGCTATCACAATAGTTACACCACAATACATTGGCACTAAACAACTACAATTTCTAAATATATAAAAAGAAAAGGTGACCGACTGACGGACTGACTGATTGATTGACTGACTGATGTATCAACGCACAGCTCAAACCTAGCAGATAGCTATTATAACGTACTCATCCGCTAAGAAAGGATTTTTGAAAATTCAATCCCTAAGGGGGTAAATAGGGGTTTGAAAAATCAAACTTAACGAGAGCGAAGCCACAGGCAAAAGATTTTTATCTATATAAGAAAGGCTGCATTCACTGCTAACTTAATTAACTAAAGACATTTGATTACATCCCCTTTTGTCGTCACACATATATAGCAAAAGGCTCGCATGCGCTGTCCTTATCACTGCGACCACCGCGACATAGCGACAGGTAGGGTAAGTAGGTACAAGATTGGATAGTTAACTATGAAATTACCATCAAAGTATAATATACCATACCAGTATTGAGTTAGAGCTCAATTTTGTGTATGCATTCTTATACGTCTACGTAACGAAAACACTCCAAATTAAAATAGTCTGTATTGAATTTGTGACATTAAATCGATACTATTATGGTTCATTTTACTTTGATTCTAATGTCATAGTTAACTACTAGTGGACCCGCCCCGGCTTCGCACGGGTAGGCTACAAAACAAACACAGTGGTATAATCATCTAGGGCCTGGGGTTAATGATAAAGTCTATGTCTATGGCTAAAACCCTCATATAAATATGGAATGCCTGTATTCGATCGTTGTCCTTTACGTGAGTGACTTTTGCTGCTACCCGTGAAGCATTATGTCCTCTATCTCCTATAATATTTATTAGATCTTCATCAAAATTAGACAAACTATGCCTGATATTATACACTTTTAAATAAAGAAAGAATTATTAAAATCGGTTCATATTTGACTGAGTTATGGAGTAAAATCAACAATAAATTTCATCCCCTATCCTGGAGTAACCTTATGTTTTATCGGGATAAAAACTATCCTATATGTTGACCCGAAGTATCAGCTAAAGCTATACCAAATTTCATTTAAATCCGTTCAGTAGTTTTCGCGTGATGCGCGAACAGACAGACAGACAGACAGACAGACAGACAAAAATTAAATAAAAATCTGTTTTGGGTTCAGTATCGATAATGAAGCATCCCCCAGTTAAAATTTTCAAAATATATTAAATGTACAGAAATCTTTCAGTTACAGTTTTATTATAAGTATAGATATAGATGACGGTCAAACGAATTAAAACTCGGACTTACCACAAGGCTCGAGGTGTGCTCGCAACTTACGACATGCATTAAGGCGCCTTGCGCGACGGAGCACGCGATGCAAGCTCGATGCAAATGAAATGTACGTTCTGATGTGAGCCAGCTGCTCATTCGCACGTTCATTGGAGACATTCGCAATGTTAGTTGTACAAGTGTTACAAGTAGTTAAGTAAAAATATTCGTTTAGCTGTTTCCTTTTGCTCGTAAAACTGTAACGGATTCCGTTTGATACAGATTTTTAAGCTATTACATAGATTTTATCGCGGGCTTTGAACTAGGACAAACAGTTTGAGCGCGGCGACAGAATCAAGAAATTCCGTAACGAGAAAAACCTAACACCGTCGTTCAGTAAGCGTTCAACATTTTAGAGGTTCTCAAGTAGCTCTATTTGGCGCAGTGGGCGAGCGGCCGCTTTCTTTACCGTATGGTTTATGATGTCGCAGGTTCGAATCTCACTCGCAAAGTAGTGACAGTTCGCTTTTCTTGTTTGTTTGTTTTTTAATTGTTTTTTGCATAATTTTTACTATGCAAAAAAAATTGCATAAATATTATAATTGCATAAGTTGATAAAAATGCTATGCAATAGCTTTACCGCGGCAGTCCCCGAGTGCCATTTATTTTTTTTTATTTAGCCTGCCATCTCGTTTGGTGGCGAGTGCCGATGTCGTCTCAAATAGAAGTGGGCTAGTACAGGAGAGTAATTTGGCAGACTTTGATAACACGTTTCTATGCGGTATCGTGCTGAAACGCTATATCACGTAGCGCCACTCGTTTGCCGGTGGGGCAGTAACCATGGCCGGAGCCTCTCATTAGACTAGACTACTCTCCAGATCCCTAACTAAACCTAAGAACAAGTGTAAATTAAAAAAAGTGTGTGTCAGCTCCTGCCTCCGACGCACGACTGGAGTTTACGCGCGACGCTATATCCTTCTCTATGCGCGCGACTCGGGTCCGAGCGCGCTCCGACCGACTTTCGCTTCGGGGACTCTTTCGCACGAAAACCAACCTTATTTACTGAAAGTTAGGGTAGAAATTTCAACGTTGTGAAAAACGTAACAGAAAAACTTAACGTTTTCTCATACCGGGCTGCTAAAATCGATTCTTAAGGAGTAAACTCCAAGAAATATTTTTAAAAAACAAACTTTTACTAGCTGGCGACAACATCACAGACCCTGGATATCATCTAGGACCAGAGTACTTGTCAAGAGAACCAAACGGGCACAAATTCGATGGGGTTAAGCTTTAATTACAGAGTTCCGACAGCCATCTTCCAGCTCCATCATCAGATCAGTTCCATGTCACAATATTATTGCATTGTCTTCCGATTTTTGTGTACATGCACAGTTCAATCGTACACCAGGAAGTGATTCTAATTCATACATTGCAAGTTTTATAAAAGCTTATAAGAAAATCATTTCAATTCTTTGCCCACTTGTTGTGTAATTGAAGGACAAACTAGCAAACAAACACTTTCGAATTTATAGGTACATAATAATGTAGGAAGGTATCTAGGCAAGTATGTCCGCAGGGCGTACGGCGCGACATGTATGCAGGTTCCGTGTAATTAATTGTTGTTTGCGCCGACACACGCGCCGCGCTCGGCCACTAATTTGTAATATCGGCGGAATTATGTAACTTGTGGGGCTCTAACTTGGTGACTCGTATTGACACTCCAGCACGAATCACCTGTTAACATGGAGAAGGTAAACGTTTATTAGTTTATCAACGTAGAGAAATCCTGCGGAAACCCATATTTTTCCAAGATAAAAGGTAGCATAATATTATGTCACTCTTTAAGTCGCCACTATACTTATGCAAAATCACGTCAATCCGTTGCTTCGTTGTTTCTTGATTGAAGGACAAAATAATAAAAAACAATAAACCACTGAAAAAATTCGGCCAAGTGCGAGTCGGACCTCGCTCTTTTAGGGTTCCGTTAAAAAAATTAAATTAAAAAATTTCCATCTACCCACCTACCCATTTTAATTTAATTTTTTTAATTAAATTTAATTTTTATTATTTGTTGTTATAGCGGCAATAGAAATACATAATATGTGAAAATTTCATCTGTCTATCTATTACGGTTTACGAGATACAGCCCTCTGACAGACGGACGGACGGACGGACGGACGGACGGACGGACGGACACCGTAGGCTTAGTAATAGGGTCCCGTTGGTACCCTTTGGGTACGGAACCCTAAAAACAAACTCGCATCTTTTGTAATATTATTACGGGAGCTTGCCATGACTTTCATTTTTTATGATTTTTACATTGATACTATAACAGAAACGCAATAATTGTGATCAACAAAGCTATAAAGTATAACGCAAGTAATTTCCATAATAATATTTTTTTATTAATGCGTAATTAATTCAGTGTGTTAGCTTTTCAAATCTTATCGTAAAGAATAGAGTGCAACATTATTTTTGCAATGGTTCGCACGTACTTAATAAAGTAATTGAACTAAGTACTAAATTATTAAGTTTACTAGAGCAAGCCGTAGGTACAGTAATGCAGAAATGCAATTTATATCGTCAGCGGATATTGATGGGATGCCGGGCATTAATGCCGTAGTAATGAGATAAGCGTTCTTTTGTTACTAATACAATAGATTCAAGTCAAGAATTTCTCTGCTGTAGAAAAATAGGAACTACTAGCTTTGGCACGCGGAGCTGTTTGCTTTTGAGTTCTGGTAGGCTGGAGTTTTATTAAATTGGACCCACACTATTTAAGATCATCAATAACTTTCGCTTAGAAATTTACTGTGGCTACTTTATCCCTCAGTAACAAAATAATGGTTTACTGCTAAATCCTCAAACCCATCTGGCTTTATGGCATACAAATAAGGGGTACCGCCAGCAAATCAAATATACTGATCATACAAAGAGCCCAAAATAGTATGCTTAGAATTATTGCTAATGCTCCTTGGTTTGCTCGTAACACAGAAATACACCAGCACTTGGCACTACCAACAGTCATTGAGGAAATCAATAGTTATAATTCAAAACACAGAAAACGCTTGCTTAGCCATCCTAATCCATTAGCAAATAGCCTCTTAACTATGAAAAAAGTAAAGCGATTAAAGCGGGCAAATGTGCTTGACAATGTGCAGATCTGAGGGCAGTGGTCCTTTCATCTGAAAAAGTTATTACAAATCCCAACAAATCTGATTAAAGTCTATCGACTGATTGCAGATGTTACCAGAAAAAAAAAAACTTTCGATTTGCAAAAAACTAACACAAAGAGTAACAAATTGCAGAAATACAAAACCTTTTCATGAACAAATAATATTATTTTATTACAATGCATGTTCAAAATGACTACAAATATCAAAATAAACAAATTATAAAGAATCTTGTACAACAACTTAAAGTTTGAAAAACACTGTCCTCTATTTTAAACTTTTAAGACTGAAATATTAAAAAAAACGTGGGAACAAAAATAATTATTAAAAACCTCTTTTAATAAAATATTTTACACTGGTGTCGTATAAAAACAAAATGGGTCTTTCTACGGTAATGTCAAGTACAGGGAACGTTTGTACAAACAGTTTGTAAAGCGACACGCAACATTGGGTGCTCGGTGCAGACGACAAAGCGTTGAGTTGAGGCCCGTCGCGTCCACCTCGGCTCTCACCGACACACGTCTCACCGCTCGACCGTCATGCGAACCTTGCTTGCCATCACCACAACAAGGGTTGTGCTTATTACTTCGTCTCCCCAACGCAACAAGAACACGCGGTATAACGCAACAATAATTATAATTATTCTAATTCTAGCGACAGGACAAAGCCTCTAATGTGGCCTCCCGAGTCACGAGCACCACAAAGTGAAGTGCGTTCGCTGAAGATGACGAGTGAACTTGTATGAGCATTGTGTTTGTGAGCGCGCCGGCACTTTGTGGCGTGTTCCACTGTGTGACAGCCGCACGAGCTCAGAAATAAGCTTGTACAGTCATTGTTTAGCTTACTTTCCTCGGTTGAAACGGCGCGGGGTCCCGAACCAGTGGTAGATTCACTTGACGATTCAAAAGCACTTTGTATAAGTTTATTTGAATACAAAATTATTCTATTCTATTCTTAATCTACTATTTACATTTCTTTATTTTGTGAACCGGTGGTAGAATCATAACGTGTCAGCCACAGCTTGACCTACGTGAAAGAAATAAATTTGAATTTATTTCTTATCTCTTTTGTTCTAAAACTGCAACAACACTATATTATTATGATTGTGACCGCATAATGCGTATAATTCTGAACTACAATCACTTGTAAGAGGAGTGTCTAGTGACGAAACGCGACGCGAGTAGGTATTTTCCAAAATGCTATCTGTTTCACAACGCTTCGCTGCCCGACCCGCATCGTGCGATAGAGAGAGTTGCAAGTCCAGGAGTTATTTGCCTAAATTTTATTCTTGAAATATTGTTTCGGGTCATAACGTTTTTACCCCCCTAAACGTTTACAAAATTAGACAATTTTGGTCTCATTAGATTCAGTACACCTTAATCTAGGCTCGTACGTTTCATTTTTTTAGTATTTCAGTTTAGTTAAATTTAAAAAAATAAAATTAGTCGAGGTAGTTTTTTAGTCAAAAATATGGATATTTAGTCACTAATAACTTTTAACATAAGCAATATTTCTTTAAAATTAAAATTTACGGGCATAGTTTTTCATTGTATCTGCAACATTTCAAAAAATTATGAACATTGGACAACATTTACGGGTAGCAAAACGTTATCGCTTTTTGAAGCTTTTTGTATGAAAATTTTCAACTAGACAATCCTCTTGTAACACGTTACAATTATTGGAACGTAGTTCCTTATCGCGCGGTACGGAAGGGGGCTAGACGGAAAAAATTAAGGAAACCGACACGACACATTTTTGAAACGTCATTTTTAGGGTTCCGTACCCAAAGGGTACCAACGGGACCCTATTACTAAGCCTACGCTGTCCGTCCGTCCGTCCGTCCGTCCGTCCGTCCGTCCGTCCGTCCGTCCGTCCGTCCGTCTGTCAGCGGGCTGTATCTCGTAAACCGTAATAGATAAACAGATGAAATTTTCACATATTATGTATTTCTATTGCCGCTATAACAACAAATAATAAAAATTAAATTTAATTTTTTAACGGAACCCTAAAAGAGCGAGGCCCGACTCGCACTTGGCCGATTTTTTGTTGAATGTGAATTTTGCATTGTATTCGGTATTTTCGCCTTAGAACTCGGCGTCTGCATGGCCTAGTGGTTAGGAGAGTCGCCTATAAATTCAACGTCGATGGTTCGAATCCCAGCTCGACAGACTGAATTTTCTATTTTCAATTTTATTTTAAATAATTTCTAAATGTGGAATTTTTCCCTAATTTTTTATTGTATAAATTGGATAACGCCATCTGTGAAAAAACAGTAACTCCACCAGAGTAACTCTTTGGTGTTGTATCAGTGCAATAGAAATAAACTAAAAATAATTCATCGTAGTTAATCAATTTAATACTAGATGACACCACTAGTTTATTACAATTCCTTCACTAATACTACTACTAAGGTACTACGTTCCATCCGGGTGTCCCTTGATACGCCTCTTTTTTATCATAATATGATGGTAAGTAATAAATAATTATTCACAAAAATGCAGGCTAAGATGTAAACACGAGGTTGCAGAAAATTGAGCGTTAATTATACATTTTGCCACAACTAGTGTACAAAACATTCTAAGAAAATTGTGCATCCTTTAATGTTCATACAGTTTAATTAAGTTGGATTCCGCAGACGCAGCGCTCGGCGAGATCATTTGGTATTACGCAATTCGCGGTGAACCCGCTCGCGATTCGCGAATCTCGATTGGCGCCGTTTAATGAAACTGTCTGTATCTGTAATTCTATAGCCAAGAATTCGTCTTCACAGAATTTACGTTTTCTCGTGGATTAAGGGACTTTATTTCAGTGGTAAACATTAGACCCCCACGCGGTGGACCGACGCCATCAGACGAGTCGCATGGTGTCTATGGTTACAGGTAGTACAAGACCGAGGCATGTGGAAGTCAATACAATAGACCACTTATATCGGTTGAAAAAAATAAGTTTATTATTTTTTAAGAAACTGATGAACTGTACTTTTTACCAAACTGATGAAAATGATCTTAAACTTTGGAAGTCGTGACCCAAAGTCCAACATATTGATGCCAGACCTACTTCTTCGTCTTACTTATTTATAACTGTCAAACTCAGCTGCCAGCTCAGGCAGCAGCTTTCATTATCCTGTTATTTCCAATTCAATTAAAATATTTCAAAGGTACCTTTGAAAAGGACCGTTGAAATATTTATTCATCTTTCCTCGTTATGTTTTCTCTCGAATGAGAAAGGTTTAGGCCATAATCCATCACGTTAGTCAAGTTCGAGTTGACATACTTTACAAACCTTTGAAAACATTATGGAGTATATTCTCAGGCATGAAGGTTTCCTCAAGATATTTTCCTTCACCATTAAAAGTGATATCACACACCAAAAACCAATCAATAACTCACTACTAAGCGCAGGTCTCCTCTCAGAGAAGGGTTACAGGCCATAGTCCACCACGCTGGCCTCATGCGAATTAGCAGACTCCATTCACGCGGGAACTCTACAAAAATCCTGGATAAAATGTAGCCTATGTTTTAATCCCGGGTATTAGTTGTCTCCATTCCAAATTTCAGCTAAATCAGTTCATTCGCTGTGGCATGAAAGAGTAACAAACATCCATCCAGCCATCTATCCATCCATACATCCATCCTCACAAACTTTCGTATTTATAATGTAGTAGGATCTACGGATCACTAACAGACTACTGCCCGCGCTCGGCAGCGTCGCTCGCTGAACTACATTTTCATTGGCCATCACACTGAGGCAATCTGAATTGCGGCGGATTTCATTAAGAGAAACAAATGATCGCTGGTGCTGGAGGAATTGATTGCGCAACTACATTGAAATATATCTATAGTATGCAGAATATATTTATTATTAAGCACGTAATTTCCCCAATTTTCATTATTGATGGTTATCTACGATTTGTGTTCAAAATGGCCAGCTATAATTTTATTCACAGATCAAATATATTTATATATTTACTTTACTGGTTAAGGCAAAAAGAAGCAAAATAGAACTGTCTAAAAATTAAAAGATAATAATTAAAGGATTAAAAGGTAATACAAAATTAAAAGATATAATTGGATAGAAGCAGGTGTTACTTTGCAGAAGTTCATGATTAGCAAGAAAAGGTTAGAATTATTTTGCTATAATCCACCAACAGAAAAAATCTGTATGGTCAAACATGCAGTAACAAGCTAAGCACCGCTCACCTTCCCAAGCAAGCAAGAAAGCCAAGTTCCCAAGCAAGCAATGCCACCACCACTCACATGCACCACCACACAAGATTTTTACACTAATATCGACGCACGTTTCGCCCCAACACCGGAGCATCCTCAGGAGATGTCGACTTTACAATGCAGTATTGTTAAACAATATGTTGAAGTCGGATGGGCCTCAATAGAAACGACGAAACCGCAACGCTAGCCCGGAATATACATTTTTATACGCTTTTTATTAGCTTCACTTGTATGTTTGTAACAATGTGACTTGTAACCGACTTCTTTGGGCGCGATTTTGACCCACTTTAAACGGCCAGATTTCGTTCAAACTTTGTAGATTTATCGAGGACCGATGACAATACACTAATTTGAAAAAATAAAAACCAAACTAAAAAGTAGAAAATAAATAATAGTTTAAAAAAACTAAAAACACGCTTTTTATAGAAAACGAAACTAAAAAATAGAAAATAAATTTTAATAAATTTAAATTAAGAATAGGGTCCAAAAATTTCAATAAATATAAATTAATAATAGTGTAAAAAAAAATGTATTTTATTTTAAAAAAAGCGTGGGGTGCTTTTTAAGATATTATCAAAATGATAATCACTCTACTCATATCTGTCAATAAAATATTTATAACTATTGACACCATGCACCCCACGCTTTTTTAAAATAAAATATTTTTTTTTTATTTACACTATTATTAATTTATATTTATTGAAATTTTTGGACCCTATTCTTAATTTAAATTTATTAAAATTTATTTTCTATTTTTTAGTTTGGTTTTCTATAAAAAGCGTGTTTTTAGTTTTTTTAAACTATTATTTATTTCTAATATAACTTAAATAGCATTAAGTAAACCGCGAGAGTGCACGCAATCCATCACGGTGGCATTCCGCCGATCATTCGTCTCAGCTAAGCTACGCCGCGATTCCGATTACTTACCTACTGCTACTAATTAAAACTTTCTGAAAACTGAACAAACTAATTTATACTGGTGACTTGTGCCGCGTAGTAGGTATACTTTGATGAACCTTCATCTTTTTATACATGATTTTAGTTTTAAACGCAGAAAATCCTAATGATTATTAGCTCTTATAGAATAGAGACGATTCTATTCGATAAATTATTTGTTAAATAAAAAAATTGGTTGTCTGTAAAGTCGGTTTACTGACGATAGTTGAACGTGACAACGTCTTAAGAAAATACTGATGGAATGGTAGCATTTTTCAAAAGAAAATTTTAATTTCATTTGTTTAATAGATTTGTATGTATATAGAGAAGGAGGTAATTGGAAATCACAATGAAATTGATCAAGTTAGATTTATTTGTACGCATAAATACAATTATGTCAATTTTTTTCGATTGAATAGTAAAGCCATCGATTTTTTACTCATCGTGAAATAGTTCTATTAACTTATTGGTGTAATTTTGTCAATTATAGCATAACCTACAATCGCTGCACTAGCGGACCGATGCTATTTATTTTAATGATGAAAGCACGAATATTCGACAATATATCACTGAATATATAATTAATATCGAAAGAATCATTACCTTTATCGCTGTAATTATCGTTGCTATAAACAATTGACACCACATTCACTTTTCACTGCACTTGATACTCGATCAAAACATGTAAATCCACGCAGACGCATCGCTCACTCAAGTAGGAGAGAGACGGATGTCGAACGCTGCCGAACGCAAAGGCCGATTGTGCCTCTTTGTCGCTCGTTCCGCGCTCTCGCTTGCACTTCAAGCCTTACATGGAACGCCTCAGAGCGAGGTACGCCGCATGAGTCAAGTTTTTTCGTGCGTGCAGCCGGCTCTATCGAATTATAAGACGTTGTCACGTCAAAATTATTTAATACATATACTAATATCCTATTAATATTTTAAATGCGATCGAATATAACTTTACGTCAATTACTGCTAAGTGCCGATTTCACCAACGTCGGCTGATGTTTATCCTAGGCATAAATTGGGTGTTCTGAAAGTTTTTGTATTGAAAATACTGTCAAAATATCAAATTTACGCTTGGATAAGACTTATTTCACGTTGGTGAAATCGGTTCGCACGACCGATTTCGATAAAATTTCAATTGGACCACCTGGAAAGTATACTCTTTGAAACAGAAAAGAATTTTCCAAATCGGCTCACGCATCTTCGAGTAATCGGTGAACATACATAAAAAAGATTCCGACGAATTGAGAACCTCCTCTTTTGAAGTCGATTAAAAAAAACACGTACAATCTGAGTATCTTTAAAAAAAGAGTGAATAGGCATCTTCTAGGCAAACGCATCCCATCTTAGGCCACATCACTTTCCATCAGATGTGATACTGGTTAAGCGTGTAACTATAATGGAGAAAAAAATTGGTTGTCTGTAAAGTCGGTTTACGATAGTTTTACGTGATAACATCATAAAGAAACTTTATGAAACTTTTATGAATTGAATTGAATAATTATTATCACTGAATTATCATTATTTTGTGTAATACAAAGAAGAAGTTAATTGAAAATTACAATTTTCTATCGCTTGTTCCGCGCTCTCGCTTGCACGCTTAGGCTCAGGCGGAACGTGGCACTTTTTCGTGCGTGCAGCTGATGTTCATCTATTTATAAGACGTTAGCACGTCAGAAAAGTTGCTATAATATTTTCATCTTATTAATATTCGATTCTTAGAGTGTAAACAAGGTAACCCTCGAGTTCCTCTCGACGCGAGGAGCACCCAGTGAGGCGAGAGGGTTGAGGAGCGGAGGGGGGGGGGGTCTGGACCAGCACTTCATCATCACCGCATTAATATATAACGTGTGAGCACTCGGCGGTGACGCGCCGCTTGAAGAGGGTCCGGGGGTCCGGGGTGTACTGAGCTACGTTTAGCTAAACACACATAGATAATTTATCTTTGCGGTTTCGCAATGTGGTTATGTCTGCTAGGGTTTTAAGATTAATGTAAGTTTACAAGCAATGAACACAACACGAATATAAATTGTATGGTACAATAATTTCTATGCTAGCTTTTGCCGGTGATGCGTTAGCATCGAGTTACGTTTTTAATAATCCCTTATTTTTCCGGGATTGAAAGAAACCTTTGTTACTCTCCAGGTATTTAACTGTACCTTTTCTCTATTGCTCCTTGAGTTTGATTGAAAATAAATCTACAACGCGAATGCTTCCACATTAATTATAAAATTAGTAAAGATTTCCAAAACCTGCACACCTGAGAGTTCTCCATAATGTTTTCAAAGGTGTGTGAAGTCTGCCAATTCGCATTGGGCCAGCATGGTGAACTATGGACTATAACCCTTCTCTGAGAGAAGACCTGCGCTCAATAGTGATGGATTGCTGATGAATGAATGGATTTCAATGTACGGCATACCGAATTACCGACGGCACTGCAAGGGATTGCCAGATCAGCTTAAAGCTATCATGGGCAGAATCTATACCCACGTCTAACTGTTTGGGAGTTGATCAGAGAACAGACTTCACATGAAGATCATTAATTAAGACTATAACTTTAACATCACCGTTAATAACACCTACAGTTTGGAACTGTATCGTATTTGCCGCTTATTGTATTGAACGCTCCATTGAGCTCCAAAGAGCGTGCAAAGACTTCTACATCAAGACAGAACAAGAAATCTTGACCGCTATTGTAATCTACGCTCCACGGAGCTACGAAGCAACGCCGCTACGGGCTACGGCGTAGCCCGGCCGCAGGCGTAGCTTGTTAGCGTTTGTTGTTTGTTTTGTCGTAGTCTTTCGAATATAATAGAACGAGTTGATAGACTCTCACTGAATTTCCGAAACAATGCGAATACGACCTTTGTGCCTTTGATCTCGTCCTTTAGTACTTCGGCTAGCACGAAACTTGAAGGTCTAGCTGCGAAGTAAACACCCTCAGCTTAAACATAATATAACTTATATTAATTATTTATTATTATACGCTTCGAAAATATTTGTTTTAACTGTTACCTTAACATTGACTGCCCACACACAAAATAATATTATTATGTTTTCCCCGTGATCCTATCTGGAAATGAAATAGTTATTTAACAAATTATTATCAATAACATACATTAACATACAACTTACAGAATCGAAGCCAGCCCAGAAGTTAATGATAATACTACCAATTACGGTCAAACGAGTAAGCGATAAAACTTACAAATTTTGATTGATAGAATCGCTTTACGAAGCCGGGGCCGGCCTATCGCGTCCGGGTAATATATTACTGCTGGGTATTTTATTCATATTGTTTTTACTCCCGGTAGGGGTAATTTGTTGAAAATATAATTTGTAAATTGTCTCCGGACTGATCTGGAGAGAGGCTTTGGCCATAGCTCGTTACACCGTACAAACAAAAACGTGCCACCAAGTAATTTAGCGTTCTGGTACGAAGCTGCGTAAAATCATCATCATCGTTTAAGTCGTCATCACCATCATCATCATTAGCAACCCATCAACGGCTCACTAGCGCAGGTCTCCTCTCAGAAAAGGGTTACAGGCCATAGCCCACCACGCTGGCTCAGTGCGAATTGGTAGACTTCATACACCTTTGAGAACATTATGGAGAACTCTCAGGTGTGCAGGTTTCCACGCGATATTTTCCTTCACCGTTTAAGCTTGGGATATTTAATTTCTTAAACGCACTTATCTTACAAAAGCCAGAGGTGCCCCGGATCGAACCTGTGACCCCCAGAAAAGGAGACGTAGTACTAACCACTACACTATCACTGCTTCCGTTTAAGTATTGGGTTTAAATTAAAACTGCCATAAGTAAGCCATGGTCACGGTCGCTTTCCACTAGATGCGATGAGACCTGACAAAGTCCCTACGTCCCCTCATCCTTCCCCCTCCCCGCACTACCCGCGCCCCGCGCCGCTCTGCGAATCCGCTTTGATGTTCTGTTTAATTAATTCCACTCCGGGGTGGCGTGTTCACAATGTTTTTGTAACAAGAACCGAATAAATTCTGCTTTAAAAATTACTATCCACCCGTTTTCATAATTCGTCAGCCGTCACACGGAGTTACTGAAATAAATTTTATTTTATTACAACTTGGTACGAACAGCCGAGACGAAAATGAAATGATTTTAATAAATAATCGCCTCCGTCGCTTGTTTGAGCTGGCGTTCGTAGCGACAGCTCCCGGGAAATTAACATAAAAATATCATTTATGTTGAAATATACGAGTATGTATGTATGTCTGTGAGCATAGTGTGAAGTTTCGCCGCCTGGTGCAAAGCCGGCCATGGTTTTTAGAACGAATTAAATATTATGATATATAATTTTTTAATAATTTTTATCTTTCTTATTTTTTGGAATTTTCCCTTTATTTGTGCTGTTATTAGACCTTGCTTTTTGCCAAATTTTGTGATTCTAGGTCAACGGGAACTACTATATTATAGGTTTTCGACCCAAAACCTATAGGATACTTCCGGTTGACCTAGAATTGTCAATTTTATTTAAAAGCAAGGTCTTACAGCATATACAATAAAATTCCGAAAAATAAAAAAAAATTTAAAATTAAGGGTGGTACTTACAAGTTTTCGCGAAAATCTAAATTTGCCCATATCTTTTTATCATATTGTCCCAGGACCTTGATTCTTATAAACCTAATAGGGACTATAGACCTCAGTATCTAGTATAAATTTCAACTTGCTAGGTCCACCCGTTCCTGAGAAAATCGGTGGTGACACACGGACAGATAGACTGACAAGAGAGTGATCTTATAAGGGTTCCTTTTTTTACCTTTTGAGGTACGGAACCCTAAAAATAGACAACAGTGGTAATGGGATGAGCTGTCGTCAGATGCGAAACTGTGCTATCTGAATAGCGTAATAATTCCTCAATAACAAATAACGGATTTTGCTGATTAACGAAATTTTCTGATGCTCAATATAATTATTGTAATAAAAAAATATTGTGACAACACCCACCAAAGGTTGACACGGACTATTGTCAATATCTTTTTGTTAGTTTTGAAGAATCACAAGTTAGAATTACGTAGCATAAATTATTGTCTAAATTATTATCCTCTTACAATATAGTTTTCTTTCAATTCCCAAATTCAATTGTTACGTTCCCTCAAATATGGTTGAGCGAAGCAATGGCTGGATCATGCGTCATGCTCGTGAACGGGTGCCACCGTCGGAAGCGGGGCTGCTGGTCTGCCAGTCTTGACATGTATTGAATATTGTACTTATGTATTTTTGGAGTTGTTCTATAAATATTATATCATCGTATTTTTGGAAATATTCTATTCTAACAAGTTGCATGGGGATTTACCCCATGCAACTTGTTAGAATAGAATATTTTATTTCTATTTATAGAATATTTTATTATTTATTATTCGGCATGGCATCCAGCTGCCCACAAGATATTATAAAAAGTTATTAAAATGTAAATACATATTACCTACAAAAAATATTGTAAAATGTGTAATTTTGAAAAGAGCAACTGCTGAGTTTCTTGCCGGTTCTTCTCAGCAGAATCCGCTTTCCGAACCGGTGGTAGAGTCATGACTTGTCATAAGCGCCACAGGTTGGCCTACATGAAATAAATGATTTTGAATTTGAATTTGAATAAAGTTTTTCATTTATCAATAATATTAAAGTCAATCAGTTAATGCACTAAGAGTTTTTTTCTTCTCCTTTTTTATGTTCTAATAAATAAATAATTAATATAATTTGTCAATACATAGAACAGTATTATTTTTGATGTTTTCCGTAACCGTTTTAGTATGTGATATTTAATTGCTTAAACTCACATAACTCCGAAAAGTCATAGCCTGGCCGGGATCGAACCCTTGACTCCGCGAACAGGATATCGCAGTTGTAACCAACACGCTCTCGCTGCTGGAGTTTACGTGCGAGTTTTCTGAGAGCACTTTCTTGACTCGGATCGCGCGCGAGCGATGTCATAACTCATAATGAATAGCAAGTACGATAATTAAGAGAGGAAGAGCTCCTCGCGAGAGGCAATCACCATGAATCATCGGCCTGATGCGTTCCTCCTGCGATGAATATTTGCCGCGCTCCCCCGGGGGGCTGCGGGGGGCTGCGGGGGGCAGCGCGGGGCGGGCGGGGCGGGGGCCTCACACGCGAGTATTCATAGACGTTGTTTCTTCAGATCGTTATTTTCTCGAGATTTCGGCCACTCGCGATGTGATGTGCAGGTTCTCAGACTCTTAATTTGCGTAAACGGTATGAGTCAGTACTAAACAACTCACTCGCAAGCCTCGTGTTCAGCTATTAAAGTGCCTGCAGAATACGCTTTCCGAACGGTGGTAGAATCATGACGTGTCATAAGAGCCACAGGTTGGCCTACGTGAAATAAAATAATTTTAAATTTGAATTTGAAAACGAAGGCACAACCTGGCTTGCTGACAAGTGACAATTAAAAAAATACTTTGTATATAAAATTCATTCGATACTCAAAATAAGTTTCTCTGCACTTCCGTTCATCCGTTTTCTCATAAAAATAGTTGATTTATAAAATATACGGTTCGGTTTAATATTTTATTTTTGAACATTTACTGAAAATCACAAAAAAATCTTAAAATGCCTACCAGAATACGTAGAAGTGAAGCATCGTCTTTGTACATTGTACGCACGCACATATTATTACAGCCTTTTAACAAATCAAAAAGGTTTCATGAGAACTTGTGAGGCGTACATAATATGTTGAATGATTCAAAAGAGGTTTCAGCGAGCGTGTACTGCTTCAATAAAGCGTAATTACATGACATGGAGAGTATTTAATTGTACAATAGAGTGAATTTACCGGGAATTTAGTGAACCGTGACATGCCAAGGGCACGGTCACACCGTCGTCTATTGTATGTTAAATTATGTCGCTTTACCGTCCCCTTATATTTTTATAATCATATACATCATAGTAATATCATTTTAGAATCTGAATTATTATATAGCTCAACGATTAAAGGTGCGGAAAACGTAGATATTATATTATGTACTCATTGGGAGCGGACTGAAACTTAAAGGTCAACAGTTCCATTCCCACTCGTGGCACTATTGCCGTACCTATTCCATACACAAGCTTTCCGCTTATTCGGATGGGAGAGGAAAGTATTAGTTACGTTCAACTTGGGAAATGTTCTTCAGACCAAACTTTCAAACCAAAAACAAAGTCAGGTTCTTAAAAATTCATCAGCAACCCGTTGTTTCAGATAAACACTGTCACTCTAGACCTTGTCTAGGTCTATGCAATATATTGAGTTCTGCTGCGCCGTTGTTAGGTGATTGACGAACAAACAGACACACTTTCAGTCCACACTTCATCCTGCAAAGCACCTGAAGGGCGCCCTCTCCGGGAGGCCTGTGTGACCACAAGCATCCCTCACGCCGCTCTCTGCCGTCTCGTTGTGAGCGAGCCCGCGCCGCGCCGTTCGACATAATTGACGAGCAAACAGACACACTTTCAGTCCACACTATATCCTGCAAAGCACCTGAAGGGCGCCCTCTCCGGGAGGCCTGTGTGACCACAAGCATCCCACACGCCGCTCTCTGCCGTCTCGTTGTGAGCGAGCCCACGCCGCGCCGTTCGACATAATTGACGAGCAAACAGACACACTTTCAGTCCACACTATATCCTGCAAAGCACCTGAAGGGCACCCTCTCCGGGAGGCCTGTGTGACCACAAGCATCCCTCACGCCGCTCTCTGCCGTCTCGTTGTGAGCGAGCCCGCGCCGCGCCGTTCGACATAATTGACGAGCAAACAGACACACTTTCAGTCCACACTATATCCTGCAAAGCACCTGAAGGGCGCCCTCTCCGGGAGGCCTGTGTGACCACAAGCATTCCTCACGCGCTCTCTGCCGTCTCGTTGTGAGCGAGCCCGCGCCGCGCCGTTCGACATAATTGACGAGCAAACAGACACACTTTCAGTCCACACTATATCCTGCAAAGCACCTGAAGGGCGCCCTCTCCGGGAGGCCTGTGTGACCACAAGCATCCCTCACGCCGCTCTCTGCCGTCTCGTTGTGAGCGAGCCCGCGCCGCGCCGTTCGACATAATTGACGAGCAAACAGACACACTTTCAGTCCACACTATATCCTGCAAAGCACCTGAAGGGCACCCTCTCCGGGAGGCCTGTGTGACCACAAGCATCCCTCACGCCGCTCTCTGCCGTCTCGTTGTGAGCGAGCCCGCGCCGCGCCGTTCGACATAATTGACGAGCAAACAGACACACTTTCAGTCCACACTATATCCTGCAAAGCACCTGAAGGGCGCCCTCTCCGGGAGGCCTGTGTGACCACAAGCATCCCTCACGCCGCTCTCTGCCGTCTCGTTGTGAGCGAGCCCGCGCCGCGCCGTTCGACATAATTGACGAGCAAACAGACACACTTTCAGTCCACACTATATCTTGCAAAGCATCTGAAGGGCACCCTCTCCGGGAGGCCTGTGTGACCACAAGCATCCCTCACGCCACTCTCTGCCCTGTCGTTGTGAGCGAGCCCGCTCCGCGCCGGTCGACATAATTGACGAGCAAACAAACACACTTTCAGTCCACACTATATCCTGCAAAGCATCTGAAGGGCACCCTCTCCGGGAGGCCTGTGTGACCACAAGCATCCCTCACGCCGCTCTCTGCCGTCTCGTTGTGAGCGAGCCCGCGCCGCGGCTGTCAACATAATTGACGAGCAAACAGACACACTTTCAGTCCACACTATATCCTGCAAAGCATCTGAAGGGCACCCTCTCCGGGAGGCCTGTGTGACCACAAGCATCCCTCACGCCACTCTCTGCCCTGTCGTTGTGAGCGAGCCCGCTCCGCGCCGGTCGACATAATTGACGAGCAAACAAACACACTCTCAGTCCACACTATATCCTGCAAAACACCTGAAGGGCGTCCTCTCCGGGAGGCCTGTGTGACCACAAGCATCCCTCACGCCGCTCTCTGCCGTCTCGTTGTGAGCGAGCCCGCGCCGCGCCGGTCGACATAATTGACGAGCAAACAGACACACTTTCAGTCCACACTATATCCTGCAAGGCATCTGAAGGGCGCCCTCTCCGGGAGGCCTGTGTGACCACAAGCATCCCTCACGCCGCTCTCTGCCGTCTCGTTGTGAGCGAGCCCGCGCCGCGCCGTTCGACATAATTGCGTAATTACTCGCGCCCGCCCCGCCCCGCCTGTTCCGCGGTCATTAATACAAATGGCCCTTCACGCTCATTACACATACAATACGATAATGAGTGATTGAGAACTTATGAGTTGCTAGCCGTACAATTTTCATAAAAAGAATTGGAAAATGTAACTAGTACATAGATTTAGGTTTGGTAGTCGCTTCGCACATGCCAGATACCGTCAACGTACTAGTAAATTGCGGCAACTCGTATTGACGTACCCACATAGTCTCGTAGCAGCCAATGTTTGACGTACCCACATAGTCTCGTAGCAGCCAATGTTTGACGTTTTCAAACTATGATAAATAATATTACGTTGCCGCATTTAAGGAGCTGTTGTTTGTAGAAAGGACGGTATCTAGTTGGGACTAAGCTACCGATCCTAAATATATCAACTAGTATATCTCTGGTCCCTGAGACAAAATTGTTGGACTCAAGCGGCAAAAGATCTATGTCTAGCAGAAGACGTCTTTTGGTTTAGACTGTTCATCGCTTCACCACGAGTTCACGCCAGGAACAGTTGACATATTGTATTATTTGTACATTGTCGTACTAGCAACATACCTAGCACGAACTTTTGCATTCAAACCTATCACCATATAGTTTGCAGTCCACAACCTTTACCTACGTGCTATAGAGACTGTGTCTGTACTACACCTACCCGGAAAGTTGAAAATAATTAAAATACCCGTCAAAGGACTTTAATCTTCGAAGAGCTTTCCTTTCGCCCCGGCAGTTCCTTTCTTCGACGTAGAGGACCTAAATGAACATTTTTTGTACATCATTGAATAGAATAGAATATAAATGTTTTTTATTCAAATAAACTTTTACAACTGTTTTGAATCGTCGATGAGTCCACTGGTTCGGAATGCCCTTCCTGCTGAGAAGAACCAGTAAGAAACTCGGCGGTTGCTCTTTTCAAAACAAGTTTGAAATTCAATAAATACTATGCTCTGCATGCAGTGTTTCCACAATAAGTGGAAGTTCCACAAAAGCATATACCTAATTATAATTCAATACATGTTAAAGCGGGCAGACAGAAAGTAGCCCCATTCCTGTCGGTGGTACCCGTTCTTTTATTAAGTTGCCTATAGAGGTTCGCTCCACCTTCTGACCAGTTTACTAATGTAAACTAAACTAAAAGTTTCGTTTTCCGTCTAGTAAACTAAAGCATTAGGATCTACGGGCTAGTACTAGTAAATACCTCTCCTTGAAACACGAAAGAGTACGCCAAAATTGGAGCAAGGAAGTGTAATCATTGCCATAAAAATGTTGGCCCCGTCGACCACCTGGTTCTTACTCGTTCGCTTATTTCAACCCTAGAGGACTTTTATTTGCAATCGACTGACTTTTAATTTTTCAATAGTTTG
The DNA here is from genome assembly GCA_029955525.1 of Oeneis ivallda. Classification (NCBI taxonomy): domain Eukaryota; kingdom Metazoa; phylum Arthropoda; class Insecta; order Lepidoptera; family Nymphalidae; genus Oeneis; species Oeneis ivallda. Next base: position 86,190 of record JARPMR010000020.1, on the reverse strand, counting down.
GACAATTTTTAATTAGTAGGAGCTTGGTACACAAGTTCAAAGGTTTAGTCGACGCAGCGCGATCCGACGAACCTATAAGAGGAGATCGTAGTACCATTTTCCAATTACAGGAGTTTAATGACAAAAGAACACCTTAGAGTCTAAGGCTTAGACGGAATGGAGTAATTTATGTTAATGAGAGGAACCTGCTGGTGGATTCCACAAATACCTATTCTTAGCATTACTTGCGTCCTTACTTATATCCTTAACATAATATTGCAAATAAGTGTGTTTGATGGTTTTTCCTTTTATCAGCAATAACTCAACTTCACTGGATATAGTTAAAAAGCTGAGGGCTGACAGAGGGGACATACAAAAGGTTTCCGCGGGATTTTTGAGACCTGTCTCTGTGCAGACAAAACTCGCGAATAAAACCTTGCAGCTTTGGCTACGTAGCACGTAACAACATACATTATTCTTCGTATAATTTACAATTTGAGAAGCGAATAATGTTATTATCGTGTCACGGCACGCGCGGCCGTCTGCGGCTCGCGGGGCGGCGCGTCACGCCCGCGACGCGCGTCACGCCCGCGACGCGCGTTCACAGCCCGCGACGGAAAAATTCGTATATTTTGATTTAGTGTTACGAGGTGTAGACTCGTGATACGTGAGCTGTTAAAGGTTTAGGTGTGAGAAATCGCATTTTTATCCACCTCACGAATGGCAATATTATAATAATTTTGTTGTTTTTTTTATTGGAAAATGTGTAAGTTCCTATTACTTTTAACCGACTTCAAACCTCAAAGGAAGAAGTTATCAATTCGTCGGAATATTTTTTTATGTATGTTCACCGATTCCTCGAAGACGCCTGAACCGATTTGGGAATTTTTTTTGTTTGAAAGGGTATACTTTCCAGGTGATCCCATTTAAATTTTATCGAAATCGGTCGAGCAGTTTATAAAAAATCAACATATAAATTATATACATTGTAGTGGCGCGGGTGCTTGAAGTCGGTTTTTTAAAAATATTTTTTATATTAAATTATAAATTCAGTTAAAAACAATTACGATGCGTCTGAAATATATTTTTGGTGGCAGGAAACCAAAGATAATAGTAGTCGGCCAATCCGCACTCGGCCAGTTTGTTAAACTGTGGACCTGCAGGGTGCTGCGATGAATTGAAATGGTGGTACTACTCGTAGTACATAATAGTTACTCAAAAGAAAATAATGAAACAGGTCAGAGGCCGACAGAACGACGCGTGGCCATGGTGATGTATTGAATTATGCGTGTGTATTTACAAGTTTTATTGAAATGTAAAATAAAAAAAATTGGTTGTCTGTAAAGTCGGTTTACGGATGATAGCCTACGTTAGACGATAGTTTTACGTGATAACGTCATAAAGAAACATTGATGAAATATTGCATACTTTTATGAATTGAATTGAATTACTGAATTATTATTATTTTGTATAATACAAAGAAGGAGTTAATTGAAAATTACAATTTTCTCTAGTCAAGCCAACGGTGGGGCCGATCGTGCCTCTCTATCGCTTGTTCCGCGCTCTCGCTTGCACGTGCAGGCTCAGATGGAACGTGACACTTTTTCGTGCGTGCAACCGGTTTTCAATAATATAAATGAAATAGATGTCATATAAAATGTATTAAATAGATATTTTTGACAAATTGGCTGGTTCGTTCTGACGCCGCGCGGGTTACGGTAAATATTAGAGGGGTAACGCCAAGTAGAGGGGGAAAATAAAGATTCCTTTTGAACTATGCAAGTTTCATTCGCAAATGTTTGCGAATATTCATATTCGTCGGCGCCCAAATATGTGCTTCGATAATCAAGAACGAGCAACGCGCCTGTGAAATGTTTTTTCAGTATTTTTAGTCACTATTTAAAAGTAAAATATTGGAGAAAGGCGAACTTTACGAAGGTAAACTTTTATAAAACATTTCTAGGAATGTTTATTTTTGACGTTTTAACGTCTTATAAATCGATGAACACAGTCACGTTCCGCCTGAGCCTGAGCGTGCACGCGAGAGCGCAGAACAAGCGATAGAGAGGCACGATTGGCCCAAGCGTTGGCTTAGAGAACGCCCGCCGCCGGGCCCGCCAGTCATCGCGTGCTCGCTGTGGTTAGCGGTCATCAATGTTTCTTCATTACGTTATCACGTAAAAATATCGTCAGTAAACCGACTTTACAGACAACAAATTTTTTTGTGATTCACAAATTGTATTCAGACTATTCAGAACCTTAGATGTATAATGCGCGGTTTATACAGAAGCGGCCAGAGTGGGGACTTTACGTAGCTAATAATAATAATTATTACTATCCCTCACAGATCAAGTGAAGCGTTAGCAACACACGGGACGTTTCTCCATCGCGGCCGTCAGAGAAATGAGACATTATTTCTGATCGAATTCGACACGAAGTGAACGGTCTGTGCCCAGGCGCCAAACTGGATGAGTGGTAAAAGTGCCAACCTGCACTAATTGGCCTACGCGGTTGACTGTGCAGTACACCATTCCCATTCTGAGACGAGACCTTTACCCTGTAGTGAGGCGGCGATGACCGGAGATGATGATGATTACTATCTACTGTTTATAAATTTCTAATGAATATGAAATGAATATTAGTTTTCAGTTTGATGCCTTAACATAGGTAGCATAAGTATGTCACGCACTCTTTAAACATTTCTGTGGTGGTGTCGTGTGATGCGGCGGGTTGTTATATTCCCTCAAATATGGTTGAGCGAAGCAATGGCTGGGTCATGCGTCATGCTCGTGAACGGGTTCCACCGGCGGGAATGGGGCTACTTTATGTCTGCCCATCTTAAGATAGAAGTTAGTCGGTATGCATTTTTGGAACTTCCCTCATTGTGGAAACACTGCATGCAGAGCATAGTATTTATTGAATTTCAAACTTGTTTTGAAAAGAGCAAAGTTTCAAACAACCCAGCGTAATTGAATTATTTGTGTGAAGGATTTGAATATGGCACACGATGAGATAACCTAAGCGTACGATTGAATGGGTCACTGAAGACGATAATATAATTTAATTGCACCTCCATAATCTATAACGGTTTAGTGCATCGAATGCTGCAGCTGATTGTCGAGAATAATCATCCACGTTTGAGAACTCTATTGTCGTACCTATCGAATGATCAAATTATATTAAAGCTATTTACGATATGTGATTTACTTACGTCAGCTATTTCTGTTATATGTATAATGATTGACTTTTTAATTAATAATTAATATATCGGAAAAAGTAGAATAATAATAAATGCACCACCTACGCACACATGATTGTTTGAAGTTAAAATTACAATATCGTCTAAAGAACATTAATATCTACCATGTAACCTTTACAAGAAAATTAATGTAATTATAATGCAAAAAATTAAAATCGCAATTTTTTATTTTTAATTTCCACGATACAAGTTACATGAGAGTCGTGCGCGTTCAAACTTAAGTAGAGCAAGGTTGATTGTTTTCCTAAGAATGTAATGATCTGAGGGAACTTTATGAAATTGGGATAATATAACAAATAGAGAAACTAAACGTAAGATACATTCAATTGAGTTTAACAGTTCCAATATCCGTGGAGTCAATCTCGTAAAGTTAACGCAAATATTCAAGTGTTCCAAATCCTCAGGTACCTACGTCATGAATTTAGCTATTGCCTATTATGCGTGTTGCCGCGCTGTTCTGTAAACGCGTCTCTTTCAACGTTGAACCTGCTACTGTATAAAACTTTGTGTTGTAAATTTGTCTAGTGTTTCTGCGTCTAAACAATATTATTTTAAGAAACGGGTACCATCTGTAAGAGTTATCTCGCAAAACGTAGTGGTGATTCCAAAATTATCATCACGTCACATTCGCACGCATGTTTCACACCAATTCAAGCTTATTTAAGGCAAGTGATGAGTTGAGGCATCTCTTAAGTAGCACCAGCGTTTTCTCTATGTTTGTAAGATCAGTTTGTTTCGACGAAGAACTCAACGATGAGCGAAGTAACTTCAGTATAGCGAGTGTGGTAAACGCCGCGGAGTCGCGTCGCGCTGAACGGGCGACGACTTCAGCGGAGCGGTCACGTGCCGCGACGTACGCCCTTACACAGGCGGCGGCCTCGACCACTGACATTGCGCTTACACGTTATGCATTACAAACTATCTCAGCCGTTCCGGTTGAGCAAGCTACCAACTCTATCACAAATGTGAAATCTGTGTACTATAACAGACACTTTCAACTATACATTCTATCCTATTTCACAAAACACCATCAACGAAATAATATTAATAACAAGAAGTTGAATACATATTAAGATATTATTGTTTGCGCCAAAGTAATGTTAAGTATGAAAATTATTTTGAATTATATTTTATATATAGACTGTATTTCTGAGGTTAAAATAAAACTATGGTGCTGAAAACAAATGAATATGAAGAATTTGAAGGAAAACTGCACTTACTTGATCGACTCGAAATTGAACACGCGGTCAGGTAGATGTCGCGATGTTTTCCAGTTCTCCCATTCGCAAATCGCAGGCACCACAGTTTATTTTAGGGCACAAACACTTAACACGGATTATTTCCGAAGAGATCTCAATAATGCTTACACTAGCGGCACGCTATGATGGCCGGTTTGACGTTTGTCCGCTCATGAAGTTCCGTATTAATTGATAACGACTTTGAAGGAAATAATTGTATTACTTTATTGACGATAGTGATGTGCAGAGATTCATAAATTTTATCGAATGTAGTTTTAGGTTTAGGACTCAAAATTTATTTATTAAATTGATTTCTAAAATGTATACAAGTGTAGAAAAATCAGTTTGCACCATTTAAGGGGTGAATGTACTTGTGAATATGAACAATTTTCACTATGTGGACAAACCTCTGAAATCGCAAAAAAATATCAGCTGTTTCATACAAAAGGTAAAATTTTTATTTTTATATGATATATACCACAACTCGGCATTTGGTTTTCTAAATTGAAAATTTTTAAAAATGGAATCTAATACGATCGTCACATAGGATCGCTGGCTAGCACAACTACTACCTCCGGCAAACTCGCGTCAATGCTCAATGCAAAACAAAGCAGTTTCGAATTGACGTTGCTTCGAAAAGTATAAACTGTCAGTGCAATGCGATTGTGATATAGTTTTGACCTGGCTTTGGATTTCAAATATTGATACTGCATTACTGTTGACCCTTGCTCGTTAATTTGGACTCTGTTCAAGCCCTTTGTTGTGGATTTCGTCGATATGACCGAACGTACGCAGAGAACTGTTCTAAATAGTCAGACACGTGAGTTCGTAATACGCCTTCGTAACTATTTCGATCGTGAAGCTCAAAATGGAGGGCCAATTTTACCTATAACGTCAGTGGTTGAACGCGTAGCTGATGCGCTTAATATTGGACAACGAACTGTTAGACGGATAACTAAAAAAAAATATGGCGAGACTGGCACAGAAGAAAATAAACTTCACACACCAAAAAAGAGAAAACGAGCAAAACCAGTCGTAGGCATCGATAGCTTTGATGCCGATGCTATCCGAAGACATGTTTACGGCTACTATTTACAGAAGGAGTATCCAACAAGAAAAAAGTTGGTGCATTCACTGAAGGAAGCTGGATTATTCTTCGGTGGGGAAAGTTCTTTAACGAAGATTTTGAAGACCATTGGATTTCGATACAAAAAATGTAACAAACGCAAAATATTGATGGAAAGATTTGATATAGCGATGGCAAGGTATACTTTTTTACGGCAAGTGAAAGAAATCAAAAATTGGCAAAATGTTGTGTTCTTGGATGAAACATGGCTTAATGCTAACCATACTGTAGGCCGTTCTTGGAACGATGACACAGCAGCATCTACTTCCAAAGTTCCTGTAGGAAAAGGATCGCGACTTATAATTTGTCACGCCGGAACCATCAACGGGTTTGTCGAAGGTTCTCTCATGGCTTTTGCGTCAAAAACCACTGGAGACTATCATGAAGACATGAATGGAGAAAAGTTTACTGAATGGTTTACCTCAATGTTGTGTAGCCTCCCTGAACCATCTATTATAATTATGGACAACGCCCCATACCACTCGATGCAAATTGACAAGCCACCTGCCCAATCCCAAAAGAAAGCTGATATCGTCGCATGGCTTCGTAAAAATGGCGTAGATGCAAACATGAATATGTTAAAAGCGGAATTAGTACGTCTTTTAAAAGAAAACAAACCAACCAAGATCCGATACGTCATTGACGAAATAGCATTAGAACATGGGCACAGAGTTATACGGTTACCGCCTTACCATTGTGAGTATAATGCGATTGAGTTGGTGTGGGCTCAAATTAAGGGATATGCTGCAAGACACAATACAGAACCCCCATTTACCACAAAAAAAATGCTAAAATTATTAGAAGAAGCTTGTGAACATGTGACTAAAGGAGACTGGGAAAAGGTTGTGAATAGAACTGTTAAATTAATAAGGGAAGATTATGAAAGAGATGTGAAAATAGATAATATTATAGAAAACGAACATATAATTATTAATGTAGGTGATGATAGCAGTGACGACAGTGAAAATAGTAGTATGGACGAATCTGATTAATTATGGCCTTTTGTGGCACCTTTTTTGGTATCTTTTGTATTCATATGTTTCTTGTGTGCATATAAAGTATCTATATTCATTTTCATTCAAATATTCAGTTCGTTCAAATAAATTAAATAAACATATACATTTTTGTTTTATTAAACCTATTTAATCAGGTACAAAAACAAAACTTAATTGTTTTTTGTTCGAGAATAAATTGACATTCCACATCACTATTGTAATGTGTCAAACCGGCCATCATAACGTGCCGCTAGTTTAGTCGGGGTACAGTACATGACATTATTATTTTTATGATTAGCGTACGACCTATGAGCGTACGACTAACCGCCATCATTACCGGCGAGTGCGTAACGAAGAAGTATGTAGTTTTTACTTTTTTATGTTATGTCAAACCTGAGCTCTGCGTTCCAGCGTTTTTGATCTTCAGGCGCTTGCGTATATGCGCAGACTTAGTGCTGTTTTTAGTTAGGTACGGAAAGTGGAATAAGGAATGCACCTTAGAATGCACCATAATAAATATTTTAAAGGAGAAAGAACATGGGCGGTACCAAGTTTTCTCACGCGTAAAAACCAAAATATTAAAGGAAAAATAACCATAATTTTTTACAACCTTTGGCATCAAGAATTTGATTTTTCCTATCCGGATTTTTATTTTAATATTAAAAAGATACTTTCATATCAATGCACATTTCCGTTAAAATATAAATAGTAACCATAGACTAAAGAGTATAATCACTCCGCCTAGATAATAACAATATTTTTGACGCCAGCCTGTCATAGAGAAACGGAATAGAATCGATTTTCGATAAAATCAGACTAAAACATCGAATATCGCGATAAGCACGTCAATTTATCGAATTAGTCGATATTTTTAATCTACTTTTAATGGAATAGTTTAGCTATACAAACTAAGTTGATTTCTTTGGAACTATGAATTACGACTTATTGATTTCGTTTATTATAACCAAACTATTAAATCTGCAATAATTAGATAATTCGTAAACTCAACTACAGGTACAAAAAGAAAATTGATGGGGTTGAAATAGTCGCAATTCCTAGTTCCATGGGTTGAAAGTGAAAAAAAAAATAAGTTTGTAGGTAAGATACTATGTAGGTTACAACCTAAGTTTAAAAAAAATGTTACAATCAAAAGTGTTTTTTTAATAACTCGTATAATTTATTCTAATGCTTTTATTTAAAAAATATGATTATTATTATCATTACTTGAATTCCGTACTTTAATCTATTTTCACTAAAATTATATTAATCGACCGAGCGAAGCGAAGGTCTTTGAGTCTACTTGAGTGAATTTGCACTTGTCCGTCCGTCCGTCCGTCCGTCTGTCAGAGCCTTATAACTTCTGAATTACTGAACGTAATTACTTCAATTTTAGATATAATATGTAAACCGATGGCCTCCAGCCGAAAATGGCTTAAAAAGTTATAAAAATTTTTTGCTTTTCATAGGATTACAGTACGTTATTTTAAAGATAATTTGGAACAGAGTACAAAAGTATTTTTTTTTTTAATTTTTTTCCTAAAATTGACGAAATGGGGGGCTTTCAAAGTGGAGATTATATTTGACCTCACAACGGAATAACCATTGAAACCTGGGGCTTGAAAGTTTTATAATTTTAGCGTAATATCATGTACTTGAACAACAAATACTAAAATTAGATAAATGTAATAAGCAAACTAAATTATTTAACTTTTAATGAGCAGCAACAACAGAACTTCACAATGATGTCAATAGATGGCGCTCTTATCTCATATAGCAATGTAACATATATTCAATTAAAATTATCCTTGAGGATTTCACTATAACAGTTCCCTAACCTTTACGGGCTACATAATATGTTAAGTTGGTGACACTTTCTGTCAACTTTGTTATTACAAACCTCTACGGGACAACTAAAGGTGAAAATGACATTGGGATGTTAGGATTGTATTTAGGGGCTACCTACGTAAAGAGACTTCTACAAAGGGATGATTTAGGTATGGTTGGTGAAAACGGGCATAATAATAATGTCAATTTTGATCGTCATGTATCTATTGAATGAATAAGTAATTATGGGAAACCGTTACCGCGAGGTCTCAGTTCGGGGCGAACCACTAGTTTAACTATTGCATCTCTACAATATAATTCGTCTATGCTCTAATTACTATGTCCTGTTTTTAAACTGAATTGTACTGATAGTTCCAAATTCAAATCCTAGTTTTTCAAACTTGGGGTTGACGTAGGCTATTAGTGCCTATTGTCTAATTAAGTGAATTATACATATTTGTGTATTGTGTGTACTCAGTAATTGATGATTTTTTAGGTTATAGTCCAGGGTAGATAATTTTTGAAAACAAATAAAATTATAGTAGGATGAAACCCATTGGAAAAGGAAGAGAATGCAATAAAAATGAAAGGAAAAATAAATTACGGGCGATCTGAGGTCGGGAAGTGGGGGGAGGGGGGGTTTAACTTAAACCCCCCCTCCCCCCACTTATGTGAAAAAAGTCTAAATACAAAAGTTGTAGATCTTTTTATTACCTACAACTTTGCCATTTAACTTTTTTCCATAGGACTTGTAGTTTTCCAGAAATTGAGATAAACCGTTTTTTACCCTTAAACCGTTTAAGGGTAAAAAACGGTTTATCTCAATTTCTGGAAAACTACAAGTCCTATGGAAAAAAGTTAAATGGCAAAGTTGTAGGTAATAAAAAGATCTACAACTTTTGTATTTAGACTTTTTTCACATAACCTCAAAATGTATGTGAAAAATTCAAATAACCAAGTTTTTGGTTTTTATTTTTATCTTTTACAAAAAAAATATTTTTTCACGAAATTTGGTGAAAACTTACCTTTTTATATCCCAAACACACTGTAATTTTTCTGATTTAAAATAATTATTTTTTTACCTTTTTTTGACTTAATATTGAAAAAGCACCTAATTTTCAATCGAAAATTTTCCCGTCAAAATATCTGCTTTTTTAAAAAAGTCGGTGAGCTTTTTGTTCCTTGAAATCTCTACTTTCTGATGGTGTAAAAAAAAATATACATTACTATGGTGAATGCTCTCAGAAAATGCAGAAACGAAATACGCAATAACAGGTAGTAAGGCCTGTCAAAAGTCTGACAACCCGCACTGGGCCAGCGTGGTGGACTATGGGTTGACATGAATGACTGTCGCTCCACGAGGAGGTAAGTGATACATCGACGGCTGCAACTGGTTACAGTCGGTGTAGCTTGTAGGTACTTACAAGCTACAGGCTCTACATTATATGTTAGGCCGCGGGGAATCCAACGTAGTGAACAGAAATATTGTAAAGAGTTTCGTAGAGGGCGAAGAGTCGTGGGATTTCCGCCTTTACAGCAAGCACAGAGGGCTTCCGGTCACCGGCCGGCCCGCGTCCGGTCCGGCGGCCGGCGCACTGCAGGCCCCGGTTATGTAACGGCCGCCGCGCGATCTGCCGGCGAATTGACATAAATTGTATACCCGTGCGATCGTCGTGCTTTGCGCACGATTTATTTATTCAAATTTCTTTACAGCGGCAAGGCTGTACTAACAGAATACTACATTGTAGATTCTACAAGTTAATTCGAATTTAACTTTATATTCAAGGATATTATTATTTGCCTATGAGCTGTTTGAGATGTGAGTGAGTTTGTGCTGCTGTTTCCTATTGAGATGTTCCTGCTAATATTAGAAATGGGCACGAACAGGGCAACAGATCGACCTGATATTTGTCTTGGGTTTAGTTGAAGATTTGGAGAGTGACATTTATCCCGGACAAACAAAGGGTTTTTGCGGGATTTTTAATAAACCCACGCAGACGAAGTTGCGTCCTTTATCGTTGCGTCGTTAATATCGAGATAGATTAACATACGCCTCCCATACGTCGCACAAGCTTTATACTTAGCTGGAGGGAGAGGGGGAATACTAGTCATGTTCGTCGTGGCTCATATTCTTTATAAAAAAAACCGACTCCGAAGTCGTAGGCGTCAGCTAATTGTTATTTATTGATAGGCCGATTATTATTTATTGATAGGCCGATTATTATTTATTGATAGGCCGATTATTATTTATTGATAGGCCGATTATTATTTATTGATAGGCCGATTATTATTTATTGATAGGCCGATGCTCATTCATGGCGAAATAAAAACTAGGCGTCTGCGTCATACCAAAACAGTCTTTTCTCACCTCCGGGCGGAAAGCGTCAATTTTCCTCCCGCTGCGCTAAACGAAAATGTCGCTTTCCGCCTCCGTCGAGGAGAAAAATAGTATACACACCACGGGCAGTAAATAAGAAAGCCTCAGATCACATGTTTATTGACCTCGGCTTCGCCTCGGACAACAATTACATGTGATCTGAGACATTTCTTATTTTACTGCCCTAGATGTGTAATGTACTATTTTGCTACGTTCATTGCATATAATATACTATTACTTTTACTCGCGACTTCGTCTGCTTAGATTCAGGTTTCAAAAGTCCTGCGGGAACCCTATGTTTTTCCGGGATAGGGTAGCCTATGGCATTCTCGAGGTTCTTAACTATATTTAGTATTTTATATCTATGCAAAAAACCACGTCGATCTATTGCTCGGTTGTTATGTGATTGAAAGACAAATCGATAAATGCGTTCTCGCTTTTATAATAATATTAGTAATAAAATAAGGGTTTTAATGGGTTTAATTAGACTTTCGACTCTAAAATTCAAAATTACGTAGGCCAACCTGTGGCTCTTATGACACGTCATGACTCTACCACCGGTTCGGAAAGCGGGTTCTGCTGAGAAGAGCCGGCAAGAAACTTAGCAGTTGCTCTTTTCAAAATAATCATTTTACAATATTATTATGTACCTATTACATTGTAACTAGTGGTTCGCCCCGAACTGAGACCTCGCGGTAACAGTATCCCATGATTATTCATTCAATCGATACATGACGACCAAAACTGACATTATTATTATGCCCGTTTTCACCAAACATACCTAAATCATCCCCGATGTAGGAGTCTCTTTACGTAGGTAGCTCCAAAGCACAATCCTGAAAGTCCTAACATCCGTCCCAATGTCCTTTTAGGTGTCCCGTACAGGATCGTGATAAAGAAGTTGACAGTAATCATCACCTAACTTATCATAGGTAGCCCGTAAAGGTTAGGGAACGTCAGTGAAAACATTGAATTATTATGCAGGTACTAACGAGTGAAAACGGGTTAGGGGCATCTGTACAAATCGTCATCTATCGACACGAATAGAAAATATACAAAATGCAGCAATTAATAGTTTATTGAAGTTTGATATTTAACTAAAGAATAATTTTAATTGAATAATATTATGTTATTATATTATGTACCTAAATAATAGTAGTCGACGCAAAACAGTTTTTGGGATAGATCGTAGTCGTAACTCCTAGTAGTCCTAGTTCCATGGAATAGTTAATGAGTGCGCCATCTATTAGCATTATTGTGAAGCTATGTGAAATTGACTGATGCTCATTAAAAATTAAATAATCTCGTTTCTTAATAATATTCATATCATTTTAGTATTTTTGTTCAAGTACAGGATACAAGTGAAGTAAAAAAATAAGTACAGCTTGAAAATATGTAGCCAATTTTGCAGAGAGCGTCTTCAAGCGAGCGTATTAAATCGCCACTTTGAAAGCCCCCCATTTCGTCAATTTTAGGAAAAAAAAAATACGTCTGTACTCTGTTCCAAATTGTCTTTAAAATGATACAGAGAAACCCTATGAATCGCAAAAAAAAAAAATTTTACTTCGCATTCGCTTCTATGAGAGCCCCCCTGAAATAAAGATTTTTATAACTTTTTAACCCATTTTCGGCTGGAGGCCATCGGTTTACATATATCTAAGGCTCTGACAGACGGAAGGACGGACGGACAAGTGCAAATCGCTCTAGTAAACTCAGAGACCTCGCTTCGCTCGGTCAATAACATTTTTATACCATCTTGTGGGCAGCTGGATGCTAAGCCGATTTAACCCATGCAACTCTACCATAAAGGGTCAGAGATAAAACATTACGGTTGAAATTCAAATATTCGTACCTACTTGCAATGTGTCGTATATTTTGTACTTTACATTAAGTTGACTCATTGCAGGTCAGCCTGCGATTGAAAGGCATTTATAAACTCTAATACAAAGTTATTCGTACAAAGTTTCGGTGCTAGTTCCGTCCAACGGCCGAGCACGGAGCGAGGCTCCGAGAGTTGCAGCGATCCGCAGGAGGCCTTTGTTTCAAGGATTAAACAAAACTAGCTAGCAGTTTAATGTTTATTTTAGACCGTCAAGGAAAGTTTACATAAAATCGTAAAAAAAAATTGGTTATCTGTAAAGTTGGTTTACGGACGATAGTTTTACGTGAAAACGTCGGAAAGAAACATTGATGAATAAAATAAAATAATGTGTCACAAGCCAACTCTTGGGCCGATCGTGCCTCTCTATCGCTTGTTCCACGCTCTCGCTTGCACGCTCAGGCTCAGGCGGAATGTGACAATTTTTCGTTCGTGCAACCGGTGTTCATCGATTTATAAGACGTTATCACGTCCAAAGATAAAGCCATGTAAAAAATCACGTCGATCCGTTGATCCGTTACTGTGTGGTTGAAGGAAAAACCAACACATTACAGAGTATAAATTGACAGAATAGGATGTTATGTTAAAAAAGTTGACACACATATTATGTGTGTCAACTTTTTCATCATAACATCCTATTCTGTCAATTTATACTCTAAGTGTACTGATGGACCAAGAGTCCTAGAAATCATGAACATAGAAGAAGCTACCTTATACGGCATTCCGAGCCAGTGGTAGAGTCCCTTGACGATTCGAAAGCACCTTATTAAGTTTATTTGAATACAATATTATTCTATTTTATTTTATTTTATACTATTCTATTATTCCATTTCTCAGCTACGAGCAACGGCAACTTTTTAATATAATCACGGCTCACTGCAGTACTCTGTTTGAAACTGTTCCTAATCTAATAAAACGCGTGTACAGTGTGGAAATCATAAAATACATAGAATATTTCGTTGCTCATATTTCATGGATGAGCGTGTCGTCCCACGGGAGGGGGTGAACATCCTCTGCATCGGCAGAGGTGAGCGCCACCAGAAAATACTGTTTCTACACGAAAATGCCATAAGAAATTTTCTGATATCTTATGACGTTTCAAGATATCGTTTCATTTTTTTCCCTTTTCAAAATCATTTTAGAATTTTTTATTACTGTTTTCATTTATTCAAATCTCATTACTCCATCTGCACGGATAGCGCGGTTATCAGGAGCCTTGTATCCATAGTGACGATAGTTAAATTCATCACCCGATGGCACTTTAACTGCCGCACTCAGAGTCATTCATTAAATTATGAATAATTAATTTTTGGCTTGTGACTAACTGCCGTACTCAGCCGCATGTATTAAATTATATTATTTAATGATTAATTAATTAATTATTATTAAATCTTTCACTGAATTGTCATAATGTATAAACGAAGCGTTAACTTTTGAGAATGAAACTTTTTTAAATCCAAGATTAAGTCATTAAGTAACGATTAGCGACTCTGAGTGCGGCAATAAGGTAGTTATTATTTAGTGTCCTTTACTAATATTATAAATGCAAAAGTTTGTCCGTTGGTTGGTTTGTGCTTCAATTACGCAGCAATGGAGCTACGAAGCGGCGTGATTTTCGCATGGGTACAGCTGCTGAGGACCATAAGTGTGATATAGGCTTTTGCCCCGAAAAACAAAGAGGAAAAAAAGAGCAGACGAAGTCACAGGTATCGGCTAGTCTGGACGGACAAACCATGTAAGTATTTAAACAGCAACACTATCTAATGAACAATTAATATTAAATCACTTCCAAAACTAAAATAAATCTAATACCTCATCGATGTCACTGCAGCGCGGCAATGAAACACTATCTAATGATTTCAGACTATAATATATTTTGTCAGGATTCAGTTAATTTGGCCGTCGCGTGGAGATCAGATCCCGGGATGTAGAGCGAGGCCGAGTCACGCCCGCAGTACCGAGGCTCCATAACACGTCGATTCTCTACCAATTAAATATAACTGAAGCGTAAACTAGCGTAGGCGGCAGCCTCCGTCTAGACTTCCACTGTTCAAGGCCGGAATGAAAATAAATACGATAATTTGTTATTTTAGTAATTATACATAAAATATCATTAGCAGGGAACGAACATATTTTACGAGAACATTTACGAGTTAGTAATGGTAAAATAATATGTTCAATCATACATTGGTAGGTACGTATAGTGCTCTCCTAAAAGTTCAACTCATAGAATTTAGCCACCAACCTAGAACGACTCGTGATGCATAAAGTTTTATAAAAAAACAAGCCTTTTCCGCAACTGCACCTGTGTGTTGGGTTTTGGAACTTTCAAAAATTGTGAAACACGCATTTCATTATTATTAATAGAAAGCCTAATTTCATGGGTATAACTTGAAAAATAACAAACTTGAATAGAATAGAAATGTTTTTTATTCAAATAAACTTTTACAAGTACTTTTGAATCGTCAATGAGTCTTCCACTGGTTCGGAATGCCGTTCCTGCCGAGAAGAACCAGCAAGAAACTCGGCAGTTGCTCTTTTCATACAAACCTTGACCCCCTATTTAACCCTCTTTGGAAATTCAAAAATCCTTCTTAGCGAGTATCTATGTGCGTCGCAAAAAGAACCAACTTACTGTCAAAATTTCAAGTCTCTAACTCAAGTGGTTTATTAGGCTGTGCGTTGATAGAACAGTCAGTCATGAGTCAACCAGTGAGTCAGGACAAGTCTTTTTATAAGAAAGTATAGAATATTAATTTTAAACTACAAGATATTATGAATTGTTTGTATAGAAACTGAACACGCGATATAAACTGCGTTAAAGCGAACACAAAGCAAACATTTAATTTCCACAGTTCTGCTATCTCGACTTCACTGTCGTAGAATCACAGTCTTTTTGTCCGTTCAAAGCTTAGCTTTGGTTCAAAGTAATAATACTTATTAATATTATTATTTTCATTTCCTCAGATTTATTTTGTTTTTATCAAAGGAAGTTAACAGTACTGTTTGTCTTCTGACTGTTTCATCAGCTCTATGTTCAATGTTTGGAAATAAAAATATTAATTTATCTGACCATAAGCAAATTTATATGTGATTATAATAACAAAATGTAAGACAAGAACACTACAACGGGTACAGTATACTGTTCTGGATTATGAGAGACTACTCAAAAATTATTATTTGAAATACGAATAAATTATTAACAGATCTGATGAACAAGAATCTTCTTGATTTTAAGATTTCAATTTACCTTTTATTTGCTTTTTAGCTTTCTATTTGCGAAAATGCGAATTATTTGTCCTAAATTTCTGCTAAGGCTTAGTTAGTACCGTACCTTTTGTTAGTAACATACTACCGGCGCCGTATTGATCTCTGAACCCATACAATGTAGGAATCGCGATACTCGTTAAATTGAGCGAATATTGGTTACAACGGACTATAAATTTTAAAAAATAGCTAATAAATTGCTCACCTAGCTGGACCCTGGACCTAGGAATTTTGAAGAGAAGTGAATACTGGCAAAATACTTTGCAATGGCGTCCCAGAAAATATTATCTTTCAGGAGCACAGTTAAGTTTATATTTTGTTATTTTGGCATTTTTTGTGTCGGAAATTTATCAGAAGGTCTTTAATCGTCTAATCAAGATTTAGTACTAGGGCTTCAGAGCAACATTTAAATAATGTATAAAAGGGATCTTCAGTAACTCCGAAGTACAGAGACTGAATGCCAGGTCACGATGTCGTAGATTTAAAGCCCAGCCATCTGACTACAATCTTGCCATCTTACCAACACATGTAACGAAGCGTTACACATTATTATAATTTATTATTTATTTTATTAATGTATTCTAACTTACTATTTTTTTTTACTTAACTATTAATATTATTAGAATAATGTTTATATAGTACTAGCTAAACCGTTTAAAACTAATTTGGTTAGGTTTTTGAACCCAAGCCAGGGCATTGACTCAGGCCGGTTTGTACGAAAACGCGCGAACACTGAGTAGGCGCGCACGCCGGTGACCTTGGTTCGTCATTCACGTCCCAGACCGCACTAGGCCTGTACGTGCATACGTATTTTTTTGCGTGGTCAAGCGTCCTAGCTCGTTTCTTTTCTTGGTCTACAACTACCTATGGTCAATTACCAATTTTAAAACCAAATTTGGAGTCATCCCGTTCTAGGGTAAGTTTTGAATGGCATTTTAAATTGTTTTAGTCGTAGATTGTAGCCTAGTACAACGCTAAGCATTGTTCATTTCGCATCCCACAGCATACCTATGTTTCAACGTCATATAATTGTACCTAACTTAACATTTCTTTGTGTTTATAGCTAATTACTTAACGTGCTAATAATAATAGCTATATTTCAGCCTTATTATTATCATTGATTACTTTCATTTCATATTATTTGCTATGTACTTTGTAATTCTTGAAATTTCTCTAGACTTTAGTTTTTTGACAACCTTCACTTTAATATTTATATTTTTCAAGTTTCTCAATCATTAAAAATTGCATTAAGTAAATTGTTTTCTGATTATATTTTGGCCTTCAGCTTTTCATTATTTACCTATTCTTGTAACTCCGTTCTGAATTCTAACCACAACGGCAATACTATCATGCTTATTAGTACATCCCTGAGTTTTACTTTAGTGCCAAGGTTGGATCCAGGACGGAATGATATTACCAGACACTAACATCAGTCGGTATATCAATTCCAGGTTCTTCGCTCCGTTTCAACCTTCACCGCTCCGCTTAGAGCTACTTCCTGCACCGCTCGCTACTACCATCCCGGCTAGTCACCAGATCGCGACGGTCGACGTTCCTGTGCGCACTAGCACGGGCGTCACCTCGTCTGCGGGTCTGCGGGACAGCCGTCACTCCCCAGCGACTCAGCGGTCCCCAACACCTAGGCCACCTAACCAGGGGAGTACCTATATACACCACCACCTAGGTCAAGGCAGGATCTTGGTAACTCCACGGCCCTATAAATTTGTGTACCTACCTACTGGAGCTAGCCGCGGTAATAAAATCAGTACCGTTACCTTTGGTCGAAATAAATACTTTTATTACCGTGGGCTACCTTTTTTTTATTTAACCCCATTACACTCTTTTTTTTTCACCCCCCGGTACACACAAGCTTTACGATTCATCATCATCGTGTGCCTTCATCATGCGAAAAGCTTGTCTATTTAAAGCCGCATCTTCGACCGAGCGAAGCGAAGGTCTCTGAGTTTACTAGAGCGATTTGCACTTGTCCGTCCGTCCGTGCGTCTGTCAGAGCCTTATAACTTCTGAATTACTGAACGTAATTACTTCAATTTTAGATATGATATGTAAACCGATGGCCTCCAGCCGAAAATGGCTTAAAAAGTTATAAAAATCTTTATTTCAGGGGGGCTCCCATACGAAATGGGGGGCTTTCAAAGTGGAGATTGTATTCGAGGCTAGATCTCTAAAACCACTTTGTTCTAAAACTTGAAACTTACACATAGTTTGAGTTATATTCTGTACTTGAACAACAAATACTAAGATTAGATAAATATTATTAAGAAACGAAATTATTTGAGTTTTAATGGGCATCAATGTTTTTAACAAAACTTCACTATACTGTTACTAGATGGCGCTGTCTTTAATATTGTAAATACGCATCCCATCCACGAAAGCAGATGACGATTGACGTCATCAGATTCGGCGCGTTTTAATTACAATATAATATAGTTAAAACTACCTTATGGGAATTATGGGATACCGCGAGGTCTCAGTTCGGGGCGAACCACTAGTTTAATTTTGGATAAGTCAGCCCAGTCCACCCCCTTATATCGTCTTACCACTTGCGTCTTTGGCGACCTGGAGCTCTCTTGCCTGCAATCCTCCCTTCCAACACTAGTTTCGGGAATGAGAATTGGGTTCCTCTTTGTAGGTGTCCAAAGAACGCTACTTTTCTTCGTATGATGGTGGACATGAGTTCTCTCCTTTTGTGGACTAATTCCACTACCCTGCTATTTGGTGTAAAACTGTTCCATGGGATTCGGAGCATTTTCCTATAGATCCACATTTCAAAAGCTTGCAATCGACTTGTTGCTTCCTTTTTGAGAACCCATGTTTCGCAACCATACAAGAGAGTGGACCAGACGTAGCATTTCACAAGGCGGCATCTTAGCTCGACCTGCAATTTAGGGCTGCAGAGGGTCTTGGACATTTTGTGAAACACGATTTTAGCTTGGCTAATACGGCATTTTATTTCGTGTAGGTGATCTAGATCCGAAGTGAAATATCTACCTAGGTACTTTATCTTCGGGACCACATCAATGTACTGATCTTTTAATTTCAGATGGAAAGGACTTTCCGGACTCTTTGAAATTAAGTAGACGTTAATATTTACAAAAATTATACTCGCGCCTCGTCCTCGAGATTAGTAATGTAGATTTTATTTACACATGTAGTTACGCATAGTTTTCACCACTCTGCACTAAGCTGAGAAAAAGTATTAATTTGACTAAACTTTTTTTTTTGTGGGTAGGTAGGTGTCGTCCAGTTTTTGTGGGTAGGTATTGTCCAGTTCCGATCTCAGACGATTGTCGCCATTCATTCGCATTCTAGTGCTCAACCACTCAACACCTATTTAGCGTTTTTCGCACTGTTTGTATGAAATAAGAAAGTTAGAACGTAAAATTCGTCATCTGTAAATTAGTATTTTGGAAAGTGTATCAGACTTGGAAGAAGCGGTTCCTGAAATGGAAGATATTGGAGCAGGTATTTACAAATTTTTCTTTCATTTTAAGGTGATGTAATTTCTCTGTACGTGTCTACGTACTGAAAATAATTATATTTAAATGCAACCTGAACTGTCATTGCGGCTGTTTCAACGCATTAAAATATGGCTGGCGTTCCTTCCGCTGGCAATTGCACCTAACCTTACGTACTGAAAATAATTATATTTAAATGCAACCTGAACTGTCATTGGGGCTGTTTCAACGCATTAAAACATGGTTGGCGTTCCTTCCGCTGGGGATTGTAACCTAACCTTACGTACTGAAAATAATTATATTTAAATGCAACCTGAACTGTCATTGCGGCTGTTTCAACGCATTAAAACATGGTTGGCGTTCCTTCCGCTGGGGATTGCACCTAACCTTGCGTACTGAAAATAATTATATTTAAATGCAACCTGAACTGTCATTGGGGCTGTTTCAACGCATTAAAATATGGCTGGCGTACCTTCCGCTGATTAAATAAAGTCCAGCCCTTTAGTAAGTTATTTAGCTTACGAATTTTAAAATTTATTATATCTATGATAAATTTCAACGCATTAAAATACAGTTGGCGTTCCTTCCGCTGGGGATTGTAAACTAACCTAATATGACTATGACAAATTTACAACATAACAATATTAATAATGTACCATACATTTTCTTTGTTTAAAGAAAAATAAATTACGAAAATTGGTCACAGGCTTATTAAAGTCCACCCTTTTACTAAGTTATTTAGTTTACGAATTTTAAAATTTCACATATCTATGATAACTTTCAAAATGCGGGGGGCATCGCAACCAAATGATTGCTTGTTAGACTGGCAAACTGAGGACGACACAGTTCAGAATTTGAATAAAACGTGTGAACCTCAGCCAGGCCCTAGTACTGACATATATGTCCCCCCGAAAAGCCTATTGTTCATGGTACAAATGTTCCTGATCTGGATACAGAAATTCTAGAAATTTTAGGCGATGATCCTACCTGCAATGACAAATACGTGCCAGAGATACGCAACGAACGTTAAAACGTTGTTAAAAACGGTCTCAATAAGGAAAGCCGTAAAAAATTTTGTTATAACTAGATGCCCCTAAAATAAATTTGGAAATTAAAGCGGCAATTGCTGATACTGCAGTCAAACGAGATAAAAGCATTGAAAATAAACAAAAACTAATGTCTAGTGCAATAGCTTGTTTAGCTTGACATAAATTCTCAACTGAATTCGAAATCAATCAAAAGCGAACACCTATTATAAAGAACCGGCATCAAGAAATTTAAACCACAAGGCTTCCCTCAGGCACGCAGGCCACCTGCGGGGCCACCGAGGAGCCGCAAGCCTGTCGCGCCGCACGCTCATCGAAGACATCATCGCGGGGTCATCAGGCGACGTATCCCCGTCGCTGCTATTAGATACAGTTAAGCACGCAGGCCGTTTATCTAAATTTTATCTCCAATGCAAACAATTACAAACGATAATTCTATCCTGGATAAAGTGTTATTAAATACCATTTACATCACTTGTTGTACAACAGATACCTCCTGCTAGACCAACTTACTCGGCTAATGAAAGACTTCTTTACTTAGAAACTATTAATAACCTACTCAATATGGGAGCCATATCAGAATGTATTCCTCGTAAAAACCAATTTGTCTCAAGCATTTTCCTGGTACCAAAACCATGTGGAAAAATGCACTTTATATTGAATTTAAAATATCTAAATAAATTTGTTACAACGGATCATTTTAAATTAGAGGATTTAAGAACATCACAAAAAATTGTAACATATGATTGTCAAATGGCATCAATTGACCTAAAAGACGCATATTTTTTAATTAAAATGCATAAAGAATCGCGAAAATATTTAAGATTCTCTTTTGAGGGTAAATTATTCGAATTTAAGGTCTTGCCGTTCGGGCTGAGCACGGCCCATACGTTTTTACAAAAATATGTAAACCTATAGCTAAATTATTGCGTTCCGCAGGCCTTCTGTCTATTTAGACGATTGGCTATTGTTCAGAATGTCTAACTAAACTAGCGGCACGCTATGATGGCCGGTTTGACACATTACAATAGTGATGTGGAATGTCAATTTATTCTCGAACAAAAAACAATTAAGTTTTGTTTTTGTACCTGATTAAATAGGTTTAATAAAACAAAAATGTGTATGTTTATTTAATTTATTTGAACGAACTGAATATTTGAATGAAAATGAATATACATACTTTATATGCACACAAGAAACATATGAATACAAAAGATACCAAAAAAGGTGCCACAAAAGGCCATAATTAATCAGATTCGTCCATACTACTATTTTCACTGTCGTCACTGCTATCACGAGCAAGGGTCAACAGTAATGCAGTATCAATATTTGAAATCCAAAGCCAGGTCAAAACTATATCACAATCGCATTGCACTGACAGTTTATACTTTTCGAAGCAACGTCAATTCGAAACTGCTTTGTTTTGCATTGAGCATTGACGCGAGTTTGCCGGAGGTAGTAGTTGTGCTAGCCAGCGATCCTATGTGACGATCGTATTAGATTCCATTTTTAAAAATTTTCAATTTAGAAAACCAAATGCCGAGTTGTGGTATATATCATATAAAAATAAAAATTTTACCTTTTGTATGAAACAGCTGATATTTTTTTGCGATTTCAGAGGTTTGTCCACATAGTGAAAATTGTTCATATTCACAAGTACATTCACCCCTTAAATGGTGCAAACTGATTTTTCTACACTTGTATACATTTTAGAAATCAATTTAATAAATAAATTTTGAGTCCTAAACCTAAAACTACATTCGATAAAATTTATGAATCTCTGCACATCACTATCGTCAATAAAGTAATACAATTATTTCCTTCAAAGTCGTTATCAATTAATACGGAACTTCATGAGCGGACAAACGTCAAACCGGCCATCATAGCGTGCCGCTAGTGTAACATCCATTTACCTAAAAAACTATTAGTGTCACTTGGTTTCATTATTAATGAAGAAAAAAGCGTACTCTTTTCTTCGAGTAAATGTAAATTTTTAGGTATGATCATAGATTCACACAAGTTTCAAATTAACTTACCAACAGACACAAGATTACGAATTAAAGTGCAACTAACAATGTTCTCATAATTAATGCTTTACAAAATTAGGACTTTCGCTCAGCTATTAGGCTTATTAGTATTTACTTTTCCAGCCATCGAATACGGATGGCTGCACACTAAAGAAATGGAAAAATGTAAATATCTCAACTTGAAAGATCATGATGATTATAACAATTTTATGAATTACCTGAATCACTTCAACCTGACGTTGACTGGTGGATAATAAAAAAGAACGTTCTTTCCACCGAATAAGGATTTATGCCTACCAAGTTGAGGTATTTTCTGACGCCTCAACGACGGGGTCGGGGGCCGCATGTGAAGGTAGGTCTGCAAGTTAGCTTTGGTCGAATATCGAACGAGAGCAACACATAAATTATTTAGAGCTGCTCGCTGCATTCATAGCCTTAAATTTTTTTTTGCAAAAAAAAAAACTATTTTGACTGCCAAATATTGCTTCGCGTTGACAATTCGACGGCAGTAGCATACATACATAAAATAGAGGGTATACAGTACCCTCACCTCACCAAAATTACTCGTGATATATGGGAGTGGTGCGAAAGCAAAGAACTTTTCGTTTTCGCTTCGTAAATAAAATCCAGTGGCAATACAATTGTAGACTATGAATCTCGATGAACTCATCCAGACATAAAATGGGAACTGTCTGATTGGGCGTTTAACAGTCTCACCCAACACATTCAGTTATCCAAATATTGATTTGTTTGCAAGTCGCATCAACAACAAATGCACAACATACATATCCTGGCACCGAGATCCAGACGCATTCGCTATAGACTCATTTACAGTTTCATGGTCAAATTATGACTTCTACGCATTCCCGCCCTTTTCAGTCATACTTAAAACACTTAGAAAAATAATTACAGACAAGGCACGAGCTCCCTTCGAATACACGACTCAATTACCCTGGTGGCAGGCTTATTATGCGGGAAGCATTTTCAAGGAAAAACATACCAGAATCATCTCTTGAAATAATGTTGTGGCATCATTAGCACCTAATTCCTTGAAGCAATACGATATTTACTTAAAGAAATGGTGGTATTTCTGTCAAACTAACTCGATTAATATTTATGATCAATCTATGCCCACAGCAATTTATTTTTTAACCCAACTCTTTAATGATGGTTGCCAATATGGTACACTCAATTCGTGCAAATCCGCTCTTTCACCGATACTTAGTCCAGAACTAATTAATGGTGATAGCATAAAAAGATTCCTTAAATGGGGTTTTCGACTAAAACCACCAAAACCTAAATATGATGTTACCTAGGATGTCAACCTAGTATTAGATAAAATGAGTTCATGGCACCCCAATGAGGAATTAATCTTAGATAAGCTTACAAATAAACCATTACTTTACTAGCTCTGTCAACCGCACAAAGAGCACAAACTCTTTCGAAGATAAAAGTTAGTTATATTCAAATTCTCCCTCAGCGTATCACAATTAAAATCCCAGACATTATAAAAACCTCCAAAACCTGGGTCTCAACAACCCATTATTCGTTTACCCTTCTTTGTAAAAAAAAACAGCTATACATATACCCAGCCACTAAATTGCTGTGTTATATAGAACGCACCTCATAATTAAGAATGTCTGATGAATTATTTGTTGGCATTAGGAAACCCAATAAACCAGTACTGAGTGTGAGGTCGAAACGAGCGTATTCAGTGATCGCAGCACGAGACATGCTGCATCGTCGCGCGCGCACTCACTCGGAGTTAGCCTAGATACTATTCGTAAAACGGCAGATTGGAGTAGGAATTCCACAACTTTTGCTAAATTTTATCAACGGGATAATTTTTAACCATGATGGTACTACTTTAGCAAAATCAATAAATAATTAACCAAAATTTATTATAATTATGATCAATCAATTATATCCAGTGAAATCACTCGCCAAGCTTATTATAAATAGTTATTGTACTTAGTACATAATTATTTACAAATACCTATGATAGCTACTATAAGAATAATTTATCCCTAGTTAGTTAACATACATTTGGGATTCGAATTATTATTAATAATCCTAGAAGTACAAAACTGCTGCTTATGTTTATTGATTGTACCAAAAGATATAACAACGCTTATCATTGATGATATTTCCGCAATTCTCTCAATGTCTACATGTGTAAATAAAATCTACATTACTAATCTCGAGGACGAGGCGCGAGTATAATTAATGATTAAACGAACTTACCTGTACGTGAAGTTCTATCATAATTATACGAGCGCCGAGTCCGAAGAGATTAGTAACCCGCCCGCCCAGTACTGTGCGTACCCCAAGTGTCTCGGAAATACATCAATGAATATCAGGATCTCTTACTCTAAACTAAATGAATGGCGACAATCGTCTGAGATCGGAACTGGACAATACCTACCCACAAAAACTGGACGACACATACCTACCCACAAAAAAAAAAAAGTTTAGTCAAATTAATACTTTTTCTCAACTTAGTCCAGAGTGGTGAAAACTATGCGTAACTACATGTGTAAATAAAATGTACATTACTAATCTCTTCGGACTCGGCGCTCGTATAATTATGATAGAACTTCACGTACAGGTAAGTTCGTTTAATCATTAATTATTCGCTTTTTTTAATAGGACCACACACACAAACTGGCTATTCACATGAGCTGTATAAGCTATATTATAATATAGTATATAGGTAGTCCGCAGTATACGGTCTCGGGCGCATTTTATATGCGTGCGGCTCATTTCCGGGACGCTTAGAGCATCCGGCGCGTCCCGACTCCCGGGATTTCATAGCGCTATGGTTATAATATGACCTAGATGAATAACAAAATATTTCATGCCCAGTAAGAAAACATATTATCTTTTATAAAAAAATATGAAACCCTGTTCTACTTTATCATCATCATCATGAGCAACCCTTTAGCGGCTCACTATTGAGCGCAAGTCTCCTTTCAGAGAATGGTTATAGGCCATAATCCACCACGCTGGCCCAATGCGAATTAGAAGACTTCACATACTTTCGAGAATATTATAAGATCGAGAATATCTTTTTTTATACATTTTTTTATTTTTTCGAAAACGATATAAATGCTTAAAATTCGCTGAGACGTAATATGCAGTGCATAATGTTCTCTAGTATAGGTTTCCCGGAAGAGATCACTATTAGTGATAAGGCCGCCTTTTGTATTAAATTGTTTCTTTACCTATTGTTTATTTACTGATCTTGTATGCAATAAAGTTGTATAAATAAAATAAAATAAAAAATGAATATTTTTTCAAATTTTAATAAGCGGCCAAACTTTATACTATATCATACTAGTTTTATCAGTTCAGTTTTGCAAACATCCCGCGACAACTTTTTGTCTTCCACAGATGAAAATAACTATTTATTATGTCACTCTTTAGAGTCTAGTCGTTAACTAGGTATATCCATGCAAAAAACCAAGTCAACCCGTTGCAGCGTGATTGAAGGACAAAACAACAAACATTTTCGCATTGATTCTGAGTACTGACATTATAAGGAAAGACGAAAACATTGAACACTCAAAACACATCACTTGTATATCACAGAACGGATAACTAACTGGTCTCAGCACGCTACAAGTCGCACGAGGTTATTATTCAAGTGGATGTAAAGCGCCATGAAGCGACGCTAACGCGGCAAACACGCGGGTCGCGTACTACACTTCCTGAAGACTCGGCATGGCATTTATGGAGGCGAAGCAAAAACGTTCATTATCCCATTGATCCTCTTAATATACACTAATCTGAAACCGCATAGTCACAGACAATGATATGAATTTAATTTTGAGTAATTTCTCACATGTGCTAACTACTTTCAACGATGTGGATTAGTTCTTTAATTTAATCACTTCCTGCTTTGATAATTTTACTCAAACTCAAACTCAAAATTATTTATTTCATGTAGGCCAACCTGTGGCTCTTATGACACGTCAAGATTCTACCACCGGTTCGAAAAGCGGATTCTGCTGAGAAGAGCCGGCAAGAAACTCAGCAGTTGCTCTTTTCAAAATAATCAATATTAATAAGTAGCTATTACATTGTAATAAGTTTTTATACTATCCTGTGGGCAGCTGGATGCCAAGCTGATTTAACCCGTGCATCTTTGTTGAATAGAATATGACATTTCCACAAAACCTACTACAATTCAATTCATGTCAAAGACGGGCAGACAGAAAGTAGCCCCATTCCCGCCGGCGGCACCCGTTCACGAGCATGACGCATGATCCAGCCATTGCTTCGCTCGACCATATTTGAGGGAACGTAACAACCCGCACCACACGACACCACCACAGAAATGTTTAAAGAGAGCGTGACATACTTAGTCTACCCGTATTAAGGCATCGAATTGAATACTAATATTCAAACACTAATTTTAAGATCCCATGCAACTTTGTCATTAAGAAAGTCATTAACTTTGTAATAACCACGACTCAGTAAGTGAGTTTTTACGCATTGTTTAAATTTGTGCAGTGGCAAATCTAGCAATTTCTTCGGAATCATATTATATAAGCGTAGGTACGCTCAAACCCACAAAGGATTTTTGCACTTTGCGCAGGCGACATGATGGAATTTCTAGTTTATGACGATTTCTAATGAGTCGATTGTGTTTATTGCCTCTTTGTTTATGCAGATGAATATTTTGTCTCACAAGGACTATATTATTATAAATGTACTTTACTGTGTAATACTAATCTCTTTAAACTTTTCACGAAGAGATACGCGCGAACCGAGTTTATAGATAGATCGAATGGCTCTTTTCTGCAATATAAAAATAGTTTCAATATTAGCTGCTCCGCCCCACAATAAGATTCCATAGGACATTACACTATGGAAGTAGGCAAAGTAGACCAGCCTAGCCGTTTCTACATCGTTAAACTGTCTGATTTTTCTGACAGCATAGGCAGCTGAGCTGAGTTTACCTGCTAATTTCTCTATGTGAGCGTCCCACTGAAGCTTACTATCCAAGGTCACCCCCAGAAAAACTGTGGAGTTCTCAATTATAAGGTTTTCCCCGTTTATTTTTATTGTTTTGTCAATTTTCTTAACATTTGGCACAATAAATTCTAAACACTTAGTTTTTTTAGCGTTCAAGAGCAAATTATTAACAGTAAACCAACGCGATATCTGAGATAAGGTATTGTTTACATCGTCAAAATTTGCTTTATTTCTGTCAGTTTTGAATATTAGAGATGTATCATCTGCAAACAACACAATATTGCAAGCATCGCGGACATGATATGGTAAGTCATTAATATACACCAAAAATAGAAAAGGACCCAGGACAGAGCCCTGTGGGACACCCAACAGAGTAGATGAACCCCGCGACTTCACGTCACTTACGCATACACTTTGTGTTCGATCACTAAGGTAAGAGGCAATGAGATCAAGTGCAACGTTTCTTATGCCATAATGACTAAGTTTGAGTAAAAGAGTTTGGTGATCAACGCAATCAAACGCCTTAGATAGGTCACAAAAAACCCCAATAGCATTACGTATAATACCCTCGATATGGGATGCATTATTGAATCAGATTTCCGAACTGGTGGTAGGTTCTAGACTTATCATAAGTACCAAAATTTGGCTTACATGAAATAAATAATTTTAATTTGAATTAAACGTACTGATACTTCAGTTTCTTGATTCATTTCACTTCTCTGGTATGGCGTTTCTCTACTAATGACATTATAGTGAACAATAATAGAATTCCGAATATAATATAGCAGATACCAACAAACTAATTTTAAGTAATTATTTCGTACTCGTAGATTCAATAACTAAGTATTATTTCCTGCAATTTGTTAAACGAATAGAGCAATTCTAACCCTTTCCGAGTAAATAATAATAATTTATTAAAACCACACCGATTAACTCGATACACGATTACATTAAAATCGCCTCCGCGGACATTAGCGGCCGGCGACCCCCTCCCCCCCTGCCCTCCCCCGCGTATTAAATCGCGATGAGCTCAACATGGCGGATGAACGATGGCCCTATTATTAGCTTATTTCCTCACTCGGGCCATTTGTTTCAATTGAATTTTAATATCGCGCTATTGTGGCCACCTTTTGTTTACGGCCGCCCAGAAAAGTTAAATTAATAACGAAGATTAAAAAGACATTACAAACATAATAGTGTGTTTTCGATCGTTATTTCGGTCGGAAATGCATTCAAATTCAAGTTACCGGCGAAACACTTGAGAAATAATGGCACTAATGCATTTTATTTTATAGCTTGCGACGCGCAAAATAAGCAACACTTTATTTTCTCAGCACAAGCGCATACTGCAATGTGCTACGTGCTCGTATGCGGCGTTCGAGCACATTCGACAAATTCTAGGATATCTTAGTATATTGGAGCTCGTCCCGGTACATTGGGGCACAGTCGAGCGCGACGGCGTCCCGCGGATCTGAGTGTTCTGTTCGTATCCGGGACACGTCGCGCGCCGATCCCGGCGAATATGCTGAGTGTTTTTATTTCGTTCGTTATTTCCAAATCCATACTAAATGTACGCGAAGGTAGCTCTATGTATGTTTGTTACATTTTCTTTTATAGATATAACTGAATTACTGATGTTACTGATTTCAAGAAAGTTTCATTAGGACATAACTTGCATCACAAGAAGATCATAATATGATAGTTTTTATCCCGGAAAATCAAGACGTTCCCAGTGTCAATCACAATGCAAAATCCAACAAGCGTTTCAAAATAAACTAAAATATACTAGTGCACTAATAATTACTTTTTATATTAACAACTTGACGTTAATGACCACGAGTCGTTAATGTAAATTAGTGCCTTTTTATTTATGAATATATTTTAGATTACTTACTTAAGGCGACGCATTGATAAACTATTGTTTCAAAAAATCGAGTACCGCTCTCTCTCTCGCACTCCCCGCTCACCCTGACTTGTTGTACGCGTCGCACTCGACCGGACCGTGCCAGCGGGTGACTTTGACTAGATTTTTATGTAATTACTCATAACATAAGCATAAAATTAAATAACTTCTCGATCTATGAAATAGAATAGCGGTCTGGCTATTTTATTCGTAAAAAATAATAGGATGTTGTCGCTGATAATTCCAAGCATTTGAACTTTTTTGGTGTGAAGTTTGTACTTTTTTTTAAAAATAAGTCAGACTATTTTTAAAAAGTGTGTCCGATTTAATAAATTGTACAGGTTTTCCCCCTTTTTACGATATTTTTAAAATTCTAATTATATCATTCGTTGCACTCACACTACGCATTCAAAGTACTCGTTTTCGTGTTTTTTGGTCCAAGGCGTCATCTTAAGAAATGTTATTTATTAGAAAAGTGAACAGTTCGCGGCAGCGCGGGGTGTGTTGCGAGGAAATTGGGAAAGTTGTGCGCGACGCCGTCGGGGCCTCACTAATAGCTTAAGTTTACGACGAAATTATGACACAAATATTACACCGAGTACGTGGAAGGCGACGGCGGATACGCGAAGCTGTTTTTTTTTATTGCGGGATAGGCTTGCGCTTGACGACAATCAATGCTGGACAGCACTGATGAGGTCCAGGTTGGAGCGCGCTTGCCTAGAAAATGCCTATTCACTCTTGCCTTGAAGGTACTGAGGTTATACGTGGCCGGAAACACAGATGTTGGAAATGTGTTCTACACCTTAGCGGTTCAATTCAGAAACGTTGAACTGAAGCGTTTTGTGCGGGCAGGTTGGATGTCAACCACGTAAGGGTGCCAACGCTCACGATTTCTTGAAGTTCTGTGGTAAAACGGTGAAGGGGGCACAAGGTTGTGAAGTTCTTTGTTGTAGAGTTGTAGAGGCGGGAGACGAAGCGCGAAAGCAAACGATTGCGCAATTCTCAGTGAAACAAAATAATATTGCATTAAACGAAATAGTTAATGAACTGTGCTCGGTGCTCTATGTAAAACTGGAGTGTACAAAGAGAATCCGAGGTATTGTCTGAAATTTAGTTTTAACCTGGCACATTCCCAACTCTCACTCAAAGCGAGGGACGGCGGAAGGCGGACGAAACGCGAATATCGAGTTAGCGGAGCTGATTTCGCTGGAGAATACTGTCATGGCGAATAACTACTAATGTAGATTCGTCAAAGCTAATGCAGCAGAAACTAGCAGCGAGGACAGAGCTACCTGGTACGACTGGAGGAGTTTTGAGATTGGCACATTATGCATAAGATCAAAAATACTACGTACGCTGCTGGGTGGGAGACCTATATTTGGTCATAATACCTGAGACTAGCCAAACTTTTCTTAATTTACGCCTGAACTGGCGATGGCGTATCCGCGTAGTTTGACGTTTTCAGTATACGTTTTTGCATTCAAGGAGTTATCTGTTATTGTTTTTAGGAAGGCCGGTATCTAGTAGCGACTACCAATCCTTAACCGATGATTTAGTCATTACTTATAATTAAGTACAATGCGGAAGTCAGATCACACAAGCACTTGAGAATCGGCACACCTGTGTCCACTAACATTTCGGTGTTGACACAAGACTATTATTCCAATAGTATAAAAGCTTGTAATATTTTCAATTGAATGCAAAATAATTGTAAACATGAGGTTCTTCTAGACATCCGTGTCGTAATTGAAGTTTTATTCTTTAACTAGCTGATGCCCGCGACTTTATCCGCGTGGATTTAGTTTTTTAAAGTCCCTCGGAAACTCCTTGATTTTCCGGGATAAAAAGTAGCCTAGATGTTGACCCGAGTAATAAGCTACCACGGTATACAATTTTGTAGAAATCTGTGCAGTAGTTTTTACGTGAAAGAAGGACAAACAAACAGACAGACAAACAGACAGACAAACAGACAAAAAAAAATTTAGCTTCTGTTTTGATATCTGTATCTTGAACACAATTAGAAGCAAAAACCCTTTTTTGAATCTATTTCATGTACAGAATTGGTTTCGTTTCTGTTTTATTATATTCTTTAATAGTGAGTCATAATTACCGAAACCACGCCGCGCCGCGCCGCGCCGAGCGTCCCCCGCCCCGCCCCGCCCCGCCCCGCCCCCCTCGCCACCCCCCCGCCGCGCTCCGCAAACAAGGCGTATTGTTTCCTGCCGCCGCGGCCGGCTCGCTTCAGCGCCGCGCCGTAATTGCATTCATTCATATTGTGCCAACTTTCAACAATGCTATTGCATTTCTTATTCAATTTATGCCGAGAAATAAAATAACATAAACAATAATTCTGACTTTTGTTGTTACTATTAAATTATTGCGTGTTTGTGCCTGAAATATGTCAATAAATGAATTTATATTTGAATTTGAAAAAAAATCTAAATTCATACCAAATAAGCTTTTTTAAAAATAACGTCAATCCGTAGCTCTGTTGCAGTGTAATTGAAAAAAAGCACCAAAAAACACACACTTCCATATTTATTAAAAAAAAGAAACCAAACAGATATTTAAAATAGCATTTGGAAAAGGATACTATGTACAAAAGTGCATGTGAACCCGGAGGAAGCAACCAATTGGATGTTGCTCGTGAGACGTGCCCCGCGTCCCCCCAAAAATACTTTGCCAAGAGACTCATTCTTAACAAATAGTAGATAACTCTTAAAAGTGCTGAAGGAAAATATCTACGCTATAACTCTATGGCACTGTTTGCTCTAACCTTCATGCCCGGGTCAGACATTACATAGCTAAGGTAAGTGATAGCTCGCTGCTCGTGACGGCAGCAACCCATGGAAATGCACGCAACTAGAAATAACGACTACAGCAACCGAATATTATGTAAGGAACTTTCCTTAGCCACCTGTATGAGTCTCAAAACAGCAAGTGTCGCGAGTCGCGAGTCGCGACTGGTGATCGACGCGTAATGTGACGCGGCGTGACGTGCACTCGTGCGTAATAACACTACACATTATGTTCGCGTGACGTGACGCGTGACGCGCCGTGACTTGCCGCGAGTCACTCCAGGGTGAGTACATTAAACGCGCCGCGCCGCCCGCCGCCTCGCGCGAACTACTAAAATGACTCACACGGTATCAAACGAAGTGTTCCGCTCACGTAACGCCTACAGCGTGCACAGAATCAACGAGATTTGCGATATAGGTATATTATTATATTAATTGAAACCTTAATAGCGCAACCAATGAGCTCTATAATCATAATTAATCTATGATTACCACTGGATAGGCTGCTGTCATATTGTTTGGACCTACTTGATTGACGTCACTTTGGACATGATCGACGCCATTTTGCGCTGTAAACAGAATAAACGAGTGTCTCTGGAATAATTAATAATATTGCAAATGACCTCTATGAATGAATGAAATATAAATAAATACATTATTAATAGGGTATTTTACTCTTTTTTGAAAAGTGTCTAAATTTGATTCTAAGGTGATAATAAAATACTAGAAAATTTACTAAAATTTTATTCAATCGATAAGTACCAAAAAAATGCATTTAAAGTTTGCCTTTTAAATTTCCGCGCGTAAACGCCTCGACCTCGTAAGGCGCCAAGTCACGTCAGACGATGTGGTGACAAATTCGTTCGCTCAAATGGTTGGCGCCATTGGTTTCTAAAATACCGTGTATTTGTACTACAAACTATTTTAGCGGATGAACTTTATAGACCCGCGATTAACTACATCAAATGTCAAACATTTGACGTAGTGTAATGGTGGATACTGTTTGACGTTTCGATGCGTTTCGCATATTTGTAGCATAGACAAAAAAAGTGAAAACTTTGAAATTAAATATAAAATTTATTTTATAATTTTGTGAACTGAAACTTCCACTTCTCGATTCCTTATTGCCTAAACTATCTTATTTTTATATTTTTAGATTATTTCTCACTAGGAGTAAAATACCCTATTATCATATTAATATTATAAATGCGAAAGTGTGTTTGTTGGTTTGTTCAATCACGCCGCAACAGAGCCATGGATCGACGTGATTTTTTGCATGGGTATAGTTGAGGATCTGGAGAGTGACATAGGCTACTTGTTATCCCGCAAAATCAGAATTCCCGAAAAATTTGAATTTAAATTCATGCGGACGAAGTCGCGGGCATCAGCTAGTTAATAATAATTAATCTATGTTTTTTTCGATATCTTTAATTTATCTATGATTTCAATTTTCATATTATGAAATCATAGAATAATTGTAGAGGTCGGTATGCCATTTGCAATAAGTATCTTTTATCCAGAGACACTCGTATTTCAAATGTGGCGCTTCAACTTGACCCATGATTATGCTGTAATTTATGTATATTTATGTAATTTATATACCAATCCAGTGTTAATTGTATAGATCAGTGAGCCCAACGCTTAAACGACGCGACGCGACGGTTCATCCCAACCGGTTGCGCTGTTGAGCCCACTTCTAACAATTGTTTGGTAGCGAAGTGGTCGTAGATTGCTCAAGTTCACCGATTTCACCATGGCTAATATTCTTAAAAAAATCGGCCATGTGCGAGTCGGCCTCGCTCTTTTAGAGTTCCGTACATATGACCAAATCACTTTTTTAAAACTAGACACATATTAAGATTAAGATATCTTAGTTCTTAGATGGTAGTAAATTGGCATATTTGGGGAATTAGCATATTGGGGAAAAGTGCTCTTTTGTTTTGGTCACAACTTTGATGGCCCCCATTTCTTCATTTTTGAAGCTAAAAAATAATAAAAAATATATTTGAACTCCACTCAATGAGTTCTAGACAATGCTAGGGTAGGGACCTCACATAATAGGGTAAAAAAATAAAATTTTACTTCGACTCTTTTTCATGTATGGGATTTATTTGTTGCTATATGCGGCAGTAATAATACACATTCTGTGAAAATTTCAACTGTCTACCTATCACGGTTTACGAGATACAGCCCGCTGACAGACGGACGCACGGACGGACAGCGGAGGCTTAGTAATGGGGTCCCGTTGGCACCCTTTGGGTACAGAACCCAATAAACGTAATATTATGTAATAATAATTACTTATAGGTTTTTTTGTGTTGTCTATTACCATTTCGTAGTTTTTAGTCACAAAAGCAATGATTACTCGATTGCTTTTGTAAATAAAAAAATCTATTTAGGTACTAGAGCAATCTAGTACTCCTTCAATAGGTACACAACTCTAGAGAATGAATGATTCGATTAAAATGAAATATAAACTCACATGCTTTGTTTCTAAATTAGAAGCACGTCCATTGTACGGCGCTCGTTCGTCAAACACAAACAATAAAAAAGAATTAATTTATTTCAGTTTGAACAACAATGGAATTGGTTGGAGCCAATTGATCAGTGTTTGCTCAGCGCGGTGTTTGTTGTGTTGTATTTGTTGTATTTGTTGTTGGAGCACGCGTGTGCGCGGCGACATGTAAAGCACGACTCGATCGAATGTGCGCTGTGCATTTCGAGTCCACTCGGTAGAATTTGAATTATTTGCAAGCTCTTCACTCCATTTAGCTGTAATATTGGACAAAAGCAAGTGCTGAAGCTCAAATCCATGATAAAAACAAATAAACGTTCGCCATTAATTGTCAAACCTAGAAAATTCTCTACAACGTGCAGAAAGCGATATTCACCGTTGTCCTCCCATAGATGTTATATGCAGAAAACTTACAATCTTAACACCGCTTGTATACGTATTTTATACCAATACATTTTTTTTAATACGCTGATTATTTAATACCAACATCTTCTGTTTTGAGTCGGGAGACGTTCTTTAAAATGAATGACGTTATTTAAGAACAGTAATGAATATATTTTCGAGAGTTATAACTCAGAAGGGGAAGATTAATAAGGGAGGGATCGGACCGTTTGTGAAATTCGCCTCAAGTAGGTACGTGTAAATGTAATATATCCGCGTGTAATATTGTGTCAGACGCGATCCCCGCGCGCTGATCCCTGCACCAACAGCCGAGCTCCGGCGAGACGTTGCGACTGCTCCCTCCTCAATTCCGTCCCGTGTCATGTAATCACCGCATACGCGGCTGCAGCAGTAGCCAGCCAAGCTGAATTATACTCTATTCTATCCTCACAAGTCTTACAATAGGAGAGCACTGCGTCATTGTAGTGCATATGAGACGAGATGTTCGCAAATTGCTTCATAATTGCTTTGTTGGAACGTCTGGTGCAGATTTGGGCGCTGGCAGGGCCTTAGGCGTCGAGAGGTTACAACTCAAGAACGAGAAACTCTACTTAGTTAAACTTAGTTTAGAACATTTTTCGAACTAGCTAAGTTTTTGTATTTAATAGAAATTGCGTCATTGCAAACGTCATTCCATCTTGAGTTAACGCTTTTACTTCTTGCAGAAAAACAAAAAACGACAAATAAGTATATTATATACAAGCTGTTGGTTAACTACCCTTACTTACCGAAACCCTTACGTTGGGGACGGTGTACAGATACATGAAAAAATATCATGAGACGTGTAGCTCATATCCTGGGGAAGTTATGAGGACTTCAAAAATTTACCATAAATGTTTACGTGGCATCCCTAATAGCTTGAAACAGCTGATTCAATAGCAATGAACTGGGAATGATAAAATATTCAGAATGAAAAATGTTAAAAAAACTCCTAAGATCCTAACTACTAGGATAGCCTAGTAGGTATGTGAAGTACTAGTTGCTATGCTATAGCTTTGCGATAAAATGTTCCAGAGGCTATACCTAACCATCATTCGGCATGCAATTTTTCCTGTAATTATCAGTATTGTTCAGTAAAGTGAAAACCGACTAGAAATCTCGTATTTTTGGAAGAATATGCCCGACTACTTTTGGACTCCGTCAGTCAAAGTCCGTACGTAATCCTTAATTTTGTGAGTGCCGCCTCTTTCTTTGTAGGTAATTAATATCTTGCGTTGCCGTTTTGATCAATAATTACTGTAGTTTACTTTTTAATAACAAATCAATTGCAAAATGATACAATTAATTATTATTATCGCTTGCAGTGGGTTCTAACTTTAGTAGTCAAAAGCTTGCCGGCAGTCGGCAGTCGGCACTGGCGGCACGCGTGGTCTTTGGCGGCGCGCCCTTTATTGTGTTAAAAGGATGCCGCCTGTGTTGAATTCGGCATGTGCAAGTAAAGGCGAGGCCACATTGTAAAAATCTTCGACGTCACATAACGCACCGTGGAAATGTCCGATTTGGTGCTGCTACCGTAAAAATCTGCGATGCGACGACGTACTACCATTCTGTCGGTGTCCACACTTCTCTGCGTGTGCGCGTGTGCATGACAAGATGATTAATTACGGTATCAATTATCAGCACCCCGATTCAGAACCTTACGATAACATAATTATCTATCGATTCGGTTTGTTATCGTACGATAAGATGAATTTTCAATTAGGAATAATCGTATCAACAGAGAAGTTGTCGAAATCGAAACCGAATCGAAACGACGTAGATATCGTTCGATATCTTCTATCAAACGCTATTCACAACAACCTTATCGAATAAGATTTTCCGAACGTCCAATAATTTTAGTTGGTTAACTATCGAAAGCTACAGGGCATACGGTATCCTTTTGTTTAAGTACTGTGTTTACTGGTTTTTCGTATAAAATGATCATAATGAATGATTTTGGTATGTAAATGTTTACTTACCGTATTGAACGTATTTTAACATTAAAATAATAGATTATGTACACCACAACAAAATAAAATAAGAACCCAGAGGGGTGAAACATGAACTTAGCGCCACCTATCGACGAGGATGAAAATTGGCCGTCAATAATTTAAAAAGTTATAATTTTAAATAATTACTTTAATGACCTTCGAAAATGAATAAAACCTATTTATTTAGTGCTAATATGAATTTATTAACAAGTAAAATTTTGGTAAAACAACAAACTTCGTAAATCCACATGTTATTTAATGCATCTTGTCAATACCGATAACGAAGCCGATACCGTAGTCGTTTTGCTTGCAAATAGTTCCTTCCATATTTAAATGTTTACATCCCAATTTTGAGAAGATGAATACCCAGTACCTACCTGTCTTGTGTTTTTTCTTGATGCGTCTTGAACACAACTTAACGCAAGCAGAAGTAGTACTCAGTGAGGTCTGTCTCACTAGAAACTAAAATAGTGGTCAGAGTTTTCTCGTAAGATGCCCGTTGCATCGACACATGCTCGATGCATCGTTTTTACTATGCGACGTGTCGTACGGCGTAACCAAGTCTTGTGGACGCGCCCTTACGGCGGCATATCAAATATCTGCCTATCCAAAATTTCTCGGAATACTAGGCGAACATGAAAATTAGGTTTTTTGATAGTGTTGCCGTTTTTAGGATTTTTGCCTTTACTTGGGGAGAAAGTAAACAACACAAAATACTTGTATTATGTGTAAGACTTTTGCTTAACTATTTTGACAGGAATTGACGATAATTGCGAGTGCATTTTTAAATTGCGGAATTTTGTAATCTAAACCTACCAAATGTTAGGTACGTTCTTGAGAGGAAAATGTGGCTTTTCAAAACTAAGACTGTTGTTAGTAAATATTTTTTTTAAATTGCTTCTTAAAAGAGTATTCAATTTTCTGTTTTACAAGTTATTTGCCACAAGAAAGTCATAATAATTTTTTAGGGCCTCTAGGGATATTTTTTAGAGAAAAAAGTGTAAAAACAAAATCATAACTGGGAACACTGCTTTTGAACTTGAGGTTTTTTGCATTCGTTATTTTTACAGCAGTTACTCGTGAATGGTTGTAAGGAGAACACGGTAGCTACTAGTAACTGATAACTTTCAATAGTGTCAACTAACTCTAGTGATTTGTGGACAATGAGCTACTCAAATAGCGAGTATTATGACATGATCATGTGTGTCGGAGCTTGTGACGGAAATTTAGCAGCAGCTCGAAGGCGATACAGTGAACTGTATGTTGAGGGAAGGCCTAACCCCCGACCGCTTCCGTCACTGTCTTGCTTCCGAGGTCTGGTGAATCGGCTGCATGAGACTGGCTCTTTCCATAGACGCTCCAGCGAAGGCCGACCGTCGACCCTTAGCCCCGATTTGGAAGAGAGCATTTTGGACCGTTTCGCAGAAGATGCAACCCGCAGCACTCGTGGTGCAGGTCAGGTTTTCGGAGTTGACCATTGGTTAGTATGGAGCACGTTGAACCGCGATGGTCAGCACCCTTACCATTACCGCAAGACCCAAGAATTGTCCAGCAGTGACTTCGGACCCCGCGTTCAGTTTGCTCGATGGTTCCGAGAGCGAGTGGCAGATGACCCATCATTTAGCCGCAAGATCTTATGGACGGACGAGGCAGCTTTCACACGAGGAGGGCTCTTTAACTGCCACAATCAGCACGTGTGGGCCCACGAAAATCCAAAAGTGCACCGAGTCTCCAGCTTCCAACACCGTTGGCGCATCAATGTTTGGGCTGGCATAATCGGTGACCGGTTGATGGGTCCAGTGTTCATACCGTCCGCTTTGAACGCAGAACATTATGTGCAGTTTTTGAGGACGGAACTGGAGGAAATGTTGGAAGGTCTACCGGTTGCTACATACGCGTCGATGATTTTCCAGCACGACGGGGCTCCCGCTCATTTTAGTGCTCCGCAGGATGGAATTGTGCATAGAAAAGGCGGGTTCGCACATTGAACCGTTTCTGTAAACTGTTGTCATGGTGTGTGTGGGTGTGTGTACAACATTTACGAATTCCTACGTGATGAGTGCTGTGGTGCAATCTTTCCATTGGGAGACTGGAATCCGGATCCCTTTTACAAGTAAGTTACATTGTTACGTAGTAACTTTTTATTTATCAAGTAGTTATTTTATTAATAATAATAGGTACCTATACCTACTAGTTCCAATAAAGTGAATGCGTACCTATTCAGCCTGCCGGCCTCTTTACCATGTTCGTGCCGAAGGGCGCGATTTTTCATTACAAAGATACCCCGTATGATGAGTACCTACTTAGAGGCAACATTCAAGGTCAACACGAAGATAAAGTACCAACGCCAACATGAACTAGCGTAATTTTTCTGTGAAGTGTGGTAGTGGTTTACATGATCGGTTGAGAATCTCGGATTCTGTTCGGTCTGAGTTCGAATCCTGCGGTGTCAGTCATAACATTTTTGAGTTAGATTCAGCCAAAAAATTTAGTACCGGCCTAGAGTTAGGAAATTAGGGGCCACTCTCGTTTCAGCCTCTTGGGCCAATTTTAATTGGGTTAGGCTCTAAACTAAATCAGTCTGAAGGGAAGACCAGTGCGTAAGTAATTTAGATATGAATTATCTAATTAGACCCTCCAATCCAAGTACATCCATACCTCCAAGCTGCTCCAACCTACAATGTGGTTGGTGGGATTTAATTAAATTAGGTTAGGTATCTTGCTATCATTGATAGGCGGCGTGACGCAACGCCAACTGTGACGAAACGCGACGGGAGTAGGTATTTTCAAAAATGCTATGTTTCACATTTTACTGACCCCGACCCGTATCGTGCGATAGAGAGAGTTGGAAGTCCAGCCATTTGCCTACATTTTATTCTTGAAATATTGTTTCGGGTGATAACTTTTTACTCCCCCAAACATTTACGATTCAGTACACCTTAATCTAGGCTCGTACTACGTTTTATTTTTTAGTATTTTAGTTTAGTAAATTAAAAAATAAGAACACTCGAAGAAGTTATTATGTCAAAAATATGGATATTTAGATAGAACATATTTTAACATAAGCAATATTTCTTAGAAATTAAAACGTAGGAGCAAAGTTTTTCATTGTATCTGCAACATTTCTAAAAATTATGAAAATTGGACTTCATTTACGGGAAGAAAAACT
Organism: Oeneis ivallda; assembly: GCA_029955525.1. Lineage (NCBI taxonomy): Eukaryota > Metazoa > Arthropoda > Insecta > Lepidoptera > Nymphalidae > Oeneis > Oeneis ivallda. The sequence continues at coordinate 45,918 of JARPMR010000020.1, read as the reverse complement.
TTATCGCTTTTTGTATGAAAATTTAAACTAGACGATCCTCTTAAGTATTACCAATAAGTCATGACGTGTGTAATTTTGAACCGACACGGGAATCGAACCTAAGACCTCGTTATTTGGTCATCAGTCATCACTACTACTGAGTACTACATTCTACGAGGCAGAGTGGTCGACTCGTCAGTTGTCAGGAAAGGTCGTCATTCGTCAGAGATTCGCCCTTATTCCGGAAAAGACAGACATCGCAATCGCGGCGCAGCGCAGCTACAAACAATAGGTACATTGGTACAAACAACGCCGCCTGCGCGCAGGCGGCGTTGCTTGTACCAGGGCAACAGAAATTGAAAGAGAAATACTTTATGTCGCATGATGTCATTTACCTACATACTACATAGGTTGTTATTTTCGAGTTAGGGTTGCAAAAATTTATTTTCCTTAATTAATTAATTCATTTTGTATGGAACTTTTTAAAAATTAATTTTCACTTTTTACCTCCGCCAATGTGTTTATAGGGTCAAAGTGCATGGGTAGTTTCCGGTAAGCTATACATATTAACCAACACCTTGATAAGATTGTATACCGAAGCCGGTAATATTGAAATACTCAAGGAATTCTTGTGTATAATCAAAGGAAATACAATAAAACAACTTTTTGACCGAATAGACCAATATACTTACTATAGGGGATAAAAGTTATCCATCGTTTTCATTTTTTCAGCTTTTTAACGGACTTTAAAAAAGGAGAAGGTTATCAATTCGACGCGTATTTTTTAACTTGAACTTTTAATCAAATTGGAAATGAGCTGATGATCTTCAAACGCCTGAACAGATCTTCATAAATTATAGCAAAGGCCCACCTCGATTACGTTAGCTTTCAAACAGAATAAACCGCATCAAAATCGGTGCATTGGGTGGGCTGCTACGAGGGAACAGAGAGTCACACAGATACACAGATAGGCACATACACATATACACACGTCACACTTATAACACCCCTCTATTTTATCGGCGGTTAAAAAAGGGTAAAAAGGGAAGCGCAGTGTTGGCAGACCAGGTGGACCGACGGCATCAAACGGGTCGCAGGGAGCCGCTGGATTCAGGTGGTGCAAGACCGAGGCCTGTGGAAGTCCATGCAAGAGACCTTTGTCCAGCAGTGGACGTTCTGTCAGTTGACGAAGAAGAAGAGGAACAAAAAGAAAAAAGGGTAAAGGGTAAATATCATAGTCATATTACAAAGGTTAAACTCGTACCTACACTAGCGGCACGCTATGATGGCCGGTTTGACACATTACAATAGTGATGTGGAATGTCAATTTATTCTCGAACAAAAAACAATTAAGTTTTGTTTTTGTACCTGATTAAATAGGTTTAATAAAACAAAAATGTATATGTTTATTTAATTTATTTGAACGAACTGAATATTTGAATGAAAATGAATATACATACTTTATATGCACACAAGAAACATATGAATACAAAAGATACCAAAAAAGGTGCCACAAAAGGCCATAATTAATCAGATTCGTCCATACTACTATTTTCACTGTCGTCACTGCTATCATCACCTACATTAATAATTATATGTTCGTTTTCTATAATATTATCTATTTTCACATCTCTTTCATAATCTTCCCTTATTAATTTAACAGTTCTATTCACAACCTTTTCCCAGTCTCCTTTAGTCACATGTTCACAAGCTTCTTCTAATAATTTTAGCATTTTTTTTGTGGTAAATGGGGGTTTTGTATTGTGTCTTGCAGCATATCCCTTAATTTGAGCCCACACCAACTCAATCGCATTATACTCACAATGGTAAGGCGGTAACCGTATAACTCTGTGCCCATGTTCTAATGCTATTTCGTCAATGACGTATCGGATCTTGGTTGGTTTGTTTTCTTTTAAAAGACGTACTAATTCCGCTTTTAACATATTCATGTTTGCATCTACGCCATTTTTACGAAGCCATGCGACGATATCAGCTTTCTTTTGGGATTGGGCAGGTGGCTTGTCAATTTGCATCGAGTGGTATGGGGCGTTGTCCATAATTATAATAGATGGTTCAGGGAGGCTACACAACATTGAGGTAAACCATTCAGTAAACTTTTCTCCATTCATGTCTTCATGATAGTCTCCAGTGGTTTTTGACGCAAAAGCCATGAGAGAACCTTCGACAAACCCGTTGATGGTTCCGGCGTGACAAATTATAAGTCGCGATCCTTTTCCTACAGGAACTTTGGAAGTAGATGCTGCTGTGTCATCGTTCCAAGAACGGCCTACAGTATGGTTAGCATTAAGCCATGTTTCATCCAAGAACACAACATTTTGCCAATTTTTGATTTCTTTCACTTGCCGTAAAAAAGTATACCTTGCCATCGCTATATCAAATCTTTCCATCAATATTTTGCGTTTGTTACATTTTTTGTATCGAAATCCAATGGTCTTCAAAATCTTCGTTAAAGAACTTTCCCCACCGAAGAATAATCCAGCTTCCTTCAGTGAATGCACCAACTTTTTTCTTGTTGGATACTCCTTCTGTAAATAGTAGCCGTAAACATGTCTTCGGATAGCATCGGCATCAAAGCTATCGATGCCTACGACTGGTTTTGCTCGTTTTCTCTTTTTTGGTGTGTGAAGTTTATTTTCTTCTGTGCCAGTCTCGCCATATTTTTTTTTAGTTATCCGTCTAACAGTTCGTTGTCCAATATTAAGCGCATCAGCTACGCGTTCAACCACTGACGTTATAGGTAAAATTGGCCCTCCATTTTGAGCTTCACGATCGAAATAGTTACGAAGGCGTATTACGAACTCACGTGTCTGACTATTTAGAACAGTTCTCTGCGTACGTTCGGTCATATCGACGAAATCCACAACAAAGGGCTTGAACAGAGTCCAAATTAACGAGCAAGGGTCAACAGTAATGCAGTATCAATATTTGAAATCCAAAGCCAGGTCAAAACTATATCACAATCGCATTGCACTGACAGTTTATACTTTTCGAAGCAACGTCAATTCGAAACTGCTTTGTTTTGCATTGAGCATTGACGCGAGTTTGCCGGAGGTAGTAGTTGTGCTAGCCAGCGATCCTATGTGACGATCGTATTAGATTCGATTTTTAAAAATTTTCAATTTAGAAAACCAAATGCCGAGTTGTGGTATATATCATATAAAAATAAAAATTTTACCTTTTGTATGAAACAGCTGATATTTTTTTGCGATTTCAGAGGTTTGTCCACATAGTGAAAATTGTTCATATTCACAAGTACATTCACCCCTTAAATGGTGCAAACTGATTTTTCTACACTTGTATACATTTTAGAAATCAATTTAATAAATAAATTTTGAGTCCTAAACCTAAAACTACATTCGATAAAATTTATGAATCTCTGCACATCACTATCGTCAATAAAGTAATACAATTATTTCCTTCAAAGTCGTTATCAATTAATACGAAACTTCATGAGCGGACAAACGTCAAACCGGCCATCATAGCGTGCCGCTAGTGTAGGTAGCAAAAGTGATGTCAATGGGATTACCGCCGGCGCCACTGACAGCTGTCACGTCGGGTTATTGTAACGACAGCACCGTGACAGGCGATCGCTGCCGGGCGCCGTGAGCTGTCACGTCGCTCATGTCGCGTCACGGCGCCATGTGAAGACACGTCATTAAGCATGCGGAGCGCGCCGCGCGTCACATTACGAGACACGTCAACGTCACGCCAGCGAGTGAGCCTTCAGCGGCGCGCCGCCTGCGCGGGTACTGCGCGAGTGCCTGCTCAGTTTTCAAAACCTAGCTTATAATATTATAGTATCTGAGTAAAATCCCTGTGGTTTGTATGGTTGATGCCACTGCACAGCCTGGGCTAGCGGACTGTATGGAGTTTTAGAATTTTATATTATGCTCGGAGATCTAGGACCTAGGAAGGAAAACTAGGATTTCCGTGCACTAACCTTGAAACGTCCCGGCTGGATCTCGTTGCGTAGGCAGCGCACACCAACACTAGATTTTCGTCTCCGGAGCACTTAGGTCGTTTTTGGGTTCGGCAGTATAGCAGCGAAGAGTCCCTTTCACCACACTTATTTGTTGGGGTTTTAACACGAGGACGGCGACACAAGGACGGACATGCGTCTCGCGGGGCATGAAAGGTCGCACTAAATCGTGTAGAAAAATGGCGTCGCGAATTTGACGTTACGCCGCCATATTGAGTGCACGGAAGGAAAGAGGGTACATGGGAAAAAGATTTGACATTAATGTCGATCTAAACAAAGAACCAAAAGGGTGGCATCACTACCGTCATTGTTAATAATTTAATTTAAAAAAATATTTTTAAAAAACTGACTTCAAACGCCCGCACCACCGAAAAGTATATAATTTAGTGTAGATTTTTTAAACCCGCTCAACTGATTACGATAAAATTTAAATAGGACTACCTGGGAAGTATAACCTTTCAAACAAAAAAGAAAATAATTTTGCAAATCAGTTCAGGTGTCTTCGAGTAATCGGTGAACATAAAAAAAAGATTCCGACGAATAGATAACCTCCTCCTTTTTTGAAGTCGGTTAAAAACCCTATGGAGACATAAAAACCTAAAACTGAAACATTTTATCTAAAAATACAATTGCAGCGCTCCCTTGAAAAGGTCTCCTAAGTGTGGTATTTGCATAATCGAATGCTCTTCTAGACGTCGATAAACGACGATAGGTGCACCATAGCCACAACGACCTGGTCTGGCCTCAAGGGTAAAAGGAGAAGAGGGAGACCTAAACACATGAGTAGACGACATCAGCTGCAAGACAGCTGGAAACGACTGGTCCAAAATAGCCCTACATAGAGGAAACTGGAAAGCTTTGGAGGAGACATACCCGGAAGGTGTTCTCATCCCAAAAATCCTAAATATTATTTGTAAAACAAAACTAAAAATGTAATGTGCGAGCTTGATGGGGTGCGAGCATTTATAAGATTAGCTGCCAACAGTTTGACATCCATTGGAAACTGACAGTAAATTAATAAATATACTAGCTGACCCAGCGAACTTCGTACCGCCACTACTTATAAATGAAAAATTAGTTAAATAAACATTTTCCAGTGGACCAAATTGTGAATCTAAACCATCCTCGTATCCCCTTGAACTCACACAAAAAATTTCATCAAAATCAGTCCAGCCGTCTAGGAGGAGTTCAGTGACATACATACGCACACAAGAAATATATATATTAAGATATTCTTTTCAAATACGAGTTCAAAGAGTAATCCTCATCCACTAACATTATAAATGCGAAAGTGGGGCGGGGAGGGGGATAGGCAAATTGTTTTAAAAGCTCCTTTTATGAAAACACTTCCAATACAATTATATAAATTCAGCTCTTTTTTATTTGTTACAGGTAAGTCTGACTGTGCGGTGCGCTGGACCTATTTATTTGTTACAGGTAAGCCTGACTGCGGTGCGCCGGACCTGTTTATTTGTTACGTAGGTAAGTCAGACTCTACGGTGCACTGGACCTGTTTATTTTTTACAGGTAAGCCTGACGCTACGGTGTACCAGACCTGTTTCAGCGACCACTCTATCTTATAATTTAATATAAAAATTATTTTTAAAAAACCGATTATTTTGGAATGATAATTTAAAAAACCGATTGGAATAGAATAATATTCTTTTATTCAAATCTACTTTTGCAAAGTGCTTTCGAACCTAATCTAAATCTAACTTCATAGGCCAAGTCGAAAAATAGTTATTATATAATTTTTACGGTATGTTGTTGCCTTTCAAAAATTACATACATGCACACTGATTTACTTAACTAAGAACTTTGATATATTCAAACCGAAATAACATTTTTAACACATTTAATCGCGCCCATAACTTAACCACCTGAAATGCCCGCCCTAGTTGTATTAACATCGCCAGTTCGCCTCTCCGCACAACCCGCCGCGTGCCGGCGCACTCCGCTGCCCGCCCTGGCTCTGAAAGGCTTCATCTCCCGTCGACGCCGTAAGCTCGCTTGAGGTCTCGTGAGATGCATCGGTCGGCGCGCGTTATCGCAGACGCCGCTCGCAGGCGACGCCGATGCTTTCCAGCTTTCGCTCCTAGCGCTTGTGAGAGTAATTCTTTTAATAGATATATTAATATCTACAGCTAAAACGCCAAGCTTGACAGGATATAATATATTGTAATCTTAACACCTATAACATGTATCAAATATGTTGCATGTAAACTAAATGATGATGACTATAAAAAGGTCATGTTTACGTTGCTATTTTAGTTTAGACACTCAATCCGGGAGATATTTTCGTGTAACGTTTTCTTCATTTTCTTTGTCAATCGATAGAATCTCAGCGGTTGGATATATTAGTAGGGTCCCTGCGACTCGTCTTATGTCCCATCGACCCACTAAGTTAGGGATCTGCCATCATTGCATTGTGCATTTCGGTGCGCCATCGCCACTCCAGCACTGAGGGACTCCTTAATGGATTCTTCGGAATCACATTATTGTTCCGCGTCTGAGTTATACAAGTATCAGTATCGGCAAGTCTGCTTCTTCTACGAAGCTCTCTATTCTATTTCGGACTTCATATTACGCAGAAATGCGGTGTATGCGCACAGAATTCCCGAGATTTCCAGACTGCTATTTGTGATTCTTTGTGTAAGTAAAACTTGCTAAAGTGATTCCAATTATTCCATTTTTGGAACGTAGTTCCTTATCGCGCGGTACGGAAGGGGGCTAGACGGAAAAAATTAAGGAACCGACACTCGACACATTTTTGAAACCGACACTTTTTTGTTGAATGTGAATTTTGCATTGTGTTCGGTATTTTCGCCATACAACACGGCGTCTGCATGGCCTAGTGGATCCGGCAGTTGCCTAAAAGTTCAACGTTGATGGTTCGAATCCCAGCTCGACACTGAATTTTCTATTTTCAATTTTATTTTAAATAATTTCTACATGTGGAATTTTTCCCTAATTTTTTATTGTATAAATTGGATAAAATGTTATTGTACTACTAACGCCATCTGTTAAAAAACCAGAGTAACTCTTTGGTTTTGTAACAGTGCTGCAATAGAAATAAACTAAATATAATTCATCGTAGTTAATCAATTTAATACTAGATGACACCACTAGTTTATTACAATTCCTTCACTAAAATATAACTAACTAACTAACACTAATAATCGAAAGGAACTACGTTCCATCCGGGTGTCCCTTGACACCTCTCAAGTTTTAATAATTGCATTGCGATCATAATAACCCTGTAAACACAAGATTTACATAGTAATGTACATTTTATTAAAATTTTTAATGAATTTCGATAAAGGAGGTGGAGTTCACTCTATCGGTGTCTCGATTGGAATTTGGAATGGCCTTCCGAACCAGTGCGTGGTAAATTCATTTGACGATTCGAAAGCAGTTTGTTAAAGTGTATTTGAATAAAAAACTATTCTATTCTATGAACTGACAAAAATATCGTTTTACACTCGATTTTATACCTATGCCTAACTTTATTCACACAGATTTTTAGTAGACCAATAGCCAAATCTGGATATAATATTTTATGAATAAGTCTGGCGATCCAGCAATGCACTTGACATCATCCATTTACTTAGTGGAGGTTCTCCAAAGCTGCGTTTTCCGCTTGTCATTTTCCGTGTATTAGCTCTTCTCGCCGTGTGCCTCGTCCATTGCATATCAGCTTTGCAACTCTGTTAGAAGCTGTGTCGGTAACTCTGGTACTAAAACGGATCTCTTAATTTCTGATTGCCGTATACATAAAGTAAAAATCATCACGAAGCCAAGTGTTCATATTCCAAACGTGAGTACATGTAATTTAGTGTGAGAACATTACATTGATAAGCTGTTGATACGAACGATTAATGCCCTTATTAATTATTCATCTATTAGTCAGTCGGGTTCACCGCGAGACATTATCGTCTCGAGATCGCGTCACGCGCGTGACAGGCGGGCCCGGCGCGTGTCGCGAATAATCACTCCGCTCCACTGATAGCAGATTAACGGGAGATTAACCTGAGATTAACCGAAGCGGTTAACTACACGGCGAAGAGGCAGCCACTGCACGATTGACTGCGTCACAGTACGTGCCGACATTCGACAATCTCGTTACTATGCTAAGGGCGTTGCCACACTGCGAGCGCGTCTCTAGCGAAACTTAAGTTGTCAAAGTGAAGAAGTCTATCCGTCTGTGTACCGCGGGACATTATCGTCTGAAAAGTCTATCCATTTGGTACTTAATTAATAAAACAATTAGCACAGAGATAGAATGCATTCTGAAAATTTTTATGTCAAACATAATTTTTGAAGAGAAATCCGTATGAATTATAAATAATTTTATCTGTATTTCTTAGAACTCTAGAGTCGCTAGTCTAGTCTAGTCGAGTAGAGACCTCGGACGGCCGCGAGCACTCGACACTGAATAATGAGACTACCTCGAGTACAACGTCAAATATCTGATCATACCTAATAGAAATAGAAATAGATATGTTTTTTATTCAAATAAACTTTTTTACAAGTGCTTTTGAATCGTCGATGAGTCTACCACTGGTTCGGAATGCCCTTCCTGCCGAGAAGAATCAGCAACAAACTCGACAGTCGCTCTTTTCAAAACAAGTTTACAATATAATAGATATTATGCTATGTATGCAGTGTTTCCACAATGAGGGGAAATTCCACAAAAGCATGCCTGATTATAATTCAACACATATTAAGACGGGCAAACAGAAAGTAGCCCCATTCCCGCCGTTGGAACCCGTTCACGAGCATGACGCATGACCCAGCCATTGCTTCGCTCGACCATATTTGAGGGAACGTAGCAACGCGCATCACACGACACCACCACAGAAATGTTTAAAGAGAGCGTGACATACTCAGGCTACACATGTTAAGGCAGCTAGCACTCATAAACAGGTTACACAAGTGACAAGAGGTAGATACTATAATGCTCGATGAATATTTTTTCTTTAATTGTCGTTATCGCCATAATTTATATGAAAAAGGAATTTTTTTATGCTTTCAAAATGATTTAATAAAACCCACTTTAGCAGGAAGCCACGAGCGACATCAGAGTCCTCTAAAGGCTTCGTAAATAGAAAATAATATAATGACTGCGACCGTTTCATCTCATTAGTGAGAATTTCCAGGTTTTAGGTGGTCAAAAGTCTCAAAAGCTATAATAATATTGTATGTAGGTAAGTATCGCCGTTTTTTGTTAGTTTATAGTTATTTGTTTGGTAATCATTGTAAATTAATCATTGTAGCTTCAAACACTTGCAGAGGAACCAAGGTTGCTAGCATAGCGCAAAAGTACAAAGCACAAGCAATTTAGGTGACGACCGAAATTAAATTCTGACTTGAGCCACGTACATCACTCGGTAGTAATAAAGTTATAGTACCTAGCGAGTCCAAGAAAGAAACAACCACCTAGTCTTGGATTCGTAGAGCGTCGTCGCTGTACTCTATGACTATGTTACGTCTATGCTTCATGCGAGGTAGACAATACAAAAAGTCACATACAATCTGATCATACAAATCCAAAATGTCCTATTAAATTCACTTTTGGCTTGGCCAAAGTTATTTTTGTGTCTGAAAACGGGTCTTTATTTTCAACAAAAAAAAATCGTTTGGCTGAGCACGTTATATACAAATACCGGACAGCTCATTTCGGACGCAAAATTACAATTTAAAGAAAATTGTGGAAAACAAGGCTAAGGATTGGGACCTTAAAACCGCTGCCCGCATTTTGTTTTCTAATGTTACGCTGGCTCCATTTAATGGTATAACGCCGGAAGCCTCACGTGAAAGTCATCCTTTCCCCAATACCGCCTCTTTGCTCCCGGACGGCGTGTCCGGAAGCCTCACGTGAAAGTCATCCTTTCCCCAATACCGCCTCTTTGCTCCCGGACGGCGTGTCCGGAAGCCTCACGTGAAAGTCATCCTTTCCCCAATACCGCCTCTTTGCTCCCGGACGGCGTGTCCGGAAGCCTCACGTGAAAGTCATCCTTTCCCCAATACCGCCTCTTTGCTCCCGGACGGCGTGTCCGGAAGCCTCACGTGAAAGTCATCCTTTCCCCAATACCGCCTCTTTGCTCCCGGACGGCGTGTCCGGAAGCCTCACGTGAAAGTCATCCTTTCCCCAATACCGCCTCTTTGCTCCCGGACGGCGTGTCCGGAAGCAAAGAGGCGGTATTCCTACAATTTTTTTTACAGATAAAGGATGAGGAGACTTACACTGCGGTTAATTGCCTCATCTGGTGACAGAAGGGCTGGCTATTTTTTTGCGCAAAGGATCAGCTGGCTGTCCAGCGCGGAAATACAGCCAGTATTCTTGGCACCATTCCACGCGGGCATGATTTGTATAGTAATTCGATTAGTTTAGCTATAAGTTTTATTGTAACATTTTAATAAAAAAAGTTTTTGATTTTAAATATAAATAGAGAAGTTGCTTTATTAGTCTACAATCCGTTACCTTATCATGCCAAAACTGTTTTTTCAATTTCTCGCATTCTGAGGAAGGACGTTGGATACTTTTATGCCTGACGCTCACATGACCCCCTTGAGTGAAGAGAACTATCACATTTTGCATACCTCTCTCTCTCTCGCATATTCTAATATTTTCATTGATTGTAAAAATCTCAGATACTTTTGACAAAATGTGGTCAATTATAATAGAATTACATGTATTTTAGATATAATTTTATTGTGATACTAGCGGTCGCCCGCGACTTCGTCCGCGTATAATTTTTGATTTTCTATGAGATTATAAAAACATAAATTTTCCCGCTGCAAGAAGCCTATCAAAAAAAGTCCTACCGCTATTTTAAATAAAAATAAAAATCATTAAAGCTTTTCCATTCAAATTTCATCCCCTATTTTACTACCCATAAGAGGGGATTTTTCAAAACACACACACAGGTTTTTATTATTTACTGCTAGTCACCTAAATCCCGATATTCAAACCTCAAACTTAAACTTTCAAATTAAAACTTTCCTATATAAACTATCATCCACTATTTTACCACCCTTAAGGGGGGATTTTCCAAAATAACTTATACAAATCTTTATTATTTAAAGTTAGTAATCTAAATGCCGATTTTCATATGTCTAACTTCAAAAACTTTCATATAACCATGGAAATTCCATTTCACCCCCTTAGGGAGGGATTTTCTCAAAACCGTTTCTTAGCTGACACCTACCCCCTAGAAATAACCTACATTCCAAATTTCAAGTTTGTAGGTTTTATAGTTCCTGAGATTTCGTGATGAGTCAGTGACTTTTCGCTTTTATATAATATATAGATATCAACCTTAAGAATGCCGTTCCGAGTTCCGACCTAGAAAATCCATTTTTTTGCCGAAAATAACAATTGACACATACCTTTACTTCATTAAAGATGGAAAAACGCGATTATCTAAATATTAATTCGTTATACTTAGAACAGGCCGATGTCCAGAGGTGCTCCCTCCATACACAATTACCAGTTCTACAATCTCCTGTTACGTTAGTTAAATCTAAAAGCGTAAGCGGCGCTGTCGAATTATAATAATTCGGAGTCGTATGAAAAGTTAGTCTACTCTCGGACTAAAAGCTTCGCCGCTTTATCCGCTAACTGTGAAAGCGCTCGAAGCGTCGGGACGTGGCAACATGATTAAATAGTTTCAGCGTTATGTCTGCACTTAACATCACATTTAAAATATTTCTATGGCTTCACTCGCTTTTTGTTGGACATTTTGTAGTTTTCAGAAATGGAGCAATTTACCTACCTACGAGTAGGTACCGGCACCTATAATGAATGATTAAACGTACTTACCTGTAAGTGAAGTTCTATCATAATTATGCGAAGGCTTCGTCCGAAGAGATTATATAGTTTTCTGTAGCATTTAATACTATGCTACAAAAAACTTTTAAAGCGGCTAAAATCACTTACCACGGTAGAGAGTATTAAACCATGTAATAATTAGTTTTGATATTTTCACGATTCAAGAAGTAAATCTACGAAGATCTGTAGGCAATACTCTTCACCAAATTGAAACAAGTAATTTCGACCACAGAATATTCATATAATAGAAACCGACGGACAGTTTTCATACTAATATTATAAATGCGAAAATGTGTTTGTTCGTTTGTTGGTTTGTCCTTCAATCACGCTGCAAGAGAGCTACGGATCGACGTGATTTTTGCATGGGTATAGCTGAGGACCTGGAGAGTGACATAGGCTACTTTTTATCCCGGAAAATCAAAAATTACCCGAGGGATTTTAAAAACTTAATCCTCACGCACGAAGTCGCGGGCATCAGCTAGTTTGTTATAAAATGTACGACAACCCCTCGAGCAGCGATGAGCGGCCAGCATGGGCACGTGTCACGGGAGCCATCTTGTGGACTGATTTCCAAATTGCCTTTGGAATAGTTAGCGAGAGGCTTCTGCGGATAGCGAGTTAGCCTTCCGCTGTGATGCCGCGTAGATACCGATTTATCGAAATCCGTTCAGTTCTGACAAAAAGTTGGAGTAAAAGAAAAAAATTGTGAGCCGTATTTTGTAAAAGTAATATGCAGAAAAGAACAGATTGTGATAGGAACTAAATATGTCACTAAGTATACATATAATAATAGTACTACTACCACTACCACTACCACTACCCCTGCCCCTGCCCCTGCCCCTGCCCCTGCCCCTGCCCCTGCCCCTGCCCCTGCCCCTGCCCCTGCCCCTCCCCCGACCCCTACCCCTACCCCGACCCCGACCCCGACCCCTACCCCTACCCCTACCCCTACCCCTACCCCTACCCCTACCCCTACCCCTACCACTACCACTACCACTACTACTACTACCACTACTACTACTACTACTACTACTACTACTAAACAGATTGTGATAGGAACTAAATATGTCACTAAGTATACATATAATAATAGTACTACTACCACTACCACTACCACTACCACTACCCCTGCCCCTGCCCCTGCCCCTGCCCCTGCCCCTGCCCCTGCCCCTGCCCCTCCCCCGACCCCTACCCCTACCCCGACCCCGACCCCGACCCCTACCCCTACCCCTACCCCTACCCCTACCCCTACCCCTACCCCTACCCCTACCCCTACCCCGACCCCGACCCCTACCCCTACCCCTACCCCTACCCCTACCCCTACCCCTACCCCTACCCCTACCACTACCACTACCACTACTACTACTACCACTACTACTACTACTACTACTACTACTACTAAACAGATTGTGATAGGAACTAAATATGTCACTAGGTATACATATAACATCGCATGCCGTGGCGAGGCGTCGCCACGCGAGAAATCTGTTTTACGTGCCGCTATAGATGTTTCACATCAAAAGGAAGTTTGATTCTATTTAGCGAGTAACATTTGTAGGCCCGCACAGAGCTAAGGTCGGGCGGCAGACTGCCGTCCCGCAGTCACCGCCCAGGGTGCGGTACTGGAACATTAGCTCAGTTTTGTGATACTTGTCCATGGCCGCGTTTGTCACACGAGCAGGTCGCTGCTCCGATCCGAATAAATTTTCTTTTTATCGCATCCGGTGCCACCTCCCTGCCCGCTCCACCTCTCGCAGCATCCCCCGCCCTCTCGCCGGAAGCCGGAGATGGATGAAGCGGCCTCCGCGAGCCAGCTGTACTCAATTTTTATATTTCCTTCGCCAATCCAATGCAATGTTAATTTATCGATGAACGTCAATATTATGATAAGTAGGAAGCAACCCAGAATACCTACTTTAATTCAACCTTTTTAATCGACTTCAAAAAAGGAGGAGGCTCTCAAATCATCGGAATTTTTTTTTTTTTTTTTTTTTATGTATGTTCACCGATTACTCAAAGACGCCTGAACCGATTTGGAAAATTCTTTTTTTATTTCAAAGGGTGTACTTCCCAGGTGGTCCCATGTAAATTTTATCGGAATAGTTCGAGCTGTTTTTAAAATATCAACAATATATTATATACTTTGTACTGGCGCGGGCGTTTGAAGTCGGTTTTTAGGGTTCCGTACCCAAAGGGTACCAACGGGACCCTATTACTAAGCCTACGCTGTCCGTCCGTCCGTCCGTCCGTCCGTCCGTCCGTCTGTTAGCGGGCTGTATCTCGTAAACCGTAATAGACAGATGAAATTATCACATATTATGTATTTCTATTGCCGCTATAACAACAAATAATAAAAATTAAATTAAATTAAAAAAAATAAATTATTATTTAATTTTTTTAACGGAACCCTAAAAGAGCGAGGCCCGACTCGCACTTGGCCTATTTTTTAAAAATAATTTTTATATTAAATTACTAGCTGACCCAGCGAACTACGTACCGCCAGCAAAAATATTTAGTGGTTGGTCACCCTTATCATTTAGGGGTATGAAAAATAGATGTTTGCCGATACTCAGACCTAACCGATATGCACACAAAATTTCATAAAAATCGGTCCACCCGTTTCGGAGGAGTAAGGTAACTAACATTGTGACACGAGAATTTTTAACCGACTTCCAAAAAGGAGGAGGTTCTCAATTCGGCCGGTATCTTTTTTTTTTTCTATGTATGTCCACCGATTTCTCCGGGATTACTGGACCGATTCACGTGATTTTTTTTGTAATCGACAGAGGATGTTTGCGAAATGGTCCCATAAAAATGTTCACCTTCAACTCCTCAAGCCTGATGCTGCAGGGATATTGCTCACCTAAAACTATGGTGATTTAGGAAATTTCGATTACGAATTGATAGTGTAGGTAACAAGTATGGACTACATCATGGAGCTCCAGGTCCTAGCTGTCGTGTCCGTCCTGCTCGCTCGACTTCTACAAACGAGTCTCTCATATTGTGTAGCGTCGCGCATCGGTTTCATAGTTTGTATTTAGGCCCGCCCGACTTCAACAAACGTGGACAAACTAAAATTATTTTTATACTTTGTAGTGGCGTTAGAAGTCGGTTTTTTGAAAATAATTTTTATATATATTAGATTTTATAAATCTTGTATATTGTCTGCAAATGCATACATACCGCAGCGAGCGGGAGGCTGTACGGGGACCTCGCTGTCGATGAGATACGTGCGGGAGCCGAGCCCCTGGGCCCGTCGACACAGTTCTTCGACCTAGCTGCATAGTAGAGTGATACCAACGACAGCTCGAGGCCGTTGAGCGCTCGCGTCGTCGCTCAGTGAGGAACTGGCTCTACTTAATGATTCCGTCTCTTGCAAGTTCTAGAAGAGCCCATAACGGATTCATATTATTATGCGGTTGTAATGTGCTCGTTTATCTACCATAGGTAGATATATGTAGATATCACACACACACGCACACACGTGCTACTAATGTGACCGGTCCGGTAGCCTGTACGCAACTGTCCTCGCGTGCAGTCGTTTTCCGTATTTATGCCCTGTATGATTTGTATGTACGGAGGTTACATACAAATCATAACTTTTAAGTCAATACACTACAGCGGTAATTATACGCGCGTTGCTCAATAACATATTGTATTATACTCGTAGTTACTAAAGACGTGATATTGCGTGTTATTTGCTGAGCATCAAACATAAACAACAAGTGAATGAGCTTGTATAGGTTCCGGCCCGGGACGAGCGAGTGATGCCTCCGTCCAACGCTGGCGACACGCCAACGCCCTGAGAGAAGCCATTGCCACAGAACACTGGCACCTATTGCCATAGTAACTGAGGCTGAAATGGCGTGCTACGACCCTATCGTTTGTTAGTACGAGCTGCGGGTTACGCGAAGTAAAGTGAATAAAGCCGATATGAATCATTGATATGATCGATATTTTCATATAATATTGTATATAATATATAAGTATGTTAATAAGCAAAAATAAGAATGTCGTTCGGTTACCAACTGAGCTATAGGTATTCATTTAGAACTTCTTTTTTCAGCAACTTCAAGTACCTAACCAACCGTCCTTTTCTTTTTAAAATGCCGTTTAAATCCTTTATTTTCAAAAATAAACATGTACCCTACGGGTAACATTGAAGAGCTTTTATTTTGCTATCAAATTGGCTATAATATTTTAGAAGCCGGTATTGAATTATCTCTATAACAATATTATAACGTTTCATAAAATTTAGATAACTAGCGAATTATGAGTAGGTATTTTGTAA
This sequence comes from Oeneis ivallda, assembly GCA_029955525.1. NCBI lineage: Eukaryota > Metazoa > Arthropoda > Insecta > Lepidoptera > Nymphalidae > Oeneis > Oeneis ivallda. The sequence goes on along the minus strand of JARPMR010000020.1, from coordinate 29,814 downwards.
AGTTGGCTCCGCAGTCAACAATGTTACTTCACCAACTCTCGACGAAGCAACAGTGTGACATACGGCAGTCGGGAATTGGTTGTGTTAGCTAGTCGCCTATGTGTACACTCAGCGACGAAACAAATAAACGACCAAACTCCAAATCATACTAATATTATAAATGCGAAAGTGTGTTTGTTTATTGGTTTGTCCTTCAATCACGTTGCAACAGAGCTACAGATCGACGTGATTTTTTGCATGGGTATAGTTGAGGACCTGGAGAGTGACATAGGCTTTTTACTCCGCACTCCGCACTTTTTATCCCGGAAAATCAAAGGGTTCCCGAGGGATTTTAAAAACTAAATCCATGCGGACGAAGTCGCGGGCATTAGCTAGTCAACAATAAATTATATACTTTGTAGTAGCGTGGGTGTTTTAAGTCGGTTTTTAAAAAGATTTTTTTATAATTATTGGAACGTAAGTTCCTTATCGCGCGGTACGGAAGGGGGCTAGACGGAAAAATTAAGGAACCGACACTCGACATATTTTTGAAACCGACACTTTTTTGTTGAATGTGAATTTTGCATTGTGTTCGGTATTTTCGCGATACAACATTGGGTCTCCGTAGCCTAGTGGCTCCGGCAGTCGCCTAACAGTTCAAACTTTCAAAGTCGATGGTTCGAATCCCAGCTCGACAGACCGAATTTTCCATTTTCAATTTTATTTTAAACAATTTCTACATGTGGAACCTTTCCCTAATTTTTTATAACTACTTATAAGTTAGGTTAGGTTATAAGGCGGAGCCACTAGGCTTCGGAGACTCAATGTTGTACCGCGAAAATACCGAACACAATGTAATCGAAAGGAACTACGTTCCATCCGGGTGTCCCTCGACACCTCTCAAGTTTTTTTATAATTTATGCCTCGTTTTTGAACATACTTCAAATATGTTCAAACAATTTGGTCGTGTCTCCCGAACAAATTAAGTTGAACATTCTGCTACTTGGCGCTTGAAAACTACGAATGAATATTATATTATTCATTTGATATGGGGCTTCCGCGTTAATATGGGGTTGATACATTACATGCAGCTTCGACCGGATCTAGCGCGTGGCGCCTGATACTCGACATCTTTCCTAACATAAAGCATTTAAATAAAATTTGGGATCAAAATGGTAGCGTGCTCAGTGTTTCCGCTAAGTTATAGTATCATGAATACTCATAATTACCGTATATTATACAACCGTTGGCTTCCTAATTATAGTAGTTTATGCAACTGTCATATAATACCCGTGTTATATGCAGTTGCATGCACTACTTTATCTTCACTAATGCAATTTATCAAACAACAAGAGTAAAAGCTGACAATAGTTTATTTATAATAATACGTGTATTGTCACAGTGAACTTGCCGCCATTAAAATCTAACCAATGAGAGCGCAGCTGCGCGCGCAGGGCCAATCAGGAGCGAGCGCGCGCTGTTCGTTTTTTATTTAATTGGCAAAAGATCTTACCAAAGAGTTTTGTGTATGTAAGTTTAGTAGTTTCGACGAAGTTTTCACGTATAACCCAACTGTTTTCAAAAGCCAGCCTAATATCAAAATTTTATACAACTTGTATGAGGATTTTGACATAAGGCTCGCCAGGTTAATTGGTCGCGTTTTATTGATGTTATAATGAGATTTTACGATATCGATGTGGATATTATACCATCATGTGAAATTGCTTAAATTGAGTGTTTTGTTATCTGCGCTATAACAGTAGTAATTATAAGTCAAGTATTGGAAACATAAGTAGAATGTTATAACATTAGTGTAGATAAAATAAATAAATAAATAAAAAATAAATAAATAAATTCTATTAGTAGATTGGCGAGTATACTGGGACGCCGGTGCTACACCGCGAGCCCCTGAACACCATAGTGTCGGCACACAGGCGCCGACGCCGGAGCCGCGCCATTAATTATCTCACCCCCCCCTCCCACCCCCTCACCTCCCCCTCTCCCTCCCCCTCCCCCGCCGCCCGCCCCGCGGGACATCTGAAATGGAAATGAAGCCGACCAGGGCTCAGCCGGCTGCCAAATTTTTGGTTAAATTAACAGACGAAGTATTATCGGTCGCGACCTTTTCATTACCCTTTACCCGCTATCCGCCCGGCCATAATTACTAGGCAGTGAAAATGTTGCTGAACTGTGTCGTCTACCTAGTTGATATCTTATTCTTTATTTATCTTTATTAATTGCATTTCCATTAGGTACACTTGTTCCTTAAAATATATCATAAGTCAATAGAAGATAAAGCAGGCTATGGATACCCAGTTTGGGTGTAGCAACAACAGTGTATTATAGCAGGGAGTTTAACATTAACAGTGTAATAAGACTTTTCAATTAGATAAATAATTTTAAATGTGTTTTTAAACTCTTTTTCTTTTTCAATGTTTCTTATGCAGTCAGCTAGATTATTATAAATGTTTAATGTCATTACATAGGGACTCGAGCTGTGCAATATTAATTTTGAGAGTGGGAGAATCAGTTTGTTTGTGTTTCTCGGGGGATACCTACGAACACCTACGAATCCATACAAAGCAAATAATAATAATATCGTAAATGTGCGAATGTGTTTTTCTGTTTATAAATTTATACCTACGTGTCCAGTGTTCATTAGTACCTCTCATTATCAGAGATAGCTTGCATCCTGGAGACCAACAATTTCACGAGCGAGGGAGTTCCTTCTAGCTACAAAGTGTCACAGACTGTAAACATTCTCATTGCAATCACTTTTGACTGGCCTAAACTCTGGCCTAGTATTAGTCGAGACGGCAACAAAATTGGTAGTTGTAATGATGAAATCTAAGATGAGTACTCGTAGGAACATCTCGGTGGGTGTGTAATGCACGTTGTAGAATACGGAGCGCTGGTATCGGCTCGACGTCGCCGCAGCGCGCAGTGGTACTGTGTGCACACGCCGATATTAAAACTGCGAAGGAGCCCGTCGCCGTCGATTATCCAACTCGACACCATTCAGGGAACGTTTTCATAAAGTTCACGCCGCACACACGCGCGTGCTCCTAATATACGCCGCGCAGGTAAAACGAGATGTTAGATAGGTACATCAGTCATTTATCAGGCAAAAACTAACTGCTACAGTGGAACTGTATAATTATTCTTCTTTATTAACCGATAGACGTCTACTGCTGGACAAAGGTCTCTTGCATGGACTTCCACGGGTCTTGGTCTTGCGCTGCTTGAATACAGCAGCTCCCTGCGACTCGTTTGATTTCGTCGGTCCATTAAATAATACAAATATATTATAAACTAGTGGACACGCCCCGGCTTCGCATGGGTTGGCTACAAAACAAACATAATGGTATAATCATCTAGGGCCTGGAGGTTAATGATTAAGTCTATGTCTATGGCTAAAACCCTCATATAAATATGAACTGCCTGTATTCGATCGTTGTCCTTTATGTGAGTGACTTTTGCTGCTATCCGTGAAGCATTATGTCCTCTATCTCCTATAATATTTATCAGATCTTCATCAAAATTAATTTTAATACTTTACCTCACATTCTTTACGACGATATACCTATACCTCTCTCTGACAAAGCTAGAAACTTGGGTTTAATTTTTGACGTTAACTTTTCTTGGTCCGCTCATATCAATGAGGTGAGTAGACGTTTGCACTATTCCATACATTCCCTCCGGAGACTTCAAAGTTTCTTGCCTTTACGTACTAAAATAATAATAATAATAATAATAATAATATATTTTATTTCAGACTTACGTCCATATTTTGTTAGCAACAATTAACTTATACACCTATGTTAGTACAATTTGTGTTAGTAACAATTACTTATTCTACGTTAGTCCTTATAATCTACCTTAAGCTATTCAGGGCCACCAGCGTACGCGCTGTGGCCTAGTGCCGATGTGCACACCATTCCAGCTCCTCCAGAGAGGGCTGTCCAACTTAGCGGCCAACGTGCTGAGGAGGGCGTTAGTGCTGCTCACAAGCCTGCTCATCATAGACGCGGCACGCTTGCGCATAATCGCGTAGAAGTCATCCACACGAACATCCGCAAACATTGCCGACGCACTGCAGTGTCGAGGCTTCCTTAACACCGCCCTCAGCACGCTGTTGTACTGAACTCGCAGGGCGCTGTAGGTCCGTTGCGTATAGTTTGTCCACAGACTGCACGTGTAAAACGATTGGCAGTAGGCTCTAAACAAAGTAATCTTCACCTGCTTTGTGCAACGTGCAAATCTGCGGGCCAACATGTTGCCTCGAACCGACAACGCCCGGCGCTCCCGTTCAATATCGCTGTCATCATCCAGGCTGTCTGTTACTATATGACCGAGGTACTTAAACTCAGTGACCTGTTTAAGGGGATATCCACATAGTTTAACTGTAGGTTTAAACATGGGTAGTTTATTTTTCCCCCTGAAAACAAGGAATTTACTTTTGTTGGAGCTATAACTGAGTCCATGTACCCCAGCATACTCCTCACAAATTTGTAACAACCGCCTAAGACCACTGATTGATGGGCTCAGCAGAACCATGTCGTCCGCATAACTAATGTTGTTCATACTGACACCGTCAATCGAACACCCGACACCAGCTCTACTGAGCCTCCCAATCAGCTGATTTACGTACAAATTAAACAGCCTAGGTGACGTCAGCCCTCCCTGCCGTACTCCACAACCCAGGCTATACTCTTCGCTTAGCGCATCATCCCATCTCACCACATTTTGCTGGTTACCGTACCAGAACTCGAACAATGCGATTAGCTCAGGTTTTAAGCTAGTTTCCTTCCTAAGCTTTTGCCACATAATTTTGTATGCCACTCGATCAAACGCTTTAGACAGATCCAGAAAGCATGCATACACCGGTGTTTTTCTATCCGTATAGTACCGCACAGTCTGCTTGAGGCACAGTATTGCGCTCTCTGTTGAAAGTTCCGGCCTAAAACCAAACTGCGCATCGTGCACTTGGAAAGATTTACTTAACTGTGCGTCAAGCAGACTGTCGAGGACTTTAGCTGATATTGTTGCTAAGGATATTGGCCTATAGTTGGATCTGTCCGCCGCATCACCCGTCCTATTTTTAATGATGGGCACTACCACTGTTTTCATCATAGCATCTGGTAGGAAACTGTGGCTTACACAAAGATTGAAGAGCAGCTTAAGGACTCTGGCAATGTGCACACCCGCATATCTCAAGTGTTCAACGCTGAGGCCATCGTGTCCTGGTGACTTCCCACGTTTCATGCTTTTAATTGCTTCCTCTACCTCCTTGATAGTGAAACGCAAGGGGCTAATCCCGGAGTTCACGATGTCCCCAACGTCGTCCAATCTGCAATCTATCTTGCCAGGATCCACTTTAAAATGAGCCTTGAACATATTTGCAATGTTTTCACTACCACTTATACCACCCACTTCTGCTGGAAGACGCACCCGAGCATTCAGTCCTTTTGTTTGCCGCCAGAACTCTCCGAAATGCTTCGCCTCGCATGACGTTGCTAATATATCCATTTTAATTTTCTCTACATTGTCCTGGCACCACTTAAGCTTACCCTTGAAAGCCCTGCGTGAGTCTCGCATATCATCATACAAAGCTCCACATGTCGGCCGTCCAGCCCAAACCCAGGACTGAAAGCAGAGACGAGCCTTTGTATGCGCCGGTCTCACATGCCTATTCCACCCTGTGATATATCCTTTTTTATTACGTTTTAAACACTTATGACTGTAACGTGCAGCATCCTGCAAGATAGACGTAATATCTTCATATAATTTCGCTATGACTAAATTATGTTCCGGTTTGTCACACATACTATCACAACAATCCTCCATTTCCGCGGGAAAATCAATTAGCCTTAACCTGCTATTACAAATCTCAGCATACAGTTTCATCTGATCACTATCTCTGTGCCCCCAGATCACTTTATTGTCCGCCGTGGACTGAGCTGGCTTTACTTGAGAGCGGACTAAGTTAAATTTACAGTAAACTTCCAGAGGATAGTGATCAGACCATGTCACATTTGTTTTGACATGTATGTTTTCAATATATTTGCTAGCCATACTTGTTGTAAGGCAATGGTCTAACCAACGCGAGCAGCCGTGACTGTCACTAGTATAGGTATATACATCGGTATTATTACATAAAAATTCATAGTCCGCACATATCCACATTTGCTCGCTACAAAACTGAGACAATTCACTGAAAAATAGCTCTCCGGGATGTGCGTTAAAATCGCCCAGCATAAAAACTATACTAAATCCGCAGTCCTCGACAATCGCATTGATTTCACTCAGGCACTCTGTGAACTCAAAAAGATTATCGGTACAGTCGGTAGGCATATAAACCGAGAAAATCAGCAAACTATGCTCACGAAACTGGCATTTGATTATGCTAGCACAATCTCTTCTCCTTCCTCTCATTGACTATGCTGACGTTTGCTATCTAGATGCAACTGAAGGTCTACTTGATAAATTAGATCGACTTCAGAATTTTTGCATCCGTTTTATTTTCGGACTGTGCAAATTCGACCATATATCTGAGTTCCGTCGTCAACTGAAGTGGCTTCCTATTCGACTTCGCCGGAATGCTCACATTTTAACCTTAATATTCAAAATTTTTAAGATTTCTTCACCAGGATATTTACGTGAGTATTTTATGGATGCTCCTCCGCGAGCCAGACCATTCCGATCCTGCGTCGAGTTGAAAATACTAAAAGTGCCCCACAGCAACACCATTTTCTTCGCAAGATCGTTTGCGGTAACTGCAGCGCGCCTCTGGAATTCTCTTCCTCAGAATATCCGCAACAGTCCATCTGTTACTGTTTTTAAGTCGAAACTGAAGCAGCATTATCTTTCCTCCTAATTTCATCTTTAATATGCCCGGTATTTTTTTTTTCCTATATAATATATAGTATATTATGTATTATATTATATAGTATATTATTATAGTATTATATTATTATTACTATTTATTAAGTATATAATTATGTAGTATAAATTGTATACTTAATTGTCGACCGAGCGAAGCGAAGGTCTTTGAGTTAACTAGGGCGATTTGCACTTGTCCGTCCGTCCGTCCGTCCGTCCGTCCGTCTGTCAGAGCCTTACAACTTTTGAATTACTGAACGTAATTACTTCAAATTTAGATATAATATGTAAACCGATGGCCTTCAGCCGAAAATGGCTTAAAAAGTTATAAAAATCTTTATTTCAGGGGGGCTCTCATAGAAGCGAATGCGAAGTAAAAAAAAAAAAATCGCGTTACATAAAATTGTTACGTATCATTTTAAAGATAATTTTGAACTGAGTACAAAAATATATTTTTTTTAATTTTTCCCTTAAAATTGACGAAATGAAGGGCTTTCAAAGTGGCGATTTTATACGCTCGCTTGAAGACGCTCTCTAGAAAAATCCGCTATGGATTTTCAAACTGATTTTATGTTTTTAGGTCACTTATATCCTGTACTTGAACAACAAATACTAAAATTATATGAATATTATAAAGAAACGAGATTATTTAATTTTTAATGGGCGTCAGTAATTCATATAGCATCAACATAGCTTCACAATAATGCTAATAGATGGCGCAGTCAGTAACTATTCCCATGGAACTACGAGTTAAATTCAATGTTTGATAAATAATTCAATGTTTTCACTAACGTTCCCTAACCTTTACGGGCTACCTATAAGTTAGGTGATTGATGTTTTCTGTCAACTTATTTATCACGATCCTGTACGGGACACCTAAAAGGATATTGGGACGGATGTTAGGACTTAGGATTGTATTTAGGAGCTACCTACGTTAAGAGACTCCTACTTAGGGGATGATTTAGGTATGTTTGGTGAAAACGGGCATAATAATAATGTCAGTTTTGGTTATCATGTATCGATTGAATGAATAATCATGGGATACCGTTACCGCGAGGTCTCAGTTCGGGGCGAACCACTAGTTATAATATCATGTATATTATATATTAGTATTTTAATATAATATGTATTGTATTATCTGTAGCCATTTATAAATTTTTAAAGATTAGTCTTTAGTACCTACCTACCTCTGTATGTTCTCACTGTTCTCACATTTAAGGGCTTCTGGAAGAAATCTCTTCTTTAGAGATAAGCTGTCCTTGTGCACGTCCTTTATATCTTTCTTACATTGTTTTTTATATTACTGGTACTAAATAAATAAATAAATAAATAAATAAAATTAGACAAACTATGCCTGATATTATACACTTTTAAATAAAAAAAGAATTATTAAAATCGGTTCAAATTTGACGGAATTACGAAGTAAAACCGATAAAAACTTTCATCCCCTATCCTGGAGGAACCTTATTGTTTATCAGGATAAAAACATTATGTTGACCCGGAGTATCACCTACCTACTACAATACCAAATTTCATACAATTCCGTTCAGTAGTTTTTACGTGATGCCCGGACAGACAGACAGTCAGACAGACAGACAGACAGACAGACAGACAGAGAGACAGACAGACAAACTGACAGACAAAAATTAAATAAAAATCTGTTTTGGGATCAGTATTGATTATAAAGCATCCTCCGGTTAAATTTTTCAATATAGATTAAATGTACAGAAATCGTCCAGTTACAGTTTTATTATAAGTATAGAATAGATAATATAAATCTAAGATGATGAAGTCGCTGATGAATATAGTGACTACTTATAATTTTATTGGTTATTTTATAGGTGTAGGCACTCACACAAGAATTACAAAAAATCAAACTACACCTAAAGAAACATTTGAGGTGTGCACCCAAACCGACAAGCATGGAAACTACTTTCAAATGTGGGTTTTCCCTAAAAACTACTCAGGTACTTAAGAAAATCAACATAATATAATATCAACCTGCAGTTAACTTTAACACAAAATTTCAATTAAATAAGGTCGAAAGAAGCATACGAATTACGCAGTTTCAATATATTGAAACAGTCATATTTTATACCGTTGTAAAGAGAGTGAATCTATTGCTTTTGAGTTTCTAGAAATCTTATACTCGCGATAAATTCTGAGTAACATGTTGTAAGCCCCTATTTTTGTTCTGCAACCTGTAATGACGAATGGTTTATACCTGGAACTCCGCAGGTTTATTCGAGGCACAGAAAAATTGATTTTTGACAAAAGACTTGGACAGTCAATTTCATTATTTATAATTTTGAAGAGAAGTACCTGGTCACACACCCAACGTCGGTGCTCATGTCAACGGTGATGTCAACTTAAATAAACTTAATCTTTGTCTATGCGATACGAGGTTAATTTTCTCCTCTTGTTTTGATGGACAGTCAACAAGAAGAGAAAACGTTTTTGAATTCTTTCGAGTCTTTGTATAGGATCTTCGTAGAACGGATTCCAAACGCTGGAGCCGTATTCTTACGTTACGAATTAAGGCAAAATACACAGTTTTAAGGTCCGAGCAAGATTTGAAGGGTTTGCTTAATTACTCCAGATAAAACCTATTAGTTTATATCATTTACTATTTAATCCATCTATGCGTGCATTGTAGGATAATTTCTTATCTATAATAATGCCTAGGTCTCCAATCGCATTAACCAGCAAAAGATTATTAATAGCTGTTGGAGTTAAGAGAAGGAGTTGTGGAGTTAGGATGTTTGGAGAGGCAACCGTTTCTTAGTAAGTTTAATAATACGTTGGCGTTTTTTAACATTTAGTGGTAGCCTATTTTTAGGAGACCGTTCTAAAAATAGGCTACCACTAAATGTTAAAAAATGTTAACCGAATCAGTTACAATGTTCAATTAATCATTTTAAGGGCTATAGAGTCAAAATAATAAAAAATAAGGAAAATTTGTCTTTATAAACTTTTAAAACGTCTGCAAATAATGCAAAATTAGAAGACTTTATATGGTCAAAAAAGTTATTGATAAATAATAAAAATAAAATGAGGCCAAGTGGGAGCCCTGGAGGACACCAGACGGTACATTAAATGGAGTTGATTCATAACCACAAACTACAACTTTTTGCGACCTGTTCAATAATCCGAAATTGTCCGAACCAAGAGAATAAATTACCTTGAATGCCAGCATTATGTAACTTAGTAATTAGAATGAAATGTTCCACACTATCAAAGGCTTTGCTTACATCCATATCGACAGCGTCTTACTTAACGTCCCTTGTCCCTCCGTCAAATTAGATACTGTATACATTTTATTACGAAAACCATGCTGTTGTGGAAATAGGATTGATTTTAAGTGGAACGAAAGAAACGGACCGATCAGGGAATCACAGACCTTACCAAAAATGGATATGGACAATAAGTAACAAAGGTATACATCATCAGAAAATCTCTCTCAAATCAGAAGTCTTTGGAGATCTGGAGTTAAAGACGAAGATAATAAAAACATATTTACACAACAGCTGGCTATTTCTATGCGAACTTAACCTATACAAAAACATAGAAATAGTTGTATCTAACAGTTACATCCTATACATTAAGGTGGGTCGATTTCGGGCGTTTTTTTTCAAATCGTGTTGGATTTTAAGTGGGGGGGTCTCAAAAGTTGCGTAAAAAAATAAACTATTAGACTATTTTTTTATTTTTTTCATTTTATAAACTTTTCAGCCCTCTACTGGAGTTCAAAATTTTCATAAATTAAAAGAAAACGTTGTATTAAAATATGGTTATTTACTAAAAAGAAACTTACTTTTAAGGATAAAAAACATTTATTAAGATCTTCAATTGTCTTTAACGAACAAAAATGAAACGTATTGCAATATTACTACGTACGCCGTAGGTACTATCAAAACCGTCAATATTGTAATGTATCTACCCACTTAGAAATCTTAGAATTATGTAGAAAACTGATTTTGTATGATGCAGTTGTCTTTATAAGACCAAACTGAAACAAGAATAAGTAGAAAAAAGCATTTTTAAGTATTTTGAAGTGTTTGAAATATAGGCGGAAAATACCTATTTTTTCGATTATTTGGGCTTCCGTAGAGGGCTAAAAGGTATATCGAATATTTTTTTTAATATTTTTTATGTAATAGTATGACAATAACGCAACTTTTAATACCTACCCACAATTTTTATCAAAAAATTTTGAAAATCGCCCCACCCTACTATACATAAAAACGTATTGAGTTCAATCCAATACGAAGCGACAGAGAGCGGTATTTCCGCTGGTGCTCACCTGTTGCGCTGATTGTGTTGTTGTTGTTGTTGTTGGTGGTGCTCAGTGTCGGTGTGTTGTCGCAGTGCTATCGTGCGGGGAGGCGGGCGGCGGCGGGGGCGGCGCGGCGCGCGCGCGGCGCTACGTGGGGCTGTACACGGGGCCCTACTTCGACCCCTCGGCGCCCAACAACATCACCGCGCAGCTCGGCACGCACGCCTACCTGCCCTGCAAGGTACGTGTGCACCGCGACACTGGCGCGCTGGCGTGGCGCGGGCGGCGCGGCGCTACGTGGGGCTGTACACGGGGCCCTACTTCGACCCCTCGGCGCCCAACAACATCACCGCGCAGCTCGGCACGCACGCCTACCTGCCCTGCAAGGTACGTGTGCACCGCGACACTGGCGCGCTGGCGTGGCGCGGGCGGCGCGGCGCTACGTGGGGCTGTACACGGGGCCCTACTTCGACCCCTCGGCGCCCAACAACATCACCGCGCAGCTCGGCACGCACGCCTACCTGCCCTGCAAGGTACGTGTGCACCGCGACACTGGCGCGCTGGCGTGGCGCGGGCGGCGCGGCGCTACGTGGGGCTGTACACGGGGCCCTACTTCGACCCCTCGGCGCCCAACAACATCACCGCGCAGCTCGGCACGCACGCCTACCTGCCCTGCAAGGTACGTGTGCACCGCGACACTGGCGCGCTGGCGTGGCGCGGGCGGCGCGGCGCTACGTGGGGCTGTACACGGGGCCCTACTTCGACCCCTCGGCGCCCAACAACATCACCGCGCAGCTCGGCACGCACGCCTACCTGCCCTGCAAGGTACGTGTGCACCGCGACACTGGCGCGCTGGCGTGGCGCGGGCGGCACGGCGCTACGTGGGGCTGTACACGGGGCCCTACTTCGACCCCTCGGCGCCCAACAACATCACCGCGCAGCTCGGCACGCACGCCTACCTGCCCTGCAAGGTACGTGTGCACCGCGACACTGGCGCGCTGGCGTGGCGCGGGCGGCGCGGCGCTACGTGGGGCTGTACACGGGGCCCTACTTCAACCCCTCGGCGCCCAACAACATCACCGCGCAGCTCGGCACGCACGCCTACCTGCCCTGCAAGGTACGTGTGCACCGCGACACTGGCGCGCTGGCGTGGCGCGGGCGGCGCGGCGCTACGTGGGGCTGTACACGGGGCCCTACTTCGACCCCTCGGCGCCCAACAACATCACCGCGCAGCTCGGCACGCACGCCTACCTGCCCTGCAAGGTACGTGTGCACCGCGACACTGGCGCGCTGGCGTGGCGCGGGCGGCGCGGCGCTACGTGGGGCTGTACACGGGGCCCTACTTCGACCCCTCGGCGCCCAACAACATCACCGCGCAGCTCGGCACGCACGCCTACCTGCCCTGCAAGGTACGTGTGCACCGCGACACTGGCGCGCTGGCGTGGCGCGGGCGGCGCGGCGCTACGTGGGGCTGTACACGGGGCCCTACTTCGACCCCTCGGCGCCCAACAACATCACCGCGCAGCTCGGCACGCACGCCTACCTGCCCTGCAAGGTTCGTGTGCACCGCGACACTGGCGCGCTGGCGTGGCGCGGGCGGCGCGGCGCTACGTGGGGCTGTACACGGGGCCCTACTTCGACCCCTCGGCGCCCAACAACATCACCGCGCAGCTCGGCACGCACGCCTACCTGCCCTGCAAGGTACGTGTGCACCGCGACACTGGCGCGCTGGCGTGGTCTTTAGCCTGGGCTTTTATTTACCATCACAAGATAAATTATGCAGCTTAAAATCAAAACCAGATTCATAACTTTGTCATGACGCGGTTGTGCCATATGTGACTGAGTTTCCACGGCGCGGTTTGCGCCCGCGGCCCGCAACGGTTGCGATACAGCTGTTACCGCGCCCACCGCAGGCGCAAACCGCGCCGTGGAAATTGCTACTTCATTTTCCATACAAATCTGCATTCTACGGAGGCCCCGGCGCCCGCAACCACTGCGGGCGCGGGCGTGAACCGCGCCGTGGAAACTCATTCTGTGTCGTCGCCAGGTGCGGCAGCTGAGCAACAAGTCGGTGTCGTGGATCCGGCGCCGCGACGCGCACATCCTCACCGTGGACCGCTTCACCTTCATCGCCGACGAGCGCTTCCAGGCCTTCCTCGTGGAGGCCACCGACACCTGGACGCTGCAGGTCGCATATCACATCACCTAGTCGCATATCACATCACGATACACTCCTCTATCTCCACTCACTCACTCCATGGGTCTATTTCTAAACAAAGGCCCCGAGAGACCATCGCCGCAGAATATACTGCCTTCCTCATCCATCCGATTACAAGGTCCTCTCCGTTATCTGTGTCAAAGCGCGTACAACGCTTTGCAGCGGATAAGCATTCTAATTTTTAAAAGCAATGAACGCATCGTTTTCCAGGTGAAGTACGTGCAGGCGCGCGACGCCGGCGTGTACGAGTGCCAGGTCGGCACCGAGCCGAAGATGAGCCACTTTGTGCAGCTCAACGTCGTCGGTGAGTCCGCCACAACCAGCGCTGACAACTGGCGCTCAGGCCGAAGGAGTAGCACGCTAAAGTGGCAGTGAGCAGATCGTGTCCCTCAGTGGAGACTGCGTATCATTGACGATGATAGGACACTAGGTGCATTGATTGCTGAAACTATGAACACTCAGAAAACCACTACTCAAGTCTCACAAGCCACGTTGGAATGGAAGTGATTAGCTAAGGTAGAAAAATAAAGCGTCAGCTACAACTCAAGTACCCTTTAGCAAAAGTTTTAAGTGCCTCGCTATGAATTATTATTAAAACTGTTTGCCTTTGTTGCCACATCAATTGAATAAAATAGATTTGACGTTAACCACAAGAAAGTCAATCACTTCTTATCCATGAAAATAGATTATTGCTTCAGCTTGAGCTGCCTTTTGTATCTGCGCATAATCTCCCGTGACATAAAGCCATTGACCATTTTTATTTTTTGTATAAGCTAATCGTACTGATCAGATCAAATCTCGGTCTTTTTTACTCGTAACTTGCCGTCGTCGCGTTAACTTTTATCACAATATTGCGGCGCGGGGAAGACTACAAGTTGAGACGTTTCAGTTTCGTAAGCTCGTGCGAACACTGGCCATGTTTGCCCACGCGTGAGGCAGCCACAGACCTGCTGTCACCTTGTTTTCCCGCGCGTGAGCCAGCCACTGACCCGCTGTCACCTCGTTTGCCCACGTGTGAGGCACCCACTAACCTGCTGCCACGTTTTCCCGCGCTTGGGGCGCCCACTGACCCGCTGTTACCTCGTTGCAGTGCCCAAGATCGAGATCGTCGGCGAGGCGGACCTGTACGTGAAGGCGGGCAGCACGGTGAGCCTGAAGTGCGTCATCACGCAGGCGCTGGAGGAGCCCGCCTACATCTTCTGGTACCACAACGACGAGCGCGTGCTCAACTACGACCGCAGCCTCGTCGAGATCCGCATGGAGCGGCGCGCGCCCGACACCACGGTGCGTCTGCGCTGACGACTCCTCTACTGAGAGAACGAGATTCAGTTTCAGAATATTCCCCTTTTGCGTCCAACCATGCCTATAGAGCACGACGAGAGTGACAATAGTACTCAAGTGCAATGATGATGAGGTGAACAATGAACATATAGTCTTCTCAGAAGGTGCCTTTTCACTCTTTCTTGAGAGTTCATAGTTTGTTGAAAAAACGGAAATAGGCTCTGGACATTTCAAATCTCAGCGATCCGTATTTGGAGCGTAGAAATAAAGCGTGCGCGTGTGCGTGTTTCAGATCGGCAACCTGATCATCTACAACCCGCGGCGCGAGGACTCCGGCAACTACTCGTGCTCGCCCTCCAACCTCGACTCCGCCTCCGTCGTGCTGCACGTGCTCAGCGGTGAGTTCGGACTTGGACACAGCTGTCACTTGTCAGATCGGCAACCTGATCATCTACAACCCGCGGCGCGAGGACTCCGGCAACTACTCGTGCTCGCCCTCCAACCTCGACTCCGCCTCCGTCGTGCTGCACGTGCTCAGCGGTGAGTTCGGACTTGGACACAGCTGTCACTCGTCAGATCGGCAACCTGATCATCTACAACCCGCGGCGCGAGGACTCCGGCAACTACTCGTGCTCGCCCTCCAACCTCGACTCCGCCTCCGTCGTGCTGCACGTGCTCAGCGGTGAGTTCGGACTTGGACACAGCTGTCACTTGTCAGATCGGCAACCTGATCATCTACAACCCGCGGCGCGAGGACTCCGGCAACTACTCGTGCTCGCCCTCCAACCTCGACTCCGCCTCCGTCGTGCTGCACGTGCTCAGCGGTGAGTTCGGACTTGGACACAGCTGTCACTCGTCAGATCGGCAACCTGATCATCTACAACCCGCGGCGCGAGGACTCCGGCAACTACTCGTGCTCGCCCTCCAACCTCGACTCCGCCTCCGTCGTGCTGCACGTGCTCAGCGGTGAGTTCGGACTTGGACACAGCTGTCACTTGTCAGATCGGCAACCTGATCATCTACAACCCGCGGCGCGAGGACTCCGGCAACTACTCGTGCTCGCCCTCCAACCTCGACTCCGCCTCCGTCGTGCTGCACGTGCTCAGCGGTGAGTTCGGACTTGGACACAGCTGTCACTCGTCAGATCGGCAACCTGATCATCTACAACCCGCGGCGCGAGGACTCCGGCAACTACTCGTGCTCGCCCTCCAACCTCGACTCCGCCTCCGTCGTGCTGCACGTGCTCAGCGGTGAGTTCGGACTTGGACACAGCTGTCACTCGTCAGATCGGCAACCTGATCATCTACAACCCGCGGCGCGAGGACTCCGGCAACTACTCGTGCTCGCCCTCCAACCTCGACTCCGCCTCCGTCGTGCTGCACGTGCTCAGCGGTGAGTTCGGACTTGGACACAGCTGTCACTTGTCAGATCGGCAACCTGATCATCTACAACCCGCGGCGCGAGGACTCCGGCAACTACTCGTGCTCGCCCTCCAACCTCGACTCCGCCTCCGTCGTGCTGCACGTGCTCAGCGGTGAGTTCGGACTTGGACACAGCTGTCACTCGTCAGATCGGCAACCTGATCATCTACAACCCGCGGCGCGAGGACTCCGGCAACTACTCGTGCTCGCCCTCCAACCTCGACTCCGCCTCCGTCGTGCTGCACGTGCTCAGCGGTGAGTTCGGACTTGGACACAGCTGTCACTCGTCAGATCGGCAACCTGATCATCTACAACCCGCGGCGCGAGGACTCCGGCAACTACTCGTGCTCGCCCTCCAACCTCGACTCCGCCTCCGTCGTGCTGCACGTGCTCAGCGGTGAGTTCGGACTTGGACACAGCTGTCACTTGTCAGATCGGCAACCTGATCATCTACAACCCGCGGCGCGAGGACTCCGGCAACTACTCGTGCTCGCCCTCCAACCTCGACTCCGCCTCCGTCGTGCTGCACGTGCTCAGCGGTGAGTTCGGACTTGGACACAGCTGTCACTTGTCAGATCGGCGACCTGATCATCTACAACCCGCGGCGCGAGGACTCCGGCAACTACTCGTGCTCGCCCTCCAACCTCGACTCCGCCTCCGTCGTGCTGCACGTGCTCAGCGGTGAGTTCGGACTTGGACACAGCTGTCACTCGTCAGATCGGCGACCTGATCATCTACAACCCGCGGCGCGAGGACTCCGGCAACTACTCGTGCTCGCCCTCCAACCTCGACTCCGCCTCCGTCGTGCTGCACGTGCTCAGCGGTGAGTTCGGACTTGGACACAGCTGTCACTCGTCAGATCGGCAACCTGATCATCTACAACCCGCGGCGCGAGGACTCCGGCAACTACTCGTGCTCGCCCTCCAACCTCGACTCCGCCTCCGTCGTGCTGCACGTGCTCAGCGGTGAGTTCGGACTTGGACACAGCTGTCACTTGTCAGATCGGCAACCTGATCATCTACAACCCGCGGCGCGAGGACTCCGGCAACTACTCGTGCTCGCCCTCCAACCTCGACTCCGCCTCCGTCGTGCTGCACGTGCTCAGCGGTGAGTTCGGACTTGGACACAGCTGTCACTTGTCAGATCGGCAACCTGATCATCTACAACCCGCGGCGCGAGGACTCCGGCAACTACTCGTGCTCGCCCTCCAACCTCGACTCCGCCTCCGTCGTGCTGCACGTGCTCAGCGGTGAGTTCGGACTTGGACACAGCTGTCACTCGTCAGATCGGCAACCTGATCATCTACAACCCGCGGCGCGAGGACTCCGGCAACTACTCGTGCTCGCCCTCCAACCTCGACTCCGCCTCCGTCGTGCTGCACGTGCTCAGCGGTGAGTTCGGACTTGGACACAGCTGTCACTCGTCAGATCGGCAACCTGATCATCTACAACCCGCGGCGCGAGGACTCCGGCAACTACTCGTGCTCGCCCTCCAACCTCGACTCCGCCTCCGTCGTGCTGCACGTGCTCAGCGGTGAGTTCGGACTTGGACACAGCTGTCACTCGTCAGATCGGCAACCTGATCATCTACAACCCGCGGCGCGAGGACTCCGGCAACTACTCGTGCTCGCCCTCCAACCTCGACTCCGCCTCCGTCGTGCTGCACGTGCTCAGCGGTGAGTTCGGACTTGGACACAGCTGTCACTCGTCAGATCGGCAACCTGATCATCTACAACCCGCGGCGCGAGGACTCCGGCAACTACTCGTGCTCGCCCTCCAACCTCGACTCCGCCTCCGTCGTGCTGCACGTGCTCAGCGGTGAGTTCGGACTTGGACACAGCTGTCACTCGTCAGATCGGCAACCTGATCATCTACAACCCGCGGCGCGAGGACTCCGGCAACTACTCGTGCTCGCCCTCCAACCTCGACTCCGCCTCCGTCGTGCTGCACGTGCTCAGCGGTGAGTTCGGACTTGGACACAGCTGTCACTCGTCAGATCGGCAACCTGATCATCTACAACCCGCGGCGCGAGGACTCCGGCAACTACTCGTGCTCGCCCTCCAACCTCGACTCCGCCTCCGTCGTGCTGCACGTGCTCAGCGGTGAGTTCGGACTTGGACACAGCTGTCACTCGTCAGATCGGCAACCTGATCATCTACAACCCGCGGCGCGAGGACTCCGGCAACTACTCGTGCTCGCCCTCCAACCTCGACTCCGCCTCCGTCGTGCTGCACGTGCTCAGCGGTGAGTTCGGACTTGGACACAGCTGTCACTCGTCAGATCGGCAACCTGATCATCTACAACCCGCGGCGCGAGGACTCCGGCAACTACTCGTGCTCGCCCTCCAACCTCGACTCCGCCTCCGTCGTGCTGCACGTGCTCAGCGGTGAGTTCGGACTTGGACACAGCTGTCACTCGTCAGATCGGCAACCTGATCATCTACAACCCGCGGCGCGAGGACTCCGGCAACTACTCGTGCTCGCCCTCCAACCTCGACTCCGCCTCCGTCGTGCTGCACGTGCTCAGCGGTGAGTTCGGACTTGGACACAGCTGTCACTCGTCAGATCGGCAACCTGATCATCTACAACCCGCGGCGCGAGGACTCCGGCAACTACTCGTGCTCGCCCTCCAACCTCGACTCCGCCTCCGTCGTGCTGCACGTGCTCAGCGGTGAGTTCGGACTTGGACACAGCTGTCACTCGTCAGATCGGCAACCTGATCATCTACAACCCGCGGCGCGAGGACTCCGGCAACTACTCGTGCTCGCCCTCCAACCTCGACTCCGCCTCCGTCGTGCTGCACGTGCTCAGCGGTGAGTTCGGACTTGGACACAGCTGTCACTCGTCAGATCGGCAACCTGATCATCTACAACCCGCGGCGCGAGGACTCCGGCAACTACTCGTGCTCGCCCTCCAACCTCGACTCCGCCTCCGTCGTGCTGCACGTGCTCAGCGGTGAGTTCGGACTTGGACACAGCTGTCACTCGTCAGATCGGCAACCTGATCATCTACAACCCGCGGCGCGAGGACTCCGGCAACTACTCGTGCTCGCCCTCCAACCTCGACTCCGCCTCCGTCGTGCTGCACGTGCTCAGCGGTGAGTTCGGACTTGGACACAGCTGTCACTCGTCAGATCGGCAACCTGATCATCTACAACCCGCGGCGCGAGGACTCCGGCAACTACTCGTGCTCGCCCTCCAACCTCGACTCCGCCTCCGTCGTGCTGCACGTGCTCAGCGGTGAGTTCGGACTTGGACACAGCTGTCACTCGTCAGATCGGCAACCTGATCATCTACAACCCGCGGCGCGAGGACTCCGGCAACTACTCGTGCTCGCCCTCCAACCTCGACTCCGCCTCCGTCGTGCTGCACGTGCTCAGCGGTGAGTTCGGACTTGGACACAGCTGTCACTCGTCAGATCGGCAACCTGATCATCTACAACCCGCGGCGCGAGGACTCCGGCAACTACTCGTGCTCGCCCTCCAACCTCGACTCCGCCTCCGTCGTGCTGCACGTGCTCAGCGGTGAGTTCGGACTTGGACACAGCTGTCACTCGTCAGATCGGCAACCTGATCATCTACAACCCGCGGCGCGAGGACTCCGGCAACTACTCGTGCTCGCCCTCCAACCTCGACTCCGCCTCCGTCGTGCTGCACGTGCTCAGCGGTGAGTTCGGACTTGGACACAGCTGTCACTCGTCAGATCGGCAACCTGATCATCTACAACCCGCGGCGCGAGGACTCCGGCAACTACTCGTGCTCGCCCTCCAACCTCGACTCCGCCTCCGTCGTGCTGCACGTGCTCAGCGGTGAGTTCGGACTTGGACACAGCTGTCACTCGTCAGATCGGCAACCTGATCATCTACAACCCGCGGCGCGAGGACTCCGGCAACTACTCGTGCTCGCCCTCCAACCTCGACTCCGCCTCCGTCGTGCTGCACGTGCTCAGCGGTGAGTTCGGACTTGGACACAGCTGTCACTCGTCAGATCGGCAACCTGATCATCTACAACCCGCGGCGCGAGGACTCCGGCAACTACTCGTGCTCGCCCTCCAACCTCGACTCCGCCTCCGTCGTGCTGCACGTGCTCAGCGGTGAGTTCGGACTTGGACACAGCTGTCACTCGTCAGATCGGCAACCTGATCATCTACAACCCGCGGCGCGAGGACTCCGGCAACTACTCGTGCTCGCCCTCCAACCTCGACTCCGCCTCCGTCGTGCTGCACGTGCTCAGCGGTGAGTTCGGACTTGGACACAGCTGTCACTCGTCAGATCGGCAACCTGATCATCTACAACCCGCGGCGCGAGGACTCCGGCAACTACTCGTGCTCGCCCTCCAACCTCGACTCCGCCTCCGTCGTGCTGCACGTGCTCAGCGGTGAGTTCGGACTTGGACACAGCTGTCACTCGTCAGATCGGCAACCTGATCATCTACAACCCGCGGCGCGAGGACTCCGGCAACTACTCGTGCTCGCCCTCCAACCTCGACTCCGCCTCCGTCGTGCTGCACGTGCTCAGCGGTGAGTTCGGACTTGGACACAGCTGTCACTCGTCAGATCGGCAACCTGATCATCTACAACCCGCGGCGCGAGGACTCCGGCAACTACTCGTGCTCGCCCTCCAACCTCGACTCCGCCTCCGTCGTGCTGCACGTGCTCAGCGGTGAGTTCGGACTTGGACACAGCTGTCACTCGTCAGATCGGCAACCTGATCATCTACAACCCGCGGCGCGAGGACTCCGGCAACTACTCGTGCTCGCCCTCCAACCTCGACTCCGCCTCCGTCGTGCTGCACGTGCTCAGCGGTGAGTTCGGACTTGGACACAGCTGTCACTCGTCAGATCGGCAACCTGATCATCTACAACCCGCGGCGCGAGGACTCCGGCAACTACTCGTGCTCGCCCTCCAACCTCGACTCCGCCTCCGTCGTGCTGCACGTGCTCAGCGGTGAGTTCGGACTTGGACACAGCTGTCACTCGTCAGATCGGCAACCTGATCATCTACAACCCGCGGCGCGAGGACTCCGGCAACTACTCGTGCTCGCCCTCCAACCTCGACTCCGCCTCCGTCGTGCTGCACGTGCTCAGCGGTGAGTTCGGACTTGGACACAGCTGTCACTCGTCAGATCGGCAACCTGATCATCTACAACCCGCGGCGCGAGGACTCCGGCAACTACTCGTGCTCGCCCTCCAACCTCGACTCCGCCTCCGTCGTGCTGCACGTGCTCAGCGGTGAGTTCGGACTTGGACACAGCTGTCACTCGTCAGATCGGCAACCTGATCATCTACAACCCGCGGCGCGAGGACTCCGGCAACTACTCGTGCTCGCCCTCCAACCTCGACTCCGCCTCCGTCGTGCTGCACGTGCTCAGCGGTGAGTTCGGACTTGGACACAGCTGTCACTCGTCAGATCGGCAACCTGATCATCTACAACCCGCGGCGCGAGGACTCCGGCAACTACTCGTGCTCGCCCTCCAACCTCGACTCCGCCTCCGTCGTGCTGCACGTGCTCAGCGGTGAGTTCGGACTTGGACACAGCTGTCACTCGTCAGATCGGCAACCTGATCATCTACAACCCGCGGCGCGAGGACTCCGGCAACTACTCGTGCTCGCCCTCCAACCTCGACTCCGCCTCCGTCGTGCTGCACGTGCTCAGCGGTGAGTTCGGACTTGGACACAGCTGTCACTCGTCAGATCGGCAACCTGATCATCTACAACCCGCGGCGCGAGGACTCCGGCAACTACTCGTGCTCGCCCTCCAACCTCGACTCCGCCTCCGTCGTGCTGCACGTGCTCAGCGGTGAGTTCGGACTTGGACACAGCTGTCACTCGTCAGATCGGCAACCTGATCATCTACAACCCGCGGCGCGAGGACTCCGGCAACTACTCGTGCTCGCCCTCCAACCTCGACTCCGCCTCCGTCGTGCTGCACGTGCTCAGCGGTGAGTTCGGACTTGGACACAGCTGTCACTCGTCAGATCGGCAACCTGATCATCTACAACCCGCGGCGCGAGGACTCCGGCAACTACTCGTGCTCGCCCTCCAACCTCGACTCCGCCTCCGTCGTGCTGCACGTGCTCAGCGGTGAGTTCGGACTTGGACACAGCTGTCACTCGTCAGATCGGCAACCTGATCATCTACAACCCGCGGCGCGAGGACTCCGGCAACTACTCGTGCTCGCCCTCCAACCTCGACTCCGCCTCCGTCGTGCTGCACGTGCTCAGCGGTGAGTTCGGACTTGGACACAGCTGTCACTCGTCAGATCGGCAACCTGATCATCTACAACCCGCGGCGCGAGGACTCCGGCAACTACTCGTGCTCGCCCTCCAACCTCGACTCCGCCTCCGTCGTGCTGCACGTGCTCAGCGGTGAGTTCGGACTTGGACACAGCTGTCACTCGTCAGATCGGCAACCTGATCATCTACAACCCGCGGCGCGAGGACTCCGGCAACTACTCGTGCTCGCCCTCCAACCTCGACTCCGCCTCCGTCGTGCTGCACGTGCTCAGCGGTGAGTTCGGACTTGGACACAGCTGTCACTCGTCAGATCGGCAACCTGATCATCTACAACCCGCGGCGCGAGGACTCCGGCAACTACTCGTGCTCGCCCTCCAACCTCGACTCCGCCTCCGTCGTGCTGCACGTGCTCAGCGGTGAGTTCGGACTTGGACACAGCTGTCACTCGTCAGATCGGCAACCTGATCATCTACAACCCGCGGCGCGAGGACTCCGGCAACTACTCGTGCTCGCCCTCCAACCTCGACTCCGCCTCCGTCGTGCTGCACGTGCTCAGCGGTGAGTTCGGACTTGGACACAGCTGTCACTCGTCAGATCGGCAACCTGATCATCTACAACCCGCGGCGCGAGGACTCCGGCAACTACTCGTGCTCGCCCTCCAACCTCGACTCCGCCTCCGTCGTGCTGCACGTGCTCAGCGGTGAGTTCGGACTTGGACACAGCTGTCACTCGTCAGATCGGCAACCTGATCATCTACAACCCGCGGCGCGAGGACTCCGGCAACTACTCGTGCTCGCCCTCCAACCTCGACTCCGCCTCCGTCGTGCTGCACGTGCTCAGCGGTGAGTTCGGACTTGGACACAGCTGTCACTCGTCAGATCGGCAACCTGATCATCTACAACCCGCGGCGCGAGGACTCCGGCAACTACTCGTGCTCGCCCTCCAACCTCGACTCCGCCTCCGTCGTGCTGCACGTGCTCAGCGGTGAGTTCGGACTTGGACACAGCTGTCACTCGTCAGATCGGCAACCTGATCATCTACAACCCGCGGCGCGAGGACTCCGGCAACTACTCGTGCTCGCCCTCCAACCTCGACTCCGCCTCCGTCGTGCTGCACGTGCTCAGCGGTGAGTTCGGACTTGGACACAGCTGTCACTCGTCAGATCGGCAACCTGATCATCTACAACCCGCGGCGCGAGGACTCCGGCAACTACTCGTGCTCGCCCTCCAACCTCGACTCCGCCTCCGTCGTGCTGCACGTGCTCAGCGGTGAGTTCGGACTTGGACACAGCTGTCACTCGTCAGATCGGCAACCTGATCATCTACAACCCGCGGCGCGAGGACTCCGGCAACTACTCGTGCTCGCCCTCCAACCTCGACTCCGCCTCCGTCGTGCTGCACGTGCTCAGCGGTGAGTTCGGACTTGGACACAGCTGTCACTCGTCAGATCGGCAACCTGATCATCTACAACCCGCGGCGCGAGGACTCCGGCAACTACTCGTGCTCGCCCTCCAACCTCGACTCCGCCTCCGTCGTGCTGCACGTGCTCAGCGGTGAGTTCGGACTTGGACACAGCTGTCACTCGTCAGATCGGCAACCTGATCATCTACAACCCGCGGCGCGAGGACTCCGGCAACTACTCGTGCTCGCCCTCCAACCTCGACTCCGCCTCCGTCGTGCTGCACGTGCTCAGCGGTGAGTTCGGACTTGGACACAGCTGTCACTCGTCAGATCGGCAACCTGATCATCTACAACCCGCGGCGCGAGGACTCCGGCAACTACTCGTGCTCGCCCTCCAACCTCGACTCCGCCTCCGTCGTGCTGCACGTGCTCAGCGGTGAGTTCGGACTTGGACACAGCTGTCACTCGTCAGATCGGCAACCTGATCATCTACAACCCGCGGCGCGAGGACTCCGGCAACTACTCGTGCTCGCCCTCCAACCTCGACTCCGCCTCCGTCGTGCTGCACGTGCTCAGCGGTGAGTTCGGACTTGGACACAGCTGTCACTCGTCAGATCGGCAACCTGATCATCTACAACCCGCGGCGCGAGGACTCCGGCAACTACTCGTGCTCGCCCTCCAACCTCGACTCCGCCTCCGTCGTGCTGCACGTGCTCAGCGGTGAGTTCGGACTTGGACACAGCTGTCACTCGTCAGATCGGCAACCTGATCATCTACAACCCGCGGCGCGAGGACTCCGGCAACTACTCGTGCTCGCCCTCCAACCTCGACTCCGCCTCCGTCGTGCTGCACGTGCTCAGCGGTGAGTTCGGACTTGGACACAGCTGTCACTCGTCAGATCGGCAACCTGATCATCTACAACCCGCGGCGCGAGGACTCCGGCAACTACTCGTGCTCGCCCTCCAACCTCGACTCCGCCTCCGTCGTGCTGCACGTGCTCAGCGGTGAGTTCGGACTTGGACACAGCTGTCACTCGTCAGATCGGCAACCTGATCATCTACAACCCGCGGCGCGAGGACTCCGGCAACTACTCGTGCTCGCCCTCCAACCTCGACTCCGCCTCCGTCGTGCTGCACGTGCTCAGCGGTGAGTTCGGACTTGGACACAGCTGTCACTCGTCAGATCGGCAACCTGATCATCTACAACCCGCGGCGCGAGGACTCCGGCAACTACTCGTGCTCGCCCTCCAACCTCGACTCCGCCTCCGTCGTGCTGCACGTGCTCAGCGGTGAGTTCGGACTTGGACACAGCTGTCACTCGTCAGATCGGCAACCTGATCATCTACAACCCGCGGCGCGAGGACTCCGGCAACTACTCGTGCTCGCCCTCCAACCTCGACTCCGCCTCCGTCGTGCTGCACGTGCTCAGCGGTGAGTTCGGACTTGGACACAGCTGTCACTCGTCAGATCGGCAACCTGATCATCTACAACCCGCGGCGCGAGGACTCCGGCAACTACTCGTGCTCGCCCTCCAACCTCGACTCCGCCTCCGTCGTGCTGCACGTGCTCAGCGGTGAGTTCGGACTTGGACACAGCTGTCACTCGTCAGATCGGCAACCTGATCATCTACAACCCGCGGCGCGAGGACTCCGGCAACTACTCGTGCTCGCCCTCCAACCTCGACTCCGCCTCCGTCGTGCTGCACGTGCTCAGCGGTGAGTTCGGACTTGGACACAGCTGTCACTCGTCAGATCGGCAACCTGATCATCTACAACCCGCGGCGCGAGGACTCCGGCAACTACTCGTGCTCGCCCTCCAACCTCGACTCCGCCTCCGTCGTGCTGCACGTGCTCAGCGGTGAGTTCGGACTTGGACACAGCTGTCACTTGTCAGATCGGCAACCTGATCATCTACAACCCGCGGCGCGAGGACTCCGGCAACTACTCGTGCTCGCCCTCCAACCTCGACTCCGCCTCCGTCGTGCTGCACGTGCTCAGCGGTGAGTTCGGACTTGGACACAGCTGTCACTCGTCAGATCGGCAACCTGATCATCTACAACCCGCGGCGCGAGGACTCCGGCAACTACTCGTGCTCGCCCTCCAACCTCGACTCCGCCTCCGTCGTGCTGCACGTGCTCAGCGGTGAGTTCGGACTTGGACACAGCTGTCACTCGTCAGATCGGCAACCTGATCATCTACAACCCGCGGCGCGAGGACTCCGGCAACTACTCGTGCTCGCCCTCCAACCTCGACTCCGCCTCCGTCGTGCTGCACGTGCTCAGCGGTGAGTTCGGACTTGGACACAGCTGTCACTCGTCAGATCGGCAACCTGATCATCTACAACCCGCGGCGCGAGGACTCCGGCAACTACTCGTGCTCGCCCTCCAACCTCGACTCCGCCTCCGTCGTGCTGCACGTGCTCAGCGGTGAGTTCGGACTTGGACACAGCTGTCACTCGTCAGATCGGCAACCTGATCATCTACAACCCGCGGCGCGAGGACTCCGGCAACTACTCGTGCTCGCCCTCCAACCTCGACTCCGCCTCCGTCGTGCTGCACGTGCTCAGCGGTGAGTTCGGACTTGGACACAGCTGTCACTCGTCAGATCGGCAACCTGATCATCTACAACCCGCGGCGCGAGGACTCCGGCAACTACTCGTGCTCGCCCTCCAACCTCGACTCCGCC
The DNA here is from genome assembly GCA_029955525.1 of Oeneis ivallda. Lineage (NCBI taxonomy): Eukaryota > Metazoa > Arthropoda > Insecta > Lepidoptera > Nymphalidae > Oeneis > Oeneis ivallda. Next base: position 3,445 of record JARPMR010000020.1, on the reverse strand, counting down.
TCCGTCGTGCTGCACGTGCTCAGCGGTGAGTTCGGACTTGGACACAGCTGTCACTTCGTCAGATCGGCAACCTGATCATCTACAACCCGCGGCGCGAGGACTCCGGCAACTACTCGTGCTCGCCCTCCAACCTCGACTCCGCCTCCGTCGTGCTGCACGTGCTCAGCGGTGAGTTCGGACTTGGACACAGCTGTCACTCGTCAGATCGGCAACCTGATCATCTACAACCCGCGGCGCGAGGACTCCGGCAACTACTCGTGCTCGCCCTCCAACCTCGACTCCGCCTCCGTCGTGCTGCACGTGCTCAGCGGTGAGTTCGGACTTGGACACAGCTGTCACTTGTCAGATCGGCAACCTGATCATCTACAACCCGCGGCGCGAGGACTCCGGCAACTACTCGTGCTCGCCCTCCAACCTCGACTCCGCCTCCGTCGTGCTGCACGTGCTCAGCGGTGAGTTCGGACTTGGACACAGCTGTCACTTGTCAGATCGGCAACCTGATCATCTACAACCCGCGGCGCGAGGACTCCGGCAACTACTCGTGCTCGCCCTCCAACCTCGACTCCGCCTCCGTCGTGCTGCACGTGCTCAGCGGTGAGTTCGGACTTGGACACAGCTGTCATCGTCAGATCGGCAACCTGATCATCTACAACCCGCGGCGCGAGGACTCCGGCAACTACTCGTGCTCGCCCCTCCAACCTCGACTCCGCCTCCGTCGTGCTGCACGTGCTCAGCGGTGAGTTCGGACTTGGACACAGCTGTCACTCGTCAGATCGGCAACCTGATCATCTACAACCCGCGGCGCGAGGACTCCGGCAACTACTCGTGCTCGCCCTCCAACCTCGACTCCGCCTCCGTCGTGCTGCACGTGCTCAGCGGTGAGTTCGGACTTGGACACAGCTGTCACTTGTCAGATCGGCAACCTGATCATCTACAACCCGCGGCGCGAGACTCCGGCAACTACTCCGTGCTCGCCCTCCAACCTCGACTCCGCCTCCGTCGTGCTGCACGTGCTCAGCGGTGAGTTCGGACTTGGACACAGCTGTCACTCGTCAGATCGGCAACCTGATCATCTTACAACCCGCGGCGCGAGGAACTCCGGCAACTACTCGTGCTCGCCCTCCAACCTCGACTCGCCTCCGTCGTGCTGCACGTGCTCAGCGGTGAGTTCGGACTTGGACACAGCTGTCACTCGTCAGATCGGCAACCTGATCATCTACAACCCGCGGCGCGAGGACTCCGGCAACTACTCGTGCTCGCCTCCAACCTCGACTCCGCCTCCGTCGTGCTGCACGTGCTCAGCGGTGAGTTCGGACTTGGACACAGCTGTCACTCGTCAGATCGGCAACCTGATCATCTACAACCCGCGGCGCGAGGACTCCCGGCAACTACTCGTGCTCGCCCTCCAACCTCGACTCCGCCTCCGTCGTGCTGCACGTGCTCAGCGGTGAGTTCGGGACTTGGACACAGCTGTCACTTGTCAGATCGGCAACCTGATCATCTACAACCCGCGGCGCGAGGACTCCGGCAACTACTCGTGCTCGCCCTCCAACCTCGACTCCGCCTCCGTCGTGCTGCACGTGCTCAGCGGTGAGTTCGGACTTGGACACAGCTGTCACTCGTCAGATTCGGCAACCTGATCATCTACAACCCGCGGCGCGAGGACTCCGGCAACTACTCGTGCTCGCCTCCAACCTCGACTCCGCCTCCGTCGTGGCTGCACGTGCTCAGCGGTGAGTTCGGACTTGGACACAGCTGTCACTCGTCAGATCGGCAACCTGATCATCTACAACCCGCGGCGCGAGGACTCCGGCAACTACTCGTGCTCGCCCTCCAACCTCGACTCCGCCTCCGTCGTGCTGCACGTGCTCAGCGGTGAGTTCGGACTTGGACACAGCTGTCACTCGTCAGATCGGCAACCTGATCATCTACAACCCGCGGCGCGAGGACTCCGGCAACTACTCGTGCTCGCCCTCCAACCTCGACTCCGCCTCCGTCGTGCTGCACGTGCTCAGCGTGAGTTCGGACTTGGACACAGCTGTCACTCGTCAGATCGGCAACCTGATCATCTACAACCCGCGGCGCGAGGACTCCGGCAACTACTCGTGCTCGCCCTCAACCTCGACTCCGCCTCCGTCGTGCTGCACGTGCTCAGCGGTGAGTTCGGACTTGGACACAGCTGTCACTCGTCAGATCGGCAACCTGATCATCTACAACCCGCGGCGCGAGGACTCCGGCAACTACTCGTGCTCGCCCTCCAACCTCGACTCCGCCTCCGTCGTGCTGCACGTGCTCAGCGGTGAGTTCGGACTTGGACACAGCTGTCACTCGTCAGATCGGCAACCTGATCATCTACAACCCGCGGCGCGAGGACTCCGGCAACTACTCGTGCTCGCCCTCCAACCTCGACTCCGCCTCCGTCGTGCTGCACGTGCTCAGCGGTGAGTTCGGACTTGGACACAGCTGTCACTCGTCAGATCGGCAACCTGATCATCTACAACCCGCGGCGCGAGGACTCCGGCAACTACTCGTGCTCGCCCTCCAACCTCGACTCCGCCTCCGTCGTGCTGCACGTGCTCAGCGGTGAGTTCGACTTGGACACAGCTGTCACTCGTCAGATCGGCAACCTGATCATCTACAACCCGCGGCGCGAGGACTCCGGCAACTACTCGTGCTCGCCCTCCAACCTCGACTCCGCCTCCGTCGTGCTGCACGTGCTCAGCGGTGAGTTCGGACTTGGACACAGCTGTCACTCGTCAGATCGGCAACCTGATCATCTACAACCCGCGGCGCGAGGACTCCGGCAACTACTCGTGCTCGCCCTCCAACCTCCGACTCCGCCTCCGTCGTGCTGCACGTGCTCAGCGGTGAGTTCGGACTTGGACACAGCTGTCACTCGTCAGATCGGCAACCTGATCATCTACAACCCGCGGCGCGAGGACTCCGGCAACTACTCGTGCTCGCCCTCCAACCTCGGACTCCGCCTCCGTCGTGCTGCACGTGCTCAGCGGTGAGTTCGGACTTGGACACAGCTGTCACTCGTCAGATCGGCAACCTGATCATCTACAACCCGCGGCGCGAGGACTCCGGCAACTACTCGTGCTCGCCCTCCAACCTCGACTCCGCCTCCGTCGTGCTGCACGTGCTCAGCGGTGAGTTCGGACTTGGACACAGCTGTCACTCGTCAGATCGGCAACCTGATCATCTACAACCCGCGGCGCGAGGACTCCGGCAACTACTCGTGCTCGCCCTCCAACCTCGACTCCGCCTCCGTCGTGCTGCACGTGCTCAGCGGTGAGTTCGGACTTGGACCACAGCTGTCACTCGTCAGATCGGCACCTGATCATCTACAACCCCGCGGCGCGAGGACTCCGGCAACTACTCGTGCTCGCCCTCCAACCTCGACTCCGCCTCCGTCGTGCTGCACGTGCTCAGCGGTGAGTTC